>CM057825.1:124828738-125428738 GCA_030068075.1 Paguma larvata | reverse complement strand
AACTGTGAGGTCAGGACTTGAGTTGAAATCGGACGCTCAACCGACTGAGCCACCCAGGCGCCCCAGCGATGTCGAAGTCTTTATATAGTATATATAGACTATATCACTTAAGACTTGTTCCTGATTTCTAAGATAGGTGCCGCTGAATTAACTTATTATTTCATCAAGTAGAGATTCAGAGAGATTAATTAGCTTGTTAAAAGTCATGCTTTCAACCACTAGAATAATTCTGCACTTGATAATTATCTAAAATTTAAGATATTCATAGTCGCTACTCGAGAGAGCTCGGAGCACGTATGCTTCTGTGATCTTACTCATGCACTTGGTATTCTTAGCGCTCCCGTAAAGGCTTCATTTCCAGTTCATGAACGCTGACACCAAGAAAGCGATTTGGCCGGGTCCTCCCAGGCATGGCCTCAGTCCACCTGGAAACTAGGCTCTTGAGGGTTGCTCCTCTATACTGCTAGTCTTCATGTCTTTGGCTTTCTGCACAGAAAGCATCTGGCCCTGGGGGATATGGTGGGCTTGTGGCTGCATTATTCTCTTCATACGGAGAATCAAAAGAATAAGGTTCCCTTCTTATTCTTGGGAGAGGAGTGGTCTGGTTGACTGGTGGGGTCAGAGGCCATGTCCATTGGTGTGCCTGTCTGTTCTGGGTGAAGGAATAGAGCACCTGAGGTTTGGGCACATGAGACCCAGTCACCTACGAGTTACAGTTCCTGCGTTATGATGGAGAGCCTGTGCTTTCTTCTTTTAATTCCTCCTTTCTTCTGTTTCCCTTCTTTTCTCCTTTTTGTTTCTTTTTCTTTCTTCGTGTTCACCCTCACCCACATCATCACCATCAACAAACACGTTGGCGTCATGGTCACTGCTTATCAGGGTCTTACCATTGCGCTGTTGTCTTTGTCATCATAATCACCGTCGTCATCATCGTCATCCGCCACCACATCCTCACCAACACACTAGTGTCTCCGTGTGGTCTGTCTTTGCATCATCGTTTCTGTCACTGTCATCGCCACTGTCCTCACTCCCTTTCACTGAGTGCTTCCTCTGTGGCGACCACTCTCCTGAGGACTCTACACGCATTATCTCACAACATCTACAAAACTCACTTTTGGGCATGGTGAGCCTCCTTTTACAGATGACAGACCTATGCCTCAAAGAGGTGACATAATTTTCCCAAGGTTGCCAAATAGTCACCACTCTCAGCATTGTCCTTTCGAAAGAATTAAGGCTCATTCCAGTGACCCCAGAAGCTTCAGTTTATTTTTAGGAATTAAAGAAGTTGCAAGATTGGGCTTTTACGCTTTGTGAACTGGAGGCTGCTATGAATCCAGCAAAGGAGATTTAGGGTTATTATTCTCTGGCGACAGTTGTTCCCTAATTCAGAAGGGCTGTTCTTCTTTTGACTAATCGTTAAATTTATGTTTATGATTATTATTTCTAAAGGGAAATTTAGAGTTGAACTGTTTCAGATAATAAATCAGAGCCATGATTCAGATGAGGATTTGCCTGATTCCAGCGCCTGCATTCCCAGCCCCTTGCTGTCCAACTCCTCTTGGTGATTATGCCAAACGAAATCCTTTGATTCACAGGCTTATGGTTATCTACCTTACCAGTGCACCTATTTGGCTTCCTATACTGTTAAAGTACTCCATGGCAGCAGTTTCTTCCAGGAGATTCTACCTGAATTGGTGACTTCATCTCCCAACTCTGCCCCTTCTCCTTCCTTAGCCATCATCCAGCTTTTATAAGGAGATAATGTAACATGGTAGAAAGATGGGAAATTCAAATCCTGTCTCTTAATACTTATTGGCTGGCTGACTCCTAACAGTTACCTCCATAGTGCTGAATTTCTTCATTCTTCATGTATAAAAAAGAAAGAACACCAAATACTCCATAAAGATGTTGTGGAGTTCAAGTGAGACTCCAGATACACTGTCTGACATGTATTAGATGCCAGTGAATGTTGACATTAACTCACCACAATGGACTCGCCCTTCCTTCTCTTTTGCCTGCGAACTCTGCTGAAAGGCTCATTGACATCTTGAACGTATCGCGACAGGGATGGATCCAGCTGACGGGTATGAATGGTTCAGTCCATGGGTAGAAGAGGTTTTTTTGGCACGTCAGCTAGCTTGGCTAGGAATCATTTCCCCCATCCTTTTAACACCCAGATGTCAGCTACTAACTTATCCTATTCCTTGAGTCCTCCTTCCCACCTTCCAAATAAAAATCTACTCATGTGAGAGTGTTAAGAAGCCAAGCAGAATCTACTGAAGATATTATGGGGAGACAGAGAGCGAGTGTGTATCACATCGCCCGTAGGAAGCACATTGAAAAATCCCCAAGTCTCTTACAGCCCCCTCACCCGTGTGTCTTTCTTTCCTGACACCCAGTGCAGTGTCCCAGATCCCTTCTTTTCTATTATCAGAGCAATTCTTCTCTGCCCCAGACTTGCAAGTTCAACTCTCAACAATGCTTGGCAAAATAAAAGAACCCAAGGGAAACTGTGATTACCGTTTATCCAAGGCACTTTGGTGTTCTCGTGTTGTGACTTGTGCCTGACTTTTGGAACCTCATGCTCTACTCCAAACTATTAATCACAGTGTCTCTTTTTTTTTTAATTTTTTTTCATGTTTATTTATTTTTGACAGACATAGAGACAGAGTATGAGCAGGGAAAGGGCAGAGAGAGAGGGAGAAACAGAATCTGAAGAAGCAGGCTCCAGGCTCTGAGCCGTCAGCACAGAGCCCGATGTGGGGCTCGAACTCACAGACCATGAGATCATGACCTGAGCCGAAGTCGGCTGCTCAACCGACTGAGCCACCCAGGCGCCCCTAATCACAGTGTCTCCTTAACAGATACGGTGCTCTCTTCACGCGTTTATCATTCCATTGGGTAGGTGAATAAGATCTTGCTCCACTTCATTACATGTAAAATGAGGGTGTTAGTGGATTCCAGACAGCTTCATCAGTTAAATCTGTTTATACTCAATAAGTGAGGGCCTTGGGTCCTACTGGGGAAAAGAAATTCCATGATGGTATTGATGTTTGTTTATACATAAGCTTCAGAATCAGACCCTTCCTGGCTTGGTTGTGATTTCCTTGGGAGTGGAGCTCAGTATCCATCATCTCCACATAGTGTCCTTGTTGTTCTTGTCCCATGCAGACACATACAAATGAACTTGGAATTCAGGCCTATTTATGACCTTATTTCTGCCTTTTCTCTCCCTGATCTTCATATTGGTTTATTAGTTAGGCGATGGACTTATTATATACATGTTTATAGGGCACCATCTATTTGCTAGGCACTGTGTTAGATGCGAGAAATAAGGTGGGGATGGGGGGGAATGTGGACACAATCCCTGCCTTTACAGTCTTATGTGCGTGTGAATGTTCGTGGGTGTGTATACGTTAATTAAAGAATCACACAAATAAATTAAATAAGGACACCATCGTGGTATGGGCAATGAAGGAAAAGCCTCTATTAGGCGATCTATCCAGTGGGAGATGTCAAGAGTTTCCTACCTCTTCCTCTGTCTCCTGTTTTGAACCCTGACCTCTCTCTGTGGACTTAAAATTTCTCTTCTTTGGGAGTCATAGGAGTCTCATTATGTGTTCCGGAGGTGGGATAGAAAGACTTAAAGAGATAAATGCAAATAATGGAAGCGGCAAGTTCCGAAGGATCATACTGGAAACGGCACTCGCCTGGCCTGGAGGTAACCAGGGAACGCATCCTTGAGGGGGCCGTGCCTGGGCTGAGTTTTGAAAGACCTTTAGGAGCTAGACAAGCAGAAGAGAGAAGGGGAAGAAGGGTCGCCCAGGCAGAGGATATCGCATGAGGAAAGGTTCAGGAAAGAGAAACAATTGTGGTGTAGATGTGAGTGTGAATACAGGAGACTTCATGGTATGTGAGCAATGAGGCTGAGAGGGCAGCATTGGCCAGAACCGCCGATCAGAGCTGAGCTCTCACAAAGATCACAGAATTCTGTAGAGAAAGCTGGAATGTCAGCCTTAGCCATCCCAGGCACCCACCCGCTTCGTTCCAGGCATCTCTTTAAACCCTTATTTGTGGAGCCCCGTTTTCTCATGCCTCTTTGTCCAAACATCTCTCCCTATTTAGCCAGGTAATCTGTCCCTTCTCTGACAGTAACAAGGATGTGCATCTTGGGAGAGGCTGCCCGGAGTGGCCAGAATTACTCCAGGGGGCGAGACAATGGCGGAAGTGTAAATCACACAAGAAATATTGAACTTTGGAAGCCAGCGAACAATAATATGCCACTTTATTCCACTCCTGCCGGAGGTTTATATATGTTACTGTCACTTTTATACTGTTCTCCACCACTGGTAATTTTCTCTCAATCTAATTTTTATTTCCCAAGGGTCTACCAAGGTTAAAAGTGCTGGAAAACCAATGACTATTCTTTTGCCAAGGGATAGTAAATTAAATTAACCATTGCTGGTGGCCAGCTCTGGTCAGAACTATTTCTATGTAAATAGGCGAAAAGCCCTCAAGGCTTTGCTGCAATTATTAGTTGTTCATTCCAGATGTTGACCATAATACGAGAGGTCATGAACAAACCTGGGAACAGGGGGAGGAATTTCTGCCTGGTCTTACATTATACTGGCTGGCTCTGTGTAGCTCAAGCACCAGCCCTGCAAGCTTAGTGACTTGAGAGTCTGAAGGTGGAGTGGTTCTTGGTCCCAGACTGACGGTGAAAACAGGAATGGAAGGGTTAAACCCTAACCTGTGTACATTGGTCGGCATCTTGCCAGGCTCTGTCCAATCAGCACAGCTGAAATTTGCATATTGCTTCCTGGATGGCCAGCATAAATTATGTCAACAACAGACTCCTCCCCTCAAGATGAGCATGTTCCCAATGATTTTTTTCTAGAGAGAGACTCTTTTTGGAGGAACATTTGTAGGAGCAAGGAAGCTTCTCATTGAGTGGCATGATATTTGGGGAAAATACGAGCCCCATATGCCAATTTGACTTTGGTTGACTTTTCACTGTCAGAGGGTTACAGAGGATTGCTTCAAAGTGGCAAATCCCAGAGCTTCAGTCTGTTCCCAGCCCCCTTCTTCCCTTCCTTTTCTCCTCCAGGGCTAAAGGGCCTTAATTCTGGCACTCCTCTTTAATCTACCGTCCTTCCCTCTATATAACTGCATGATTTCCTGGCTGCCTTCATTGTTTATGGCCTCTGTCTGTGCTCTTAAACCCACACAAATGGCTCGCTAAATCAAGCCCTCTAAGACAGAAATTAAGGAAGGAAAAGGGGGCTTAGTGAAATAAAAGAGAGAAGGCAGGAACTGTCTTGGTATCTCAGTCTTCTCTCCATCCTGCCCTTCTTAGCCCAGCATAGGAATCTCTCAGGGGTGCTGGAAGGTCTTCTTCTGGACTGGATGTTGTTCTTTTAACGGCTCCTCTGGCCCCACTGTTTAGCAGAATGGTTTATCAGTTTCTCTAATCTCTTCTGAAGTATTCTGAACTTACGGAGAGAGGTTGTCTTTGGAAGATTGGCTGAGGCACACTCGGTCTGTCTGCCTTCCAAGATAGTTCTGAAATAGACCCCTGGGGGTTTTAGGGCCACATTATCTTGGCCCCAGTAGAATTGTTTTCCCTTAAATTTCCCGTAGACAACGTTCTTGGCTTTCATCAAAGACTGAGACACTGCTGCAGGGAACCCAAGATTATTCCCCTTATTGAGAATTTTGTCCATCTTATCTCTCTGTGGTTCCTTTGGAAGCCCTGCATGAAAAAAGTGTTAGAATTAAGTCCAGGCCCTTGTGCATAGTCCAGCCAAAGGAATAGTGGAAGCTGATGTCAAGCCAGAATTCGCTGGCCAAGCTGTATTCCTTCCTTTGGCTCTGTGTTCCTGGAGGATGGGGTGCCTTGTCCCTTGCATTAGACATAGTCAGCTTGCCCATACCCACCCACAGGGCTGCTTTTACCCATACAGGGGTAAATGTTTTGCTAAATTGCATACAGACACTGTGTGCTCAATAAAAGGAGCCTACCCATGGGGGGGTGTTTGTATGGAGGGTAGGGTGTAGGAACAGGTTATTAATTCTTTCAGAGACTTTGTAGGTTAGTGGCAGTATAAGGGCCAGGAAAGTCTGCCTTCCCTGGGGAATCGTTTAAGGGATGGATTTCCCTTTATACCTTGACTGCCAGGGAGCTCAGAATCAAATGGCTTCTTTGGAATAAATGTGTATGGTCTTGAGATATAAGTCTCTGCATTATATTTTACCCAGTCTTTTTTTTTTTTTTAACATTTTAATTTATTATTGAGAGACAGAGCATGAGCAGGGGAGGGGCAGAGAGACAGGGAGACACAGAGTCTGAAGAAGGCTCCAGGCTCCCAGCTGTCAGCACAGAGCTTGATGCGGGGCTCAAACTCACAAACCGTGAGATCATGACCTGAGCCGAAGTCGGACGCTCAGCCGACTGAGCCACCCAGGCGCCCCTATTTTACCCAATCTTATCCTAATCTCTGAGTTCTAACTTCATGTTTCAGTTTTACCAAATCAGTATCATATATATTCTTTGGAAGTAAATTAAAAAAACATATGCTGTGACAAAAGGCAGTCACCTGGAGAGTGAATGGACCCATTTGTCCTCAGGACAGTGTTTCCTCGCACACAGGAGGCAATTCCACTCTCCTCCTTCCAGTTCCCTGCGACTTAAGTGATATGTCCTTGCGGGCTGCCTGGACACCTGGAATGACCCGAGACAGTTCTCATTACCCCCAGTGGCTTGCCCACCCCACAGTAAACAAGGCAAATGAGAGGAAGTCTCATAATGAATTAAAGGGATGGGGACGCTGTTTAACTAACATTAAAACCAAATTCACTGGTTTTAACATCATAAAATGTTTTCAGAAGAATTATGGTTGGAGAGGAAGCTGCTTTGTCACTGTCTGAACCTGAGGAAACACCCTTCCTTGAGCTGACCACCTCTCTCCTTCACCCTAACAACAAGTAAGAAACTTAAGAGAACGTTCCCCAAAGCAAAATTCCTGCCAAAATTGCTTTAAACACTGAGTCAGTATCATTTAATTGTACATCCCTCTGCACAAATCAAACAAACCAGCCAGATACATACGCGCTGATTTTATTCGTACAGGCAGTTTAAGAGTGTTTGTCTCTCTACTGGAGAAATCGGTATAAATGAACTGTGGCTACATCCTCCTTTAAACGGTGCCCACGTGTTATGCTGCAGGGTTCATAAATTAGCCTTTTGGAGAGTTCAATCATAACCGAATATGCTTAATATTCACACATTGTAATTTGAACATTAAAGATCTTGAACAAAGATCACGATCTTGGAAGGTATTAAATTAAAAAAAAAATACTCCCCCAGAATTGCATTTATTAGCTCCTGATTTCTGATTTATGTTTCATTAGCCTGTGGTGAGAAGTATGGAACTGTATAAAAGCAAAGCACGAATCCCCATTTTGGAACATTAAATCCAGATTTTTGACGATAACCTATTTTTGTGCTGCTATTAGGGGAGCGCCAGCTTGTACCCACATCCAGTTATTAATCTGTGAAATGTTTTCTCTCTGGTGTGTTATGTTCTTTCTAAGTCTGCTGCACTTAACCGTCACCGACTAAGTGGGTTATTAAATGGGAGCGAGAAATGAATCAATCAAGTATATTCAAATGCTCAGTCTCCAGCATTGTTCTTTGACTTCATTATTTAGGCATTAAATTCCAGGCAACACCGGATGTAATTGTCAATACAGAGGGGCTTGATTTGTGGGGGATGAGTTCTCTTTGGCAATTACGGTTTTAGGTTTACAAGCACACCAGAAATCCTTGCTACATGATAACACCATTAGCATGGCTCCTGTAGCCACATCTTTCAGTGGGATCACAGCGGGCTGTGCTGGGGAGCGGACATTTTCATTAAAGAATGGAGCTGGTCTTTGCAGTAGTACCTGAAACCGTGTGTACACCCGGCCACTGGTTACCCGGTGCTTCGGTGTCGGTTTATCCTTGGTACGATAAGGCAACTGTTCTAACTCTCTTTACCCAGCTTAGTCAGAAGGAAAAACTTACTCATGTGTAACATGAAGAGCCAGGCTGCCTGGGTTTGAATCCTGACTCTGCCACTTCCCAGCTGTGTGACCTGTGTGACCTGTGTGACCTTGGGCAAGTTACTTAAACTCTCTGCCTCTGTCTTCTCATCTGAAAATGAGGCTAATGCTAGTATTGTGTTATTTCAAGTTCCCTCAGAAACAGACACGGAGATGGAGATTTGAGTACAAGTAATTTATCTCCAAGGTTCAGAGAACATAGCTTGGGGAGTAGGGAAGTGAGGCAGGGAAGGGAAGGCAGCCAGAAACCGTGTATTATTCAGTCACTTGCCCCTGAGGCAGCACAGAAGTCACTCTTGGTGACTCTGGTCGACACTGCATAACCCACAGCTCAGAGTTACCCCCTGGAAGGAGGAGGAGTGAGCCGGGGTCTTAGTCATGTGTTGAAGGATATTCCCAGGGGAGGAATAGCAGAGCACGCCACGTGGAAGGGGGGAGCAAGCTTTGGCAGCCCAAGAAAGCCCTGGCAGAGAAGCAGGTGCCAGACGCTGGGAATTGGCTCGTGTGCCCTGCAGTGATGCAAGTGAGCTCCTCCCCGCCCCGCCCCACCCCCAGCGTCTGCCTCAAGTACCTGCCTTCTAGGGTCATGTCGAGGGCTCAACGAGTCCTCCAACTTTATATAAAGCTCTCAAGTCAAGCCTTTAATAAGGCAGTGTGAGCATTTACTGCCGCCTCCCTCATGGGGTCGGCATGAGCACCGAACAAATTGCGTAAGTAAAGCCTGAATCAGCACAGTGCCTGGCACAGATAAAGTGCTCAGCAGATGTTCGTGAAACAAAATACCTATCCTTTATAGGTCTCTAACTATGGGCCGTTCTTTTATTAGTTTATTTATTCCTCTCTGCTGGCCCTTGCTGGTCAGCGTTAGTTGCAGTCTCTCATGGAAGGCGTCAGAGGAATTAAGCAGGCACGGGGAACTAGCCTCGGGGTCTTGGCCCCAAGAAGCACAGCGGCTGGAATTTAGCCGCTTCCCTTTCTTGCTGTGATTCCTCAGGCAAGATGCCGAACTCTCCTGAGCCTTAGTTTTTCTCATCTGTGCAATGGGTGTCATAAAAGCACCCTCTCCAAGGCACGCTGTGAGGGTAAAATAAATGAGGCTTGTGAAGATCCGCAAAGTGCCTGATAAGTAGTCGGGGGCAGCAGTCATCGTGTTTATTGTTGTTATCAGTAGTAGTAGTGATAGCAAGTGGCAGACCCGAGATTTGAACCTAGGTCTGTCTGACCACATCACACACCTCGCTTCTGACTAGGTTACCTGATGGCGTTGCTTTAGGAGGTGGAAGGGCAGCTTCTAAAATGGCTCCCAAGGTCCCCTCCTCCTGATACTCACGCCCCTGGTAATGCCCTCCCGAGTGCCAGCTGGCTTCTGATAAACAGATCACAAGAAAAGGGATGGGATGGCACCCCCAAGGTCAGGTGACCTCCATCCCGAGTGTAGTCTCCTCCTCCCTTGCTCAGCTCTGAAGCTGGTTGCCTTGTCCCAACTGTCTGATGGAGAGCCCACATGGCAACGGCTCCGGCCCACAGCTAGAGAGGAGGTGAGACCCTCAGCCCGGCAGCACTGAGGGACTGAATCTTGGTGGCAACCATGTGAGTTGTCTAGGAAGTGGAGCCCTCCCCAGCTCAGCCTTAGATGGCTGCAGCGTTGGCCTTGTCTATAGCCTTGTCAGAGACGGAGTTAAAGAGCCCAGCTAAGCTGTGTTTGGATTCCTGACCCACAGAAACGGAGATGAGAAACATCGTTTTTCGGCGCTGAGGTTTGGGGCAATTTGTTAAGCAGCAATAGACCCTGAATATAGGAAGTTTTAATTTCCTCTGAGTTTTCTTCCACTTTGAAGAATTGATAATAGTTAATGTAAAGATTTATCTGTTATCCCAGCATGAAGGGGGAATTATAATCCTTAGGTCAGGCTTCTCAGTGTCTTAAAGGCCAATTCCCTTTTGTTCTAAAGGTGCCTTGAGGGAGGAAAGCCAACATTGTCCGTTGGCTTCCAGCCTTTTTGATCCATGGAACCCTGTGTTTGAATCACATGTTTCAGGGAAAGGTCCTCTGTGGAACCTGGACCAACAAGATGCTGCTCCAGTGGAGGCGGGGAGAGGCCTGGGGACTGGTGGGCCCCAAAAGGCTCCTCAGAGCACAGGTTGAAAGCCACCGTGTAGGCCTTATTCTTGAAAGGAGAGACCTGGGTACTAACATAAAGTAAACACACCGTCTGATCACTCCCATTTCCCAAGTTGGTGCATACGCTGTGTGCAAGGGAGTCGGAGCCAGGAAGTCCTGCTCTTAGATGCGAGGTCTTCCAGGGAGTCGAGTCTGGTCACTGCGTGGATGCCAGGCAGAACGCAGACCCCCGTGAGCCCCGCTGTCTCCGTCTTGCATTGGAAACTTCCAAATGCTCCAGGGAAGAGAATAAGAACAGAAATACAAAATTGTGACTGGAGAGGCTGAGTGGGAACCGGGAGGGAATACGGAGTGGCTCCAAGTGGAAAGGGCTCTCTCCCCCTTTTGAATGTGGGAAACTTCGTCTGCCGCAGGTGGGAAACATAACCCAAGGACGTTTCAGGTGAGGATGCATTAAACAGTGGATGCAGCATGTGTTCGCCAAGCTGTCCTGAGGAGCAGAGCTGCTTAGGAGAAAGTTCCAGAACATAGTCCCAGGTTCCACGTGGGGTAGACTGAAGAGCAGAACCTCTAGGGCGGGTGTTCGAGATGCTGTAGATTACACACGTGCCCTGGATAATTGTCGCCAGGCAAGTGGGGACCCAGGCGCACTCATTCCTGGCTTCAGCATCTGGTCATCCATCCGCTCATCCACTCATGTCTTTAACCAGTCAGCACGGTTGTCTAGTATTTGTCAGGCACCGTAACGGTTGCCGGAAGTGCAACGAGAAATGACAGGAGATCTCTGCCTTTTAGGAACCCACAGACGGGTGTGGGAACTGGCCAGGAAGAATCCTTTACAAGGTGGCATGATCAGATAAATCTGCGAAAAGGAAAGAAAAGAGCAAAGGCAACGAATACATACCGATTGCCCCCCAACCTGCCTAATTCAATTCTGGTCACCAGTTCTTCCTACCTGGTTATTTAAAGTGACAATAATATAATTTAAATACGTCCTTGCACATTCTCTCTCAGGGATAGTCGCCTTGTTCGTCTGACTGTTTCGAGGATTTCAAAGGGACTCACGGCCCCTGTACTCAGGAATTCTAATTAGCGAGCCAGGTGGAGTTGACTGGATTGTCATACATCCTTTCCCACAGAGGGACTTTGGCCAGAATCTCAGTTTTCCTGCCTGCTGCGTTCCTTCCTCAGTGACAAAAGTACTCAAAAGTACCAGCAGCCTCAGGAAATGAGCCCCTTGAGGCAAAATGATTAGCCTTGGCCTCAAACTGCTTTCAAAAGGTTTGTAAACAATACAACTGGAAAGTCTGAGGATGGGGCGGGTTTCCTTCTTTTTTCCTTTTTAAAAAATGATTGCATCCCACTGTCTTCTGAAGATGAGTATTTCTGCTGGGCAGATTTGCTTTGTAAATTACAGACTCGAGAGCCTCCTTTTTTTTTCCCCCCTTGCTTCAATGAACTGGGAATTAGACATATTTGCAATCAAATAAAATGTGAGGGCTCTTGACAAGTTGGAATTCTGAGAACGCGGGGGCTCAGATATACAGAACATGGAATCATGTTCTTTCGGCACACGCTGGTGGGGATCGTCTGGGGGTGGGGGCGACGTGCCGTGCGAGGGACAAAATGATGTGGCAGGGACCAAGGGAGGCAGGCCCCTGTCCCCAGGGGCTACAAGTCGAGGGGTGAGAGGGATTTCATGTAACTAGTAAGAATAGGGTCTGTGAGTGCTAAGATGAAGAAGGCGTGCAGTCAGCACGTTTAGTGAGCATCTATCCACTCAGTAATGCCAGGCCGGTTTCTAGGTGCCACGGATATAGCAGTGACCAACACAGACAAAAATCATTATTTTCATAGAACATTTATTTCTGTTGTATCTGTGCGTGCGTGGGAAATATGTACCATGTTTTTCTTACTTACTTTGTTTGTCACATGGTGAGTGGTGTGGAGAAAAATTTCAATCAAGGAAAAGGGGTAAGAAGTGTGTGTGTTTTGTGTGCCCTGCATGCGTGTGCTGTGTGTGTGTGTGTGTGCGCGCGTGTGGTTTGTGCAAGTCCATGCATATGTGCATATTTGGTGGAGAATATAATTTTAGGTTAGGTAGCTGGATTAGTTTTCTATTGTTGCTGTAATAAATTACCATAAATTGAGTGGCTTAAAATAACACCGTGCATCACATTATGTTTCTGGAGGTTAAAAGTTGGCAATGGGTCAGCAGGCCTGCGTCTTTCCTGGAGACACTGGGGGAGAGTTCGTTTTCTTGCCTTTTCTGGCTTCTCAAGGCCAGAACCCTCAGGACCCCTTCCT
The DNA here is from genome assembly GCA_030068075.1 of Paguma larvata. Taxonomy (NCBI): domain Eukaryota; kingdom Metazoa; phylum Chordata; class Mammalia; order Carnivora; family Viverridae; genus Paguma; species Paguma larvata. The sequence continues at coordinate 125,416,203 of CM057825.1, read as the reverse complement.
CCGTGAAGAAGTGTCTGTCTCTGACCCTGACCCTCTTGTCTGTCTCTCATGAAGACCCTTGTGATGACCTTGGGGCCACCCGGACAATCCAGCACAAGCTCCTTAATGGCATCTGCAAAGGTCTTTTTGCCACATAAGGTTCAGGGGATGTGGATGTGGGCATCTTTGGGGAGCCACGGTCAGCCTATCACAATAGCCAAGAAAACCTCATGGAGTTTTGATCAAGTTCCTGAAGGAGAAGAGGGTGGGGACCCTGCAAATAGCTGGGGTGAAGTGTGTCCTAGGACGAGGGGATAGTAGGCGAGGTTGGAGAGTAACTGAGAAAGTTTGAGGAGCAGCGTGGTGGCTGGGGTGGCTGGAGCAGAGGAGAAAGTGGGGAGAATGGCGTGCATGGGGTCCAAGAGCTGATGGGGTCAGTTATGTGCGGTCTCTGCGGAGGAACTAGCTTTTCCTCTGAATGAGGCGGGACCCCACTGGGCACTGCGTTTGAGAGCTGTGTGTGGGAGGTGCACTGACGTCAGACTGAGAGGGTGTGGGGGGGCAGGGGATTCTTCTGAGAGGAAGGAAAGTATAAACTGAGGTCTGCAGGCTTCCCAGAGATACCGTTCTTCATTAAAGATAACGATTGGTGAGTGCGTCATGTCATCAACTATACTCCACACTTCTACCTGGACCTCTTGTCATCGTTCACTGCTCGAGGATTCCCTAATGCCACAGACTGCTTTGTGGCAGATAGATTGAGTATTCTTTTACAGGAAGGGACACTGAAGCAGGAGGATTAGTATTAGGGCAAATAGCTAATGATTACATCGGGGCTAGAATTTGACTCGGAGTCCTTCCAGCTCCAGAGTCTAGACTTTTTTGCTCTCCTGTTTTATCTGGATGCCTCAACTGTTTATATAGTTGAGTGGGGGATGCAGGTCTGCCTGTGTGACTGCTGGGACCCGGGAGGGCAGGAGGTAGGCTCACGTCAGCCTCGCTTTTTTGTTGGCTTTGGGAAGGGGAGTATAAGGAGTGAGGCCAAGGAAGCCGAGCCGCCTCAGGAGGATCTGGAGCCGCCATGTCGTGTCCCACTTGTCTCTTCATTAATTGGGACACCAGGCAGGGCGTGGGCCAGAGGTAGGCACGTCTGTGGTAGGAAGCCTACGTGAGTAACACTGGGAGGTGCCAGGTATACTCATTCATTGTGTCCTTACTGTGTGCCAGGTGCTGGGGGCTTGTGACAGAACGAGACAGACAGGGTCTCTGGTACCATGGTCCCTCCTATTCGAGTGGAGGACAAACGGTAAGCAAACGAGCCTAAACAGGATGGTGTGATGGAGAATAAGGTGGGGGGACAATTTATTTATTATTATTATTTTTTTTAGTAATGTGATTTATTTTCTTAAAAAAATTTTTTTAATGTGTATTTATTTTTGAGAGAGAGAGAGAGAGAGGGAATGAGTGAGGGAGAGACAGAGAGAGGGAGACACAGAATCTGAAGCAGGCTCTGTGCTGTCAGCACGAAGTCCAGTGTGGGGCTGGAATCCACAGACTGTGAGATCATGACCTGAGCCGAAGTCGGGACTCAACTAACTCACCCAGGCACCCTAGTTTTTTCCTTTTTTAGAAAAATGTTTATTTTTTTATAGAAAGCAAGGGAGGGGCGGAGAGAAAAGAAAGAGAGAATCCCAGTCAGGCTCTGCACGGACAGCCCAGAGCTCGACATGGGTCTCCATCTCACCAACTGTGAGATCATGACATGAGCTGAAATCAAGAGTTGGATGCTTAACTGACTGAGCCACCCTGGTGCCCCTTCTTTTCTTTCAATGTTTATTTCTCATAGAGAGAGAGAGGGAGAGCATGGACGTGCAAGTGAGAGGCAGAGAGGGAGGGAGAGAGAGAGAGAGAGAGAGAGAGAAGAGAGAGAGAGAGAGAGAGAGAGAATCCCAAGCTGGCTCCATACTGTCATTGCAGAGCTTGATGTGGGGCTCGATCCCATGAACCATGAGATCATGACCTGAGCCTAAATCAAGATGCAAATCAGTTGCTTAACCGACTGAGCCACCCATGCACCCTGCAAGGGGGCAATTTAGACGGATGGTCGGGGAGAGCCTCTCTGAGGAGGTGACCTTTCTTTGAGACCTGAAGGATGGAAAGCCACCAGCTACGGGAAAAGTCAAAGAGAAAGTGTCCTAGGCGAAGGAACAGCATGGATGAAAGACTTGTGTCAGGAATGAGGTTAGTGGTTGGAAAATGGAAGTTGGCCCCTGGGTTGGGGCTGAGCGAGGAACGACTCCGGAGACCACCGAGAGGATGTCACTTGCTTAGGCCCCTGTGCATGACGGTATATTGGTTTTTGCTCTAAGTGAGGTGGGAAGACCTCGGGTAGGAGGTAGTTTGAAAGAAGGGTGAATGAGAGCACAGTCATCCAGGTGACCTGGAAGGTGATGTCAGTAGAGGTGGGGACGAGCACCTGGATTCCGGAAGTGAGGAGTTAAGGGAACAGGAGGAGCCAAGGGTGATTTTTAAGGTTTTTGCTTTAACAACTGGGGAGGACTGGAGGAGACAGTGGTGTGAAATTGGAGGAGGCGGGGAGCGCTGGAGAGAATTAGAAGACTCACATGGAACTAGAAGACAAGAATTAGAAGTCAAGGCACATAGTGAGACAGAGGCAGAGAGAGAGGAGGTGAGCGGGAGGAGGCATGGTCGAAGGAGGCTGAGGAGAAGGCCCACCAGTGCTCTCTCTGCATTCGGCATTGTTGGCAACAAGCTTGTGTTTGCCAAGGTGAGAGTCTCCCCCAAGCTATCTGATTGTGTCATAGACTCGAGCTTCAAGGCGTGAGTGGGGGATAGGGTAGGAGGACACCTAGCATTTTAAGGCCTTTGGAGAATAAAGAGTAATAAAGGCTTGCCTGAAAGATGCTTCCGGAAGCTTCCAGAGGTGGGCTGGGCTGGGAACTATTCCCACACCAATGGGGAGGCTAACGCAAGCAGGTATCCAGTGAACTGAGTGCCCATTTGTTTTAAGATGAGGAACTAGCTCTCTGCGTAAGGCGGGGGCGGTGGGGGGAGGGGGGCAGATTGTTTACAGCACAGAAACAACAGCAGCCTTGGGTAGCAGTTGGGGTTTTCCGAAGCACTTTCTGTTTTTCATTAGAGGTAGTTTTCCTCTGTTTAAAAAACTCCTTGTTGAAGTATAATACGCAGTTAGGAAGCATATTTCCCTAAGTGAGCAGCTTGGGGATTTTCCACAAACTGAATACACCCAGGTAACAACTACCCAGAGCAGGAGATAACACACTTTCCACCATATTTAAATTTCAAAATTTAAAGCATTTTTAAAATTTCAAAACCAGATAGTAGAATTAACGGTTTCTTTGAGGTCTCTCCCATCAGTGGTCAAAATGAGGCATCGAACCACACTTCTGCGAGCAGCCCCTGTGGCGTGTGTGCGGGGAGCGGTTCCCGCGTCCCCTCTCGATCAGCGCTCCCTCCATTCTCCCTCAGTCCCACATCCCTCATCCGTGTTGTGCTCCCCGTAGCCCCTCCGGCATGCCCAGTGTTCTCAAATGAGAGGCTAGCATTTATGTTTCTTGGGTTCTCCCATTGATCGAGGGCATAGCCACTGTCTTAGAACCTCCTCTTTGTCCAAAACATGTAGATGTACGTGGGTTACCTTTCCCTTGTGTTAGGTAGTGGGAAGCATTACAAAAGCCTGGAGTTTCTGGTAGAAGCCTTGGATTTCTAGGTCTGGGAAAATCTGGTGAAGAATGGACTGAATCAATAATAGGTTCTTTTTATTATTTATTTATTTACTTATTTATTTACTATTTATTTATTTATTTCTGGCATGCCACAGGCTAGGGCACACTTTTGTGGCTTTTTCTTTTCCTCTGAGGTTTGAATATCCTGCCAGGTAGGAGGCATGGGACACTGTAGCATGGTCGTGAGGAGCTGGGGCTCTGGAGTCAGTCAGACCTTGGGTTCAGATCCTCCCTCCAGTAGTTGCCAGGCAAGTGAACTTGGCATATTACTGAACCTCTCCGAACCTCTGTTTTCTCCATTTGTAAAATGGAGATCAGAAGAGGTGCCATCCTGGGGCTTCTGGGGGGCTCAGTTGGTTAAGTGGTGAAGCATCCGACTCTTGATTTCAGCTCAGGTCATGATCTCACGGTTCCTGAGATCGAGCTCCTCTGTGCTGACAGCACAGAGCCTGCTTGGGATTCTCTCTCTCTCTCTCTCTCTCTCTCTCCCTCTCTCTCTCTCTGTCCCTCCAGCCCACACACTCTCCCTCCCTCTCTCTCTCAAAATAAATAAACAAACGTTAAAAATAAAAAAGAAGAGGCACCATCCCAAAGGGCAGTCACAAAGATGGAAGGAGAGATCACACGTAAAGTGTTTGGCCCAGTGTTTGTTTTTTTAAACGTTTTTATTTTATTTTTGAGAGACATAGAGACAGAGTGTGAGCAAGCAAAGGGCAGAGGGAGAGGGAGATACAGAATCCGAAGCAGGTTCCAGGCTCTGAGCTGTCAGCACAGAGCCTGAAGCGGAGCTCAAACTCACGAACCGGGAGATCATGACCTGAGCTGAAGTCGGCTGCTTAACCAACTGAGCCACCCAGGTGCCCCGAAGCCCAGTGTTTTATCAGCACTAGAACGATAGGACAGTGGTCATTGTCACCAGAGGAATAGTAGTTGCCATTAGAACATTGTTAAACTTATTCTTGTTGTGTTGTTGTTATTGTTATTACTCATGGCATTTGGCGGGTGATCAAAGTAGGACCTGAATTGAGTGACGTGTCCGAGGCCACAGGGCGGTTATCGTCCCCTGACTCCTACGCCAGCACTCCTGGCGCTGAGCACATTTCCCCCATTAAGCACACCCAGGCCCCTTTCCCGGCCCATCTGGTCACCAACGGCAGCTCTGATGAAGCAGCGGGGGCAGCTGCCAGCCCTCTGTGCCGGGTGTCATTTAATCAGATGACCTCCAAAGCTGGCTTTTTCAGCCGACCATCCGGCCTCCAGAAGAGCAGCATTAAGGAGTTAATGGGGCTTGGCGGAGGCGCCGGGCCATCTGTTCTTAATTACCCAAAGTGCACGAGGCCGAGGGCAGGCTGGCCTGGGGGCGGCTGGGCACTGCCAGCGTGGTTGAGTTGGCTGCCCTCTCTCAGCTGCCTGGCCTTGTGCCTCTCGGCAAGCCCGGATGCCAGAGTCCCTCACTTCACCTTCTCCCGGCCCTCCCACTTCTGGGTCCGACAAGCAGAAGCTTACTTATGTACCAGAACCCCAAGGGAGCAGAGGCAGAGTAGCAGAGCAGAAGAAGTGGGTTATCAGGTTGGGTTCTGCAGACGCAGAGCCTGAGACAGGGATTCTTGGGCAAGTGAATTATTTGGGGAGAACCCTTAGCAGGAAGTGTGGGTTCTGCCTCCGAGCAAGGGGATGAAGCAGTTCCCTGGAGTTGGGGCCCGGGGAGGCCGTGCAGCTGTGAGTTGCCATCAGCCATTTGTCATAGAAGCTGAGGGAGGGATGCATCTGCCAGGAAGGAAGTCTGGGTAGGGTACCAAGACGAGGGTGGGAGCCTACAAGGCAGGCCCTTAAAAGACACTCCCCTTTGGAAAGAAACCAAACCTGTTGTATGCTTCCCCACCCCTCCCCCGACAGGAAGCTGGATTATGTTGTCACTCCTCAAGCCCCGATCCACACAAAGCCCTTCGTGCTTTTTGTCAGAGGCAGATGCAATAGCTGGTTAAGAGAATGGACTTGGGTGGCTCAGTCGGTTCAATGTCTGACTCTTGATCTTGGCTCAGGTCATGGGATCCAGCCCCATGTCGGGAATTCTCTCTCCCTATCCCTCTGCTCCTCTCCCCTGCTCTCTCTCTTTCTCTCTCTCTCTCAAATAAAAAGAGAATGGACTTGGCATGCAGATTTGGGTCTTCTTTGGCTGACCTTGGGAAGGTCATTCTGTGTCTCAGTCTCCTTGCCTATGAAATGGGAGTAATAGTACTCCCATAAACTATAAGGAGCACCATTTGGGGCTTTGACCATATGGGGCTTTCCATAAAGATTTAATGATTTAATGGTGCTTGTAAATTACTCAGAACACGCCGGTACTTACGAGATTCTTAATTGGTGGTGGTGGAGGGAGTGCGATGGTTCTTCTTCCTGTTCTTTCTCTCATTTCCTTTCCCCCAGCCCTCCTCCTCTCTCCTACAGTTGTTGCTGCTGTTGGTAAGGGTGATGGGTTTGCTGTCACCCGAGAATCTTGGTTTGGAGTGAGGCACAGTTCAGTTTAGGGGTGGAGTCCAAACCCATTCCCAGGTGATGCTGTGCTGTTTCTAAGGTAGTCATGAAAATCATGTGTGTGTGTGTGTGTGTGTGTGTGTGTGCATGCAGGGGGAATCCTTAGCCTTCTCCTGGGAGCAGAAAATACCAAGTCAGGCAGCATAGGGTTCATGTGTGAGCTTCGCCTCCTATAAGCTGTTTGGCACTGGGCAAGTTACTCATCCTCTCTGAGACTCAGATTTCCTTTTTTTTTTTTTTTTAAGTTTACTGATTTATTTTGAGAGAGAGCAAGTGGGGGTGGGGCAGAGAGAGATGGAGAGAGAGAAACCCAAGCAGGCTCTGTGCTTACAGCAGAGAGCCTGCACCTGAGCCGAAGTGGGACACCTAATCAACTGAACCACCCAGGTGCCCTGAGACTCAGATTTCTTATCCATAAAACACCCAGGGTAGTGACACTGGGAAGATTAAATGAAATGATGCCTTGAGCCTGGGTCATGCGTACTGTGGAATGCGTAGCCTGAGCTTGTCTGGTGTTCTGGCACCTTGTAGATACTTAAAAATTAGTTTTTCTTCTCACATTAAATCCTGGTGGATTCGAATTTGGATTGAGTTCCACTACTTCTGTCTTGGACTGTGGACCATTCTGTTTATCTCTAGTGTCAGTTAGCCACAGCTTCAGGCCCCTTAGATTTGGGGGCCGTCGAGTCAACGTCTCTGCTGGGGTGCTTCCAACTGAGGCTCTAGTTGCTCCAGGCTGCTGTGGGCTCAAGGTCAGAAAGACATGGGTTCAGAGCCTCCTGTGCCACTTTGTGAACTCTTAATCTTCCTGCTCCTTTGTCTTCATCTGTAAAATGGAGCCAGTCACGTGTTCCTTTCATCGCTGCTGTGCGAATTAAATTGGATAATGCGGTTCAGCCCAGGACCTGTCTCATGGTGAAAGGAGAAGCCATGCCAAATGGTACCATCAGTGATCGTGAGGAAGAACTGCCTCTTTGTGGCTGCTTGATTAAAACGCTCAGAACTCTTTAGAGATTCAGTAGGCCCTGGCCGCCGCCATGCTCTGGTTGCAGGCTGGCTTCATCTGCACCCTTAGAACCTGGCTAGTGAGTCCAGCTGCCTGGTACACGTTGCCAGATGGGAAGATGAGCCTAATTATGAGGGAGTGAGTGTCGCGTGTCTCTGTGATTGTGGGGGGGTTTGATGCCTGGGATCCCTGAGGTCCGATGGAGATGGTGCTGGAGGGGAGTGCTGGGTCTGGAAGTAGAGTGCCAGGGACCTCGGCCAGTGTCACAGCCTGACTGTGAATCCACTCCCGAGCTCCGGGTTGTGTTCTGAAAGTGGTGTCCCTCCTCTCGGTCTGGCGGGAGCAGACGGTGTCATCAGTGCTGTCTACCAAATATTTCCAACTTTCCAATCCTTTGCTAGGATTATGTTTCCTTATCTACTCTAAGGTAGATGAGGACATGCGACCTGCTGTGGGCTCAGCGAACCCCTGCGGATGTGCGGCACAGATGAGAAAGCAGTTTGTCACATTCCGGCGAGGTTTGGGGTTTGCTCGTTACTTCAGCATAACTAACGTACCCTGACTGATATAATTGATGGATGCATACAGAGGGCGGGGACTCTGCCTGACTTGTGCCCTGTCTTTTTCTCACTGCCTAGTGCGTGTAAGCTGTTGGTATGGACCTTGTTGAAGAATGAGAAAAACCCTAGAACCAGCATCGAAGTTTGATCCTGGCTTTGCCACTCGTCAGCTTCGTGAACGTCGGGAGTTCACTTAGCTTTTGTAATCCTGAAACGTTCTCATATTTGGAGATGAGAGTACCATTCCTTGCAGTGCTCCTTAAGATTTATTCTGATCAGGTGCAAGTTTCTGGCACATAGTAAGTCTCTAGTACATGATAGCTAGCAAAAAACCTTTTGCTTTGAAGAGAGATGGAAGGGAAGGAGGAGAGTGGACTGAGCCTGTATAATATGTCTTTTTTCCTGTAAGACGGATTGGGATGGGGAGGAACTTGAAGGTGGCCTTAATGAGACAGTGAGACCTCAGAGGTGAGTGGCTCCAGAAGTGAGGAAGGGGAAAAGGAGGGATGGATAAAGCAAGGAGCAGGCAGGTCTTTCTCCCCAGAGTCCGACAGAGCTAGTTCAAATGGCACAAAACATCCCCAAATATTTGAGCGGAAGCCATAGCTAGTACGTTTTTAATTATCCTGCCAATAAAGATTCCTGGGCAGAACGGTCTTCGATGCACAGTAACGTTTTGCAATGTTTTTAGTAATTGGGTTAAGATAATTTATTAGAGCACTGACTGCATGTGTTTCAATAATTGCTAAGACTGGAGTATTAGCCTTTCCTCCCTGAATGCAAATCACTCCCCAATGGGCCAGAGCCTCGGAGAATGTGGTCTTGCGTATGCACTTCACTCTGAGACAGATCCTGAGAGCTGGACCGCAGAACCTATGGCAAGTATTTCTTGGAAGTTCTCTGAACTGCAGATGCCATGTTTGGGGCTTGTTTTGCTGGCCAGGTCACAGGCTGTGGTGGGCTGACCTACTCCTGTTTCCATTAAAATTAAAGGAGACTCTGGTGCAGATGGGAGGTGAGGGGGGTTGACCAGAGTCCCCGCCGAGGTTGCTAGCAGTGTGAGACACATAGTTAATGGCCAAAACAGGTTTTTCCCTCATCTCTGTTTTCTCTGCTGAGCTCGTCAGGAGAAAACAATCTAACCCTATTTAAGAAAAATAATCAGCGGAAGAATTAACGGAGGAATTGAGACGATGAGAGAGTCTCATCGGGGGAGGGGAGCATGTGTGCAATCAAGATTTAAAGGTAATAAGCTTCCTAAGGTTAATTTGGTTTATCTGGCATGAGCACAGCATCGGGGGAAAAAGAACTCACTTAATAGAAGCTTTGCATTGTCGGGAAATAACAACAGTAGTGGGAGTTTTATGTATGGAATGTTTATAGTGCCAGACAGCGTCCCAAGCACATTATGTGTATGCAATTCATTTAATCCTCACAACAACCCAATGAGGGGAGGTATTATTGTCCCCAAGATGAAGTTGAGTCTTGGAGAAACGAAGCATGTTGGGTAAGGTGTCCCTTTTTATAAGTGCAGGATCTTGGGTTGGAACCAAGACCTTGGGCCCCTGAGCCCCTGTGCTGAAGCCACCAGGCTGTGGTGCAGCCGCCATTCACTAACCAGTCACTGGGTTCGGGGCAGCAAGCTAGGTCCATTACATGCAGTGGTCCATTGAACTGTTTAAACGTTCTTTAAGATGCGTGTCCCTGAATTTGGAAGATGAGGAATGGAGGTGCAGAATCTGGGGATCTCTGACTAGTGGTGAGGCTGACCCTGGCTACAAGGGTGGTGGTGATTTCAACGGGCGTGGAGAGACATATCAGATGTGAGAGGCAGAGGAAATTTCTCAAAAGTCGCAGACCTGGAAAGATACCTATACCCTCAGCTTCCTCATTCATAAAATGGGGATGATCATGGTACCAGCTTCAAAGACACTTGGTGCCCTGCTTGACACATAATCGGTGCCTAAATATTGGATATTAATATCTCTTGTCTGGGATAATAATCATCAGGGTTTTCTGACTACTTTAGAAATGCAGAAGAGCAATAATTGGTCACCACCATTTGGAAATTAGTTCCAGAGAGTCTCCAAAGAGTAAATAAACCTTTGTACGTATATTCCTAACACAGAGAGATAAAAATAAGGCACACTCTTCCACTTTGGACCCCAAAATGAGAAATAGGAGTCGCCACATACCTGTGTTAATTGCAAAATAAACAGAATCTGATCTTTGCTATTCTACTTTTGAAGCTTTTTAAAATTTACTTTTATTTTCTATTTTTGAGAAAGATACAAAGAGTAAACAGGAGAGGGGCAGAGAGAGAAGGAGACAAAATCCCAGACAGGCTCCATGCTGTCAGTGTAGATCCTGGTGTGAGACTCGAACCCACGAACTGTGAGATCGTGACATGAGCCAAAGTCAAGAGTCGGACATCGCACCGGCTGAGCCACCCAGGCAACCCTGTTATCCTACTTTTACATCTCTCGGGGTAGATCTAGTCATGGAAGACCAGTGAAAAAGACAAGTGAGAACAGGGTTCTGTCTAGACTCACTCTTCCCACATCAAACTGAGTGTTAACAGCATCTCCTAGTATTCCCACAACTGCAAAAAATAGGTAAGGAGGAGACTCGGATCCCCATTGTACAGGTGAAGAGCTAGGCTTAAAGATGACAGAAGACTTCTTTGTGACCGTAGAGTGACCAAGTGCTAGGACAGAAGCTCACACCTAAGTCTCCTGACTTCGTATCCCTAGACCTTTCCCCATTCTTCCAGAGAATCCCAGTAGAAGGTAGCAGATCCTGAATTGGTGGCTGGGTGTGTTGAATGTCCTCATTCCATCACCGCCCCCCTGTCAGGTCACCGCACAGGACTTGTTGCCCAGATAGCCGTCACCACCCGTCATGGCCAAGCGTCTCCCTTCTTCCTTCCTGAGCTTTCGCATCGGCCTCCACAGGTAAAGGATGGTCTATATAATAAGAGGACATTACAGCTTCCCCCAAAGTTTCCTAATGGATAATAAATTACGAGGAGAACATTCTTTGCTATGTAATTAATGGAAATTTACCATTTTTAAGCTTCCTCTGGGAAATTTTCCATGTCAAATGAATTTGTTGATGGGACCCGAGAGGGAGGATATCACAACTGCTCCAGTGTGTACTTCATTAGTCGGCTGCTGGAGGTTAAATTTTCAGTCACGTCTTTGGATGGCTTTGATCTCTGATGACAGTGTTAACTCTATTTGCTCCTTGGTATCACTCTGGTGTTTTAAAACAGTCTTTTAAGATAGCCTTGCTAATTATTTTGCTGGAAGTTTAATTAAATCTTGTCACAGAGGAATATGCTATCTTGGGGTATGGCTGCTAAGCATAAGTCAAATTACTAAGAAAAAGGAAGGCAGAGCAGATATTTATGCATACGAAGAATGGTGCAGAAGATAGATTTCCTTCCTGTAGTTCGTGGGATTTGCAGAAGTTGAAATCCCTTTGTCTGAACCATGTTCGCCTTCTGGTGAGAATGCCAAGTCTGTTTTCATTTTACATTTAGAACTAGATGTATTGTGATCAACCAATTAATGTTTTTATTTGGTTTTACTCTGGAAATAGAAGTAGACAAGGTTGCCATCTTTGCGGGGACTCATGGTCTTGGAGGGAGAGGAATATGGAGAGAGGCGCAGCATATTATATACAGAAAGTCACATGTCCAGGAATATTCACTGTGGCAGTATTGGTAACGGGAAAATTCTGGGGAAAGCCTCGGAAAAGAATGAAGTAGGGGTCCCTGGGTGGCTCAGGCGGTTAAGCATCTGACTCCGGGTCAGGTCATGATCTCACAGTTCGTGAGTTAAAGCCCAATGTTGGGCTCCACAGTGACAGCTCAGAGCCTGGAGCCAGCTTTGGATTCTCTGTTTCCCTCTCTCTCTGCCCCTCCCCTGCTTGTGCTCAGTCTCTCTCTTTCTCTCTGTCTCTCTCTTTCTCAAAAATAAATAAACATTTTAAAAAAGGAATTAAGTAGATTCAGTGTATGGATGGAATTCATATTTGATATGGAATTCATTCCCTTCAATATTGGATGATTGTCAAGATATGTTTAAGAAGAAAAAACCGAGTAAATGAACAGTATAGAAAAGGGGTTGGCAAAATTTTTCTTAAAAGGCCTGAATAGTAACTATTGTAGGCTCTGTGGTTTGTATGGTCTCTGCTCATGTCATGTGAAAACAGCCATAGACATTGTATTAAGGGCCAGGCGTGTGTTCCAGTAACACGTTATGCATACTGAAATTTGAATTTCAGAAATTTTTATATGTCACAAAATATTCTTCATCTATTGTTTTACCCCCACCCCAACCATTAAAAAATGTAAAAATAATTTTTGGGCTGTTGGCTATACAAAAAACTGGAAGCAGGCTGGATTTGGTCTGCGGGCCATGGTTTGCAGACGCCTGGTTGTAGAACATGTTGGCGCTTACGTAGAAACACACACAGCACGTACACATATACCTACACACACCAAATATGATAGACGTAATGTTTCTGAAATCTTCCTTGGTGATTAATTATTCCCTCAGAAGCCAGGTTCTTTCTTCACGGCACCCCTTGGGTTATGAAAGCTAAGCCATGATCCAATTGCCCCAGAGAAGGTGAGAGCCACACAGAACAGAACAAAGAGGTCTTGATTCAACCTTGAATCTCAAAGACGACTTATTTATTTTTCCCTGTAACTCACAAGAAGATAATCTTCGAAGCAAAACTTTATTAAGAGAGAAAGGAAAATCCTTTCCTTGTGCATTTGTTTGTTTGCCCTTTCTTTCTAAATTCTAAAAGGTGTTTTGATTCACCAGGGTGCAAGCCTGGCCAGCTTGGAGCATAGAGTTTCAGGACAGGGAGTGTGTTCTGCTTGGTGGAGATGCTGGAGGAAACCCATCTGGTCCCGGAGCAGTAGTAGAGCCGGTGGGAAGAAGAAAGGTATATGGGTCTCCAGTACCTGCTCCATGACGGATAAGTGGGAGACAGTGTTAGTAACGGGAAGATAAGTTCGGGGGCCTTTCAGAGCCTGGCGGGGTGTGCTCCCAATTTCCTGCAGTGCACAGTGAATATTGTCACACCCCCTGGCTGCTTAATTTGGTAGAAGAACAGTGAGGGAGAAATGTGGGATGAATTCCCTGCAGCCTGGGTCCACAGGTCCCCGTGGGTGTTGCAGGGTGATGTGGAGATGCCCAGGAGAAACTGTGGACCACTTGGTGTTAGAGCAAGGAGGTCTCAGTAGGTAGGAATTTTGAAATAAGAGGTGAGTGGCCAGAAGGAGAGGTAGGTCCCAGTAAGATACCTCAAACATCAAGAGAGACCCACCATCCTTTCTGGAGATACCAGGGGACAGACCGGTCTGAGCAAATTGTTACAGGTACCAGAAAAGCCCCAAGAAGTGTCTGGTGACCTGAGACTTCCTTCTTTTCCTCCTCTGAGGATGCATATATTTTTTCCTACCTGCATGTGACTTCTTGTATAAAAGGGAAACACTCCTAATGTAGAGTTTGGACTTCAGCTTTGATTGAATATTTCTCCTAAAAAGTGTAAGCCCGCTCAGGACTGTTTGAAACTTCCTAAGATGCAGAGATAAAAAAATTGGCTTGTTTAATGTTTTCCCAATGTGTAACGGAGTGGGGCTCTGAGGAAGATGAAATCAGGGCATCTGAAGTTTGCTGCATGTTTAAGACTTTTTTTTTTTTTTAGAGCAGTTTTAGATTCACAGCAAAGTTCAGAAGAAGGTACAGAGATTTTCTCTTTTCCCTCTACCCTAGCCTTTGTCATTATCAATATCACTCACCAGAGTGGTACGTTGGTTTCCAAGGATGAAACTATTTCAGAATCACCCAAAGTCCATAGTTTACCTTAGAGTTCACTGTTGGTATTATACATTCTATGGGTTTGGGCAAATGTGTAATGACATGTGTTTATCATTATAATATCATACAGAGTGTTTTCACTGCCCTAAATACCCTCTGTGGGGGTCTTTTCATCCTTCTCATCGATGCCCCCCGTGACAACATGGATAGAACTAGAGGATATTATGCAAAGTGAAATAAGTCAGACAGAGAAAGACAAATACCATGATTTCACTCCTGTGTGGAATCTAAAAAACAAATGAACGAACAACAAGAACAACAAAATGAACAAACAACAACAAAAAAACAGAGTCTTAAATACAGAGAACAAAATGGTGGATGCTGGGGGTGGGTGGGTGCGGGGATGGGTGAAATAGATTAAGGAGATTAAGAAGTACGAACTTCCAGTTATGAAATGGGCAAATCATGGAGGTGAAAAGTACAATGCAGACCATAAAGTCATTAATACTGTAATAGTGTTGTATGGTGATGGATGGTGGCTGCACGTAGCACAGTGAGCGTTGAGTAATGCAGAGAATTGTTGGATCAATGTGGTTTACACCTGAAACTAATATAACATTGTATGTTAAATATACTAAAAAAAAAAAAAAAGGAAACCACCAGACCATCTTCCACAGTGGCCGTACCATTTTGCATTCCCATCGGCCCTGGATCAACATTGGTGTTGCTCCACATCCTCACCAGAGTTTGCTGTTGCCAGTGTTCAGATTTTGGTCCTTCTAATTGTGTGTATAATATCTCATTGTTGCTTTCATTTGTATTTCCCTTGAGGCCATATGCTGTGGGGCATCGGTATGTCTTCTTTCGTGAGGTGTCTCTGAAGGTCTTTGGCTCTTTTAAAAATCTGGCTGTTTGTTTTCTTATTGTTGAATTTTAAGAGTTCTTTCTATATCTTAGATGACAGTCCATCAAATACGTCTTTTGTAAATATTTTCTCCCCGTCTGCGGATTGCTTTTCTCAGAGCACTTTTGAATTTTAACGAAGTACAGCTTATTAATTATTTTTTTCACCGATCATGTCTTTGGTGTTGTATCTACAGAGGCATCATCTTCCCAAGGTCAGCTAGGTTATCTTCTACACGTTTTATGGTTTTGTGTTGTACTCTTAGATCTCTGATCCATTTTGAGTTAATTTTTGTGAAGGACGTAAAGTCTGTGTCTAGATCCGTATTTTTTTTGTGTCTACTTATTTGTTCTAGCATCATATGTGGAAGGGACTGTCATTGTTTTGCCTTTGCTCCTTTGTCAGAGATCAGTTGATTATATTTGCTGCATTTTTTATTTGAGCTGTAGTGGGTGGAGTTTAAGCCTCTTACATGTCATACTTCTATACACCTCCCAAATCTCTGGAAATACGGTTTTCTCTTGGGGGCGGGGGTGAGATCCCACAGGTCAGGAATTGAGAGAGATCTTACTTCTTTTTTATTCCACGTAGAAATGATCACTGTAGGGGTACCTGGGTGACTCATTCAGTTGAGCATCCGACTTCAGCCCAGGTCATGATCTCATAGTTCGTGAATTTAAGCTTTAGATTCCATATCTACCTCTCTTTCTCTCTTCCCCTCCTCTGCTTGTGCGCTCTTGCTCTCTCTCTCTCTTTCAAAAATAAATCAATAAACATTAAAAAAGAGAAATGGTCACTCTAGTTGAAGCAGGAGGTCATGGTAGTCTTTTAGATCTTGGTTTGAAGCTTGGAATCAATCGATTCTCTACGTGAAAGCATTCGGGTTAGGTTTGTATAAACAGATTGCCTAGTCACTAGGCTAGAAGAGAGGTCTGTAGGGCTAAGAGTTGAGGCAGAAAGGTCTTTCAGGAGGCTTTCGGCACAATCTAGGAGAGAGGAGGTGAGGGTCGAACCTGGGACATCATTGGTGGTATTAAAGAAGAGGCAGGAGATACGGAAACCATTAGGAATAAGCTCATATCCACGTAAGACAAAGAAGGGTCAGAGAGACCGGGAAGGCATCCTGGCGCAGTGCCCATCTCTTACTACTTGAAAATAGTTTCAGTCTTTACTACATCACTTGCACATGCTGAGAAGGGATTGTGTGCATAATGTACAGCACCATTACTCTCTCTCTCTCTCTCTTTTGCTCCTTCTCTCTCCTCCATCCCTTCTTTCATATATTTCCTCTCTCCATTTCCTACTTCTCAGGGTGCATGGCAGTGACCTCAGTCCCTCACTTCTTCCTTCCTACCTTCCCAAGCTTTTTCTTTCAAAACCTAGTCTTTGTCAGCTCTTCTCGGCCTCTGGCGCCCCAACCCCCAGCGTTCCGGATCGGTGCCCTCATGCTTGCCTGCCTGCCTCCTCTCCCTTCTTCAGCTCTGCCCCGCTAAGTGATTCGGAGAACAGGCCGTGTGTCACATTCCCTGGCTGTGCACCCTAGCTCTACAGCTAACTACTAAGTGACTCAGGCAAGGACTGTGACTCTCTAATCTCTGTATCCTCCTCTGTGAAAGGGGGAGTGATCGTAGTACCTCTTTCACTGGGTTGTTGTGAGGGTTTAATGAGGTAATACTTACAAAGCTCAGCACAGTGCTTGACGTGTTACGAACTCTGATTAAATGGCAGCAGTGTTAACCATGATCTATACTGTCCAGGCTAATACAGGAAATGCCCAGATTCAGTCAGCCTCTTCCAGAGCAAAAAAGAAACAAAAAAGAAAGCTTCCAAAACAAAATTAAACCAACAAACAAAGAGACCTCCTCAACAGAACAAAACAGCAATCTTCGTACAATGTGGAGTAGGAAAGAGTTCTGAGTACTGGAGCATTTGTGCGTGCGTTTATTTTTTTCTACTTCTTTTTTCTAAAAGATGTTTAAAAATGTGTGTTTATTTTTAGAGAGAGAGTGCACGTGAGTGGGGAAGGGGCGGAGAGAGAGTGGGGCAGAGGATCTGAAGCAGGCTCCATGCTGATAGCAGAGAGCCTGATGCGGGGCTCGAAGTCATGAAACTTGAGATCCTGAATTGAGCTGAAGTCAGACACTCAGCTGACTGAGTCACCCAGATGTCCCCTCTCTCCCCACTTTTAAAATATCAGAATGACTCCCTGTATTATCTCCTGCTGTGTAACAAATGACCCCTAAGTTTTAACCATCACGGTTTCTGAGGGTGAGGAATCCAGCAACTGCTAAGCCGGATTCTGTGCTTAGGGTCTCTCACAGGCTGCAGTCAAGGCCTCAGTTGTTCCAAGGTCAGCTGCGACAGACTCTGCTCCCAAGCCCACCCGTTGGTTTTGATAGGATCTAGCAACTCACAGGCTGTCAGACCGAGAGCCTCGGTTTCTTGCTGGCTTGGCGAGGGGCCATCCTCACGTCTTTGCGGTGTGTGGCTCTTCCCGTCAGAGCAAGCGTGTGAGAAGAGCCGGAGAGAATAATAGCAGGATGGACATCGCAGTCTTTTGTAACCTGATCACAGAGGTGACATCCCATCACTTTTGCCTCATTCTCTTTGTCAGCAGCGAATCTCGTGGTCTGGCTGGAACACAAAAGGGAGGAGACCGCTGGGAGACCGTATCAGAAGGTGGATGCCGCGCCCCGCTCCCTGATCCTGTCTCATGTGACCCATCCCCAATCCCTGCTGTCTTCTAGGAATACGTCCTCTTGCCACCTGGGTCTCACTGCTCCTGGTCACACTGCGGAATGTTGTTGTCAGATTTCAGGAGCCTCTCTGTCCTGATTCGCCCAGGTGCCCAACGAGAAGCTGTCTCCTGTTGTCAGTTTATTTTATTTTATTTCATTTTAAGCTTATTTATTTATTTATTTATTTTGAGAGAGAGAGAGAGAGAGTGAGCATGAGCAGGGGAGGGGCCTGAGAGAGGGAGAGGGAAAATCCCAAGTAGGCTCCACACTGTCAGCACAGAGTCTAATGCAGAGCTTGATCTCATGAACCCTGAGATCATGACCCCAGCCAAAATCAAGAGTCAGACCCTTAACTGACTGAGCTACCCAGGCGCCCCTCCTTTTATCAGTTTAAATCAAGCCTGCTTGAGACCAGGGCAGTGTATGCCCTACTGTAGAGAGCTAGGCAGGACACGCTGGTGCTGCTGGTGCTACTGGTGATCACCCAGTTTCCTCACTTCCTGTTCTGAAAAAACTGGAAAAATGAAAATCAGGGCGGCCAATTGAAGGGCCATTGCATGTTTCTGGATTATATTACACTGAAATTTCCCTCTTCCGCAAAGATTGGAGATGGGAGAGATGAAGGACGCTCGTGGTGAGAGGCATCGATTACGGTGAATGTGTGTTAACTGCCTATTATCGTTATTGGGAATTACCATCGTGCTATGACATTGCTAGCGAGGAGAGAAGATGGGCCTGTCTCTTCTGAAATCAGACTCATTTATTTCCCATTGGGGCTGCTGGGGCCATCTCCAATGAATCCAGCACCCCAGCATCAGGAAAGAGGAGTTCCAAGCTGCTGTTTAGAACTGGAGCTAACGTATGGACTACCCAGACATGTCCGTCAGTCTTCTAGTCCGACAACAAACGACTTAGATATGGTTTGGAAGAACCAGCAAGAAAGGGAGAGACGCCAAAGCAGGACACCCTCAAGCATTTCAATAATGAAAAAAAAAAAAAAAACCTACTACTTTGGTTCAGCTTCTAATAACAATATTAGTTAGAGATGCATTCACCTACAAGTAATAGAAAAATCCAGATGTCACAAAGTCTAGAGTGTGTGGCTGCTGGCGTTGGTTTGATGGCTCAGCAATGACAGGCTTTGTAAAATGGAAATAATACCTGCTTTATACGGTGGTTGGGAGGAGTAAATCAGGTCCCTGGCCCAGCCGTCTATCAGTAGAGCAATTTCTGTATTAGCTCTTACACTGTGAGTAAATCTGTGCTTGTGTTTTCATTTTGAGAAAAATGAAAGGAAAAAAAAAAAAAAACTCCTAGTATTTGAATTCAGTGAATTAGTACAATTTCCCCCTTGTGGGGGGTGTTTTGGTACAAGATTCCAGTCTTGAGAATGTAACAGGCAGGGGGCTAGTTAGAATGTCTTTAGAATTAAAGTGGGTTATTTCATGTCTCCTCCCCGCCCCAGCTTCTCCAGCCATGTTCTCGGGCTTTTTTTTTACCCCTGTTTTTCTGACTCCAGGGTCCAGGGACCCCCAGGGTGCTGTTTTCTCTTCTCCTGTAGCTGGTTTTCCCAGTCCAATTTTCTGTCCTTTTCCCTAGGGGGTACACCGGGAACCATCTGCTTTTCCTGATCCCTGCTCATCTTTGACCTGGGGACGACCCTCCCAATCACTCAGGAAGTGCCATTGTACGTGAGTGCCAAAGCCATTTCTGTGCAATATGATAGTTAGAAAGTGATCGTACTGTAGCTCCTGAAACGTAAAATGTGCCGTGCAGCTGATGAGAAACAGAGCATCATGGGGCCCCAGTCATTTGGAGTGACTGAACCTGGCACGTCACACGAGCTCACTGAAGCACGCAGCTTTCAATTAAAGCAAACAAACCAAACAAGCCAGGAGAAAAGTCCCAGGAAAATGCAATTTGCAAGTTGTTCAATATTTGTTTTGAATTTCTACGTTATTCCAAATTCCATCTTGTAATGAGAGCACAATTTCCTCTTTTCTCTTCCCGCCTTCCCCTCCCTCCCTCTCTCCTTCTGTTTTCGCTGGAGGTGAGGCACACATGCTTTCTTGATAGCCTCAGGGATGTCCAGCTGATAATGACCCTACAGTCCCGGCTCAGCAGGTTTGCAGCACAAGGGCTGTGTCACTCCTAGGCCAAGCAGCGTCGCTGGCTCTCTGTCTCCCTTTCAAGAGGGTTTCTGCCACTCGGATGTTTCCGAGACACTCGGAGAATTCCACCTTAGGTGCAAACACAGGAGAGCCAGAGCCGAGCTCAAGGCCCTGCGATGGCCCTGCCGGGGAGACGGAGCTGGGGACTGACATAGCAACCGGCCGCGCAGCCTGTGTACTGTGCTGACCGAGAGTCTGGTGGCCAGTGTGTCCACTCATCCCACAGTGTGGGTCCGCTAATTCTCGTTTCCCCTCTTTGTCACCGTGGAGTTCCCATCTGCATTTTTCATAAGCTCACCGGTAACTCTGGTGTCAGGAGGAGTGTGGCACATCCCTTTGAGAGACGCCAGTTTGGAGCCATGCTGCTCACTGTGGTCCACAGACTGGCAGCGTCAGCATCACTAGGAGCTTGTTAGAGAGACAGCTGGGACCTCCTGAGGCCAAATCTGCCTCTCGGCTGTAGCTCCAGGTTATTCTTACACACAGGAAGTTTGGGAAGCTCTCAAGCAGGGGTCCTCAGAGTCAGAGCTGAACTGTTGGGCCTCACTCAGGAACTTGTTGGAAATGCCAATTCTCAGGCCCCATCCAGACTTATTGAATCAGGAACTCTGGGGCAGGGCCAGCAATCTGGGTTTTAACCAGCCCTCCGGGGGATCCTGGTGCACATTCCAGTTTGAAAACCAGTGATTTGGAGGAAGGTTTTTTTTTTTTTTTCTTTTTCTTTTTTTTTTTAATCTGATTTCTCTTTTGGTGTGCTAATCTGTATCTGACATTTATACCTGTGATTACACTGGCTTGACCTTTGAATTACCGTATCGGAGAAGCTCTGTCACTTCTGTCTGCCCCTGCAAGTGTCCAGTCTCCGTGAATAGAAGATAAAGACTTAAATACCGTAGGCTGGCTCTAGGATAGCAAATTCCAGCTCAGTTAGTGTGTCTCTCCCATCAAGGCTAGTATCTGAACAGCAGTTTCTCTTCCCACAGAGTAGTTCCCTTGCCCCAGAGTGAAAACAATGACTGTCATCACTAAGTGTTCTCATGGCGAGCCTCTATCCTGGTAGGGTGCAGTGCCCCGTGCTACATGCAGTGAATAGCTCTGCCCCGTCCCTGCTCCCGGGATTGTATAATCCACAGCACGTAATGCCGCCCCAAGGAGGTTGTGATGCTGGTGACAGGCAGGAGCCCAATATGACGTGTGACCTTGTACCGTCCGACTCGCTTCACTGGGTGTGTGTTTAAAGGGCTGATCTCATTTACCCAAAAAGAATAATGTTCTTACCTATCTTACCTGGAAGATCTCTTATAAGTACCAAAAGGATGTTTAAGTATGTAAGTGCTTCGAAGAGTTAAAACTGCCCCACACACACAGAATCATTGTGAATGCAGAGTGGTCAGGATGGGAGAAGGAACTGGAGATTCATGTTTTGAGGGAAGGGAATTTAAAGAAAAAATTCTCTTATGCTTTGAACTTTGACATAGCCATAGTCTTTCACAAAGTTTATTTCTGAAGATGAACTCTGTTTATTTATTAATTTAATGAAAATTGCATATATTTAAGATGTACGGCATGATGTTTGGATATACGTATACACACTGAAATGATCTCTTCCGTCAAGCCGATTAACATCTCCATCTACTCACGTAGTTACCAGTTTCTTGTGTGTCGTGAGAGCACCCGAAGTCTACTTTCTTAGCAAATTTCCAGCCTAGAGTACAGTATCATTAACAGTGGTTACTGTGCTGTACATTAGATCTCGGGAACTCATTCTACATGACTGCAATTTCATATGCTTTGACCAACATCTCCTGACCTCTCTCTGTCTTCTCTGTGGAGGAGGTCATTGAGAGAATACAGCCCCCTGTTGACCCTCAGGCTGGATCTGAGCAGTTAGAGGCTCCTTAGAATGTGTGCTCAGCCCACTGTTCCCATAGCCAGTGCCATTTCAAGGACACAGCCTTGAGACAGTAAAGTGTTGTTGAGACTATGTCGATAGTACACGTGGCTGAACCCCATTAAGGCTTCTGTACTTACGACTATACCTAGGACTTCAATACTCGAAACTTGCAGGATTCTGAGGGGCAGCTGCAGAGATCTACATGTCTTGCCGCTGCCCAAGGCAAGGCTCGTATAGAAGTTCCCTTGCTTACCGAAACTTGTCATCTCCTCATCCGGAGTGACCATCTCTTTCTTGGGTCTCTTCTTATCCTCTGGGTAAAGGGGCCAGTTTAAGAACCAACACTCCTATCCTGAAGTCCCTGTTACCCATCATTTTACTCTGCTTATAGGGGTTTGACCGTTTAATTTTTTTAATTTAATTTTTGTTAGGGGTTTTACCTTTTAAGATTCCACATGTAAGTGAGACAGGCGATATTTGTCTTTCTCTGCTGTATTTCATTTAGCATAACTTCCTCCAGGTTCATCCACGTCATTACAAATGATAGATTTTCCTTCCTTTTTTTATGGTTGAATAATAGTCTACTATATATTATTTACGACTTTTTCTTTGTCCATTTATCCATTGATGGGCCCTTAGGTCGCTTCCATGTTTGGTTATTGGGAGTGGTGCTGCAGTGAGCACAGGAGTGCAGATATCTTTTGGAAATACTGACTTCATTTTTTTTTTTTTTGGGTAAATGACCAAAAGAGGGACTGCCGAATCGTATGCATATGTAGTTCTGTTTCCACTGTTGTCGTCATGTGGATTTTCTCAGAGGCAGGTGCTAGGACAAGAATTGCGGACAGACAGCATATTTGGGTGCTAATCCCTCATGTTTTGAGGGGAGGAGAGATGAAATATGAATCGGGGAAGGGAACGTGGCCAGTAGAGATTGTGTCACCAAGCAGGGCGCTGCTGTGAGCAACTGGCATTTAACCCCACTAGGAAACTCTGGGAACATCTCATACGTGTGTTTGTTCAGCTTCAGTGTTGGTTGCTGCTTCTGGAGCACAAAAGTTCACTGGTACTTCTCTTGCGCCTTCTGCGGCAGCAGAGCAAGATCCTCTGGCTTTAGAAAGTCCTCCTGCAGAGCAAGACAGATGCCAGCAGTTGGAGGAGAGTCCTACTTGTATTGAAGTTACAAGGCCAGAGGCATGTGGTCAAGGCACACATCTCTGCCTTATCTATTTAAAAGGGTTTCTAGACCGCTAAGAATCCCCAGATCCTAAGATGGGAAGGTCACAGGCCCCTTCTCAAATCTTTGGCACGCACCAGAGTCACCTCGGGACATTGTCACAATGGGATGCATGGGCTCCCTGTCCTGTGCCCCCCCCCCCAGATTCACTACATCAGGAATCCTCGTGTGGGGTCTGCTGACGTATACTTTTGGTGAGGTTTTCAGATCATTCTGATGCACGTCGGTGCTGGAGGACCACTGCCTTAGGCTCTGGGTGTCAGGGATGGCAAGCATGTGGTATCTATCACTGCTCTCTCCCACATGGAATCCATGGCAGGAATCACTAATCAATTACAGTTCTTTTTCCATTTCGGCCTAAACTTGGCCACAGGGGGATCCTTCTCAATGCCAGGCAGCCACTTCCAAGGGCAGACTTCTAAGGAGGAGCCTTAACTGGGGAAACTGAGAGAAATCCATTTCTCGAAAAGGGTTGTTTTCATCCCACCTTGGCTAAAGGGGACAGAAAGTAGTTTTGGTAATGGTTCAAGGAAAAATAAAACAGACCAAAGTTAGGATAAGGGTCCAGAGATCTCTTCATGGTTTGGGGATGACCGAAGGGGCCAGCACAGCCTTACAGAGGGTGAAGAGGGATGGACAGCACGGGAGCATCTGCCAAACTGGAGGCAGGAGGGGTGTAGAGAGGCACCAATGACCTTCTGCTTTCATATCAAGATTCCGGTCCTCTTGGAATAGTTTCGGTACCTGTGATGAAGTGAATGTTTGTGTCCTCCTTCAATCACCTGTTGAAGCCTTTACCCTAGTGAGATGGTACCGGGAGGTGGGGCCTTTGGGAGGTGATTAGGAGTAGTTGGCCTCATGAGTGTGGAGTCTCCATGATGGGAGTAGTGCCCTTAGAAGAGGAAAAGGGGACACGTGAGTTTCTTCTCCCTCTGCCATGTTAGGGATGTAGCTTTGAGGTGGATGTTTTCTGCAAGCCACGAACAGGGCCTTTCTCCAGAATCACATCTCTTGGCACCTTGAAGTTGGACTCCCAGCCTTCAGGACGGTGAGAAAAACATCTCTGTTGTTTAAGCCCCCCGGTCTGTGGTGTTTTGTTATGGCGGCCCACGCTGACTAACACAGTGCCGTTAGCAGAGGCGTGAGGACGGTGGGCTCAGGCTCGCAGCTTTACGGCCCTCTCAGCCTTGTTGCCAGAGAGCAGTGATGAAGATGGGATTGTTCTAGATGGAAAGATTCTCGATAACACAGCCCATCTCCTCTCATTTTACAGGCGAGGAAACTCCTTTCCAGGGAGATGACATGACTTATGCAAAGTCACAGAGCATGTTTGTGGCAGAGCCAAGATGTGTCTGCGTGTTCGACATCCGGCTTAATTCCCTTCCCACACTTCTGAGTATTTCCAGAACCTTCACCTGCATTTCGGATCTCCGACACCACTCACACAATATTTCCCCAAATAGCACTGCGGTCGACCTCTGCTAATCACAGCCTCCTGGAAACCTTTACAGTGAGATTAGAAAAGGAATTGAACGAGGCTCGATGGTCTCCTTTGGGACTGAAAACGTAACATGTAGAGTGGGAAATTAAAACAGGGTCTTCGGGGAGAGAAAAGAGGGAGAGAAGAGCCCAGCTTCTCTTATCTTCCTGCCACAGGTGAACTCTGTCATCAGAGCTTCAGGTTTTGATAAGCTCAGCGTGTCTTATCACAGCCTTTGACACGCACATCGCTCATTCCCTAAACCTAAACCGCTCGGGGAGGCACCTCCCTCCCTGCTTTGGATGGCCCTCCCATGGCCTTTCCTTCCCTCCCCCTTTATTTGTTGTTGTTGACATTACATGCAGAGAAGGCCGCTCTCAAAAATACATCTTTTAAATGACTTGTCTTCTAGGAGAGGGTGAAAAGGGTGCACGTCTCTGCTTGGGCGGCTTGTTGGGAAGAATGCTGCGCCAGATGTCTGCCGTCCCCTCCTCCCACAGGGCGGCTTTGACAGAGAAGAATGGGTCTTGCCTTTGGTACTTGCATTCAGCCTAGTCGCTGAGGCTGCGTGGCAGATCACAGCAGTGGGAAGGCATGGCCAAGGAGGCCCTGTCACCATTGATGCTGGATTCCACAGAAGCCCTGAAGGAAGTGCTGATGCGTAACACAAAAGCCTGTATCATAATTTTTAATTTTTTTGGTCCTTTCTCCAGAATTTAAAAATTTTAGTCAAATATCTTATCACCGGGCAGGGTGTGGAATTACAAAAATACTGCTTATTCCCCAGCTTGTGTGGCTGATTCTGAGAGCAGTACATTATCATTCTGTAACAGTAAAACATACATACAATTCAATTTTATACACTTCAGGGATGGGAGTGTTTAGTGCTTAGTCTAATTGATCAGGTGGGCTGGAAAGGCTTGCGAGCTAATTATCTTCCACATTGGAAATCCTTTATTGGTTGGGTGACCTTTTCGGAAAACCAAGGGCAACTAATGGCCCGTCTTATATTTTTGCTGGAAGAATGCTGTGACCAGACACAGCAGGAATAGGAAGACTGGCTTTGGATGGAAGCATGAATGATATCATTTGTTGTTTCTGCATTTTTAGGTGGTTACTGCTTAATATACAGTGGTCTCTTGCATTTACTAAGTCACTCTGCATTTTGCAATTAGAGATTTTCCACATCTTTGAGATCTTGGTAGTGTTGATATTGATGCCTCCAGTTTATAGATGAAAACTTGAGGAAGGACAAACGACTTGTCTGAGTTCACACAACTTGGCAATTGGCTGAGTTGTAAATTCAGCCCAGGTCTTCTGAATTTTTAATTGAAGACCTCAGCATTTTAATTGTCTAAGGGTGGATATCAGTTTTCTGTTTGCAGATGACCTCTGTTTATGAAAACGTCGCTCGAATGGGCCTGTTAGTTAAATAGATATGAAGGAAATGACCAGTATTCCTGGAGAAAACCATGTGGAATCCTGGAGGGCCGTGCATGTTGCTCACTGCACAATGGTAACATCGAAGCCCAGCCCACGATCTGTTTGCCTAGCCTTACGCCCCAGGGTGACAAGTGTGCACACAGAGGATAGAGTCCTTTGTTCTAACTCACAGATGCTCTGCGCACTTGTCCAGTGGTGTACATGCTAGGAGGAAGTGGCCATTTTCTTTTTTCTTTTTTTTAATTTTTTTTTTAACGTTTATTTATTTTTGAGAGACATAGAGATAGAGCATGAGCAGGGGAAGGGCAGAGAGAGACGGAGACACAGAATCCGAAGCAGGCTCCAGGCTCTGATGAGCCATCAGCACAGAGCCCGATGTGGGGCTCGAACTCACAGACCTGTGCGATCGTGACCTGAGCCGAAGTCGGCCGCTTAACCGACTGAGCCACCCAGGCGCCCCGGAAGTGGCCATTTTCTAATTGGCACAAAGATGATCTTGGTCAGTAAGAACTTAAAAGCAGAAGATATGGCCCAAATTGCTCAGAGTTCCATTTAGTGATGAAATGTGATGTTCTGTTTAGCAGGGCTGCACCTTTGCAAGTTAGAGGAACAAGTTGGATTTAAACAAGCCTAAAATGGATTTAGGCTGAATGATACTTGAAACTTATTTCTTCATGGGAAATGTGTATGTGCGTTCTTTCCTAGAAGTTTGTTTGTGGGTGTTAGGGATGCAGAACCCTGTTGGGAGAGCAATATGGTCAGGCCTGATCTCTTTACTTTAGGCTGGAGGCAGTACTTTGAATATGTACTAGACTACCCCAGAAGGTATAGTCCTGCCGTGGTAGTGAATAACCCAGATTTTTATCTTTTTGAAATTTTTACTTTTTTAACTTCTATTTAAATTCCAATTAACATACAGTGTAATATTAGTTTCAGGAGTACAGTTTAGTGATTCACCACTTCCATACAACACCCAGTGCTCATTGCAAGTGCAGTACTTAATCCCCATCACTTATTTCACGCCGCGCCCCCCCCACCCCCCCCCCCCCGCCATCTACCTCCCCTCTGATAATCATGAGTTTGTTCTCTATGATAATGAGTCTGTTTCTTGGTTTTCCTCTCTCTTTTTTCCCCTATGATTGTTTGTTTTGTTTCTTAAATTCCGCATAGAAGTGAAATCATATGGTATGATTACACACACACACACACACACACACACACACACACACACACACACACACCATATCTTCTTTATCCATTTATCAGTCGATGGACATTCGGGCTATTTCCATAATTTGGCTGTTGTTGATAATGGTGCTATGAACATTGGGGTGCATGTGTAGGATAGTTCTATTTTTAACTTTTTGAGGAGCCTCCATACTATTTTCCGCAGAGGCTGCACCAATTTGCATTCCCACCAACAGTGCATGAGTTCCTTTTCTCCACATCCTTGCCAACATCTGTTGTTTCCTGTGTTGTTAATTTTAGCATTCTGACTGGTGTTAGGAGATATCTCACTGAAGTTTTGATTTGTATTTCCTTGTTGGTGAGTGATGTTGAGCATCTTTCATATGTCCGTTGGCAAGATACTTTCTTTGAAAAAATGTGTGTTCAAGTCTTCTGCCCATTTTTTAACTGGATTTTTTGGGTTTTTTGGGTGTTGGGTTCTTTATAGATTTTAGATACTAACCTTTTATGAGATATGTCATTTGAAAATATCTTATACTTTTCCGTTGGTCACCTTTTAGTTTTGATGATTGTTTCCTTCACTGTGCAGAAGCTTTTTATCTTGATGAAATCCCAGTAGTTTATTTTTCTTTTTTCCCTTTCCTCCTGAGATATGTCTAGTAAGAATTTGTTCTGGCCAAGGTCAGAGAGGTTGCTGCCTGTGTTTTCCTCTAGGATTTTGATGGTTTCCTGTCTCACATTTAGGTCTTGAAACTATTTTGAATTTGTTTTTGTGTATGGTATAAGAAAATGGTCCAGTTTCATTCTTTTGCATGTCACTGTCCAGTTTTCCCAGCACCATTAGTTGACGAGATTGTCTTTTTTCTATTTGATATTCTTTCCTGCTTTGTCGAAGATTAGTTGACCATATAGTTGTGGGTCATTTCTGGGTTTTCTATTCTGTTTCATTGATCTGTGTGTCTGTTTCTGTGCCAGTACCATATTGTCTTGATCACTACCACTTTGTAATATAATTTGAAGTCCAGAATTGTGATACCTCCAGCTTTGCTCTTCTTTTTCAAGATTGCTTTGGCTATTAGAGGTCTTCTGTGTTTCCATACAAATTGTAGGATTGTTTGTTCTACCTCTGTGGAAAATGCTGTTGGTGTTTTTGGCAGAGATTTCATTAAATCTGAAGATGGCTTTGGGTACTATAGACATTTTAATAATATTTGTTCTTCCATGAACATGGGATGTTTTCCCATTTCTTAAAATTTTTTTAATGTTTTTATTTTATTTTTGAGAGAGAGAGAGAGCAAGAGAGAGAGACAGAATGTGAGAAGAGGAGGGACATAGAGAGAGGGAGACACAGAGTCTGAACCAGGCTCCCTACTCTGAGCTGTTGGCACAAAGCCTGATGTGGAGCTCAAACTCATGGACTGTGAGATCATGACCTGAGCCGAAGTCAGACGCTTAACCGACTGAGCCTTCCAGGTGCCCCAGTATTTTTCCATTTCTTTGTGTCATCTTCATGTTCTTTCATCAGTGTTTTATAGTTTTTAGAATAGAGATCTTTTGCCTCTTTATTGTTCCTAGGTACCTTAGGTTCGTTCCTAGGTAACCTTATGGTATTAGGTACAATTGTAAATGGGATTGATTCCTTGATTTTTCTTGATATATCCTGCTTCCTTATTGGTGTTTAGAAATGCAACAGATTTCTGTGCATTAATTTTGTATCCTGTGACTTTACCGAATTTGTGTATCAGTTCTAGCAATATTTTGATGGAGTCTTTTGTGTTTTCTTT
Source organism: Paguma larvata (assembly GCA_030068075.1). Taxonomy (NCBI): domain Eukaryota; kingdom Metazoa; phylum Chordata; class Mammalia; order Carnivora; family Viverridae; genus Paguma; species Paguma larvata. The sequence continues at coordinate 125,387,677 of CM057825.1, read as the reverse complement.
ATCTACAAATCATGAAAGTTTTACTTCTTCCTTGCTGATTTGGATGCCTTTTATTTCTTTTTGTTGTCTTCTGTGGCTAGAACTTCCAGTACTATGTAAAATGACAGTGATAAGAGTGGACATCCCTACTGTGTTCCTGATTAGAGGGAAAGCTCTCAGTTTTTCCCCATTGAGGATGGTATTAGCTGTGGGTTTTTTGTATACGGCCTTTTTGATGTTGAGGTATGTTCCCTGTAAATATACTTTGTCGAGGGTCTTTATCATGAATTGATTTGTACTTTGTCAAATGCTTTTTCTGCATTTTTTGAAAGGATCTTATGGTTCTTATCCTTTCTTTTAGTAATGTGGCGTAATAACCCAGACTTTTAGAACTATGCTGTAAATATTTTGATGCCTTATCTGGATCTTGGAGGGTGGAGTCTGCTGTTTGGTTGGAGTGGGGATTTCTTCTGAAGGAAGGGTCTGTTCTATGGTCAGCACACTGGAATGGGAAAAAGAAGGCCTTGGGCTGGAAGTATAAGGCTCTTTTGTATCTGAGGCTTGGGGAAGGAGACTTAAATTTGTGGGATTTCCCCTGGAGAGGCAGTAATTATAATGGCAGTCATGAATTCCTCTCTGTGAAAAATTTTGGACTTCTCAACTCTTTGGAAAAGATTTGTTGAATTGAGGCCTGGTCTTGGTTCTGCTTGGAAGGGGATTAATAGAGGGGTTACTCAGGGTGCATGGGTGGTTCAGCTGGTTAAATATCCAACTCAGTTTTGTCTCAGGTCATGATCTCATGGTTTGTGAGTTAAGCCTTCGTGTTGGGCTCTCTGCTGGCAGTGCAGAGCTTGCTTGGAATTCTCTCTCTCCATCTCTCTCTGTTCCTTCTCCACTTGCACTGTCTCTGTCTCTCTCAAAATAAATAAATAAACTTAAAAATATGGAGGGGAGGCACCTGGGTGGCTCAGTCAGTTAAGGGTCCACTTCACCTTGGGTCATGATCTCACAGTCCATGAGTTTGAGCCATGTGTTGGGCTCTGCACTGACAACTTAGAGCCTGGAGCCTTATTCGGTTCTCTGTCTCCCCCTCTGTCTCTCTCTGTCTCTCTCTCTCAAAAATAAATAAATATTAAAAAAAAAAAAAGAGGGACTTCTTTCCAAGCTTGGAGGATAAAGGTGACACAGAAATGACTGAATAAGTGCTATTAAATACATCACTCCAAATTCTGTTTAATCAGAAGTCAAAAGCTTTTTGACTCTTTACAGAAGAGGGAGCCTCTTGCTAAAATGTTCGCTTTAATGTTGACATAATAGGGAGGCATCATGCTACAGTGTTGGAGACAAGTTGGACTGGTTTCAAACACCAATTCTGTAACTTCTGAGCAAGTTATCAACTTTTTGATCTTCGAATTTCTCGTCTGAAACATGAGATTAACATGATTGCCTCGAAGATTTGGGGTGATACTAATCTTTGAGGAAAGGACCTAGTGCCAGCCACATAGAGGTGCTCAAAAAAATGTTGGTTCCTTTTTTGTTAGAAAAAGGAGGTCTTTTAAGATAAAAAGGAAGAATTTCCAATGTTCCTTTAATTATACCTAAAAAAAAAAAAAAAAAGCATAGTGCTGACTCCATTTAGACCACAGGTTGGTAAACTTTTTGTATTAAGAGTCAGAGAGCAAATCTTTTCTGCTTTGCTGCTCAAATAATTTCTGTTGCACCCACTCACCTCTGCCATGGTAGCATGAAAACGACCAAAGACGGTGGACAAATGGGTGTGGCTTTGTCCCAGTAAAACTTTATTTACAAAAAGACATGACAGGAGGGATTTGGCTCTTGGGACGTAGTTCGCAGACCCTCGATGTGGACAGTGTTCATCTCAAGACCCCCGTGTAGACCCGTAAGTTTCGTCCACCCTCTCATTCCCCTCTTGGTGTCGTCTTTGTTCTCCATTCATTTTCTTTCTGCGGCAGTGCACACAGTCACTTCTCAATAAACAAGACTGCAGAGGAGACTCCTAATTTTCAAATAAAATAAAATGACCGAGAGAACAGAGTATAAATGGCTAAGCCCACACACCCAGCAAAGTGGGTACAGAGCCAGCCTAGCACTCCCTTCCCAGGCCTGTCCCCTCCAGCATCCATCTCTGTATTTAACTCACAGACCTTCTCTGCCCTCTTGGGAGTGAGCTTGGATTTGAAATGGCACCTTTAGCATATTTTTAAATCTTTTGCCCTACTTTTCCACATTTATCTATGGATGGTAGAAAGTTTTCAAATTAAGTGTCACTGCTGAAAGTCAAAAATTAATTAATTAGTCAGTGGCCAGACATGTGCAGTGCCCAGAATGCTTATCAGTCAGCCTCAAAAGCTTTGCTAATTAGAAAAAAGTCAGGGTGGAACCAGGCAGATCAAAGAGCCCAATCCCTCTCCCTTAGAACTTCCATCACGCTGGTCCTGGAATCGTAATCACCTCCACCGTTTTGTTAACTTCTGTGGGCTGGGCTTTGTTCTGTTGAGTGTACAGTTTGCAAGTAGAGATTTGTCACGTGTATTTCCACGTACCTCTACGTGCAAGTACCTCTCCATACAGCCTTCCATAAAAAAGGCCTTGATGCATCTTTCCAAACACAATCCAGGGTGTAGGGACAACATGCAAGATGCTCATCGCACCCGAGTGCGCCGGAAGCTTTGCTGCTCTTTAAACGCTTTGCCCAGCACCTTCACTTGAGTAAGCATTGGGCTGTGCGTATAGCCTGATGGGCATTTTTTTAGGTTAATGAACTTTTATTTTATTCATCAGGGAGAACACTTTTTAAAAACAATTTTATCAAGGCGTAATTTGCATACCATAAAACACACGTGTTCTAAGGGTGCAATTTAATGATTTTTTAATAAATTTCCTGAGTTCTGCAACCACCACTATAATCCAGTTTTAGAACATTGTCGTTACTTGAGTAAAATTCATGTCCATTTACAGTTAATTCCTAATCCCATCCCTAACCCCTGGCGACCACCCTTCCACTCTATCTCTATATATTTACCTTTTGGAGAGCATTTCATATAAATGGAATCATACAATGTATGATGTTTTGTTTCTTGCATGTTGTAGTAGGTATCAGGATTTTATTCCTTCTTTTTGCTGGATAATAATTCATCGTGTGGCTATACCACATTTTATTTATCGATTTACATGAACTTTTGGATTGCTTCCAGGTTTTAGCTATTATGAATCACACTGCTGAGTGCATTCACATTGAGGCTGTATTTTTTTTTTTCTTCCGGAGTGACACTGTTGGGTCACAGGGTAAATTTGACCCTTTAAAGAAACTGCTAAACTTTCTTCCCAAAGCAGCTGCTCTTTTTTTCCATTCCTATCAGAAAAGTCCGAGGTTCCCCTGCTCCATATTGTCATCAAAGCTTGTCATTGTCTGTCTTCTGATAATAGTCATCCCAGTGGATGTGAAGTGGTACCTTATTGTGGTTTCAGTTTGCATTTCCCCAGTGACTTGATCGCTGCTTATTTGCATAGAGTGATTTGTACCAGAATCTCGTCTTACATATTTGGAAGAATGCCAGGGCTAGGAGATACCTCACAAGTAAAGGGGTTCTCTGGGCTATAAGTTTGAGAAATACCACAAATTATTTTCACCTCTGTTCGTAGTTACCGTATTGAAAGCTTTGGGAAGATCTTCAGCGAAGAAACCAGTCTGAATTTATTGAACTCAACACTTCCTAGATTTATTTGAAATTAGAAATTTTGTTACCACAGCGGAAAAAGGTTTTGGGAAGCGCTATGTCTGCTCTTTGCTCAGACTCTCTCCTGTGGGTTTAGTGGACAGTGGACAGTGAACTGACTGGTCCTCGTCCCGCAGGAAGCTGATTGGCTTGGAGAGGAAACCAAGGACCCCTTTATCTTCCGGGGGTTCTATTTCATTCCCCCCCCCCACTCCCACAAGCTCCTCCTCCAGGCTTGGATTTTCGCATAATATGGACTTCGGGGAGGGGAGTGGAGGATCTGACGTGAGTAATAGAATGGAAGGTGTTTCTCTGGGTCCTGGCATTGTTTTGGTAAAAGACTGAGGTGAGCTGGATGATGAAAGGAAGGTGTGCCCAGCTGTCTGGGGACTCATTCATACCAAGGCGTAAATTGGTGGTTCTCAGTTAAAAGGGAGGTCTACCTGGAATCTGTGAATAGGCCCTGCTTGGAAAAAGGGTCTTCGAGGGTGTAATCGAGTTAAGGATCTTGAGATGGGTTCATCCTGGGTTAGGACAGGCCCTAAGTCCAGTGATATGTATCTTCTTTTTTTTTTTTATGTTTGTTTATTTTTGAGAGAGAGCGAGCGAGAATGAGCACATGTGTGTGCACACAAGCTGGGAAGGGGCAGAGAGAGAGGGAGACAGAGGATCCAAAGCAGGCCGTGAGCTGTCAGCACAGAGCCCATTGTGGGGCTCGAACTCATGAACCTTGAGATCATGACTTGAGCCAAAGTCGGATGCTCAATCGACTGAGCCACTCAGGCGCCCCATGACATGTATCCTCTTAAGAGACAGAGGAAGGAAAAGACCCAGAGGGAAGAAAAGACTGGGACTGCGACTGAGGGAGCTGTGCTGTCACAAACCAGGCAATCCCCAGACCCTCTGGAAGCTGGAAGGGATAAGGAAGCATTCTTCCTTGGAAACTTTGGAGGAAGTGTGGCCCTGTGGACACCTTAGTTTTGGACTTCTGGCCTCCATCCCTGTGAGAGAATGCTTTTATTGTTTTAAGCCTCCAAGTTTGTGGTCATGTGTCATGGCAACCCTAGGATCCTAACACAGACCCGAGGCACAGGGATGTTACCAGGAGAAGAGGACAGGAGAGTTCCTTCCAGCCCACACTTGGTGCTGAACCAGGATGGAGAAGCAGATAACACCGACATATCTGAGAGCTCATAGGTCAACATGCAACCCGATTATCCTGGAGTCAAAAGTGACCAAGAGATGTACAAGGAAAGGGGCAAGGGCAGGAGGAGGAAGGGGGAGGGAAGGAGAGATTGAAAAATCAGTCTACTATCATTAGGACCCAAGAGTAAGTGCAGGGGGGGTTGGGACTCCTTAGTCATGTACTGAGGGGCAAAGGGCCCAGAGCTGATGCCCAGCAGAGAAGGCTGCAAGTCTCAGGACAAGCCTGGGACACATATGGCCCGAGGCTTCCTTGGGCTAACTCTGCCACCTGACAAAGGCGGCCTTTCAGTTGCCTACTTTTCAAAACCCGGCTGGTAGCTTTCTCGCTGCAGTGCAGGAGGAGGTGGTGGTAGTCTTGTGGGTGGCCGATGGGGTAGGAGAGTGGATATGGGGTGGGATGAAAGGTGGTCATTTTGTCCCAGTAGAAAGCCATCCTGTTCTGTTCTTGTATATTCTCAGTCACGGCTCTAATAGCTGCTCAGACAACAGCCTTCAGGTGGCTCCCCACGACCGTATCTGACGTTTATTTATCACAGCTCTGGCCGCCGGGCGATGTGCTTTACACACAGTACTTGTTCTCCCACCCTAACCCTGTTAGTGTCCCCCTTTCCTTTAGATGAGGAAGCTGAGGCTTAGTGAGACTGAGTGACTTGCTCAAAGTCCCATAGCTACTAAGTGAGGGAGGCAGGACTGCAGTCTAAGTGGCCATGGGGAAAATACCGAAGCTCTCTGAGCTTTTTTATTTGTAAAAAGGAATTAAGTCTCTTGATATCTAACTGGCAGAGATGTTGTGAGTTAAACGATTATCTTTCTGTCTCTTTCTATCTACATAGTGAAGAGCTGAACAGCATATGTCTGCTTGGGACATAGTTGACACAGAAGAGATACTCGATGGCCCTCTTATTATAATTTTTATTAAAACTTCAGCAGGCTTATGGGGGGAACTGAAATAACTGACCCAAACAAATGCCTCGCTTTATTTAAGGAACTAATGAAGTATTTTTGAGGCGTGCCAGTTTAAAACATTAGTATTGGTTTTTTAATCTGTCTGAGCAAATTGAAAATGGACTAAACATTTGCAGCCAGCCACACGGATACAATTAACAACCTGGCATCCCTCAAAATAGGTGAATTTTATTGATGGCTTTTAAGCATGACTTGGTGCAAAAATTACCCATTACAGTAGCTTCTCTATCTTAGCTTAGAGACCACCCCGACTCCAGGAGGCATGGCCCTGTGGCCTCCAGTTCCCATTTCAGGGCTGAAGAGATGATGCCTGGAGGGGAGACGGGAGTAGGTCAGATACTTTGGCAGGTGTGGCAGGAATCAAGTTGTAAATAACTCAGTAAATGTTAGAGAATGGGACGTGTGGCATTTGAAATAATAGGCGAGCCCTCTCTGAGCAGTCACTCCTCCTAACCTTTTGGAAAATTACACTGACCTGCATCTTAGCCAAGTGTATTTATCAAAAGGAGAGCTGACTGTACTCCCCGAATCGCCGGTGAGAGGGATTTGCAGCGGGAGACTTGACATGTGGAAGTCAGGGCAACCTTGGGGTGAGCCCAAGTGGTGTTGGAATTGCTTCCTGTCCAGACTTCTATTTTAGGAAAGGTCTGAATGGAGGGAGTAAATCAGACATCTTTTTCCATATTGTTGGGGTGGTTGTAAGCAAAAAGGACCTGGGCTAGCTGGAAGGGGAATGCTCCATGTAACTCAGTGGCCACGACTCAGAGTCAGCCAGTTGTAGCTATGTGGCAATCTAGAACCCATGTTGCACAACCTTCTGTTTCTTCCCTCTTCCCACCCTCACCCCACCCCTGCCCTACAAGGAAGGCTAGAATCCTAGAACGGACATGTCTCCAGTTAAAACTTTGGAGTTTTTTTTTTTTTTTAAACATTGTGCTTGCCAACTATGTGAGGCTTAAATTAAACATGTTCCTTGCTGTCTGATAGAAACTAGTTTGTGATCTCGATACAGTGAATTCAAGTAAATCCAAGCTGGAAAGTGCTTTGTGGAGATGTTAGAGTAATGTTTTTCAAACTTCAGTTTGGGACTCATTATGAGATCATGACACTAATTTAGTGAGGTATGGTTGCCTTTTTAAATTTTTAAAAGAGAATAGGAAATGTCAGAATGTATTACATGTCATGTGACGGTTAGTTTTATGTCCCAACTTCACTGGGCTAAGAGATGCCCAGATAGCTGGTAAAACATTATTTCTGGGTGTATCTTTGAGGATATTTCCAGAAGAGATTAGCATCTGAATCAGCAGACAGAGGGAAGAAAATCTCCTTTACCAATGTAAATCCACCGGGGGCCTGAGTAGAGCAAAAGGCAGAGGAGGGACAGAGTCAGGCTCTCTGCTTTGGCTGAGGCATCAGATTCTCCTGTCCTCAGAGGTCAGTGCTCCTGGTTCTTAGGCTTTCAGATTGCGACAGGGATTTACATGATTGGCTCCCATGATTCTCAGGCCTTTGGACTTAGACTGAAATACGCCACCAACTTTGTGTGTTCTTGGGCTTGCAGACAGCAAGCTGTAGGAATTCTTGGTCTCTATAACCAAAGGAGACAAAGTCTATAATAAATCTCCATGTCTGTCTCTCTGTCTGTCTGTCTGTCTGTTCGAATATGTGTCTGTCTCCTATGGGTTCTGTTTCCCCGATAAACACTAATACATGTTAAACCTAACTAAAGTGCGTCAGAAAAGAACTACAATGGTGGAAGCTAGTAGAAGGACCGTCCCATTTAACCTTCTCCTTCACCTTCTCCTTACGTGACCTCTGAGGATCCTCAAAGAAAAATTGGAAAACCATGGGTCTAGGGAATTTTAAGGTCTATTACCATCGGCCATACTGTGGTTGGAATTCCCTGAAGCTACTGTGCTTCTTCATTGAGGAGCAGTGCAGCCTTTAAACAGATGCAGAAAACCACTTCGTCATGGCCAGATGTTTGGTGGGAGCCAAGAGGACGTGATCCTGCAGCCATACCGGAATAGAATTGGAATGCTGAGCCCATCCAGGTGAGCAGACCCTGAGAAATGACTCATGGCATCCAAAGACAGGAGGTCAGTTGTGTACATTTAAAATGCCATTTGTGGGGCACCTGGGTGGCTCAGTCAGTTAAGCGTCTGACTTCGGCTCAGGTCATGACCTCGAGGTTTGTGGGGTCAAGCTCCAGGTCTGGCTTTGTGCTGACAGCTCAGAGCCTGAAACCTAGTTCGGAATCTGTTTCTCCCTTTCTCTCTGCCCATCCCCAACTCGCACTCTGTCTCTCTGTCTCTCAAAAATAAATAAACATTAAAAAAACTTTTTTTAAATGCCATTTGACATCTTATTCATGAGAAACAGGAGACTTACCTGACATGGAGACTGACCTGTTCATACTGCCCATCGGAGCAACTCTTTCTCCATATCACCTGTGGTCAGGAGTCAGAAGGCTATTGTTGGAACTCAAGAACAGCAGGACCTAGATTCTCTCCACGAGGGGCCATGACTGTGAAGAAAGGAGGGAGGGTCAACTTTCTCCATTCCTTGGATGTCGTCTGATTGGAGACCCTTCTTCCTTCAACAGTGTTGGGACTATAGCCTTTTAAGATGTAACTTACCTCCCCTTATTTCTACACAAGAGGAAATGAAAGCTCGGAGACGTTATGTGTCCGGAAGTAGAGACTCGAACGATGTCAGGAGTAGTTTCTCCCCATCTCTCCTCTTTGGCTCTTGGCTGCACACTAGCACAAAGCTTTACATGGTTCTCTTACTCATCAGGCCATCTCCCTGGGTTGAGAATGTGGACGCTAACAGATTCCATTTTTTATTTTCATCGTATAGTTTTAATTACCTTAGAGAGATTGGATTTTTTCCCCCTCCCGATTCCAAAATTCCTAAGGAAGGGAACTTATCAGCCTAGGTCATTTTAGGAGCTCCTCCCTGGCCAGTCAGCTAAGGCCGGAGATGCTGCATTGGAAGCCATGGGAGTTCCTGTGGGAACCACGTGGGTGGACTTGGGGTGAAGAAACAATTCCACGAATAAGGACGGAGCTTGGGGAATAGCGTTGGCTGGGGAGAGCGCAGATATTCACTCTAAGAGCCTGTTAGTATTCAAAGTGCCTTACTTTGTTCAGATCTCACCGTAGGACCACATACGTTCATGAATTAATTTATTCATTCATTCAACCATTATTTAATGACCTCCTAGAAGGTAACTGATAAGTTGTAACGTGTTTCTTGGTTCCAAAGCATTGAGTCAAATTAGAATGAAGACAGAGAGTAAGGAGGGATGGAGTGGTGCTAACCTAGGGAAAATGGCACATTTTGCTCTAAGTGCCTAATATGCTGTGTTACATTTGTTTATCTCTCTCCCTTTACCAGGCTGAGTATTGCATCAGGGAAGAAATTCCATCTTATTGATTCTCATCAAATCCTTGGAGGGTCCCTAATACAAAGTTAAATGTCATCAGTATGGTGGAGGCGTTAAGGGCTCCGGCTCCGAAGCCAGACATAGTGGGTTCAAATCTCGGCTTTGCCATTTCCGACTTTGGGAAGTTACTTAATTTCTCTGTGCTTAGTTTCTTCATCTGTGAATTGGGGATGTTGATAGTTCCTGCCTCATAGGGTAGGTAATACCTCCTAGGTATTAAAGGAGTTAATATATGTCAAATACTTAGAATAGGGCTGATGAGGGAGCTTGAGGTAAGCTGACACCCCACAACCCCCCTCCCTCCATCAAGGTGGGATATGTGTGACATTCCTCTGACACTCCTGGCTCCCCAAGAACAAAGGAAAGGGGAAATCAAATGGTTAACTGATAAGAGATCACAGTTATGCAGGACCTGAGTCTTCTTCAGTTTGCAAATAGCTTAGTAAGTTATGAAAGAAAAAGATAATCTTATCAATAGCCTAATCTCCAGAAACCTGTTTTCCTGGAGCCCCAACATCACCCTCCCCTCCATAGTGATGTGGGGAACAAAGGCAAGAAGGAAATGGCAGGTAAAATTAAATTTCTTTATAACCTGCAGCCCATTGACAAATACTTGAGGCAAATACAGAGTGTAACATTTCTCCAGGAAGCCCCTGCCGTCCTAATGGTAATGCCTTACTAGAGGGAAAACCACCTTAGCTTGGCAGTAGCAAGGCTTGTGTGTCTTATGAGTCCTCTCTACCTTATCGAAGTCCCTCTGGAGGCCTCCCTTCTGCCTTTACGTCCCCCAACTCCGTACTGTATAACTAGTCACTCTTCACGACCCCAAGGCAGCTCTTCTGCCCACGGGTCCTGTCCCCTTGCTTTAATAAAATCACCTTTTTGCACCAGAGACTTCTCAAGCATTCTTTCTCGGCCACCAACTCCAGAACCCACCATCACTCCGAAACCCCATCAGGGCCATGGTATTTAGTAGAGCTTGATAAATACTGAGTTCTTATGACCATTTACTCCTTGAAGGAGAGATGAGATAATCCTGATTGGGGGAAATTTTTGGCTGATGCAGGGCACCTCTTTTCCCTTCTCAGTGCAACAGGGCACAGTCTGAGCAACATTCGAAGGTTATCCAAGCTCATAGTTTCACACAGAATGCATTTTTCTTGGCTGCCCCTTCACCTGGAGGGCAAGAGGCAATGAAGCAATCAAACTCCAAATAAAAGTTGCAATAGAATTTTCTTTTCCCCTTCACAGAATCTTTCAGCTGTGGCACTCCGTGCATTTCTGCATGGGGGGTATTGATGATGTGCCATCTTTCATTATGTTCAGCGCTCTACTTTGTGAACAAAGAGAGAGAAGGCTCTGGTGGTATGCCTGGGGGACACTCCATTATCCAGATGGAGAGTATCCAGGTGGAAATGCCACCTGTGGATCGAGCTGGGTTATAGCCAGGAGGGAGACGTCAGCTGGGCTCATCTTAAAGAGACCTTTGTTTTGGCTCTAGTCAGTTGGAAGGTAAGACCGATTTGGGTAAGAAACTGGCTGTCAAGAATAGACGCTAGGACAGTATTTTTCAAATTTTAACAAACTTGGGAATCACCTGGATTCTTGTCAAAATTCAGATTCCAATTCAGTAGATCTGGGATAGAGTCTGTGTTTCTCCCTAACAGGTATCCAACTGAGAGAAGCCGGTCCATGGACCACACTTTGAGTAGTGAGGGTACAGCTTATCTCTCAGTCTTCCTGGCTTATTTATATCCTGTTTCTTTGTTGGGACATTGCCCTCTCAGATTATCCACTTTGCAGGGCTTGATCATTCCTTTGTTTTTGTATACTAATGTTCCACGAATGTATCGTGAGCATCCAGTCTGTTCCTGAATTTTTGTAACATGTGAATTTATGCCATGCTACTGTTTCCCAGCCTTGGCACTCTTGACATTTTGGGCTGGATACTGCTTTGTTTAAGGGACTGTCTTGTGCAATGTAGGACCTTTAGCAGCATCCCTGGCCACTACCCTAGATGTCAGTAGCCAACCCTCCTCCCAAGTTGTGAAACCCTGGGTAGAGAAGCATTGGGTCAACTCAAAGTTGATGACTTGTGACAACCGATACCACAAGCATATCAAGCATAGGCTTGTTCAGACAGAGCATCAGAGCATCACATGTGGCAAATGCTTTTGCATGTGTGGTGTTGTCCGAGCCTTGCCAGGGCACAGCATTTCCCAGCTCAGGGAGCCAAAGTTTCATGGTAGAACTGAAGCTTGAACCCTGGTGTTCTGGGAGCACGCTCTGAGCTCTGCCCACTGCATCACACTCTTTCTCTGTGCTTCGTCTGCCTATCTTTGGCTTAGAGAGCTGCTGGGCATACTTGTTTTAATATTTTTCTCTTACAGGTTGTAATAATAACATAATAATCGTTATAGTCTCATGTGTTTAAAAAGGTAGGATAGTTTAGTGATTAAGAACTCTCTGGAACTGGCCCAGTGTCTCTAACAGTTGTTTTAACTCTCCATGTCTTCATCCATTTGGACTGCTATAATGTCATACTGCCAACTGGGTAGCTTATTAACAGCAGACATTAGTCGGAAGCTGGGAAGTTCAGGATCAGGGTGCCAGCAGACTTAGTGTGTGGTAAAAGCCTGGTTCCTGATTCATAGACAGCCATTTTCTTGCTGTGTTCTCACATGGTGAAAGGGGATAGGGAGTTCTGTGGGGTCTCTTTTACAAGAGCACTTATCCTATTCTTGAAGTCTCCTTCCTCATGACCCAATCACCTCCCAAAGGCCTCACCTCCTAATATGATCACATAAGGGATAACACAAGGATTTTGAGGGACACATTCAGTCCACAGCACTCTGTGTCTCCACTTAATCATATGTGAAATGCAGATGAGAGTAGGTATCTCACAGTGGTGGTGTTGGTGTTGCCAGGAGAGAGACCAGTGCCTGAGGCCAATGTATATTCATCAACTAATTTGCTGGTCACTTTGTGTAACCCCAGTGGTTCTTCTCACTGTTTAAGACTTCATGGTAGTCGTATCCTACCAGTCTCTTCACTACTCTTCCAGGATTCTGACTCATGGACTCCCCCACAAAACATATGGTTCCATTTTGTGGACAGCTATCCAGCACCCTCCAACCACATCCAAAGAAGAGTCTCCAGTTAAACTTTGAAGAGCAACGTGGCCTGAGGCTGAGTAGAGCTTCCTACTGCGTCTCCATGTTGTTGAGGACAGTTGATTTATAGGTCAGGTCTGACCTGAATTACCCCTCCAGCGATGGGGATGAGCCCCATAGGCCTGTGGGACACAGGTGATGGAAGGAAAGGGATGTCTGGGATATGTCGAAAGAGAAAGTGGTCAGCAGCGAGTCCTATCTTTGGGGCACCCCATTCTTGTCCTTTAGGAAACCATGATCCAGTAGGCATTGCCCTCTGACCACTTATTTTAGTCCTTTCCTCTTTTCTTTTGGGGGAAGACAGAGGAGTGGAGAGAATTGGCAGCTTCCTTCCCACAAGATTGGAGTGTTGCCCTCTTCTCTATGAGCCAAAGAGGAGACGTGGGATAAGGAGAGAATCTGCCCTTAACATTCACCTTGTTTTTCAGGAGTGAGGAAATTGACCTCATTTTCCCTTTACCCAAGTTGATTTTCATCCCTTTGGCATCTTGTTACTATTCACTCACTCGATCATTTAATTGCTTCATCCAGGTGGCTGGTGGGGATCACAACTGCTCCTTGAAGGACCCCCTCTGCTTCCAGCAATTATCCCTGTCTCCCCCTCGGAGCAGCACCATATGCCAGAGTGGGGCTTATGGAGGACCTGGGACAGGCTTCAGGAGAAGTTTTAATTTAGTGTCATCATTGAGACCAATGCCTTTGTGTAAAACGCTCATGTAGAATCCACATACACACACAAGGAATTTTTATTGTCTTTGTTTTTAATACCATCCCATTTTTGTTGTACATCTCTCTGCGTCTTGCTGTTTTCATGTAGCAGTACCCACACAACCCTGGTAAAGAATTTTAATGATATTCTAAGTACTATGGGAAGCTTTTGCAAGCTTTTGAACATGGGGTTGTATTTTGTTCTTTAAAAGATGATTCCAGATCAAGTCCATCAGCATCTATGATAAAACGTCCCTAGACCCCAGCCTCCCCACCCCTGCTGAGACCTCTGGTTCTCAGTTGTCTAGACCCCAATGCTGCACCCAGCACCCCCCCCCCCGCCGAAGATGCTCACACCCAGACTATCTACCACCCAGCCAGCCTCTCTCCCAAGTTTCATCGCTCCCTGTTCTCTTTGTACTCACTTGTAATTCCTGTATCTGAAGAACTGATTTCCTTTCAACTCTTCTTTGAAGTCCTAGTCCTTTGAATTATTTTCACTTCTTTTATTCTTGAAGAAAATTCCTAATGGTTGTTTTCATGAGCATCAGAAACGGGGGGTTTGCTACTCGCAAATACACCCTGCCAGTGCCATCTCCGTGAGCGAGTGAAGTTAGAGTTTAAAAGAATCTTAGGGATCGTGTGAGATAATTGCCCAACCCAGGCAGAAATCCATTTTTAGGACTATTAATGGTCATCAGATTAATAATACTTCCAGGGACTGGGAATGTACTACCTACGAGGCCAGTGTATTTTATCATTGGACAGCCTTGATGGTTAGACGTTTTTCTTATATTTTGTCCTTCTTCTAGAGGGAGACTGTTCTCAGTCTCTAACCTATCCTACTAAAATCAGAGCATTCCCATTTTACTTCTTCATATCTAATTATAACTTCCCCAAACCACAGTGACTGGTTTCTAATAAAGCATATGCTTAGTTTTAAAATTTTTTATAGCCTTATCAAAGTATAATTGAAGTAATAAGCTGCACATATTTAAAGTGTAGAATTTGTTGAGTTTTGACTTGTCTGTATACTTGTGAAACCATTATAATAAAAAGAGTGAATATATCCATCACCTCCCCGAATTTCCGCATGCCTCTTTATGTCTCTCCTTCCTGCCCCTCCCCTTTCCATCCCCCAGAGAGCCCTGATCCGCTCTCTGTCACTGTCGATGACTTTGCATTCTCTAGAGTTTTATATAGATGGAATCACAGCGCATATACCCTTCTTGCCTGGTTAATGTCATTCTGCACCTTTGCTTTCAGATTCATCCATGTCGTTGTGTGTCACTAGGTCATTGCTTTGTATTGCTGCATCGTATTCTGTTGTATATATGCACCCCAATTTGTTTATCTTATTCACTCGTTTAAGGGCATTTGGCCGTTTCCAGTTTTTGCCTTTTATAAATAAAGCTTCTCTGAACATTTGTGTAAAAAGTTTGTATGATATACACATTCATTTCTCTTGGATAAATACTTAAGGCTGGAATGGCCGGATCGTGTCGTAGGTGTATGTTTTACCTTTTAAAAGCTGCCAGATTGTTTTTCCATGTGGCCGTACCCTTTTACATTCCCATCGATAACATAGGAGAGTCGCGATTCTTCGTCATCTTTTCCCCTCCATCGTGATTTGGCTGGTCTTTTAATTTCTAAGTCCTGCTCAGTTCTGATCACATGACTTAGAATCTGCGGAACTTATCTCTATTTCCCCAAAGATCTATGCTAGTCTGGCCACCATTTAGGATGATGAAATTGAATTATCTATTCAGCCCAGAGTATTGCGGAATAATAGGTGCCAAGCCTTGTGTTACTCAGGACGCATGAAGGAAGGCACCCGGGTCATTTTCTAGCAGACAGTTCCAAGACCAAAGACACGGGTTGTAATGTGTGCCCACTCATTGGAGCGGGAATAGATGATGTGTTCTGATACCACAGTTGGTTCAGTATTGCTTAGCTAGCGGGCGTAGGCAGCAAGACACTAGGGGAGGCAAGTCCCTTGGGTGCCATACTAAAGATTTGGTGTTTGAGGAATTTTGAGGAATGGTGCGACTGGACCCGCACTTTCTGAAGTTCACTCCGACAGTGTAAATGGAAGGGTTCTGGTTCCCTCAAAATACAGGGCCTGCCACATCTCTCTTTGTTGATTTAACTTATTCTTGAGATTCCCTTAGTAGATTTGGAGCCCTTCTGTTTTAAATCTCACACATTTTTGACTTAAAATCAAAATGGTACTCACTGTATTTGGGCTCCAACTTCTGTGTTCTGTGAGCAGGACTGGGCTTTTCTGGGGTTTTTCATGTTGTCAGTGCTGAACGTGAAGGTGTGTTCTTGTACTAATGGTGTTTGGCTTGGGCTGCCACAATACCCGCCAGAGCTCTGCAGAGATGCAGTTTCCTGGGGTGTCCATTTGGCAAGATGCTGAGGGAAGCCACCTGGATAAATGAGGCAGAGCGAGAGGCCAGACTTGGTCTTTGATCTGTGTGTCTGTGCAGTGTTGACATTTAGCAGGGTACACTAGTACAGTTGCCCTGCTGTTAAACTGTTAAAAGACTTCCATATTGGTTGGTATACAGCAGTTCTGTGTGCACCCCAGTGACTGGGACCCTCTGCCTGCACAAAAGGGGCCCCAGAATTCTGCTCTGATACAGCAACTGGCATCTTTCCCAACTGGGCAGTATCTATACCATGATAGTTATTATGGTAAATATTTGAAATTTATATCATTTTCAAAAAACACAGATATGCAGCTGAAGGAGAGATTAAGCCAGTCTGATTGAGAATGGATATTGGGCCATGCTGGATGTGGTACGTAGGTATTTAGAAACGAAAACACATTGGAGTCTTTCCTAATTCAGCATAAATACTTCACCAATAAACCAGGTGGTGTCTGAAGGGAGACAGTATCATGAAGAATTGCTCAAGTCGACCTAAGTGAACGCTTCAGAAGTGGTTTATATTTTGTAGAAACAGGAGATTCAGTGTCAACTTCCAAGTCAGTGGCTGGTGTTTCACGTCACGGGCTATTTCCTTTTATCCTGACTAGCAGTTGTTTCAAAGCCCCAGTTAAAGTAATTTTTTTTGTTGTTAACTTCAATATAATTTTCATCACACTTGATTTTTAGACACCGAAATTACCCATAATTGTGTCTGTCCTATCTCTATGGTAATGTGGGCAATTATAATGGATTATCCTTTTGTTTTCCCGGTCATTTGTTGATGCCTTTTTTGTTGTAAGGATGTGAAAACATAAGGCAATTTCACCAATTACTGGTAATGTTATTCAGATATTTAATTTATTTTCTGCATGCATAATCAGCCATAAATACATTTTAGCTAATGAAGATGACAAGGGTGTAATATAATTTGAGCCCAAACAAATTCAAAATAACATTAAGAAGGAAATACAAAACCATGGGAAGGAAAGAAACTGGGAACTCAGTCTGTCTTTAGTTTCTCTTATGCCAGATCTCTTAATGTGGACCAGGTCTTTTGGGCTAATCTGTCCCTTGGGTTAATATAAAATGATGAAAGGGCCCTGTGAAATGCACATAGTAGGTGCTTTCTTTCTCTCAAAAAATCTCATTGACTATATATTTGGCATTTGTGATGGACTGAATGTTTGGGGCCCGCCTAAATTTTGTATGTTGCTTCCTGACCCCAAATGTAATGGTGTTAGGAGATGGGATTTGGGGTAGGTAATTAGGTCAGAGAGTGGAGCTCTCCTGAGTGGGATTAGTGCCCTTTTAAGAAGAGACAAGGGAGATGTCCTGTCTCTCTCTGCCAAGTAAGAAGACAAGGCACAGAATCTGCCGACAGTTTGAGCTTAGATTTTCTAGCTTTCAGAATTGAGGGTAAGTGATGGTGTGATGGGTAAGCCACCCAGTCTATGGTATTTTTGTTGAAGTGGCCCAAACTAACTAACACGATGTTGTTTCCTCTGAGACTGTTTAGACTCTTCCCTCTGCCCTCCGCCCAATGACCAAACCTCACGGAGTGGGAAGAACCTACCGTACCAGACACAGGTGGATAGGAACTCAAGTGAGAACCTGGGTCACTGAGACAGGACAGAAAGGAAAAGACAAAAAGGAGCCTTCCTCCTTCTCATCCCCGGGAAGTGCCCAGCCAAACCAAAGCTCTGGGGGCTCTGACCCCATCTTCCCTCAGATGCACATTCTGTCTGAGCGCCCACCTGCTACAGATTCAGTTATGGGCCGCCTTTGTGCTTTGCTTTCTGGAGTGTGCACAGGCCTGGTAGGTGCAGGCAAACCACTTCTTGTCAGAGAAGACTCCCAGCAGCTGCCCACCTTCCCTCTACAGACCCTTCCTTTTTGAATACCAGTTATGCCAGTGAGAAACTCATTTAGTTGCTAATCTGTCTTTAACACCTGCTAATCTCCATTTCTGTCAAAGGGACTCTGTAACCACTTCCTGGCTGTCTCCCAGCTGGGGTGGCACCAGGGAACAGGGGATGACCAATCCTTAAATCTGGATGCACTCCCAATTTTATAATCCCTGGAAGACCCGTGTTGGAAGATGTTAAATGGTTGCCTTACCCAGAGGAAAGCGTGTGAAAGAACCGTGAGCGTGGGCTCTATGGGAAGGAGCATCTCGCCTCCCTGCTGTTGCTCAGCCTTCTTCCTGGTTCAAGCCATCCGGGGGTCCCAGGAGCTCTTGTGCCTAAATCTGGAGGCCTTGCCTTGCCTTAAAAGCAGACGGGAGGGTCTCGTCTGTATCCTAGAGTGAGGGAAGGTACGGACATCTGGGACTTCAGTGAGGAAGTCTGCGGTGGCTTGGCAGTTACAGGGGAGGGTGTGGAAAGTTCTCTAATGTCACAGGAGCATTTTCCCTGCTTCTGGTCTGATTTTAGCAATGTGTGCTGCCAAAGCCGGTGCTCCTTGCTTCCACTCCAAAATAGAGGCCGCAACAGCTGTCTGTGGGCTCTCTGTAGCTGGTTTCTTCTGCTATTTGCTCTTTCTTCTACACGCAGTCCGACAGGAGGGCCCTGATGTCTGTCTCCATCTTCGGAAATAGATTCATGTGTTTTAAGCCTGTCGAACACTTGCATGCCTGAGGGGCGTTAAATGAGAAAGCAGGGCCTCCGAGTAGCATCCTCGATCATGCATAGCCCAGAAATAAGTGAATGTCTGTTTACCCCTTGACAGACTTGTTCAAGGAAAGCGTTTTACATTCTGGCTGCTCTTTCCGATATCCACGCCACTTGGTGTGGCATCTCATTATTTGTTTGCTGTTTCCCAAAAAGGTGAGAGGGTGGCTGAGGGCATGGGGGGCTAAGTGAAGTATGCATTTATAATTCCGGTGTGGCCTGTTGTTGCTGGAGCTGGTGCTCCATCTTGTGACCTTTAGGACAGACCTAAGATGAGGAGGTCTGGAGTAGGGCTCTTTACAGGTTGGAATTAGAAGAGCTGTCCACCCATTCGCCACTAGACTCGGGGCTCCCAGAACTATTAAAGGAAGAGTGTGAGGCCATAGTAGGGCATTCTCTGAGGCAGAATTCGGGTCTCCATCTGCCTGACTCTAAGGTAGTGCCATCAATCTCAGCGATATAGTTGTGACTACATGGTCCCCAAATCATGGACAGGGTGGTGTTGGCAGTTGGATACAAGCTGCGATATTGTGGGGATCTTGCTGATTACACATGGATTGTGATGACTCTCTGGCTGATTTGTTTGGTTGGGTAGCAACTCTTTGGAAGCATTGAGTTGCAAATGTGTATACTTATATATTATACATACCCTAAATGTTTAATTTTTCAAACATTGTGGTCTTCTGGAGGGAAGAAATCTAAACACCGAACATTTCACTCATCTGAGATAGGTCCTGAACTAGACATTTAGAGTACAGGACCTTCTTTTATTCGTTGAGATATATAATTAATATACAGGAAAATGCACTGGGTTTTGACAATTGTATACAGCAGTGTAACCACCGCTCAAAATGACATAGATCTCGGGGCGCCTGGGTGGCTCAGTGATTAAGTGTCTGACTTCAGCTCAGGTCATGGTCTCACAGTTTGTGAGTTGGAGCCCTACACTGGGCTCTCTGCACAGAGCCTGCTTTGGATTCTCTGTCCCTCTCTCTCTGCCCCTCCCTCTCTCGTTCTGTCTCTAAAATAGAAAAATAAACATTAAAAACAAACAGACAGACAGACAAAACAACATAGATCTCTGTCATCCCAGAAACCCTCAGGCTCCTTTTTAGTAAGTTCCTTTCTCACCTACCACTGCCAGCAACCACTACTGATTTCTGTCACCTTAGGTAATTAGTTTTGTCCGTATGCTGATTCCATACATATGGTTATTCTTATGGTTTGGATTTTTTTTTTTTTTCTGGCTTCTCTTGTTTAACTTTCCTGTTTTTGAGATTCGTGCATATTGTCATGTGTATTAGTAGCTCATTCTTTTTGTTGCCGAGTGGTAATAAATACATTATAAGGCTTCAGGATTCTCCACCTGATGAGTATTGACACTGTTGCCACTTTTTGACAGTTATCCATGTGGCCAAGAATTTTTTTTTAATATTTATTTAATTTTGAAAGAGAGAGTGAGTGGGAGAGGAGCAGAGAGGGATAAAATAGAGGATCCAAAGCAAGCTCTGTGCTGACAGCAGAGAGCCCAATGCAGGGTTCGAACTCACCAACTGTGAGATCACTACTTGAGCCAAAGTCAGTTGCTTAACCAGCTGAGCCACCCAGGCGCCCCAAAGAATGTTTTTATGCAAGATTTCAAGTTAACATGTTTTTTTCTTTTTTTTTAAGTTAATTTAATTTTTTTGAGAAAGAGGGAGAGAGAGCACAAGCAGGGAATGGACACAGAAAGAGAATCCCAAGTAGGCTGCATGCTATCAGCACAGAGCCTGAGTGGGGCTCAGTCTCATGGATTATGAGATCATGACCTGTGTGGAAATCAAGAATCAGATGCTTAACCACTTGAGCCACCCAGGTGCCCTTAAATAAACATGTTTTCATTTCTTTTGTATAAATATTTAGTAGAAGGACAGATGGATCAGAGGGTACACAGCTGTTCAACTTTTATAGGAAACTGACATAGTTCTAAAAGTGTTAGTAACATTTTACAGTCATACCAGCAACGCATGAGAGTTCTAGTTGTTCCACATGCTTGTCGACATTTGGCATTATCAGTCTTTTATTTTGGCCAATATTCCCTGAGGAATAATGATATTGACTCCTTTTTGAAATGCCGGCTATTCTTATTTCTTCTTTGGTGAAGCATCTGTTCATGTACTTTCTGAATTTTTAAAATGTGGTTGCTTATTTTTTAAGTTGTTGATTTATTTTTTTTGTATATTCTGAATACAAGTCCATTGTTACACACATGTTGTACATATATTTCCTAATCTTTGCTTTGCGCTATTCGTTGTCATAATGGTGTCTTTTTGATGAGTGGAAAGTTTTTATTTTGATGAAGTCTAATATTTCAAAATTTAATTTTAGCATTTGTGTTTTTTGTGTTCTGTTCAAAAAAAAAAGAAAGAAAGAGAAAAAACCAACCTTTGTCCATCCAGGGTCATGAGAACATTCTCATATTATTTTTCTAGAAATGTTAAATTTCTGAATTTTATGTGAAGTACACGATTCATGTTGAATTAATTTTTCTTTATGTGGAGAAAAAGGGATCAAGGCTCATTTTTTTCCCTACACAGAATTCAGTCACTTTAGCAGATTTGTCAAGAAGGTGTTTTTACAACTGAATTATTATCTTTAGGGAAAATCAATTGACCATATAAGTGTGGGTCTATTTCAACATTGTCTTTTCTTTTCCATTGATCTAGTTTTCTGTTCTACCATCCTATGACACTATCTTGATTACTATAGCTTTGGAGTAAGACTTGTGATCAGAGAGTGTTAGTTCTCCAGCTTTGTTAATCTTGTTCAACATTGCTTTGGTTAGTCTTGATCTGTAGTACTGCCATATAAATTTGAGAATTATCTTGTGTATTCGTAAAGAACCTACTAGAATTTTGATAGGAATGATGTTGAATTTGTATATCAGTTTAGGGACAGTGACTATCTTAACAACAGTAAGCATTCCAATCTATGAACATTGTATAATTCTCCATTTATTCAGTTCTTTACCTTTTCTCAGAAATCTTGTGTGTATTTTTATAGGTATGTCATATACATATTTCATTAGATTTATCCCTGTATATTTGATACTTCTGATATTATTGAGAATTCTGTTTCTCTCTTTTCTTTTTTAAAGAACCTCGAAGTTTCCAAAAAGTTGGTTGTAAGTAGAGAACAAAGAAACTTTTTCTAGAAACATTGGAGAGTAAGTTGTCAACCTGCTATCTTATCACCCCTAGTATTTCAGCATATACTTCCTAAAAACAAGGGTATTTCCCTTAATAACCACAATACATGTCATATTTAGTTGTACTCGTCTAAAATAGTCCTTGGTCTTTCTTTGATTTTTATGACCATGTCAGATTTTATGATTATTTTGTGGGGTTTGGGTTGGTCTGATTTTTCTTTTTGATTAGATTGAGGCTCTTCATCTTTGGCAGAAATACCACAGAAGCAAGGCTGTATTATTCTTTGTTTTTAAAGTATATTTATTTAATTATATTGAGAGAGTGTGGGGGAGGGACAGAGAGAGAATCCCAAGCAGGCTATGTGCTGTCAGTGGAGAGCCCAACACGGCCCTTGATCTCACAAACCGTGAGATCATGACCTGGACCAAAATCAAGAAAGAGTTAGATGCTTAGCCAAATGAGCCACCCAGGCACCAAGGCTGTATTATTCTTATTGCATCCTGTCAAGTGGCACATAGTTTTGATTTGTTCCATTACTGATTATTTTAGTTTGATGTTTGATTGATTAGGGTAATGTCTGTTAGACCTCTCCATTGTAAATTTACTATTTATCCCTTTGTAATAAACATTTGTTTAGTGATGTTTGGAGAATGTCTTATTTTTTATCAAACCTCAAATGTACCCATTTTTATCACCAGAGGCTCATGCATTCCTATTTTATTTAATAGGCCTTGGTTCGTTAATATCCTTCTTTATTTCATTGCTCACATTGTCCCAGATTTGGCTGAGAGATCACCTTCAAGCTGTCTGTTTGACATACTTGCTCTGTTCTTTGACTGCTTCCTTGCTTTCTAACAAAAAAATGTTCTCTGCTCATCTTTTACTTTTCTTGGTTTAGACCTGGAATCAGCCACTTATCCAAGAAGCCCTTAATCCTTTTAGTTCAGAATAGTGTTTAACAACCAGCATCTGGGCCTTAGGTATGCTCATTACTATATATTTTGTTTATACAGATGCCTCTCTGTATTTATGGAAAACCACTGGTTTATACCAATGCATTTAATTCCATTTAACCCCAGAGTTCATTTTAATTTTGTTCCTTTTCATATTTGTAAATTTTTTTATGATAGTGAGAAACCAAACTCCCATTTCCCTCAGCTTATTTGATCCTTCCCCCTGTGGGTACCATTCTCCCATCATTGCTGC
Organism: Paguma larvata; assembly: GCA_030068075.1. Classification (NCBI taxonomy): domain Eukaryota; kingdom Metazoa; phylum Chordata; class Mammalia; order Carnivora; family Viverridae; genus Paguma; species Paguma larvata. Next base: position 125,364,959 of record CM057825.1, on the reverse strand, counting down.
CACCCTTGTTCACCCTACTCAGACTCGAGCACGTTGTGCTGGGCTCCCCTCTCACCTGGGTGCCCCATTCAGCCTACATGGGCTTCGGTGCCCGACCCTAGCCACCTGCCCCTGTGCAGACCGCCCTTTCACTCTGCTCAGAGGCTGACACTTTGCAATGGGCCAGCTTCTCCTATAAATGTCCTCTTTACTGTGCTTGGGCTTCAACACCATCTACTGTCCCATAACGATTACCTCATCTCCCTGCAGAGATGCCCAACTGTGTTCAGGCCCCTGAAGGCTTTTGGACAGAATTTTTCAGGAAGGAAAGGAGAAAGAAAAAGGAAAGAGCTAATATATTTTTAAATTTCAATTTTCAATTGTTTATTGCTTATGTGTGGTTATAAAATTAATTTTTATATCAATCTCGTGTCCTATGACCTTGTTAAATTTGATAATTAGTTTTAGTGGTTTGTTAGATTCCTTTGGGCATTCTACATATATAATCATGGGTCTGCACGTAACTAGAATTTTATCTTTTCCAATCTTTATATATTTTCTTTCTTTTTTTTATTGCATTGTGTATAATTTCCAGGATATTATTGAATACAGGTGGTAAGAAAAACATCATTGCTTTGTTTTTTAGCAGAAGGAAAAGATTAACATTAAATATGGTAAGAGATATGGCGGTAGCTGTAGGTTTTTCATAGATTTGCTTTATAGCTTACAGTTTTTTTCCTTATTCTTAGTGTGCTGAGTTTTGTTTTTATCATAAAAAGATATTGAAGTTTTTCATCTATTGGGATGATAATATGATTTTTATCTTTTCTTTTGCCGATGTGATATATTACATGAATTGATTTTTTGAATGCTAAATCAATTTTATATTCCTAAGATAAATCCTACCTGATCATGATTCATTAACTTTTAAAAATATATTACTGAATTCAGTTTGGTGAGTTTTTCATGAGGATTTTTGCATTTCTTCATGAGATGTTTTGATCCGAGATTTTCTTTTTTGTAATAATCTTTGTTACATGTCAATGTCAGGGTTATGGGGACCTCCTCGATGAGTTGGAAAGTGTTTTCATCTTTTTTCTCGAAAGGATTGTGCATAATTGACATCATTTCTTCTTTAAATGTGTTGTAAAATTCCCTGGTGTCATCCTCAGGGCCTGAAGTTCTGTTTATGGCAAAATTTTTGTTTTTGTTTTTAACTGTGAACTCTTATTTCTTCAGCACATTTGAGGATATTTAGATTTCTTTCTGTTAATGTTAGGTTTGATAATTTGTTTTTTTAAGGAATCTGTTTCATTTAAGTTTTTGGATTTGACATTAAGTTGTTCAAAAACGGCCCGAACCATTTCAAATACAGTCTGTGTGATATGTAATGATGTTCCTCTTTTAGTTCCTCTTCCTGGTAATTTTCAGTTTCTCCTCTTTCTGTTTTCATTCCTGGTAGGATTGTATAATTTCACTAGTTAATTTAAAGAACCAATTTGTGATTTTATTTTCTCTTATTGTTTTCCTGTTTTATACTTTGTTAATTTTTACTTTTTATAATTTAATCTTTTCTGCTTTGTTCTTGTTCGTGAGGATGAAAACTTAAAAATTAAAAAAAAGCTTGAATAATAAAGGACTAGATGATAAATAAAGACTTTTTGGCCACTTTGTGGCCATGTGGTCTCTGTTAGAGTTACCCAGGTTTTTCCATTGCAATATGGAGGCCAACCATAGACAACATGTAAATGAAGGAGTGTGTTTGCCTTTGTTCCAGTAAAACTTTACTTAGCAGAGCAGGCGGCAAACTGGATTGAACTCATGGCCGTAGTCTACTGATGCTTGCCTTACATCATTGATTTTAGGACTGCATACTTTTCAAGTAATAAGCATTAGATACCCTCAAATTTCCTTTAAGCACTTTTTAAGAAACATTTCATATGTTTTGATACGTGCTAGCATTTTCATTATTATTCAGTCCAGAATATTTTATAGTTTTCCTCATCGTTTCCCTTTTGATCTATGAGTTCTTTATAAAGGTGTCATTTACTTTAAAAATTAAGGATTTTTCTAGATACTTTATTTTTCACTGAATTGCAATTTAATGCTGTTGTGTTTAGGGAATATCTTTTGTATGATATTCTTCCTTTTGTATGGTTTAAAATTTTTTATATTTATTAAATTCTTAGAGAATATTCCATGTCAATTGACTTTATATGTTTGAAGTTTTTGTTGTTAGAGCTAACTTAACACGTAGGATTGCTGTGTTTGTTTGATGAATTGATTATTTATTTATTTATTTATTTATTTATTTATGAGAAAGAGAGAGAGTGTGTGGGGCAGAGGGACAGAGGGAGAGAGAAAGAGAATCTTAAGCAGGCTCTATAATCAGTGTGAAGCCTGACGTGGGCTGGATCTCACACCCTGGGATCATGATCTGAGCTGAAATCAAGTGTCAAAAATGCTTGACTGACTAAACCACCCAGGCGCTCCTGTGAATTGATACTTGAATCATTATGAAATATTCCTTCTTCTCTATAGTAATACTATTTTCTGTAATTCCACTTTGTTTCATGTTAGTACTGCCATTCTGGCTTCATTATGGTTGACGTTCATATTGTAGACCTTGTGTATCAACCTGTATTTTTCTTTATAATTAAAGTCTTTGTGTGTGTGTGTACGTGTGTATGTCTTGTACACAGGATATCATTATTACATTCCCCCTATCAACCCTTGGCCTTCTCTGGCCTTCAATTGGTTTTGTTCATGTGTATTTAGTGTAATTAACAATATGCCTGAGTTTTAGTTTCCTATTTCTCTTGTTCTTTGTTCTATTTTCCTTTTGGCAAAATTGAATATGTTAATATTTTTTTCTGCAGTAAGTTTTAGATAATCATTTTTAGTAGTATCAAGCAGTTGCAGTGGAGATTATATTACAATATGCAATTTTATTTATTTTTAAAAAAATTTAATGCTTATTTAATTTTTGAGAGACAGAGACAGAGCACAAGCAGGGAAGGGCAGAGAGAGAGAGGGAGACACACATACACAATCTGAAGCAGACTCCAGGCTCTAAGCTGTTAGCACAGAGCCTGACATGGGGCTCAAACCCACGAACTGTAAGATCATGACCTGTGCCAAAGTTGGACGCTCACCCAACTGAGCCACCCAGGTGCCCCACGATATGCAATTTTAAATGATGAGAGCCTACCTTGAAGTAACATTAGATCACTTCACAGAAAGTATAATAACCTTATAGCAGTTAAATTCCAATTGCTTTCTCATACCCTTACTTCTTTCATCTCACATTTTACTACTATATATGTAGTAAGCCTCACAATACATTGTTATTATATGTGCTTTAAATAGTTAATTGTCTTTTATTGAAACTTAAGAAAATGTCTTTATATAAGTACTAAAATGTTTTATCTTGACCCAAATATTTAACTCTTTGCTGCTCATTTCTTACTGATTTTCAGAATTTCTTTTAATTTTATTGCCCTTCAGCTTGAATCACTTCTTTCATCATTTCTTGTAGAGAAAATATGCTATAGATGAATTCTCAACTTTGTCTGAGAAATTCTATGTTTCCCTTGAATCTTGAAGGGTATTTTTGATTGATACAGAATTCTAGGCTGACTTGTTTTTCTTTCAATACTTTATAGATGTCGGTGCATTTTTTTTTCTGATCTTCATTGTTTCTGCTATGAAGCCATCATTCATATAATTTTTTCCATTGTATATATTCTGTGTTTTATCTCTGGTTGTGTTTTAAGATTTGCTCTTTATTTTTAGTTTTCTGCAGGTTTAGTGTCATAAGCCTATATCTTTCTTTATATTTATCCTCGTGTTTCCTGCTTGATGTTGATAGAGCTTCTTCGATGTGTGGGTTTATATCTTTAATCTTTTTGGGCCATTCTCAGTTGTTTTCCTATCAAACATTTCCTTGCTTTCTAAATTTCCAATTACACATATGTTGGACCATTTGATATGGTGTCACAAATCTCGAATGCCGAATTTTTTTCCTATTTGTTTTAAGTAGGTTCTACGCACAATGTGGGGCTTGAACTCACAACCCTGAGATCAAGAGTTGGATGCTCTACTGAGCGAGCCAACAGGTGCCCCTTCCTACTCTTTGTCTACTTGTGTTTTAGTTTGGATACTTTTTATTGATTCATCTACTCTCTCACTTTTTTATCCTCTTTTATGTTTAGTCTGCTCTTCAGCCAATCTAATAAATTCTTTTTTACCTGATATTTTATTTTTCATTTTTGCATTTTCAGTCGGTTCCATTGTATAGTTTGTATATTTCTGATAAATTCCACATCTTGACATGTATCTTATCTATCTTTTCTCCTAGATATTTTAACATTTTTAGTCAATTATTTTACAGTCCCCACTTAGTAATTCCAATCTCTGGGCCATCCCTTGGTCTGTTTCAGTTTTTTGTTTTATTTCCTTATCATCATTATATTTCTTTGTTGTTGTTTGGTGTATCTTGTGATTTTTTTATTGTATAATGAACATAAAGAAATCACTTTAAAGACTGCAGTAAATAATGCTTACCTCCAAAAGTGAATGCACGCTTTCTTATACCAGAGAGAAGGCTGATTGAGTCTGCTCTTTAAGTTCACTCTGGGTTTTGTTGCAGCTTTTATTTGGTTTAATTTACCTCTGGCTTCCAGTGATTTGACTGTGAGATCAGCACTTTCCAAAGAGTAGGACCAGGGATCTGGGTGCTAGCGAGATTACAAATATATGTCTTTGCTACACAAGCAAGTTGCTGGCTCTCAGAACTTTGGGGATCTTTCCTTGATCTCCCACTAACCTACCAGCTTACTGGGTTTCTGGGGAATAATACTCTTTGCTCTTCAGTCCTGCTCCCTACTTTAGCTTAGGTGATTTTTCAGCCCTGCTTTCCTGCCTCTAGGTCTTCTGAGAGTTGTAGCTATGATCATCATAAAGAATTAGAATGCCTTTAAGGGAGATTTTATCACATCTGTTCTCTTTTCCCCATTCTTAAATGATTTAAAGTCTGAAACGTCTTATGGTTTCTCTCAGTTCTCCTGCCCTACCTTAATCTTTCTTAGGTGAAATCCAGTGTGCATGGGAGAGAGCTCTGTCTCCGCTCTCTTACCTGCCTCTTTATTCCTTTTGGATGGCAGTATTATTGCATGTGAAGAGGAATGATGCATTTCAGGGGTGATTTTTCTCACCTCTGTCTCTACTCCTACTTTTGAGGCACAGTTCCCACCAGGACCTTTGAGAAGGTATTTATTAGATGTGTTGAAACTTGTTCTTGGCTGGAGCTCCTTAAAATAGTAATTTTTCTTGCCAGCTTTCGCATGGCTGTTAAACTTTTTTAGAAATTTAATGTTTTCCCCCTTCCCATTCTTTATAGCATTACCAGAGATTAGGGAAGTGCTGAGTCTCTTGTTTGTATAAAGGGCCTCTCACTTTCTGGAGGCTGGTTCTTTTGGTGTGTGTGTGTGTGTGTGTGTGTGTGTGTGTGTGTGTCACTCACGCGCGTGCATGTATACATGCACGTGTGTTCAGCTTTTTGGTATGGCTTAATGACTTCTTTTGATTCTTTGGGTGAGAGCAACTGTCACTCATGACTTTCCATGCCTGTAATGGAAAGGAACTCACTCACTCTCCTATAAGTACTAAAATTTCCAGATAAATTTGAGATACAGTACAAAAAAGGTTGACAGTACAGCCTCAGCCAGTGTGGTACCTTGATTACAATAATGGCTTCGGTTTTCCATTTCTCCTTATATCCACCAACTTTACTCTATGACTTTACATGTAGCTCCTTTCATAAATAGGCAGACTTTGTTTCCTTTCCTCTAAATCTGGGCTTACCTTATAAGTTACTTGGGCCAGTAGAATGTGGTAGAACTGGCAGCGTGTCAGTACCAAGACTAGACCTCAGTGGGCCTGTACCTTCTACTTTTCTCTTGGATCTCTGTCTAGCTGCCATGAACTAGCCCGATGGATGTAGAGGTTCATAGGGTGTAGTCACTTTTTCTCGTCCATGCTTTCCTTGGCCAGCTATTTCCCGATGACTTTGCCAGCTCACTGCAGATATAAGATGAAATCACCCAAGCATTGCTCAGATCAGTAGAACTTCCTTCCTCACCAACCTGCTCTTCAGTGATAATAAAAATGCTTATTGTTGTTATTCAGGAATTGGTAACTGGTACAACTGATACAACCACTTATGTTTCTTCCCTGTAAATGGAGATGTGAATTATATTCTACTGTAAGTAGCAGGTGGATTTTTCGCAGTCCGTGCAAAGCCTTTCTGAAGCATCCAGCCATCTTTGTGTTAAGAAGAAAACAGAAGTACCTTTTTCAACAGCCAGCATTAGAGTTCCACTTGGTGAGAAATTGTTTTTATTTGGAAAAATACAGTAAAAGCCTTCTGATCTGATATAATTAGAGCTGGTAGTTGGCTGGTTAATCTAGCAGAAGAATTAGAGTTGCCTATTAGCCATGAGCTTCCAGCTTTCTTTGGAGAGCAGACTGTATGTTTTGCAGAGGAAATGCAGAAGGTGGATTTAGTGGAGGTTGGTTAGAAATGTTTTTTCTGTAGTTTGTGGCTCCCCTGTTCATGGACCTAGAGGGCCTGGGTGGATATTCTCAGAAGAAGGAATCATTATTATGTATAACACTCTGAGTTTCAAATCACAGATGTGGAAATGCTGCTATTTATTCATTCACTAATGCAGAAGCCCTTACTGTACTGTTTACAAACAGATAAGGGTTTGTTAGGCCCCCCTGGCTTGGGAGCTTGATGAAATTAGGGACTTTACTGTGCTTACCTGCTGTATATTAGTGCCTGGTGCAAATCAGTTTCCGTCTACTGGGTGCATTTAGGAGTAGAAGGATTGAAGCAGGGTGAAAATTAATGAATTCAAATCTGGAAGCCAAGTTTCTTTTTGGGAGAGACCTCCTGCTGTTTAGGAGAATAGACCCCTTGGGTTTGGAGGGTGGTGCGATGTTAGGTTAGGAAGGAGACTGTGAAATAAAGGCACTGTGAAAGCTGACTTGCATAGGAGGTGAGCAGTGACTTAGGAGCTACAACTTGCAGTGAGCGAAGGAAAGGTGAGGAGGAAGAAGGAGAGAAAATGGGACTGAGTGCATGGCCCACGAGCATCCGGCCGCAGGCAGAGAGATTGGAGGAATTTTAAGACACAGAGATATCTCCTGCTACACTTTTGACTTTGCCTTAGTACACAATCCTCTTCATTGTCCAAACGTTCAGTAAAAATCTGCCACACCTACAATCAGGATTGAAGGGATGGAGATTGGTGCTGGTGACAGTGCAGAAACAGGCAGAAAGCGTGTTTATCCATAAATCAAATGATCTCCCCTCAACTGTGGGATTCTGAGCTAGAAATGATTAAGTGATTGTGACAGTCCTGTCCCGACATCTCAAGACTCTCCACAGAGATGGGGATCGACACTGAGCTTTTCCACAGCATATGGTATGTGGCTTGAGCTAATTTCGTTTGAATTTCAAAGGAGTGGGTGACTCAGGGAAGCTGATAACAGGATGGTGTGGGTATCATTTTCAATATCACGAAAGCAGCAGACTTTATAGGAGACTGGCAAGCCGATGGGCACATGATGCTAGGAATGAGCAAATCTTCTGAAGGGTGCTTAAACAGAACTTTTTACCTTCATACCCTACTTCTCACTGATGTAACTGGATAAGGCACAGGGCAACATCCTGCAGCTTTTTTTCTGCTTTAAATTACACTCCAAATCTCTCTTGTGGCTTGAAGTATGTGTTTAAGAAAAACTGCATATGTATTTTATTGGTTCTCTGGTTGGAAGTAGCGGTGTAGCACTCCTAATTGATAAAGTCTGTGCAAACATTGTTATCTTTGATCTCTCCCATACAGAGATTTGGATAATGGATCTTTCCAAAGAATCATTCCTTAGCAACATCACGATTTTAGTATTTTTTATGGTTAGAAAATTTTCTCCTTGCCCAGTTGAATATCACCCAGCTTTCTCATGATGTGCCTCCTGGCATGTGAGTGTGGTGCTAGTTCATCACTCTGGAGAGAGATGGATGAAAGGAAGGCCCCCTTTGGGCACCTTTAAAAGAGGGTTAGTCATTGCAGAACTTGGTTATAAAGGTCTTCAGTGTGGATGTTAGACCTGAGCAGGAACCCCGGGGTAAAAGAGTATGTTTTTTCTGACAGTCCCACCCTTGGCATTTGCTTCTTGGAGTAGGTGACTACCTACCTCCAGGTATTTTCTGACTGAGGAAGCAAGGGAACCCTGCTTCCTGTACATTCATTCCATCCCCAAAACAGTCCCAAAGGTCTTAATCCATTCCACGATCACCTCTACAGCCTAAGGTCAAAAGTCTCATCAAAATACCATCTAAATCAAGTATGGGTGAGATTTGCTGTATGATTTATCAGGAGGCAAGATTCTTCTCTAGCAGTGAATTTGTGAAACAAGACAAGTGTGCCTCCAAAATACAATGATGGGACAGGCATATGACAGACAATCCCATTCTAAAAGGGAGACATTGGAAAGAAGAATGGGGTGATGGGTCCTTAGAAAGCCCAAAAACTAGCAAGGCAGAATCCATTAGATCTGAAGGCTGGAGATAATCTTCTTTGACTTGCCGATCCTTCTTCTCATCCCGCTGGAGCCGTAGCATCACCCCCATGGCAGCCCTACCTCCTGGACTCTGGATGGAAGCCCCACCCCCTTAGCTCTGTGCAGTGGCCTCACCCCTGAGGCACTGGTAGGGGCAGCGTAATCCACCAGGCATATGGTGAAGGGTAACCCTGATGATCCCTGAGTCACCTGCAGAGTCATTCTTCCCATCCCTTAATTCCTGGACTCATAAATCCTAGCTATGATGGAAACAGCGCTCTATATTGAATCCTGATTCAGAGTATATACAACCTTTTGGAGAACCTTTCCCCAGCCCTGCAAGGTATTGCCACCTAGCTGCCACTGTAACTTAGTCTCCAAAAAGCCATTCTATAGCTGCTTCAGGATGGTTGGGAGCATGGGAAGGCCAGTGAATTCCATGAACGTACTCACAAAACCTGAAACCAGTCTCCAGCAAAGTGAAGTGATCTGCTCATGCTCTGTGGCTGCCAGAAAAGAATTAAATCCCCTGTAGAAGATAATATTGTGCAGAACCTCTTCTACTTTTCATATATTGTACATAATCTGTATAATGAGGTTCATCTTCTTACCATATTGCACTACCGTGAGCATTAAATGTATGGGTCTGGAACATGGGAGTTCATAGTAGAATCTGAAAGGTGGGGAAAATATCTTCATCAGCACAGCTCTTTGTTTAGTAGGCATAAATATGATTATTGCGAGAAAGCTTAATTCTTGAGGCCAGAAGATCTCCATCCTAGTTATTACACTAAGTAACCAGATGACATTGGCTTCTCTCTGAGCCTTAATTTTCTCCTCTGTAAAACTTCAACAATAATACCTGCCTCGAAGGGCTGTCATAAAGATCACAGTGAGATAGAATCCAAGGGAGTGCTCCGTAAACTCTAAATTACAATGTGGTGTAAGATGTCATCTACAACTCCTCACTATATTTATGCCACAGAGACAATAGGAACAAACTTTGTGAATGGTCTTGAATATCATTTTGGCACTGTGGGTATAACTCTGCAGGAAAACTTACCAGAATATAGTGAAATATAATAAAACTGGTGATCTTCATAACTTTATATTATATTAGAATTATTATTTCAAGGGACTCTTTCATGTTTTGGAGGAGGTCTTGAGGGTCTTAGAGTGGATAAGATATATCCCCATACTTTGTCCTCTCACTTTGCAAAACATTAAAGCTTTTTCTTGCTTTGAAGTAAGAGTAGGGATCTAGACAGATTCTGATGAAGCTGTGTTAACATGAAGGAGAAGGAGAAGGAAAACAAGAATAGCAACAACAGTATTTGGATTCTTATTATATGTCACGTGCTGCTCTAACAACCTTACATGGACTCATCTAATCTTCCCAGCCCTTTGGAGGATACTGTTATCCTTCTTTTAAAGATGAAGAAAGCAAGGCATGGAGAGGTCGAGTTGCCCAAATTGTCCTGGGTTGGAGGTGGTGGAGCTAATATTTATTGGCACATAGGTTAATTTAGAGTCTGTGATCCTAGACACAGGATTACTTGATCTTGATTAAATATGAACATAAGAAGGTTCTGTTATAAAAGCATAGTATAGCTCATTGTAATGAAGACTAAGTAAGTAGAGCAACTTTAAGAAGAAGAACCAGAAGAGGAGCCATTAAATCAGTCAGTCAACATGTCTGATTCTCTCTCTTTTCTTCTCATTTCCTTCCTCTCCACTTTCGGTGCATCCTTCTTCCTTTTACTCTGCAAGCTGGCTTTCTCAGCATCTGCATCTATTTAATACACTATGGCTGGCTTGCAACCATAGGTTGTGTTGTTACCATTGCAATTACTCTTGGAGGTCAACTTGTGGCAACAATCCCAATTTCAAATATATGAGAGAAAATTGATGGCTTCAGGTTGGTGCCTTCTCATTGTCACTTACCCTGAAGGGTGGGATGGGGATGGAATATCAAATATAAATAGGATCCCGGACATCCGTTCAAGTATGGAGGCGGGGGTTATTCTAAGAGAAGGGAGTATTAGTTCATTGGCTGGACATTTAGTAAGACATCTATTTAGTGGGGATTTAATGACAAATATTTTATTTTTAAAATAATTGACTTATTGTACAGCATTCTATGAATTTTGATAGATGTAAAGAGTTGTATAACAACCATCATAATCAGAATACTGAATAACCCAAAAAACTTTCCTCATGCCATACCTTTGTAATTACATCCCCACCTTAATCCCTAGCAAACACCGCATTGTTCTTTGAAGGCTTTCTGGAATTATTCCTGGATCCCCAACACTGAAATTTTCCTCCTAGGTGTGGCATTGACATATATGAATGCACTCATGCACGTGCTCCCTAAATATTAGTTCATGAAATGCAGTCATGATTTCATAATCCCTACCTTCAGCATGACTCAAATATAGGGCTAGTAGTATTACTGGCTATCTTAATGTTTAGGAATTAATTTATTCAATCAATGTGCTTGATAATGTGCATTTTATTTTATTTATTTTTATTTTATTTTTTAGAGAGAGAGAGAGCATGAGAGCAGGGAAGAGGGGCAGAGGAGAGAGAGAGAGAATCTTAAGCAAGCTCCACACTCAGCATGGAGCCTGACACAGGGCTTGATCCCACAACCTTGGGATCATGACCTGAGCTGAAATCAAGAGTCAGACGCTCAACCAACTGAACCATCCAGGCACCCTGATGATGTCTGTTATTTATACTGATTTTACCATTCGATAAAAATGTAAATAACAGACAACAATCCCTTCCTTCTGTAGCTTATCTTATAGAGGAATCACAGTCTAATATGGAAGTAGTATGTAATAAACACCAAGTCATTTATGTCACACAGCAGCTAAAGTTCCCGTGTCGCTGGTCTGTCACTTATGGGTATCTTCTTTGGTTATCTTCCCCACGGGCTCAGCTCTAGGGTATCATGTTCAGTCCTTCTAAATCTCAACGTGGGTCCTCAACACTCCATTTAATTCCTTGGCTTATGATAAAGAAAAATGGTTCCAAACCTGGTTAGAGACAGAAATTTGTTCATGATGTAATTCACGATCTTGTACTAAGAAGAAAATTAAGATTTGTGATAAAATGCTTAAGCATTTTTACATTAAACTTTTATGAGATTAAGCCTACTTCTGGGAAACTACCTACCCACCTCCTTAGCCGACTGTCAGTCAAGGGTCTAATGATCTTCACCAGATGTTCTCCGTATGTGTACCCAGCCTGCCAGTGATGATCTCGCTTTCCTCTTCCTCTAAGATGTCCCTCCCAAGGTCAAACAAGATCTCCTCTTTCTGCACAGGTTTGTAGTAAAATGTTGATCTGTGCTTGTAATTAAATTATCTCATAGGATATTGTAAACTTAAAAATTATCTGCTTCTTAAAGCCTTCTGTCAAAAATAAAAGAGATGTGGTATGTGTCATAGTCATGAAAGGTGTTATCATTGAGGGAGGTGCCCTGAGTGGAGGGCATATGGGATTTCTCTGTATTGTTTGTTATAACTGCAAGTGAATCTACAGTCATCTCAAAATAGAAAGTTGAGAAAAAAAATAAAGGGCATTTTGGCTTTCTCTGCTCTCCCTCTTTGCTTCTATGGCTTTTTTTTTTTTTTTTTTTAGCTGTCCAGAGAGTCACTTCCACTTTCCATTAGGGCTTCTCTTTCTGTCAGTCCTCCTACTCCTTTCCATCTCTGTGGTATTTTCTTACATATTACAGCTGTGTTGTATACTCCTCTCTAGGCTTGTATCATCTCATTATTGAGCTTTATGACCATAAAAGATGAAAGTTGTGCTTTGTGCTTGTCTTTTCCGCATAGCAGGTGCTTGTGAAATATTTGTTGGATTAAATTTTAGAATGATATCTTTTCAGAGAACTGTACCCCTAAGATAATACCTAAAGAAGGGGGATGAGGAGATTCCCTGGGCTGCTTTTATATGAGAATAGACCAGTGCTTTTCAGTCCTGACCGTTATATTGGATCTCCCTGGGTGGCTCTTAAGAAATATCAACGCTCATCCCCTAGGCGGCTCAGTCAGTTAAGTGTCCAACTGTTGATATTGGCTCAGGTCATGATCTCTTGGTTCATGGGACCGAGACCCACATCAGGCTCCTCACTGAGCATGGAGCCTGCTTGAGATTCTCTCTCTCTCCCTCTGTCTCTGCCCCTCTCCTGCTGGAACTCTTGCTCTGTCTCTCTCAAAATAAAAACATAAAAAAAGAAATACCAGTGCCCATAACTCATCCCCAGAAATTTTCCTTTAATCAACATAAGGTCGGGGTGTGGCATCACTATTTTTAAAAACTTGCTGGTTTGTCTTTAGTTGCAAACCAAGAGATGAAAATATCGCTGATGTTCCTATTAGTTGTCATACTCTAGGCAGTTGCCCGAGCTAGCTATTCCAATATCTTAGGAATTAAAAAAAAAGTCAAAATATATGTTGTACCCTGAATATTCAAATATATAATAATTTCTATTCCAAAAATAAAATTATCTTAAACAGAACCAATCATCGAGTCATAATACCACAGTAGAATAGATGTTCTGAGCAAAAGAAAAGCAATAAGTAAAGGAAATAATTTGGATGGAACAAGAAACTCCCTGGTTTAGTCTAAAGTGCAGCAGGGTTTGAGAACCGTTGGTCTAGAGCAATTAGTCTTTTTCTCACCAATAGGCTTGAGGGAGAACACACACTTCCACTCAGAGTAGCCAAGATTTTCATCCAGAAGTGGGGATGGGAAATGGCTAAGAAAGGGATGTGTAGTTTGAAACAATTCTCTGGAGATTCTAATATGCCCTCTTAAGAAGGCACACTTCCTCCCCATCCATATCCCATTGGGCTGTCGGAGTTTCTGGAACACTTACTAATCTCTTTTCTTTACAAGAAGCATCATGGTATAGAGTGGTTGGAAGCACAGACTCTGAAGTCAAAGCCTGGGTTTGAATCCCACCTCCACCACTTGGTAGCCGAGTCAGTTGCTGGAGTTCACTCTGTCTCAGTTTCTTCATTTGTAAAATATGATAGCAATAAAACTTATCTCATAGGATTATTGTCAGCATTAATTCATGGAAAGTACTTAGACTGGGGTGGACATATGGTAAGTATGCAGTATGTGTAAACTGTTGCTTCTTCTTCCTCCTCCTCTTCATCATGGTTACTGTCGTTGTTACTATTATTATGATTTTTACAGACACCGTGCTAAGTGCTGTGATGTAGCAGTGATTCAGACTGACTCGCTCTGGCCCTCAGGGAGTTCACTGGGGGAAGCAGGTGTTAAAAACAGCACACACCATTACGCCCATCATTATTCAATGACCTCTGTACCAAAAGATGAAATCAAAAGTTTAGTTCTCAAAGTGCCACCTTCTATATTCCAGCTATATTATCATGGCAGCGGCTGTGATTAAAGCATTCTGTATTAGACAGACGGTTTCCACAGGACTTGAAAGCTTTTAGGTTTGCAGGACTTCTTTGCCCCTCACCAGAGAAGGGCAGTAGAGGAGGTTGGTTCACACATTCACCCTTTCCCAGTGCAGGCTTGGCCGGCATGCCCAGATCCCTGACTGAGTTCCCCAGCTGGGGACTTTGCTGGCATGGCTACTCTCTGTCATTAACACAGCACGACAGACGTACTGTGCCATTAAACCACTGCCCTCCATCCCCAACAAAGTACCTTGGAATGCTGGAGCGTGATTAGTTGGCGTATAAATTGAAGCTGTTGTTTCTGTGTCGTGAGGCGAAGGGTGGGGGAACACTTGGAATGCCGTGAAATAGACATCCAGCGGGTTTCATTCTTCATAAGCATGGCACACAGTGTTAAATTTTTCAGAGCACTGTGCCTCTGTGCAGTCAACTTGGGTTTTTCTATCTGAATTTATTGAGAGTATAGAACCACAGAAGGTGATTAACATAAATTTCAACCTCTGTTTCTGCCCGTCGTTGCCTCGTAAGTTGTATGAAAAGTTTTTTTTAAATAACCACTCAGACTAGCTGGCTTTGAATCCTGACTGGGCCACTCACTTGGGTGGCCCTGAGCCTGTGGCCTCAGTGTCTTTGTCTGTAAAATGTGTACGGCAATAGCACCTCCTTCAGGGGAAGGTTATAAGACTCAGCGAATTAATAAATAGAAACATAAGTGCTTTGATGAGTTTCTGGCATGTTGTAGGCGTTTGATAATTGTTCGCTATTCCTTTTATTTAAAAGTTTTTTTAATGTTTATTTATTTGGGGGTGGTAAGGGCAAGAGAGAGAGGGAGAGAGAGAAAATCCCAAGGAGGCTTCACACTATTAGCATGGAGCCTGACATGGGGCTCGATCTCACCAACTGTGAGATCGTGACCTCAGCCAAAATCAAGGGTCAGATGCTTAACTGATCGAGCTACCCAGGCACATATGATTATTAGCTAGCTCTTTATAATTATTTTTTTCCTGTGGTTAAAAATTTTATTTTTTAAGATATAATTTATTGTCAAACATAAGACCATGGGGGAAGGGAACGGGAAAAAAAATAGTTACCAACAGAGAGGGAGGGAGGCAAACCACAAGAGACTCTTAAATACAGAGAACAAACTGAGGGTGGATGGGGGGTGGGAGAGAGGGAAAATGGGTGATGAGCACTGGGTGTTGTATAATTACTTTTAGAGAAAGCGGACAGGAACTAACATTTATTGAGGTAAGTACTTTGAGTCCCTTATATACCATGCCCCTTTCAGTTCAATTTCTCAGATAAGGAAGGAGAAACTTGGAGGGGTAAGGTAACTATTTCAAAGCCACAGTCATCCAAAACAAGGGATGAGATGAGACTGTCAGCTCCCAAAGAGCCAACTTCCTAAGTCTGTGGCGTTGCCTTTTTGCCACGGTGCTCAGCATCAAAACATGATTCTAGGCGCTCTCTGTGCACTTGGATTCTGGGCCTCTGGTCCACCGCGTGGAGAAGTCACGCTCCACCCTTCTGGGAGTTGTCATTTTGAAAAAAGTTGAGAACACCTTAAGCTTGCCATGCATGTCCACATTTATTTTTCTAGGATTACTACAACCGTGGCCTATAAGATCCCGTTCAGTATGTATTACAGTGATTTTAATCACCTCACTAAATGAGAGGGTAGTTATAGAACAATTATAGGAAATTTCCTCTGTGTAACAGTTTCTTTGTAAAATGAAATTTTTCTACTAGCAATATATCATAGAGATTCATCTGGCCATTCTGTATCCAGTCAGTTTCCAAGTTTTGTTGTGTTTTTGTCCTAAATACCTCTTGACAAGGCATTCCTTCTTGTGCTATCTGGCTCACTCTTCACATTGAAGCCAGAACGAGCTTTCAAAAATGCTTAAGCACTGTCGTGCCTCCTGCACAGAATCATTCAACAGGCTCCCCCTTGCTCTCAGAGTAGAGCCAGATTCTTAACCATGGCCTTCACACACGCTCCAGCATTCCAGTGTGTTCCAGGGAAGGAGTGCAGCACACGCAAAGGGCCCTCGCAACAGTTTTATTTATTTTTTATTTTTTTAAGTTTTTAAACTTTTATTAGAGAAGGAGTGCACGTGAGAAGGGAAGAGGCAGAGGGAGAGGAAGAGAGAGAGCATCTCGAACAGGCTCCACGCTCAGTGCAGAGCTTGATTCGGGGCCCATTGCAGGGTCCGATCCTGTGACCCTGGGATCATGACCGGAGCTGAGCTGAGCTGAAATCAAGAGTTGGACACTCAACTGACTGAGCCACCCAGGCGCCCCATCTAGCAACTTTTCTAGAACCTTGGGTGCGCCTCTCCCCTCCTTTCTGAGCTGCAATCCTACCATCTTTAATTGTTCATCCTGCCTTGGGACTTTGGCATCGGCCGTATTCTTGGCCTGGAACAACTTTCCATTTCCACCTTACTTCTTAACGAGCTCTTATCCGTTAGTGTTGGAGCTCAAATGCTACCTCCTCAGGGAAACGTTCTCTGATCACCCCGTTAGGGAGAGCCCCTTAATATTCATATACAAAGTGCCCTGTAGTTCTCCTTTGAAGCTGAATATCTAATTGCATAATGCCTCGTGTGGTCTCTCCCACCAGTGCAGAAACCCTGCAAAGATAGACATTTTTCCCTACTGCGTATATATTCTCATCCCTTCGCAGAGTGAGTCTTGGATAAATATTGATTGGTGAGTAAATAACTTGCAGGACAGACTGAAATTTTTTTGTCCTGAATGAGGCTGTGATCTGACCGATAAGCTTTCCTCTCCTAACGCAGGATTTCTAAGAAGACTTAATCTCATTAACACATGTATTTTGGGGAAAAATCCCATTAAAGCAGGTGGTACACCTCAGTCGCTAAGTGTGACCATCCTTACCCAGGTCTAGAAAATGAAATTATGCCCAACGGCCTCTTCAGCTGAGGCGGTACTTCACACCAGCTCTCCGGTATGATTATCTTGCTTTACTATGTACGCGATCCGCGTCTAACAGATTGCTTTAATAACGGCTGTCTCTGCAGAACACCTGTAAAGGGGGCGTTTTTCCCTGCCTAGGGTAATGGAATTGACCAATGCCACGACTGGAAGAGCTAGAATTAGAGCAATGCTGACTGTCCTTCCCTTCCCAGAGTTTGCTTTTGTTGAATCCTTTACTCTTTTTAGATGATAAAAGTCATTTTTCTTGCATCCCGTTTCTGGGGCCATCTGGCAGTAGTCTTGGCCTCCAAAATACACAAGCACAATGAACTCATTCATCCCCCCTTACAACCTTTTTCCTCACCATGGCTGCTGCCACACTTGGTTGCTCCAGCCGCTCAGAGCAGATTCATCAATGACTGTAAGTAGGGACACTAATGTCCACATCATTCACTCCGCGGTGATGGGTGAAAAACGCCTTTAGCTTGAGAGTCATCATTCTTGGTGGGTGCATGGTGGAATTAACTCATGATTCCTTGTCATTTCTGGCCAAATTTCAGAAGAGAGGTTTTTAAGTATTCTGGTAGGATAACAACAAAGATCTGGAAAGTTTAATGATGGTATCTCCCGACACTTGTAAAACTCAGGAATAAGAAAAGGGAGGAAGAAAGAAAATACAGCAACCAGAATTAAAAAAAAAAATCTGGATACAGACCACCAGTCTTGTTTCCAGAGTTGAAATCCCTGATATTTAGAGGGTTCCGACACAGCGATGATCTGTCACAACCGTTCTTTCAAGGACAGCATCATGAGCAGGTGATGCCACCTGTTCCGCCTGGGTCACGTCTGGCAAAGCTTCTCACCTTAGCCACCTGGGCTTTGGAAATGGACTGCGAACATGTCTTCTTAGAGGAATATGGGGATATTTGATAGTCATTGTTTTCTATTAAGGGAAAGAAGTAACAACAATGACATAATATTTATTAAGTGTTTATTGGGCACCAGGAACCAAGTGCATTTTATGTCATTGCATTCAGTCCTCTAAAAGCCCTATGAAATTGGTTTTATTATTAATCCCATTTTACAGGTGGGATTAGGATTCAGGAGTCTGAAGCCCAGTGCGGGTCGGTAACTTTCCCAGGGGCGCATTCTAGTGAGTGGTGGAGGTAAGGTTTTGATCCGTGTTTGAGAAATTACAATTCTGAGCTGTTAAGGACTACTGTGTGCCTTTACTTTATAAAGGTGGCAAATGATAAATCAACCCCATTTGGTCAGGGGATCACTCTCTGACCTCCCGAATCCCCTCTTTCTAAATCATTCTATAGCTGGGAAATAAAAGAGCCTCCTTTATGAGACTAATTTCCTATTTTATATCAGCTAAAGTAATTTAACCAGAGGGACAGTTTTCAGTACCCAGAGCTGAAAAACCTCTGCAGTTTTGGTGAATGT
Organism: Paguma larvata; assembly: GCA_030068075.1. Taxonomy (NCBI): domain Eukaryota; kingdom Metazoa; phylum Chordata; class Mammalia; order Carnivora; family Viverridae; genus Paguma; species Paguma larvata. Next base: position 125,346,507 of record CM057825.1, on the reverse strand, counting down.
GAAATCGTAAGCTGAGTGTAGCTCTCTCTCTCGAATTCAAGGTTGGAGTTCATGTGGTGTACAGAGGTGTAAAAGTAAAGGGCTTCCCTTGTGGAACTGGTTATTTAAAGAAGTATCTTTTTTTTTTTTTTCTTGTTTACCACTGTTGGATATTATGCGAAATCCCTTCTAGAACAGCCTCCTATTAAAATAAACTGGGTGCTTCCATCTAATGGGGTTAGTTTAAAAAATACTATGGTGATGAGTCTTCACGGCCTCAGACCCTCTGAGAGCATGGTCACCATTAGCGAAACCACTGGGAAAGAAGGGAGCCTGGGCTGTTATATACTAAATTAATCGCTAGAGAGGCTGCACATGGAGTTTAAGCCAAGTGCATTGCCACATGCAAAGCTAAATAATTCAAAGATGTGTGCCCCACGTGAAAATCAGGTTTCTTGATTTCAGCCTCCTTCATGGAATGGAAAGGTAAAACATGATAGCATTAAAAAAAAAGTGTTTGTTATACTTTTTATTTAAAATAGAACTCTTTGGAGTCATGATGGGAAAATACTGTGTTTTTTTATGAGTAGTAATACCTGGCCCTTGATCCGAAGTAACATCAGTGCAAGTGACAGACGAGCAGCTCTGAACAGGCTAACTGCCAAGGAGAGTTTGTCGGATCACAGACCTGAACAGTTGAGGACTTGGCGTGATCCTGGGTTGAAGTGATGTAACCAGAACCAGTCTTTCTCCATCTCTCATCTGTGTGTTGACCCCAAGTCCAACAGAAAAGAAAAAACGTGTGACCTTGTGGGGGTTTTACAGTGTTGAGAAGGCAGCTCGTTGGTTACGATTGTGCTGCAGGCTCAGCCCAAACCAAGTATAATGGCCAAGTGGATGTAAGGGCCAGGTTTGTATTGCACGTGCACCCCTGGAACTGGACCTCCTCAGAGGCTGTGCACTGAGACAGGAGAGGGAGTGTATTCTTGGGAAAAACTTAGGGTACTCTTTCCAGAAGTGAAGGGAATAGCTGGTAGGTGGTGAAATTAATGAAACAACAACAAAAACAAAAAAGTCCATTAGAACCATCGGGTAAGAGAGGGTCATGCTTATAAATAATGGGAAGTTAGGATCCAAGCAGATCATCTGGGGATTCAGGCTTTCACTCAGCCGCGTTTGGAGGACGTGGATAGGAAATCTTAAAGAATTCATATGCAGAAATGCAGAAAGTTTAGACTTCCTAAAAAACAAAAAGAATTCACATGCAGAAATGTATTAGAAGTAATAAATGTGATAAGTAAGGATGTATAATAGAAGAAGAATATACAAAAATCAATTGTATTTATATATATTAGCAGGGAACAATCCAAAAATAAATTAAGAAAATTTCAGTTACAACAGCATCCAAAAGAATAAAGTATTTAGGAATAGATTCAACAAAGGAAATTTAAGACTTACACACTGAACACTAAAAGAAATCATTGGAAGAAATGGAAGAAGATCTAAAAAAAAAATTTAAATACTTGCAGACTTAGCTCATCAAATTTACAAAAAATGCCCTCTGTATCACCTCGGGGTAAAAACAGGCCTCATTGCCAAACCAATCAATAAAATTAGAATTGCTTTTTGACAGAAAAAAAAAAAGAAGAAGATCTAAACAAATAGAAATAAATCTCGTGTTCAAGAATTGGAACACTTAATATTGATGTTAAGACTTAATACAATATATCGATATTCCCCAAATTGATTTAAAAATTCAGTGCAGGGGAACCTTGGTGGTTCAGTCGGTTGAGTATCCACCTCTTGATTTTGGCTCAGATCATAATCTTGCAATTTGTGGGATCAAGTCTTGCATCGAGCTCTGTACTGACAGTATAAAGCCTACTTCCTGCTTGGGATTTTCTCTCCCTCCCACTACCCTGCTAGTTCTGTCTCTCTCTCTCTCTAAATAAATAAATAAATAAATAAATAAATAAATAAATAAATAAGAAAAAATTCAGTGCAATACCTATCAGAATCCCAGTTGCCTTTTTTACACAATTTGACAAGCTGCTCTGAAAATTCACATGGAAATACAAGGGACCCAGAATAGCCCCAGAGTTCTTGACAAAAAAACCCAAAACAAAGAAACAAACAAAAACAAAGGTGGAAAACTCAGGTTTGCCTATTGCTAACTTACTTCAATGCAGTAGGAATCAAGACAATGTCTGTTGGCATGAGGGTAAACTTATAGATCCATGGAAAATAACTGAGAGTCTAGAAAAAATCCTTAAATTCTCTACAGTGTTACCAAGATAATTATGTATAGGGGAAACAATAATCTTCTCAACAAATCGTATCGGGGAAACTGGGTGTCCATATACAAAAGAGAGAAATTGAATCTCTACCTTATACCATATACAAAAATTCATCGAAAATAGTTCATAGATTTAAATTTAAGAGCCAAAGCTATAAAACGATTAGAACAAAATATAGGAATAGATTTTCAGGACCTCATATGTGGCAGTAGTTTCTTAGATACGATGCTAAAAGCACAAGCAACTAAAGAAAAAAATAGAGTAGACATCATCAAAATTAAAAACTTTGTGCTTCAAAGGAGACTGTTAAAAAAGTAGAAAGAAGGCTCACAGAATGGGATAATAGGTTTGCAAATAATATATATGATGGGGGACTTGTATTGAGAATTTATAAAGAACTCTCACAAATCAACAATGAAAAGACAAATATACCAATTTAAAATTGGGGGAAAAAAGTGGATGATATTTCTCCAAAGAAGATACACAAATGGTCATTAAGATCATGAAAAGAGGCTCAACACCACTAATCATTAGGAGAATGCAAGTCAAAACTATAATGAGATACAGTTTCGTACTTGCTGGGATGACTTTAATAAAAAAGACAGTAAAAGGCGTTGGCTAGGATGTGGGCAAATTGGGACCCTCATCTCCTGCTGATGGGAATGTAAAATGGTATAGTCGTTGTGGAAAGCAGTTTGGCAGCTCCTCAAAAGATAAAGATAGACTGAGCACATACTCCAGAATTCCTCGTAGGTATCTACCTACAAACGTGGAAAATATATGTCCGTACAAAAGCTTATACATGGATATGCATGACACATTATTTATGCCGGCAAAAAAGTGGAAATAGCCCAAATGTCCATCCATTGATGAATGAATAGACAAAATGTGGTATATGTATATAATGGAATATTATTCAGTCATAAAAAGGAATGAAGTACTCGTTTGTGTGACAACATAGATGAATTTCAAAAACATTGTGCTAAGTAAAAGTGGTCGGACCCAAAAGACCACATATTTTATGATCCCATTTATGTGAAGTTTCCAGAATAGAAAATTGAAAGAGACAGAAAATAGGTCAGTGGTAGCCAGAGGCTGGGGTGGGGAGAATAAGTGACTGGTAACAGATATAGAATTTTTTTGGGGGGTGATGAAAATATTCTGGAATTACATACTCGGTATGGCTGTATAATTCTATAAATACACTGAAAACTATTCAGCCATATACTTTAAAAGAGTGAATCATATGATATGTGAATTATACCTCAATAAAGCTATTATTAAAGAAAAAAGCATGTTTGGAGGGGAATCTCATTATTCAATCCAGTGCTGATAAGTTCAGATGAGTTTTACACACAGAGCTTGGAGTCAAATCCTGTCTCCACCTCCAAAGCTCAATTACATCATCCATAAAATGGGGATTTGGAGAAATAATATCTATATTGATAGAGCATTTGTGAGGCTTAAATGAAGTAGTCATCATACAGTTCCTAAAACATAATAAGCAAACAAAAAATGGAATTCAGTAATAAATCTCAAGTGCTGTCAGATAAAGGAAGTCTGACCGTTTTTAGAAATGAGATTTGGAGAAGGGCTGAGTGTTTTTAGTGATACATGGCTCCTGGCCTTGAGTATGTTGCAGGTGATGGACCCAAGGGCAGCTACATTCTCCTGCTGAACCCCAGCTCCTATTTCTCTGTGCTCTAACAGGCTCAACCGGAAGGAAGGACACATTTCCCAAGCATTCTCAGGGCCTCTGGTCACTGGCTCAAGGGCCAAGGCCAAGAAGCGAATCCACAGCCATCAGTCTGCCTACCTACCCTTTCTTCCCAGTGGTCTCTTTCACTGTACAGCAGATACTGCCTTCTGGCATTGCTCATGGCCGAGGGATGGTGGGGAATCAAAGACTCGATGGGCTCTGGCCCCTGTACTCCTCTCAGCTCAGGCTTGGAACTAGGAACTCTACAGAGATGAGAAATTTCAAGCAAAGAGCATTTGGTCGAGAAGGGAAAAGAAGAAAGTCTAGCTAGGTCTGGATGATTCCACCCCAAGGCCATATCTTTAAATCAAAGTTTACTTGACATTTACTATAGTTATCTTACTGATTCTAAAATCCACCACGGATTTGATGACAAGTTTTGGGGGGAGGGAATAGGACGGAAGAAGAAGTAGCATTAAATTGTAGACAATTTTATTTTACTCATCAAAAATAGCTTTAATTTGTCTTTAAAAGTTGGTTCTCTTCTCTTTCAAAAGCACGATCCATTTTGAGTCAAACCTCTTTGTATTCTGAACCCCAAGCCTCTACTGAATGACTTTGGGCAGCAGACATTCCCACAGAGTCATCTTGATGTGCTGCTTTTTATCATGACTCATGTGACTTGACTTCTTTCATGTTCTTAGGATTGATAATATAATTTTGAATCAAACCGGAGAGTATTGGCTTCTCATCTACAGTTTCTATTCAGTGAAACTTGTAATCCTTTAATTGAATTAGATGATGAAGAAGTTAAAAGACTTCTCTGAAAAGTCATTGGAAGCTTTATGATAGATAGATATACAGCCCCTGCCTAGACCTTCACGGCCCATTAATCAATTAACACCAATCTCTCCTGGCTTTGATAATTCCATGATTTATTATGCCAAAGTATTTGGCGAAGTTAGCATGTGCTCAGCAATGGCAAGATAAAGCTTACTCATCTTCTTAGCAAGTTGGGTTTTTTGTTTTATGTTTTTGTTTTTGTTTTTTGCTTCTCTTATGATCTTTTGACCTTTTTGATACCCAAGGTGTAAAATTCTTATTTTTAGGAGACTCTTCCTTTGTGCATCCAGTGGGAAATACTGTCTAGAATGGAAGAAGCCAAAGGAGCCAGATAGTCCCTCTCTCCCACCTCCTGGCACCTGGAGTCTAGTTAAATCATACAGCCTTGGTCAACCAGAAGTTCAGGCCTATGACCTTCAGTCTTGAGGATCTAGTAATGGAAACATCAAGCACCCAGTAGCAGAGGCAGCATTGAGAGTTCAGGGGACCCTGCACTGAGCATCTAGTGGTGGCTGCATCGGTGACAGCATTCCCAAAAGAATGTTTCTATGAAACATTTTGGCTGTTAAACCTCTCTGGGCTTTGGTTATTTTCTGAATCTGGTTGCATGCTCTACCTTCAACATCTGTGAGTTTCTTATTGTTTTTTTCTTTTTCTTCTTCTTCTTCTTCTTAAGTAGGCCAGAGTTGGCTTCTGATTGTTTTAAGGGTACCTGAGACGTGTTTCAGTTCAGTATGGTAAGGCACAGAGATAGGGCCATGACAGAAGAAGTTTTTACTCTTTGGTCCCTAGAAACAGGTGCAGCGTGCCATGCAGGGCCACCTATGGAAATACCAGGGTTGTGCAGAAGGCAGAGGGCATGGGGGGACAGAGTGGGCAAGCCTTTACTGTGGTTTTTATGGGAAGGAGCAGGTGAAGAAGAATAAGCAGGCTTAGCTAGTTTGAATAATTTCAGCAGGTTCTAGGGTGTAGAGGCCGTCCTGCAGGATTGCCGCAAGGGTTCACTAAGGAGATGCGAGCACAGTGCTTTGCGTAGTGTCTGACCCTCTTCACAACATCTTGGGTGTAAGACGCACCCTTTCCTTCATTTTCCACATTTAACATTCTGAAATCAGAACTCTTTCTTTTTCTTTTTCTAAAATGTTATCTTTGTTTTTGAGAGAGACAGAGCTCGAGCAGTGGAGGGGCAGAGAAAGAGGGAGATGCAGAATCCGAAGCAGGCTCCAGGCTCTGAGCTGTCAGCACAGAGCCCGATGTGGGGCTCGAACTCGTGAAGCACAAGATCATGACCTGAGCTGAAGTTGGATGCTTACCCGACTGAGCCACCCAGGTGCCCCCAGAACTCTTTCTTAAAATCAAAGTTGGACATCGAGGGTTCTCTGATATAAGCAATAATATAATAACCACTTTTTCTAGTTTCTGCCTTTGATGCTTTGACACCTTGGGGCCCTCCCAGCACTATTCTAGAGATGGTAAATGACTGAGAGCATTATGCAAACCAGTCAACTCAGAGCCCAAATCCTTGACCGACTCCTTGATGGGGTTCTCCACTCGGGGTCACTGTCTAACTGTTCTAATAACCCCAGGGCCAGTCTTCTCTAACTGCCATGCTTACAACTTCTGCTTTGTGTTTGTTTTGTGGGGAGGAGGAATTGGTAGATGGGGAGGCAGAGGCCAGTGGAAAGTCCAGATGCCAGTACAGAGTAGCAGTTGGGAGAAGTGACATGGCCATGAGGGTCCAACTACACAGAAGAGACAGTACCTTGTTTTATTTCCCATTAAAATTTTCTAACACATTATAAGTCAAGAGAATCCTAAAATGAAGCCCATCATTATCATCACGGGGTCAGTCTTATTTCTCCTCTATGGTCACTCACAGGGTAACCAACCATCCCAGTTTGTCCAGACTTTCCCAGGTTTAGCAATGATGTTCATTATCCTGGAATCCCTTCAGTACCAGCAGATCAAGATGAATGGCCACAGTATGGCTTCCCTCCCCTTGGATGATGTTAAAGCAATTCCAAGATGGCGTACCCTTCTGTCCATAAACATTACAGAATGCATCTCTAAAGTATAAGGACTTTTCAGAAACATAACTATAGTACCAGCATCACACCTAAAAGTAATTCATTAATACCATAAATATCCATTTACTGTCCGTATTTCCTCGGCTGTCCTGTGTGTGTGTATGTGTGTATGTGTGTGTATGCGTGCACACATTACCATTGATTTTATTTAATTAAATTCTGCATAAGGTCCATATACTGCATTACGCTGATATATCTCTTGGGTCTCTTTTAATCTAAAGAGACCACATTTTTCTCCATTTATCTATTTTAAGTTTCCAATTTGTTTGTTTGGCAGCATTTCCAATATCCTGCATTTTGCCGATTCATACCTGTAGCATCATGGAACACATTCTTCTATCCTGTCTATATTCCCGTAAATTGGATATATCTATGTTCAATTTTTGGAGGGAGAGGGGAATGATATTTTATATGGGCTATCACGTACTCTTTGATGAGTAGGAAAATCTTCTCAGAACCCCTCTTGTATCCCTTGGACTCCAGCGGTCTTTGCCAACTGTCTTGCATTCTGGTACAGCCTGATATTCTGGGCTCACATTTTATATTTTTTGGCCACTTCCCCAAAGAGCCCTCAGTCCCTTTAGTGGGAAATGGTATTTAGAAACCACAGTCTGGGCTATGTCACTATTTCCAGGCCCTTTATGTAGATAGAGCTAGAAAGTGAGTATTTTTTTTTAAATTTTTTTAATGTTTATTTATTTTTGAGAAACATAGAGGCACAGTGTGAACAGGGGAAGGGCAGAGGGAGAGGGAGACACAGAATCCGAAGCAGGCTCCAGGCTCTGAGCCGTCAGCACAGAGCCCGATGCGGGGCTCGAACTCACAGACCACGAGATCATGACCTGAGCTGAAGTCGGCCACCCAACCGACTGAGCCACCCAGGTGCCCGGAAAGTGAGTATTTTTACAAGAAAAAAAACACATCATGTGTTCCACCCACTATCTGCAACTAACATTTAAGGTCAGAGGGCTTACCCAGGTTTTCTGATGCTGTGTCTTGCTTCCACATGACAGAATCCTCAGCCCTGGTTACAGCAACATAAACACTCGCTTGCCTTTATCCAACAGCATTCTTACAACAGTCCCAGAATAACAAAATCAATATCACAACTCAAAAATATGATTTCTGAAAAGAACTCGCAATTTCCTTGCAATTCTTTTTAACCTTAGACTGTATCCCAGTGGGGACATGAGGCAGATTACTGTATTTTAAAATGGTTTAACATAATTCTTCACTGTTAAGCCACCAACATGATACCCATATTTTAGTTCACTTATTTCATTTTGCTTTAGATTTTGAGGGATTGCTTCTTAAAAGTTTGATTTCATTTTATTATATAATTTTGTTAGAATATTGTTTTACAAATATTAAAATTAAAAAAAAATACTTGCTTAAGATATAAAATATTTAGAACAAACTATACTCAGGAAAGTCTAGTGTCCATTCCTCTCCCCTCCACATCATGTTTTTTTTTTTTTTACCACTTCCATTAGGTAACTTTTTTTTGTTGTGTATTCTTTCATTGTTTTTCTTTTTTTTTTAAGTTTATTTTTTTGAGAGAGAGAGACAGGGGAAGGGCAGAGAGAGACAGGGAGACACAGAATCGCAAGCATGTTCTGTGCTGACAGTGGGGCTCGAACTCACGAACCACAAGGTCATGACCTGGGCTGAAACAAAGGGTCTCATGCTTAAATGACTGAGCCACCTGTTTGCCCCTCATTGTTTTCATATATATAAACAAATAAATATCTTTTCCTATCTGTTCCCTTTCTCAGGTTAAACAAGTAGCGTTCCGTAATCATCCTTTTGTACCTTACTTTTTTGCATGAGAACGCATGCTGGAGATACACCTTATCACTGTGCAGAAATATAGGAGATCTCCATCATTTTGTGGTAGTTATATTCTAGTTGCCGTGAGCCCTGGACCAGAAAATCCTGAATCCCTGCTCCTAGGGGAAATACATGGTTAGCTTCCTGTGAGCCTCTGGTCACAAATTTCTTGTCAACCAATCAATACATGAACTTGTTTTGTGTGTTTTTGTTTAAAGACCCCTTATTTAATATATATTGTGGATTCATTAATGTCGAACTCAGACATTGTAACTCATGCCTGAACAAAGCTTACATAACAAAATACACATTTTCTCTGCCAGGCACATCACAGCTTTCTTTTGCTGAGGACTCTTTTTCTATTAATAATTTATTGTCAGATTGGTTTCCATATTACACCCAGTGCTCATCCCAACAAGTGCCCTTCTCTGTGCCCGTCACCCACTCTCCCCCCTCCCACACCACCTCTCCCCCCTCCCATACCTCCTCTCCCCTCAGTTTGTTCTTAGCCTTTGAGAGTCTCTTATGTTTTGTCTCCCTCCCCCTCTGTGGCTTTTTTCCTTCCCCTCTTCCCCTCCCCCCTGGTTTTCTGCTAAGTCTTGCTGAGGACCTCTTGATAATACTTTGGCATTATGCTTGGGTGTATTTTGAACAGTGAAATCACCGAAAAGCACACAAGTGTGAAAAATATGGCACTGACTACTGTGTAAAGGACACAAGTTTACAGCACGAGACTGAAAGAAGAAGGCCGAGATTTCCTTGTTTGGCCCTAGCTGGGAATGTACACCTCAGACGATTCAGTGTTTTTGCTCTCCTGTGCATATGCGTGCCTGGTAAAGGCTATAAGAAGTGCTATCTGTATTGACTTGGGGATTACAAATAAATTTTAGCTAGCGGGTTCATTTGGAAACGCGGAACTGCAGATAATAAGGATCGATTGTACCCCTCATTCCTTTTTCACAGCTGCACAGTGCTCCGCGGTGTGCCCATACTGCCTTGGTTTAGCTGGTCCCCTGCTGGTGGCCCTTTGGATACTTTCCAGTCTTCTCTATTGCAGACGAGGCCACCGTGAATAGGCTTGTGCATTTGTGCTCTCAGATTTTTGACTTCTCCTGGGGATGGAGTTCTTGAAGTGGGATTGCTGGTCAAAGGATAAATGTGTACCTGGTTTTTGTAATGCCTTGACAGTTTCCTCTCCTTAATGGTTGTAGCATCCTGCAAGCAAACCAGAGTAAATGAAAGTATCTGTTTACCCATAGCCTCACCAACAGAATATGTTGTCTATTTAAAAAAAATGATATATATATTTACTTATTTATTTATTTTTGAGAGAGACAGAGTGTGAGCCGGGGGAAGGCCAGAGAGAGAAGGAGACATAGAATCCGAAGCAGGCTCCAGCCTTTGAGCTGTCAGCTCAGAGCCTGACACGGGGCTCGAACTCATGAACAGCGAGATCTGAGTCAGATCTTCAGTCAGATGTTCAACTGACTGAGCCACCCAGGCACCCCTATTTTTTTTTGTATATTAGCCAACCTCTATGGTTATTTCAATGTAGTCTTAATTTGCAACTCTCTTATTCTCAGTGACATCGAGCGTCTTTGCGTATTACTATGCGGCACTCATATTTCTTTTTCTAGGTAATTTTGGGCTTTACCTGCCTTTTGGGAGGAGACTTTGTGTTGGCAGGGAAGATAGCAAGTAAAAATACTGTCAAAGTGGATTTTCCTAATAAGGAGGCAGAGGGATGAAGAACACAAGCAGTGGGTAGGATTTCCGGGAGCAAGCAGGCTGCAGTCTTCGAGTAGAAAACAGAGTGATACCCATTAGGCCAGTCTGACATGCTAGAAGGCATTGGGCTCTCAGCCAATGATCTGGAGCTTAAAACATATTTTAGTCCTGAGACAAGAAGTGTGGGAATGGAGGCTAGATTGGGAAACTATCACATGTAGGAAAAAGGGAGCAAGCAGAAGCCTTGCCATGAATTGGCTCAGTACGGTGGAGAAAGGAGGTAATGGAACTGTATCTCAGAAATCGTATTATAGTTAGATTCGTTTCTTCCCAGTTAGTAGCTGTGTGATCTTACCCCAGTTGTCTCATCTTCCTGAAACTCATTTTTCCCATCTTATAAACAGCAGATGTGACCTCCTAAAGTTTTTGTGACAATTCAATGGGATTTTTGCATAAAGTATGTTGTACCAGGGCTGGTATATACTAAGTAAACAGTAAGTAATAGCTAATACTGTGAGGTGGAGGAAACTCCCTGCCTTCTGTCGGACATACCTAAGAATTGAAGGAGGGCAAGGAGCAAAGGAAGGAGGATGGGTGGATCCACCCGCAAAGAGCAGGGGTTGCATGGATTGAGCTTCAAGAAATAGAAGGTGGATCACAACACTCTGCAGAGAAGGAAGTTTAAATGGCTTCTTGAAAGGGCACAATTAGCAGTGTCTTTAATGTCTGTGTTGGATTGGAGGTCTTTGTCACCAGATCTAGGCACACTCCTCTTTTTAAGCATACTCTGATTTAGCTCCGGATCAGTTAGTCCTCCCTCATTTCAATCCATGTTTTTGGGTGGTGATGAGGTCTCCCTCCCACTTTCCCTAACTACGAGGGAAGACAAGTGAACCCAGTCTAAGTTGGTTCATACTTAGATCTATTCATTTGCCACAGTGGTTAGTTCAGTGGCTGGTTACGTGATCCAGACAGAGCCAGTGAAGCACAAGGAGCTTTTCGCTGCGTCTCCTGGGAAAGAAATTCTCGCTCTTTCCACAAGGAATTTGAAACTGAAAGATAGAATTTTTTTTAAAATTTTTTTAAGCATTTATTTATTTTTGAGAGAGAGAGAGAAAGAGCGTGAGCAGGAGAAGGGCAGAGAGAGAGGGAGACACAGAATCTGAAGCAGACTCCAGGCTCTGAGCTGTCAGCACAGAGCCCGATGCAGGGCTCGAACTCACAGACTGCGAGATCATGACCTGAACCGAAGTCGGCTGCTTAACCGACTGAGCCACCCAGGCGCCCCTGAAAGGATAGAATTTTTAAAACTTTGCAGTTGTCTTTGTTCATAATGGAAGAACTTGTTAAAAAAAAAAAAAGTGGAAGAGGAGTAAAAGAAAAAAGCAAAGAAAAGAAAACGAAGCCACCATGAGGTGAGTTAAGTTGCAATTTAAAGAAAGAGCGGAATTAGGTGTTGTGGTACCATTTTAACCCGCGATCAAGCCGTGCCTGCAGCTGGTCCAGGTCCTGAAATGTTCACTTCCGTAAGTGAATCAATTCTCTCTGTGCTTTGGGCAGCGTGGAAAGAGGTTTGTGTGACACCCAATGAATATTAACTGACAGAGTGACCAACGGTTATTGTCCACCCTCCCCCCCCCGCCCCAGTTTGTTTAATTTTTAAACACAGGGCACCTCCCACGTGCCAGGTCACTGCTTATCTTACTAGAAATTCAAAGCATCTTCCAGATTCCAGGGAAATAGGCCCTTAATCTCCAGACACTGAAAGGCTAGGAAACAAGCACAGGATGACTCTTGTGTACTAAATTTTTATCCAATCGATTCTGCTTTGCGAGGCAGCAGGTGTAACATTTCATTAGTCACTCCCAACTCTGAGATCCTGCTCCCATCTCTGACCTGGCTCCCGCCTGCCGGCACTTATGTGGCCTGTTGAGAGACTGTTATTAAGATAGAATTTGTATAGATTATTTTCAAGCTAACAAAAGAATTTCCTTGTTATTTATTCACAGAGCCTAGCGTGCGATATAAATTTAGCCAATTTGAAGAGCCTGACTCGCTGATCTTGTTAGAGAGAGCCAAAGGCTATTGTCTGCCGTTCACACCAAGACAGAGCTCCTGCTGGAAATCTCATTTCTAATTGCAGGAGAGTCAGTTTAGAAGGCAGAGAGACCCCTGCTTCCCCGGCTCATAGAACATAAGGAAGCAATGTGTTCTGAGTCCCTGGAGAGCTTGCAGCTTCCGGGATGCAATAAAACCGAACGTTCACTTGGTTACCCCCCGTAGAGAGCACTCTGGAGTCCCTTGCCCAGTGCATATGGCAGAAATGAAATCGGGACCTGGCCAGGGGCATATCCCAGAACGGACCCTCGATTAAGCACTGAGAACAGGCGTGAGACCAGGGCTCTTTGAGCTCAAGATTTTGGCTCAAGCTTCTATCTCAGAAAGTCCCCCTGGGAATGTGTGGTTGTGAGCATGACAATCTCAGAATGGCAGAACTGTTGTTTTTTTTTTTTTAATCATGCCAGAAATCCCAAAGTTACCATCCTATTTTAAAAATTATATCTAGGGGCGCCTGGGTGGCTCAGTTGGTTAAGTGGCCGACTTCAGCTCAGGTCATGACCTCACAGTCTGTGAGTTCGAGCCCCGCATCGGGCTCTGTGCTGATGGCTCGCGGAGCCTGGAGCCTGCTTCAGATTCTGTGTCTCCCTGTCTCTCTGCCCTTCCCCTGCTCACACTCTGTCTCTATGTCTCTCAAAAATAAATGAAAACATTAAAAAAATTTTAAAAAATTATATCTATGCTTATAATAATGGGTTGGTATTTATATTATGTTTACTAAAATACCTTATATGTTTACTAAAATTCTTACATGTTTACCAAAATATAAAATAATATAAAATGTTTAAAATAAATATTAAGAAGTGTGAAGAAGAAATAATCATACTAATGAGAGACCATTATGATCATTTACTTTGATATGCCCTTGAAAAGTGCTTGGCACATAGGAAGCTCTGCATTGGTGTTATAATTGTTGGTGTTGCTTACAAAAAACAGCAAAAACTGTTTACATAGTTTTATTTATGGCTTTGTTCCTCTTTTTAAAACATTTTTTTAAATGTTTTATTTATTTTTGAGAGCGAGAGAAAGAGACAAGAGTGTGAATGGGGGGAGGGACAAAAAGAGAGGGAGACACAGAATCCGAAGCAGGCTCCAGGTTCTGGGCTGTCGGCACAGAGCCCCATGCGGGGCTGCAGCTGACGCACTGTGAGATCGTGACCTGAGCTGAAGTTGGATGCTTAACCGACTGAGCCACCCGGGCGCCCCTATTTATGGCTTTGTTCCTCTTAACATCTCATGCTTTTCCATGCCTTGAAAAACATTTCCATTGTGTTATTTTCAGCAGCCATTTCCATTATGCGAATATAATTTGTTTACCCAAATCCCCTATTGGTGGATATTTGAGGTCTCTCTGTCCCACTCTCTCTCCCTGTCTCATTTTCTCTATTAGTTTTTTGAAGTGTGCTACTATAAAGAGTGTTATGCTAAACTTGTTTTACAGGAAAAATCTGTACACATGTCTCTTAGGGCTCCCAAGGATAAATGCCTAGAAGTAATTCCCTCTGGGTCAAGGAGCATGAGCATTATAAGACATGTATACTGCCAAATGCCCTCCAGGAGCCTTTCAGTAATTTATACTCCCAGTATTTATGTTACTTTGGGCACATTACTTAACATCTCTGAGTCTTAGTTTCTAAATATGAGACAGAAGAATAATAATATCCATTTGTGATCATGAGAGTGAAGAGTTTTATATATATATATATATATATATGTATGTATATATACATATATCCACACTTAATATCCACATAAATCCACTTTTATGTATACACTTCTCTATCTATGTAGCTAACTATCTACTTTGTATGAATAGTAATCACAGTGGTGTCAGTGGAAGTTATCATTACAGTTCTTGACTTGGCCATGCTCTAGCTTCTGTGGCTCAAGTAAGCCATTTAGACTCTGTTGCCTCATCTGTAAAATGGGAAGAAATGATATCTCACGAGGTTGTTAAGATTAAATGAAATAATATACACAGATGTCCTTTGTCACCTCTTGGCCTTATTCTAAATATCTTATTTCTTTCTTGGGGTATGGAAAACAAAAGCAGATATAGGATGTCTTGTTAAGTCTTATTTATGAGGATTTTTGGCTGTAGGCCATCTTCCTCGATTAAAAACTATAATTTCCTCATCTCTTCTATCAAGATACACAGCAGACCCATGCAGTTTGAATTTTTGTGTTCATTTTAGAAATTAAGTTATACATAGATCACGGAATAGCAGGGTGAGGGAAATTAAAATCTTACCATGTGATTCCAGATGTCATTTTAGAGAAGGACTGTTACTTTCCAATCTTCAGTATAAGTCTATTATATACAGAGATACTTTTCAGAAGGGTATTTCCTTTTTGTGGGTGGGGAAGGGAGAGGATGGGCTGAAAAAACCCCTATGCCCCAGATTTGAGGTGATGCTAGGGCAGACAAAGAAGCAAACACACAGAAGAAATCTGGTCCATTGAGGAGGGAAAAGGGTGCTTAGGAACAGTTGACTTTGGGATTGTTGGGAAACTCAGGAAAGCTAGGATGTGAGATTGGGAGTTCAAGGTAATTTCATTTAGAACTCTAGGGAGGGCAGGGTGACTCTAGATATTTCTGTTACTCTAGAAAATGAAGCCACTGTGAATTAGAAACCCAGGGACTTTATCAGAGAAGCACTTCCTCTCTAATTTTCTTTGTGTCACCCGCATACAGAATCTTTCACTGAAGGAACCCCCCAACAGACCTCCCAGTTAAACATGGAAGATTGAACACGTCTGTTGCTCTCCACTCCTCCATGGGGACTCCCATGTAAATGACACTGGATGGTATAAATAAAGTGAGAAATTAAAATAAGAGAGGAGACTTTAATGGTTAAGATATGTCAACCATTGCTCAAGTTTTTTGAGCAGTGGAATATGAATCAGTGAATGGTAACTAAAGTAATAAAGTACAGAAAACCAAAATCTAAGGACTCATCAAGGAGGGATATAAGTAAAAATCAAGGTGATTTGGGTCATAGAACCTTAGGAAGTTTCAGGAATTTGAAGTATTGATATCAGCTCCCCCAGAAAAGAGGGTACTGAAATGACAAGAGTCAGTTGATAGACCCCCAGACACCCAGCTTCATCCTGGGAAGCTAGGCAGGGAACGGGAAGGGAAGATTCAGAAAAAACTGAATCAGGATGGTTCTTTATTCAGAAATATTCAGCACGTAGAGTGGTGGACATGCGCCCAGCACTTTCTCTAGGCTCCTGGACTGTTGGTAGCTGGGACTCTTCTTCCCACAGAAGATTAGAAGAAAGAAACAGAAATGACCCAGGAAAAGATAACTACAGATACTAATATTTGGATTATGTACAGAGAATATCTTGGTGCATAAGAGTGAAATTCTTTCATGAATTTCAAATGATGAACTCTGTCCACAGATCCTCCTATCAACATGTGAGCATGTACGTGTGTGTGTCTCTGTGTGTGTGTGTGTGTTTGCATTTACTTCCTTCAAATATTAGTGCATTGCAAAATATAGTTAGGCACTTGAGAAGAGTGTTCAACAGGGTAACACATCTAAAACACACAAACAGTAAAATGGAATTTGACAAAAACAGAGGCAATGCAGGAAGCAGAAGAAAACTTCAAATAAATGATAATTACCTTTCTCACAGAATTTAGAGAAAATATTTTATTGATGCAACAAGAGAAGAATGCTATAAAGGGTTTACACTGTAAGAGTACAAGAAACATCTCTTAGGAATTAAAAACTATGAAAGATAAGACAAACTTTCAGAAGGATAGTTTAAAGAGAAAGGTCAGGAGATTTCTAAGCAGGGAGAAAGAAAAGTCAAAGAAATGCAAATTAGGGAAGATTTCAGGCAAGTAGAGGAATAGTTCTGAAGTTGTATATATAACTCCCAGAAATTGCAGAGAGAGGAAACAGAAAATGTCAGAGAGAAGATTATCAAAGAATGAATTGCTGTAAAATTTCCCAGAAGTAAAAGGTATGTAGCTCCAGGCTATAGAGATTTACTGAGTACCCAGTAAAATAAATTTTCAAACTCATTATAAAGCACATCATTTTTAAGTCACAGAACGCTGAGGATGCAGAGATAATCCTAAAAACTTCAAGAGAATAATAACAGGTCATATGAAAAGGATTAAGAGTCAGGAATTGACATGGGACTTCTCAACAGAAATACTAGAAGCTAGAAGACAATAGATCCATGCTTCCTAAATTATAACCTAGAATTTGAGGCCCAAACTATTACTCAAGAGTGAAGATATAATGAAAACTATTTTTAGACTGTAGAATTGTCAAATCACTATCGGGTACACCTGAAACTAATACAACATTTTATCCCAACTCTCCCTCAAAATAAAATTTTTAAAATTTAAGTCCAAATTAGTTAACATATAGTGTAATAACGGTTTCAGGAATAGAATTTAGTGATTTACCACTTACATATAACACCCAGTGCTCATCCCAACAATTGCCCTCCTTAATGCCCATCACACGTTCAGCCCATCTCCCCACCCAACACCCCACCAACAGCCCTCAGTTTGTTCTCTGTATTTAAGAGTCTCTTATGGTTTCTCTCTCTCTCTCTCTCTCTCTCTCTGTTTTTATCTTATTTTTTCCTTCCTGCCCCTATGTTCATCTGTTTTGTTTCTTATATTCCACATATGAGTGAAATCATATATTTGTCTTTCTCTGAATGACTTATTTCACTTAGCATAATACATTCTAGTTCCATCCATGTTGCAAATGTCAAGATTGTATTCTTTTATAGGTAATATTCCATTATATATATTTAATATATATATATGCCACATCTTTATCCACTCATCAGTCGATGGACATTTGGGCTCTTTGGCCCATAATTTAGCCATTGATTTTTATTTTTCTGTTTTTTAATGTTTATTTATGTTTGAGAGAGAAAGACAGAACACAAACTGAGGAGTGCCAGAGAGAGAGGAAGACACAGATCTGAAACAGGCTTCAGGCTCTGAGATGTCAGCACAGAGAGTGATGCGGGGCTTGAACTCGTGAACTGTGAGATCATGACTTGAGCTGAAGTCAGAGGCTTAACTGACAGAGCCACCCAGGCACCCCTGGCTCTTGTTGATAGTGCTGCTATAAGCATTGGGGTTCATGTGTACCTTTGAATCAGCATTGTTATGTCCTTTGGGTAAATACCTAGTAGTGCAATTGCTTGGTCGCAGGGTAACTCTATTTTTAATTCTTTGTGGAACCTCCATACTGTTTTCCCGAGTGGCCACACCAGTTTGCATTCTCACCAATAGTGCAGAAGTGTTCCCCTTTCTCTGCATCCTTGCCAATGTCTGTTGTTTCCTGGGTTCTTAATTTTAGCCATTCTGACAGGTGTGAGATGATATCTCAGTGTGGTTTTGATTTGTATCACCCCGATGATGAGTGATGTTGAACATCTTTTCATGTGTCCGTGGGCCATCTGATGTGTTCTTTGGAAAAATGTCTGTTCATGTCTTCTGCCCATTTCTTCACTGCCAATTATTTGTTGTTTGGGTGTTGAGTTTGATAAGTTCTTTATAGATTTTAGATACTAACCCTTTATCCAGTATGTCATTTGCACATATCTTCTCCCATTCCGTTGGTTGCCTTTTAGTTTTATTGATTTTCTTAACTTAAGCCTTTTAATATTCAGACTTTTTGAAGTATAAGCACATGATACTTTGATAACAGCAAATATTAACTTTAGAAAAAGATACTCTTTCAGAATAGGATTTGAAGGTGAACCTTTGGGGAAGCACTTCCCCTTCCAACTTTTGAATTCAGCAATTATTGAACACCAATTTTGTGCCAGATTCTGTTACAGACGTTGTCTTATGGAGTCTCCGTATCAGCCCTTTCAGGTGGGCACTTTTGTCCTCATTTCGCAGAGACTAAAGACTCAGAGAAGTTAAGTAACCTTGTGAGTCAGTCTCAGAGCATGCGCTCAAGTGCACAGAACCCCAAAGTCATGCTTTGTCCATTAGCCCAGGCTGCCTTTCTGTAGCCGATGTCTGTCTATGCTCCAGACTCACCAGAATCATGGAATTTTAAATCCAGGAGCCTTACAAATCACGTGGTTCAAAACCTTTCATTTTGTCAGTGGGTAAATTGAGGTTCTGTCTCTTGACTGAAGAGATGTGATTATTAGCAGCTGACCTGGCCCAGCTTCTATAGCTTCTTTTCATCTACATGACACTGTCGGTGTTGTAGGGGAAAAGACAGGAAATTAGGGCTCCTCCGGTGAACAGAAATCACAGCTATTTATTCATCCCCAACAATAACCACATCTGGCTGTTTCAAGAAAAGAGAAAAGTGGAATGCCAGCATGGAGGTTTTGCGGGATCTGGCGTTGCGGGTGTGCGGACGTGGTCTTGCTTCCACTGACCTGTATTTTGTACCCCATGTAACATCCTGGAGAAGTCCTTGTAACCTTCATGAGGTGACATGTGGTGATAGCTCCCTGGGGACGAGAGTCTTCCAGGAAAGAGTCACCTGCTTTTCCTAGAGGGGCTTCCTGGCATGAACCCCATTGCAGCATTCCAGAGCAGAAGAGGCCCAAAGTCGAAGCAACAACAACAAAAATCTAATTTTTGTGGAACCTCTACTATGGAGAAACTGTGGCAAGAACTTTGCAGTCATGATTTCATTTTATGTTTGGAGCGACCCTGTAGGTACCCTCGTTACTCCCATTTGACGGATGAGAAAACAAGATCAGACAAGTCAAACTTTTAAGAAGGGTCGGGGCCTGAATAAAGTCTGGCTTATCTGGCTGAAGGCCTCCTGCTCTTCACTGTTATGCCGGACAGCCGGTTTCTATCTGTCACTCAAGATAACTCTGAAACAAAGCAGACCAATGGGAAGCAGACACCGAAGTCTGTGAACTAGGCCACCGTACTCCACTCTGCTTATGCTGTGCCTTTTGCCTGGAGCATCCTTGTTCCCTGGCCTACCTGACTCCCCACCTACTCCCTCGCTCTTCTGCCTCATTGTTTCCCATTAATCCTTTAATCTTCCCAGACAGTCTTCGTCACACCCATTAGCCTGGGTTAGCAGCCCACACTCTTACCATCTCTTCTCACTTACCATCCTGTTTTGTCCTCATTCACTGGGGTGCCTCTTCCCC
The DNA here is from genome assembly GCA_030068075.1 of Paguma larvata. Classification (NCBI taxonomy): domain Eukaryota; kingdom Metazoa; phylum Chordata; class Mammalia; order Carnivora; family Viverridae; genus Paguma; species Paguma larvata. The sequence continues at coordinate 125,326,795 of CM057825.1, read as the reverse complement.
ACCAGTGAAGCTTGCTGTGAGGGCTGGAACACGACTTGTGCCTCATCACAGTCTGTGCTGGGCTGGATAATGACCCACCTCCTGAGGAAGACCAAGTCCCAGTCGCTGAAGCCTGTCAACACGTTACTTCCCAGAGCAAAGGAGACTTTATAGACCTTGCGATGGGCAGATTCTCCTGGTTTATCCAGGTGGGCCCAGTGGCATCATGGGATCCTTATAAGAGGAAGGCAGGAGGAGGTCAGAGTTAGAAAAAGGAGAGGTTGGAGTGGTAGATTTTGAAGGTGGGGAAAGATCCTATGAGCAAGGAATGCTCCAGGAGCTGGAAGAGGCTAGGCAGTGGGTTCTCCCCTACACCCTGCAGGAGGATCACATCCAACTTGACAGCTTGATTTTAGGACTCCTGACCTCCAGAACCAGAAGATAGCAAACTCGTGTGGTTATAAACCACTCAGTTTCTGGTAATTTGTTAAAGCAGCCATAGAAAGGAATACACAGCTCTAAGGCTTCCATACACACAGTAGGAACTTAATAAATATTTTTTCAAGGAATGAATGAGTCACTTGCAATGCAAGGTTTGTGTCTCTATCCCACATGTGTCCTCTATGGGTAAAGGTCGAAGCAGTAAACAAAGGGCAGAAAGGACATTGCTCTGAACACCTGCGGTGGGGATTTTACTATTATAGCCAGCCAACCTTGTTTTGTACAGCTTCTCTGTGAGGAAATCCAATAGACTTACTCCGTGATTTGGGAAAAGCTTTTTAATCTCTCCGGGCCTCTGTTTTCTCATCTGCGAGAAGGCAAAAGTCAGTCCGGTATTCTTCCTGACAATGAAGTTCATCAAGACAGATGATGTTATTCAACCAGAATATTCCTCAGAAGACAAGATGCTATATAAATTCTGGGTAGTGTAGTCATTGCATTAATAATAAATACTTAAGAAATAAATCCATGTTTTCAAAAACAAAGCAAGACACCCAGAGTCACCCGTCACTTAGAGCGGGTTGTGTTCTCTTCCTGAACTAAAACACTTACCGCTTTTAATAGCTTCACTCTTTAATATTCTGTAACTTAAAAAATGGGACATGCAGCTTTAGGATTAAATATTAAAATATTAAATATTAATTTGGACAGCAGAAATCCATCACATACCTGAACCTGCCTGGCTTACTTAGGGTCTCTTAGGTGCTCTAAGAAATCTAAGCACTGGTCATATTCACGGAGGTAATTTCTTTCCTTTTTTTTTTTTGCCAGACACACAGGCACCGTATACATCTTTTCATTGATCATTCTCAAAGAGTTGAATGAAACAGACCAAATTCTAGTGTCTGTGCTTGACACAGCCCCTCTAGCATGATGAATCTAGAGGTTACATTTTAATAGACACGACCAATTATTCTGAATGAGCGAGTGGGGGGTACTTTGTCTCCCTGGTCCGTGCCTGTTTCTTCTGGACTCCTCATGACAGCAGCTTTATGAAGCCCAAGCTGCAACGCTGGGCCTGATCACTGTGTACATTTTGACTGTAACAGTGGTCTAACAACCCTCTGGGTATCCTCGTCATCCAAACTCCAGTGCTCACGTAGGGCCCCGAGATCCTGTTGACTTGATGGATGAAGTCTGGGGTTTCTGTATCCAAGGAAAACAACTCTGAAGCTTGTCTTCACTCTTTCTGCCTCCCCCATCTGAGTGTCAAATCCTTGCTCAGAGACTCAAAGCCTTCCGCCATTCAAAATCCATTCTTGGCAAGTGAGCTGATGCTAGTCATTTATAATTCATCCTTTAGGTGAACCGTGTTGTTTAGTGAAAAGACAGAGAGACCTAACTCCACCGTTGAGCCGGGTAAACTAGAGCCAGTTATTTCACCTTTGGAACTACTCCCTCATCTGTTAAAGAGGATGGGAGAATTAAGTGTGATAACATTTACATCGCCGATACATAGCCATTCACAAGCTGGGAGGTATAAATTGGGTAACATTTCCATTTGTGATGTGATCAGTGTAATTCTAAGCCCCAGCGCTGGCCTGGCAATAACTCTGAGTGTGTGTTGGAGGGAGTATGTGGTGGGAGGGGGAAGAAGAAGAGTGTTTCTCCCCAGTGTGATACTCACACACTTGCCCCTTGCTATCCTTGTGCTGGCCTCTCAGTTACAGGTCTTCAGTTCACATGGACATGCAAGGTCAATAATCCGGAATGCAACTATAGTGTTCAGTGGTCTGAGACTCTTGAAGTTTCCAGGCTTAGCCACAGTCTCTGTGCAGAATCAGCTCCTATGACTGTTGGGATCTTGGCATTAACGGAGTTAACTGATCAAGTTTCCCTTTTATTTCACGTGAATCTGGGGGGACTTTTGTCTCTTTTCGTGTTGACTGGTCATTTGGGCCATCTTTGCTCATCAGAGGTAGTCTGTCATTGAAACTCAAAATGATAAGGGGACTCTTTTCCCTATGGGAATTTGCCTATATCCCTCTCCAGTAGCCATCGAAGTTCACATGCCAAGGAGTTCATAGAATGAGGTGGTCTTTGTCAAACCATAACCTTGTTCTGATAACATATATAAAACATGGCACAGGGGCGCCTGGGTGGCTCAGTTGGTTGGGCGGCCGACTTCAGCTCAGGTCATGATCTCGCGGTCTGTGAGTTGGAGCCCCGCGTCGGGCTCTGTGCTGACAGCTCAGAGCCTGGAGCCTGCTTCAGATTCTGTGTCTCCCTCTCTCTGTGCCCTTCCCCTGCTCATACTCTGTCTCTATGTCTCTCAAAAATAAATAAAAATGTTAAAAAAATTTTTCTAAAAAATAAATAAAATATGGCACAGTAGCAGGTACCAAATGCCACCTCCTCAGTGATAACTTTCTCTAGGTATTCCAGGTCACAGTTGCCTATTTTTTCCTCTGAATTCTTTTATTAGGTAATTCACCTATTTCTTGTACTGATGATATATTTCTATGCCTCATATTGTCTCATCGTAACAACATTAAATAAACACAGTAAGTTTTACATGTTAGGCCGTGTACCAAGCCCTTTACTTATTTCGTTCATTAACAGATTAACTAAGCAAATACCCAGACATCCAGTTTTGCCTTAGGTTGCTAATCAGCAGCACTAAGGCATGCATGCTTTCTGTGTTCTTGGATCATACGGTCTTGATCAGCCATGGTGGTTGTAGCTGGTGGCCTGCTTCTGTATGACTCATGAGCTAAGAATGTTTTATTTTATTTTACATTTTTTAAAAGGTTATAAAAAGAAAGGAAGAGAGAAAACTTGCATGTAGCCCACAAAGCCTCAAATACTCACTTTCTGGCCCTTTAGAGAAAAAGTCCACCAACCCCTGGTGATATCACTGTATCTTCTCAGCTCTTCGGCACGACAGTTTTTTTGTGTTTACGTATTTTATTTATGAGGAAACCGAGTCTCCAAGAGGTGAAGTTTTTTTTTTTTTCCCTAAGACAATTCAATTAATACTTTTCTGAGCTGGCAGTTAAAACTAGAATATGATTACTTTATTTGGGGCCAATACCTATTTGTTCTTTCTAGACTTGGTGAGAGAGACTCGTGTTCAAATTTTAGCTCTACCCAAGTTAACAATGGAAACCCCTTCTCCACTTACTTCCATGTTCTTTCTAAAATACTATTAATTCACCATGGTGGTCAACCCTTGATGGGCCTAAGAAAAAAGACTTTGAGGAGAAGGTAGGATGGTGGTCTTGAAATTTAGACCCTTAGTAATTTGTCTTCTCTGGAAGGAGATTGTCTTCAGAATCCCTGTACCTAAAAGTATAGCAGTCAGAATGTTTGACTTTCTAAAGTACCTTCCAGCTTGAAAATTTCTTTCCAGGGATGTATAGCCTTTAGTCTGGTTGGATTGTATGCGTTCAGTTTTATCTCTACAGTGGTAATTGTTGACCAACTGAATAATAGTTAAATGTTTTATATTGGGAGGACATACAGTCTTACCCACACCTCTTAAAAAGTCTCCTTAACTCTCTTTGAAGGGTTGTTGGCATTAGTTTATGTTGTTCTAGCTTGTACTTTGTCATAAGCAGGACCAAGAGTCTAGGGCAACCAGAATGAGTGGTGATCAATTCCTAATGGTGACCAATGAGCCGCCCCTTCTGCACCCCAGGATATCCAAAACTGATAGCAACTCAGGCTGCAGTTTTTATTCTGACCCCCAACCAAATTTACATAGGCTGACAGAAAGTATGTTTTGTGAATCTATAGTGGAGGATGTGCTTGCTGAGGTATCTGACTTGTACAGATGTGACCTAAATAGCTTATAAGGAGACAATTACCAACATCTGTGCTTTATAGCCCTTTCCCCAAATCTGGTCCTCATTATCCTGCCTAGCTCTTCCTCCTCTGGATCAGATTGTTTGAGACCCAAGAGGGAGGTGAGAGATACGCTATTTAATGAGAACAGATAATTTGCATTCCCAAATGTTTTTGAGGACAGTGGCTTTCTGTCTGGACTGTGTATTAGAGTCATCTGAGGAGTTTTTAAGAATGCCAAGGCCTGGTCTTCTACCTGGAGATTCTGATTTAATTGATTTGGGTGGGCAAGCATTTTTAAAACTCCATTGGGTATTTTAATGTGCATTTGAGTTTGAGAGTCACCATACCAGGAAAAGACACACATAGATCGAGTAGCATCGTAAAGTAAGGTATTAAATTCTGGATTTAAGATAGAATCAAACTCCTATGCATTTATGTGAAAATAATATACATGCAATGTTTTAAATATTTGATCTTACAACGTATAAAGATTTCATGGATTCTCTCAAAGAAAAACTACAGGCTAAAACCTGCTTTGTGCTTTTTTACTAGCTCATTTTGAAATACCCAAGCAAAATGGAGGGTAGGTGAACAGAGATGACCATCCTTGACAGTGTTTTTAATGATTTACAGAGCTAACTCAGTTTCAGTTGTGTTCGTGGCTTTTTTGTGCCATACTTCTGGATAAACATTTCGTATTATTGTTTTAAAATATGGATTTTGTTATTTGCTAACCCCATAAATTTTGTTTCCTGAGTTGAAATTTCATTTTAGCTTTCTTTTTATGAAATCCCATCCGACAGCATTTTGGTGAACTACACACATAGACTGTAGGAAAAAAAAAACCTCTTGCAATTGCCCCACAGTAATGTCTGTAATAGTAGAAAAGCCAACTCTGCTGGGTTTCACTATGTGTCTTCCCAGCCTTGGATAAAGGGGTGTTGCGGCTGGGGCAGAGCAAGGTTGATGTGCGTGAATGAATTCTTATCTGGGGAGGTGGGTACCAGCACTAACTGTGATGCCATTGTAGCATCATCCCCAATTGTATTACCCTTGTAATCAGAAGGAAACAAAAGAAAGAAATGACCAGCACCTCTACTTGTGTGATTCCATTCATCAGAAGAGGTGGGTCAAGGGCTTACTCAGTAATGAAAAATGGCTCCAGTAGCAACCAAGTTTGCACTCAGAAGCTCCTTCTAAAGAGGGTGCTGTAGTTTTGCAGAGACAGTGACATAATTAAGGGGATGGACTCTTTTTAGAAAAGAGTCCCCAATGTGGCTTGTGATCGGTGTGTGTTATGAAGGCATGGCTGTAAAGCTGACTGTGGAATCCTGGTCTTCTGTGGAAATAGTAAGGGCTTAGAACAAATCGGTACGTACATGATTTTATTCTGCAGATTTCATTGTTCTTAATTCAGTTCAACAAGCATTTATTGGGCATTTACTACATCTCTACGGTGGAGTGAGGTAGTAGGGGTAAGGGGTGATCTCATAGACCTTGACTTCAGTGTGCTCACAGCCTGGTAAGGAGGAAATCTGTGAATGACGCATCGCCATTCAGTGTGTTAAGAGGAGCCTGCGTGCTAGGTGCCTGGGGAGCCCACAGAGAAGCGACGGTTCTCTCTGATTGGTGGACGGGGGTGGCTGGTTAGGGCTAGAGACACACACGAAGAAGGACAAGGGAAAGTGAAGCTTTTATGAAGATACAGAGAGAATCTTATCAAAACAAATGCCAGAGGCATCAAGGAAACTGTAAAATCATCAGAAACTCCCACGTGGTCTCTCTGACTACATCATCTCATCTCTCTAACTCAGCCCAGCTTCTCCGTTGGCTCATCTGCTTATGTATAGGTCTTCCGGCTCAGACATTAATTCCTTCTTCATGCCCCAGTGCCAGATACCAAGGAATAGAGGGGTGATTGCCTCGATTAGAGTCGTGTGCCTGCTCTCATCCAGTTAGCCGATGTCCAGGAGCACGGTCACCAGGTGGGTACTTTGGATTTTTGGCAAGGCAGAATTTGAAAAAGCCACTGTAAGGAAGGAGAATTGGCAGAACAGTCACTACCTGAGGTCCTAGTGCCCCACTGACTTTTTGGCACGAAAACGGCTTCTAAACCAAAAAAATAACTAGGTAAAAAGTGTTTTATACCCATCCACATGTATATGCACAAACTTGGAAGTTATTAACTATTTAACAGGACTGAGAAAAGTGTTTTTTGCCATTTGGTGATGACAGGGCTCAGCAATGGTTCCATCTCAATAGAAAAATGGGATAGATCTCAAGTAGTCTGAGAAAGCTGTGAAGCTTTTGTTTTATTCATCGTGCAGCATGTCATAGATGGCACTGTGCTATTGAGGATTCGGTTAGCTATTAACCGAATATCTATTATGTTCAGAACACTGCAGAGGGCTAATTTTTTCTTCCTTTCTCTCTGCCCCTCTCTCTCTCTCTCTCTCTCTCTCTCAACATTGACAAAAAACACTGTAAAGGCTAGAGCATGTTTGCTACATGGAGAGTATACAATTTCTTAGATGCTGTTGTGAAAACTCCATTTGAAGAAAGTATGGCAATTGTTTAGAAGAAAAGCTTTGACAAATGGTTTGGTCCACAGTAGATGCTCCAAGAAGTAGGGAAGAGGAGGTGTCAATGAAATGGGGCTTTTTAGGCAATCCAGGAGAGAGAAACACAGTGTTGGGACAGGATGGGAGCGTGAACTTCAGTTAAAAGGCCATTGAAAGGAAGGTTTGGAACTGTTGAACTTGCTTTGCAATATAAATATCTTACTTATCCTATGGAATATTTCGTAAATTTTTTTATTCCCTAGTGCAATTATGAGAATAAATTATTTTAAGAGGACATGGCAAGGCAGCTCATGTTTAGATTACCCAAATATTGAAAAATGCGTGGGCCCAGTTGTCAGGTGTTTTATGATGCATAGGCAGATGTCGTCAGTCCAGGAGAGCGACTTTGGATTTTCTGGTTATCTGTCAACCTTTTGAGTTAATTAAAGTATCAAAACAACAAACCACTTGGGTATGGGATCATCTTAGGGTCATCAGAACACAAAAGCATTGACTAAGTATCTGTGTTTAATTCTATACTGTTTTATTGGGAGCATAAAATGGAAAAATACAGAGCCCTTCCTTCTAGGGACTCACAGCCCGTTGGTGAAAACAGACATGTAAACACGTAAAAGTATAAGGCCTAAAATGAATCAATATGATGCCATTATTGAACTTCTGTAAAGAAAGACTCTTCAACAAACATTGGCACTTTCCAAGGGCAGCAGAAATTCCGAACCAAGAACACTGAACTCAGAAAGCCCCCTGGTGTGTGATGATTAGTGGACATTTCTGACGGCATCTCTATTAGCTCTGTTGATAGCACTTGGGAAAGGTCAAGTTTTGCAAAGACTTTCTGCCCACCAAGAATAGCAAGGAATCAATCGATTCCGAGCATAAGAACAATGTCGGGACCCAGATGCAAGTGCAGTTGCTGTCCCCAGGAAGCTCCTTCCTTCCAGTAAATGCCCTGGGAAATCCGTGTGCAACTTCCTCTAGTTAGACTGTTGGACTCGTTGAATACCTTGGCGCCCCAGTTTTTCAATGGCTAGTTTTTTTTCTACCTTCGACCTAAGCTCAAGTGCTAATCATTCAGGAAAGCTTTATTGACCACTTATTTAAGACAACATCCTTTCCCCATCGCTGCATTAATGGCACACTGTTCATTTCCTTTTTAGCTGTCGGCATAATCTGAAGTCATCTCACATATTGTTAGGTTGCCGGTTTACCCCATGGAAATTTCCAGTAAATTTCACATTATTCAGTAGCGCACTTATGAACATAAATTCTTTTCAGGGGTTTTAAGAGATCATGATGGGCAGCTCATATCTAGCCTCCCAATGCGTGGACCCATTTCTCAAGTTGCTTACACTGCACATCTCTGGCCCCCTCCTCTTCCTCTTCTAAATAAAACCAAGTGCTGTGATTTTCTTGTACACCAAGGAGACTGCACGTTTGTGTGAATTAGAGGAAATTGCTCTCTTGAACCAGGTGTGTTAGAAAAGGTCCCACCTTCTTGGCAAACACACTTGCGTGAATTCACAGGTGGGCGAGTGGATTTCAGCCCCCTCCCCCCCAAGTTTTGTGCAGTATGAGAACTTCAGAAACATAGGTGGCAGCCCTGTTTGTCCATATTTGGGATTTGGATTGCCGGCGGCACACAGCAGGTATTCGTTAATACTCAGCGAATGAATGAAGCAAGACCTTCCAAACACTCCATGTTATACAGCAGTGTCCTTAATAGGAGAGCACAAAGCAGCCCTTGGAAAGCCCTTTCAGACCAGGCTCGATTCCCTTCCAGCGCAGGCAGGGGCAATCAGAGGCTCCTGGCTGGAACACAGTATCCCTTCAGCAGCACAGTGACCACCCGAGGAGGACCCTTGTATTCTTCTGATATTTCATAAATGCCTCAGCCTCAGGGGCTCTCATCTAAGTCCTCCTGTCAGCCTTCTTCTTGCCCGGTGACTTTACAGCACCCCGTGCGCAGCCAGGGTGGCAGGATTGAAGCCTTCCAGTGGAGCACCCCTTACCAGAGGGCCTGGAAGCCCTCCCAAAGCCCGTCTCCTGCCTTTTAAGAGTAGCAGGATCAAACTCTTGCCCGTGACTTTGGCCCACGCGTGGACGTGCGTTGATGGATCTGCCTCTGGAGATGTGAGGGAACTTTGCAAAATAAAGACAAACCCATGTTGCTTCCCTCAATCCAAACTTAAAATAAGAACACGGCTTTGGCAATTCATTCCCTGCAGAATTAACCTTTGTTTCTTGGCAGGCTGCTTCTAAGAATGTGCATGGTGCTTGAAAGAGAAAGGAGAGAGCTTACAGAACGGCTTGCATGTTTACTGCAAAGGAGGAAAAGCCGAAATGAAAGTAAGCTTGAAAAGGAGCTTGTTTCTAACTAATGCAGCCTCTAGACAGGGGTCCTAAGATGTAGGAGCAATTATCATAAACACGAATCTGAGTCCCCGCTCGTAGATGTGCAAATGCCATTCCTGCGTCTGCTGCCTCTATAACTCACTGCGGGCAAGAATCACAAAGTCCTGGAGGCTGGAAGTCAATCATGGAACCTCTAATTTAATTTCCTCTACTCTTTAGGACATAAGTTGGACCACCTCCTGGAAGCCTTCCTAGGTTTGCCAAGTGCTCTTCCTCTATGTCCCCATAAGACTCTATGAGTTTCTTTATTGTCGGATTTGTCAGATTGCATTATAATTATCTGTTCATGTGTCCAAGAAAAAGATTTAAAAAAAAATCTTTAAAGTCAAATACTTAGCCCATTGTCTGAAATAAAATGACATCTCAGTAAGTTCTTAATGAAATAGTCAATGGACCATTCTATTAACAGTTGCTTATTGAACTCATACTATTTGTTGACCCTTTGTCGCACACTAAGACAGTACACAAGAAATAAAACACACAGTAATAACAGTGGTAGCCATCATTCCGAGTGTCTGTTATGAGTCAGGCACTCTGCTAATTGTTTTACAAATAGTTTCCTCGTTAATATCTTAAGGCAATAATATGACCTTCATTTCATAAATCAGAATGAGATCCAGACGGAGGAACTTTTTCTCAGAGCCACACAGCAGGCAAGAGGTGAAGCCAGATTTGAAGCAGTCTCCAAATCCCTTGATCTTCACTGTATAGCACGTGGCTTCTCTGGCCTTAAGAAGCACGTGATCTGGGGCGCCTGGGTGGCTCAGTCAGTGGAGCATGTGACTCTTGATTTCTGCTCAGGCCACGATCTCATGGTTTGTGAATTTGGGTCCCGCATCGGGCTCTGGGCTGACAGTGCTGAGCCTGCTTGGGATTCTCTCTCTCTCCCTTTCTGTCTGCCCCTCCCCCGTGCACCCTCCCACTCTTTCTCTCTCTCAAAATAAAAAAATACATAAAAAGTTTTAAAATAAAAATAAATGGAGAAATGGGAATCAGTTTAGCAAGAGTTCTCTGTGGACTAGGTTAGTTACACAAAGACTCACGGAGGCTCTAGGACTCAGACTTGAAATCAGAATGGGATTTAAATACATGGAGGAGAGAGGGCAGAGTAGGGAAACACATTCATTGAGTCCAGCAGAGTGGTACTGGTAAGGAGCTTGGAACTGGAGAGAATTCTGGGACTGAATTCTGACTACTACTTAAAAGCCTTGAAAACTTTTGGAATTTGCTTAAGCTTTTGAGCCTCCCCACCCCCATACGCAACAGACGCAGCAGCCGGGTATCATAAGAATCCTTTCGTATGCATGAAAAATGGCAATCACAAACCTCTACCCAATGAGAAGTTGAATAAATATAAGGACACATATGTGTCTTCAGGTTTGTTCGGCCACTCAGTTGTGTTGTCAAGGACTCCGGCCCTTTCTTTCTTTCTATCTGTTCTACCGTTCTCGGCTGTAAGCTCCTCATCCCCGTGTGTCCAAGACGGCTGCCACACCCACAGTCGAGGCAGAAGGAGGAAGGGAAGCACCAGTCAGTCTCACCCTTTCACCAGGAAAGTAAAGCCTTCCAGTCACTGTGCTTCTGGAACCTCCACTGTTGCACTCTGTTAACCAGAGCCGAGTCACGTGTCCGCCGCGAGGTGCAGGGAACACGGCCGAGTGGCTCTCTGGTTTATTTTCATTCTATGTCCAGTGGGAGATAAGCAGAGGATGTGAGCTTTGGCAGTGGCTTTTGTGATAGCCAGACAAGACAGTCAGCCGCTTCTTCACTGGCCATCTGAGGACGCAAGGGCGAGAATGCAAGGAGAGGGGCAGTAGGACTCTCAGCGTAAGCAGGCGTGCTGCCATGGGAAGCTTTTGGACAAAATAGACACCGCTTTTGCATATTTTATTGCATTCAAAGATGAAAAACCAGGGAGAGGAATTTGGACTCGCTGTAACAACTGAGATGACATGAGTGGCACTTACTGTCACATGCTGTGCTGAGAACTTTTCACTATCTCATCGGACACTTCTCGGGGCCACGGTGGTGGCTTCCATTTTCAGAAGACATGAGAGGTGGGGTGACTTGAGGTCCACCTTTAAGGAGCAGCAAAGCAGGTATTTGGGCCCAGGCAGTGGGACTCCAGGTGCCATGCCCGGTCTTGACCCTCGAGTGATGGAGCGGAACCATGGAACAGGCTGCCCGTACGGGGTCGTACATGCGGAAATGAGAAGGGAGGAGCGAGGACTCCATCCTCACCACTCATTTACATCAGGGCCATATTTCCTGGTGGCAGAAAGGCATTCTGTTTGTCCTCAGTTATGAAATGAATGTTAGGAGGCCAACCTCAGTGACCTGCTGCAATCAGGGAAGAAGGACATGGTGACCTCGATAGGAGGCCCTAACTGGGGATCCCTTCCTGGGAGAGAACGAGGCAGCTTGATGAGACCTTAAGGGTGGGGATGTCTCCTCTTCTCTGCCCTCCCCTTCCCCCCTCTCCCCTCTCCGCTCTCCTCCCCTCCTCTTTGTCCTTTTCCTTTCTTTCTCTTCCCTTCCCTTCTCTTGGAATGATGTAGGTTGAGCTTCACTGGGAAACAAAGTCATGATGAGTATTATAGGAATAAGCTTTTCTTACAGGAACTGGAGTGAGGAGCTAAGGAAGGGAAGGCCTGGAAAGGGGAGCTAGGGCATCAGGAGAAGCCACTAACCAGCTTGTCCGAAGCGCTGGCCTGGGTGGCAAATACCAGGCTCTGGGCACATCCAGCTGAAGAAGCAGGACCAGAAAGGGGTGCCCGCAGGGAGCTGTGTGGGGACAGTTGATTGTGTACGGCTGTACCTCTGGAGTCAGCAGCCAGGCACCTGCCACGGTTGGCAGGGTCAGCGGTCAGAGGCGAGGGAGGGTGATTTAGGTCTCCTGAGAACACCTGTGTCCCTCACCATAATGGACTCTGTGACTTCTTGAGAGTAACAACTGCAGTTCAATCTGCTTTCAAAATCCCCCACAAGTTCCTTTTTTGGATAGTTTAAGCCAGATCCCTACAGGGAAGGTGATTCAGGGAGGCATAGTTGTCAGCTTAAATAAGGTGACAGTGGCACAGACCCAAGAGTCAAAGACATATTCAGGGATCAAGGCCCAGAAGAAATTATTTGCCTGACTTGTTTCCGACCTTTGTGCTCCATCCTGGACCCTGTTTCCTCTCTATGTGCTTTGCAAGAAGCTGGAGGAGAGACAAGGAATGAGATTTTTCTGACATCTTTATGTTCTAGTGGAATCTCTCACTCCCTTTCACTTCCACTCTCGAAACCCACAAACATGCTGAGTTCTTTCTGACCACTGGACCTTTGCACATGCTGCTCACATTCCCTGGAATGCTTTCCCCCTCAGATCTGCCATGCCCCTCTTGCCTTCCAGCATCTTCTTTGCCAAAGCAATTCCTATTTCGCCCAGTTATGTGTCCCCATGGGGTCTTAGGTTTCTCCTTTAGAATCCTCTATTTCTCCTTAATAATTCTTGGGATCCACCATGAAAAAAACTTTTCAAAAATAGTTTCTAGCGCCTTTCTCCCAAGTCAAATATAAGTCACATGGAAGCAGGACTGTGCCTGCTACATTCAGTGTGGTAGCTCAGCTACCACCAGCCTGGTGTGGTGTCCGGCACAAAATAGAATCTCCACAGATAATCGTGGAGTGATTGGATAACTGAACATGTAGGGGAGTGAGAGGATGAGGAAGTGAGCAAAGCAGGACCCTACGATGGGCGTGATGATGATTCTCATCAAATACCTGATGGGGGCGGAGGGGCTGGCCCATGCAAAGGAACGATATTATATCCACATTGCTCTGGAGATTCGAACTCATGGTGCAGAGCAGCGTTGTCTGGTCCTGTCCCGATCATGGCTGTAGGCTTTCTCCTATCACCTTCGACAGGCCGTACACACTGGCTCCCTGTGCCCGATGACACTCGCTTTGCTCGGGGTGCAAACTGCCATTCACCCAGGCCAGGCTGTCAGCCTGGTGACAGAGAAGACAGAAATCCAGAGACCCGAGCTGGGCACGAGGCCGGCCAGAGCCCCTCATAGCCAGGCTCGGAAGCCTTTGCTGGAATTAGCCGTGCCTCAGACTCCCTGGAAGCCCGGTGGGGCCAGGATCCGGGAGAGGGAAGCAATCAATCATGCCAAATTAGCATGATTATGCACCAGGCACAGGGCTGCCTGCAGCCCCGTGCACGGCTCCCCCACCCCCAGGAAAATGGTGCTTAGCTCCCTAATGGGACCTGCCTTCCGTTCCTATCAGTAGCCTGTTAACAATTCCTTAACAACAATGATGAGAATGAAATGCCAGAGTAAGAGAGACAACTGGTGTCTTAACACGTATTTTAATAAATAAACTAATGTTATCTGGCTCCAAGCACAGAAGTGTCTAAACAGTGTTTGGGAGACCTATCCATCAGCTTTCCTAAGGCAGAGCCTCCCCCACCCCCCAGGCCCTCGGTTGCCATAGCAACCCCAAACCAGGAGTGGTAGCTGTAAACTTAAAAAATATGACTTTTTCCCAGCCAGCCATGCTTCTCTATCAATATGGAAACCTTTGCCTGAATTCCAAGCGAGTGGGGGATTTTTTTCTCTCTCCAGTCATAAGTCTGACTCAGAATCTATAGCAACCAAAATTAGACTATAAATCATCTTAATGGTGCTTTTCAGAGAATTCTTTACTGGATCAATTCAGATCATACAAGGTGGCAAGCTTCTGAGCCCAGTCACTAATAGTGGTCATGTCGGAGATGTATGGCAAGGAAGGACAGGATTGGGGTAGAAGCCATTGGAGTCCATCTCTCCGGTGACTGGCTACGGGACCTCAGGAGTGTGTGCCTTCCCTAGCTCAGCTTTCAGCTGCTCTCTGGAGCCGTCTCTCCATGAGCTGCCTGAGACACCCCAGAAATAGCCTCATCACCTCTGGGATTCTCCAGCATGTCACACGGGTGGGGGTCGGAAAACAGCACGGCCCAGTAATCAGATTAACAGTGGGATTTAGGCTCCCCCTCCTCTCCAGGTTGGCTTTTAGAATTAGCAGCTATTTGAATCTGGAAAGTGATTTAACTTCTTGAAACCTCAGTTTCCTCATCAGTGAAATGGAAAGAAAATAGTGCTTATCTTCCATGCTGTATGTCACCTGCTAGGTGCTTGGCATATAGTAAATGCCCAAAAGTGTTTGCTATTATTTACAGAATTATAGGATGTGAAACACCAGCCAGTGTTAAATCTAAGTGGGGTTCTTCTACTGACCTTCCAGCTTTCCTGCATGTGGAGGCGGATTGTGTGATAAAAGTTGGGTGAAAAGAAATAGTCAAAATGGCAATAAAGTAGACTTTCGGCTCCTCCAGTATGGTGCCGAGGGCTTACCATGTGCCAGGTAGTGTGCCCAATGCTAAGACTGAGGAGGTGACCAAGACACGTGAGGTCCCTGTCCCTGTGGAGCCAACCAGTCTGGCGGGGGAGACAGAAGAAACTGAAGGGAGAGCTGCTCCCCCGGGGCCAGGCAGAAGGCCTTGAGGAGCACAGATGGGGGCAATGAACTCGGGCTGGGGGCAGCTACTTCCCAACTGAGACTTGCGGGGTTGAGAGATGGGTTGACTTAGCCAGGCACGGTGGCATGGGGGAAGCAGGCTAACGTTGGTGGCAGATGGGACAGTGTGCAATAAAGCCCTTGGTTTGCTTGAGGACCTGAAACGATGCCTTCCTCTCCCTACCCTGCCCCAATCCTACTGATCACTCAAGGTTTAATTTTATTCCATTCTCTTCAGTAAACATCTGCTCTGTCTGCTCTCTTCCGGGGTCTGCTAGGCACAGGGGATGGAGTTGGATGCATGGTGGGGCCTGATTGGCCCATGGGCCGTAGCCTGCTGATCTTAACTTCATACGGTACCGCTGAAGTATCCCTGTGTGATGCAAAAGGGCTGATATTTATTGTCCGCATTGGTTATGGGATGCTGCTGAGTAGATGAGGGGAGGGAGTTGATTTCCAGTGCAGGGCGGTTTCTATGAGCTGCAGGCGATTCTCGATATAAAGACTGACTGCCAGGCGTTAACACCCGGCATTCATGGCGGCTGGGGCACGGGTGCAGTGCCTCCTTAGAAGCGTCCATGGGGGCAGAAACAGCGTTTACTCTCGCCTACAGTGACCGGGCCTGGCGCATTGATGGGCAAGACGGACATGCTCCTCCACCGCATGGCCACACCCATGCGTCTGTGTGTTGTCCCTGGCTGCTGTCCTGCTACAGTGGCCGAGCTGAGTGGTTGTGACAGAGATCATATGGCCTGCAAAGCCTCAAATATTTAGCATCTAGCCCTTTGCAGAGAGAGTCTGCCAGTCACTGCTGACAGCTGTCCACCTGTGGATCAGGCCAAGTCTAGGCTCTCCCTGTGACCACATCCTCGCTCTGGTCTTTCTCATGTTCTCTTATGCTCGCTTCCTTCCTTAGCGGCTTTTCTTGAAGGGTTCCACGTCAGTAACTCACGTGCCTCCACATCCCTATCTCAGCCTTTGCCCCAGGGGTACCCACCCAAAATGTAGGCATGCCCTAAATATTCATTGGATGGATGGATGGATGGATGGATGGATGGATGGACGGACGGACGGACGGATGGATGCTTGGTCTGCCCAGAGAAGATGGCAGGAGTTGGAGCAAAGCATGAGGAGGCGTGCATGGAAAAGGCTGGAGGTGCCTCAGGGAGCAGAGCTGGTGTGTCGGATGGTTTCTTAACCCACCCAGATCTGACCTTGGTTCATACACGGGCCTGTTTGTAGGACAAGCGCCAACTCACACGTGTGGCCAAGGAAGCTGTTGTGCGTTACGCTGTATAAACGAAAAACCAAATGAACAAAGCAACGTTTCCAAGGTCTGCATTGCATCTTCAGGAACTCACTTCTTCTGTGCCCATTCCTAGTATTTGGCACTGGAGGTGAGAGGACCAATTTGAGTTTATATCCATAGAAAGGATCACTTTAAAAGATTTTTTTTAATGTTTATTTATTTTTGAGAGAGAGAGACAGAGACTGAGCAGGGGAAAGGCAGGGAGAGAGAGAGAGGGAGACACAGAATCCAAAGCAGGCTCCAGGCTCCAAGCTGTCAGCACAGAACCCGATGTGGGGCTCGAACTCACAGACCGTGAGATCATGATGTGATCTGTAGTTGGGGTGCTTAACCAACTGAGCCACCCAGGCGTCCCAGGATCACTTTTTTTTTTTTAAGTTTATTTATTTATTTTCAGAGAAAGGGATGTGGAGAGAAAGAATCCCAAGCAGGCTCCACGCTGCCAGCACAGAGCCTGACAGGGGGCTCTAACCCACAAACTGTGAGGTCGTGTCCTGAGCTGAAACCAAGAGTCAGACACTTAACCGACTGAGCCACCCAGGTGCCCCAAAAGGATCACTTCTAAATCGAGCGCCTCGTTAGTAGGAAGGGGTCTCTCAGCAGCCTTGGTCTCCCCATGCCCGGAAGCTTCTTCAGTACGTTCCCCTCCTAGCTCCCACCTCTGAGGATGGGGGAGAGGGTAATATGGGTCACATTTGTGGGGGGCCCTGTGTTTTAAGGGTGTGCCTCCCTAAGCTCCCTTTCTCCTGTTCCTTCCATGAATTTGGGTGGCCGAGCTGAGCTGAGCCGAAGGCCAGCCCAGCCAGTCCTCTTGCTGGGACTTGTCCCTCTGTGCCCATACACCCTGGGCAGTCTATCAGGTGAGTTGCACTGGCTATACTCCTGATACCTAGAGACCCTCATCACTATATCCATTCAAGATGCCTATTTGCGTTAAGAAGAAGGTAAATGGCAAGTCTGTGCTACGTAGACTAGAAAGTCCAGCACTGTAGCTTTGGGCAGTGGTCCTGCTAACAACCAAGCCATCTTCGCTTCCATTTGGCTGAAAATTTTTCCGTTTTAGAGCAGGAGCCTCTACCAAGAGGCAGAATAAAAGGTGGGGCAGGACTGGGACAGTAATTGGCTCCCTGTCACCAAAATAGCAACGAAAGACGTCTTAAATCCTAATAGTATGTTCGTTCAGCAGAAGGTTGTACGAGAAGAAAGTGCTGAGGGCAGTGTCCTGTTGCACTTGCCCCTTGGGAGGCTCCCTTTCTGAGAGGCTTTTGTTTTCTCCACCCCGTGATGGGTAAGGTGCTTAACCAGCCCCTCCGGAGACTGGTGGTGATTTCCCATTGAGGCCTTGGGCACCTCGCAAAATGGGCTTAAATTAGGAGCACTTCTTCATCAGAATGTCTGCCTGCAGCTGGCCACGAGTGCTTTGCTTCCATTTTTGGATCTGCCAGCACACAGACAGTTCCTTGGAGGCATACTCGTTTTCGTTTGGAAGTATTTAGAAACAAGCTGTCGGGGAGACCACCCACGCCCTACCCTGGCCTGCTGCAGTGCTTGTCTTTCCCAGTGCGCTGGTCGACATTGTAAAGAGTCTATTTTCATAGTCTCCTTTCCTCTAACGGGGAGGACTTTCTTTGAGTCAGAATGGAGTCAAGACAGCTTCTAGATATGGAGAAGACTCCAGTAGATTCTTCTTTTGCTCGTGATGACTGTGGTGATCTTACTGATCCTCATTCCACAGAGGAGAGAGCAAACGTCCACAGCACAGGGTTCAAGAGGCTTTGGACTGTACATGCTCTCTTATAATAGATGAACTCTTCCTTTATGGATGGACTTTGTTCCGGGGACCCAGCCACTCAGTTCTGCCTTGACTCTAACTTCCCACCATGTAAAGGAAATAAGAATAAAAGTTTTTTGAGAACCAACCATGTGCTAGACCCTGTGCTGAGAACGTCACATATTATTTCATTCCCGCTACAGAGAGGTGCTAGACCCTTATTATAGACGAGAGAACAGTCTTGAAGAGAGGAAGTAGCTTAAGTCCCTGTGGCTAGTAAGGGGAAGAGGTGAGATTTGATTCCAACTTTTATCTTTCTATAGAGATTATTTTACTACCCCATGCTAGCTCAGTGGTTCTCTATTAGGGCTTACTTGAATATAGTGGTTAGAGGTCCAGGGATGCTGCTGAATATTCTACGATGCACAGGACAGCCCCCCTCCCAGCCTCCCCGAAGAATCATCCATTCTCCAATGTCAGTAGTGCTGGGGTTGAGAAACCCCACATTAGTTCAGACATTCTTAGCTATGCTTTTTGACCGTCTCTGGAGTTCAATAAAGATGCCTTTAAGTGTTACTTAGGAAAACTACCTGGGGCAAGTGGTCCCCACTGCCATGTGCAGGAAAGGTACTTCAGCTTAGGCTGGGCACGTCAGTGAATCAGCCCTGGTCTCTCCCCTGGCCCGCCTTAGAGGATGGAACTTGGGAAAAACTGTCTCCACGGGGGTGGTCCTGTAGACACCGTCCTATGCTTCTATATCCACATGCGAATTAGAACAGGGAGGGCAGGGGAAGACTGGGCCACTTTTCAAAGTCACCCGTGGGATGTGAGGGTGCCCAGATCCACACCCCAATCCTCTGATGCCCAGTTCAGACCATTACCCCACCTGCCACGCTCACACAGGTATTTTGAGACCTCATTCCAAAGAGTATGATATAGCATCTGTCTTCTCTCAGTGCCCCCAAGTGTGGTTCTTATCTCAGTGGCCCCAGTTCTATACCCACAGCCCCGTGGGAGGCAGGGACTAGTGTCATCTCCATTTTACAGATGGAGACACTGAGGCACACTGAGATTAAGGACATCGCCTAAGATCACACGGTGCAGATTGAAATCTAAGACTGTCCGACTCTGCTGCTGTAGCTTATTCAGCATTGCTCAACCTTGGACATTTGGGGCAGGATGATTCTCCATTGAAGCGGCTCTCTTGGGCATTGTTCCAGGGTGAGCAACGTCCCTGGTTTCTGCCCACTAGAAGCCAGAAGCGTCCTCTGTCCTAGACAACAGAAATGCTGCCTGTGTCCCCTGTAGGGACAGCATCACCCCCAGTTGAGAATTGCTGGTCCAGACTTGCGGCGTATAGAATTCTTGCCCCATCTCTCATGGTTCTGGGATTTAATCCCCACCCCTCCCCAGATACACTTGTCCATGTTTGCTCTTCCCGAGGTGAGGGCAACCCATCACCCCACCCTTTTTCATTTTTCTCAGATGTGTGAATATTGGTAATTTAAGAAGCTATTCCCAGGGCATCTGGGTGGCTCAGTCGGCTAAGCAGCCAATGCTCGATTTTGGCTCAGGTCACGATCTCACAGTTTGTGAATTTGAGCCCCACATTGGGCTCTGTGCAGACAGCACAGAGCCTGCTTGGATTCTCTCTCCCCTTCTCTCTCTGCCTCTCTCTCTCTCTCAATAAATAAACAAACTTAAAAAAATAGAAGCTATTTCCATGGCCCACTCTGTCCTCTTACCATCAGTGTCTTTAGCTCCTCTTTCCCAAGGCTTTCCACTTGGCAGAACCCCTCTTTCTGACCCCTAAGCCTGCTCGTGTTCCTCACCCTCTCACAGTTACCGCACCCCCCCCCCCACCTCCCTCATAGAACCAGCCACAACACTGAATTGTTGACCTAACCACAGGGCTCTTTGCAACAATTAAATCAGATCATGTTGTCCCTCCTTGTAAAACCATCTGGCAGCCTTTCTTGCCCTCGGAATAGAATCCAAGCTCCTTCCCGCAGCCTTCCAAGTCCTGTCTGGGTGCCGATTTTGTGTCTCCCTCTCAGACCTGCTCCACCTTGTTCGCAGCTTCTCGGGTCCCTGGACCATGTTTGTGTTCACTGGACATGCCCACCTAGGTCTTCCTTCCGGGTCTCTGCACTCTTTCTCTGGATTCTCCCAGATTGGCTTCCGCCTGTCACTCAACTTAAATGTCACCTCAGCGGAGAGGTCTCATCTAATCCCCAATGCGAAGTAGCCCCTGGCTGGTCTCTCCTGCCTTGACCAGCAGGCACTCGTTTGCGGGTGTGGCCTGCCCGTTCACCCAGCTCACCTCTGGAGTTTCACCTCCTTAGGAACTGGGGTCTCACCTCTCTTGCTCACCTTTGCGTTCCCAATACCTACAACAGCACTGGCTTCGGGTTGGGATTAAAAAATATATATATACGTGTTGAGCAAGCCTGTCATGTCAGGTTAGCATGCAGATTTCATTAAATGGAGGTTCCTTAGGAATTCTAATCGTTATTATGGGTAAATAAAGCACAGGGGTACATATTTGGCTCTCTGTGTCCGGTTTCTTTCCAACTCTTGAGAAGCAGCATGAATAATATATTCTGATTTTTTTTTTTTGATTGAACTGTCAGCATGATTTATTTCAGAGCGTCTTCTTCGCTCTCCCCTTTGTAAATAATGGTGCGGGCTAGCCTTTTGCTAACATTTGTCTTGCTAATTTGCCTAGGGGGTGGGAGGATAGTGGCATTTTTTTTACCCCCTTATACTGGGTTCAGAGGAGAATTTTTTCTGCATGGCATCAGGACTCTGAAAGATCAAGGTTGTACGGTGGTGCGTTGACTCTTTGCTGTTTTGCAAACCAGCTCAGACTCATTTCACAACTTAAGAATAATTCAAACCGGAAATCACCCCCTTTAAAACTATCAAATTAATGGTACTCCCATTACACTTCCTACCCAACCATGTGAACCATGAGGCCCGAGCTGCAGCTGCTAGAGTTCTGCATCAAAGTAAATAACGCACTAATGAGACAGCACTTTCATTCCTCTCCTGGAATCCCCTAGATCATTCTCTTTCTGGAGGCCAGGATGGGTTCAGGACAAATCCCTCTGGATCAAGGGTGACTGGAATGAATGTGGACCCCTGAGTGTTGGGGATGGTGTTTGTGGCGTGCAGCGTGCTTTCTTGAATTATTGTAATATTTTGGGGCTCTCATAGATAACCCCCGTGGGGATGGAAAACCGTATAATTGCTGATGGGCTTGTTAGACTGGCGATATTATGTGAGACACACACACGCGCGCGCACACACATGCACGCGCACACACATGCACGCGCACACACACACACCGCGCACACACACACGCGCGCACACACACATGCACGCGCACACATGCACGCGCACACACACGCACGCGCACACACATGCACGCGCACACACATGCACGCGCACACACACATGCACGCACGCGCACACATGCACGCGCACACACATGCACGCGCACACACACATGCACGCGCACACACATGCACGCGCACACACGTACGGGGTGCCTCCTCCCACACACCTTCTTCCTCTTCTCTCTTCGCACTCACATCTCATCAATCAAAATTGTCAATTTTATCTCCTAAAATATTGTTGTTTCCAGACTCTGCTTCCCTAGCATGAGCTCACAGATGCTCTGTCTGCCTGGAAACAAGTAGCCTGAAGTCCGCTGCAGTAGAATTGCCCGAAGAGCCTCTCACATACACCAGTACCCAACCTCCAGGGCGTCTGCTGTGATCGGTCTGGGGCGGGACCCGTCTTTGGATTTCTTTAAACGCCCCCTGTAGCCAGGGTTCAGAACCACCGCTCTAGACCTTCCTGGCTTTGCTCAGCAAGCGGAGGGACCCACGGTAGAGCCTGCCTGCCAGGGTCGCCCCCTGCGTACAGCTCCAGGTTTCATAGTCTAGTGAGAAGTCCCTGGGAGTGAGTAGACCCTGGCCTGCTTTCGTGTGCCTCCCCCTACCCCTCCTACGCATCGTATATTCCAGCAGAACTGGCTGCTCGTCTTTCCTGAGAATGCCACACCTGTTCACACCTCCGTGGCTTTGCACAGGCCGGCCTCACACCTGGAATCCCCCCTCTCCCCAGATCTGCATGCAGCTGTTTACTGGTCTTTCAACACCGGCTCGAGGTTTTGCTTCTTCGAAGAAGCGTCTCTTGACCCCCTCTCTCCGCTGGTCTCATATTTGGTGGTGCTGTTGAGGCTACTGTCATTGACTTCCGTTTGTATCCATCTTCGCTGTGGGACCCCGATGGGCTTGATGGCAAGGGCCGCGTCTGATTTCTTTCTCCCATCCCAGTACTACATCTGGTACTGGGCACACGGCAGATGGTCAGCAAGTGCTTGGGACCGAGTAGGTTTCACATGACAGTCCCTGGGAATATATATGCCCATCCCCGTACTCTCAAGTGGAATTCTCTTTAGAAAATTTCCCAAAATACATATCCACGAAGATATTTGGAGTCAGAAAATCCATGAGGAATAAATTGAATTAGCACGTTGTTTGTGAATTTAAAAAAAAAAAAAAGGTCAGCTTGGATTGAAATCCTGGCTTTGCTGCTTACTACTTATCAGCTGTGTGACCTTGGCCAAGCTACTTAACCTCTCTGAGCCTCTGTTTCCGGGTCTATGAATAGGGATAGTCATACCTAATTCATAGGGTTGTGATAAGGATTAGAAGATAGAATGTTAGCAAAGTATCTGCCAAGAATCATGTCACGGAATAGGCAGATATTTCATAAGTGATACATTTAAGGTCCCTCATCCCTACCTCCTTTACCAGTTTTCCTTTAAGCTTTTGGGAAAAAATTAATTGTTTTTCATTAAAATTTTTTTAATGTTTATTTATTTTTGAGAGAGTGAGAGACAGAGCATGAGCAGGGAAGGACGGAGAAAGAGGGAGACACAGAATCCGAAGCAGGCTCCAGGCTCTGAGCTGTCAGCACAGAGAGTGAGAGACAGAGCATGAGCAGGGAAGGACGCAGAAAGAGGGAAACACAGAATCCGAAGCAGGCTCCAGGCTCTGAGCTGTCAGCACAGAGCCTGACGCGGGGCTCGAACCCACGAACTGTGAGATCATGACCTGAGCTGAAGCTGGACGCCTAACTGACTGAGCCACCCAGGCGCCCCAAAAATAATTATTAAGACATGGAGAGAACCATCCTTAAATCGCGATCATAATCACAGCCAGCATCGATTGAGGGCCGCCCTTGGTTCTTCACACTTTGCTCAGGAATTTATGTCCGTGATACTGTTGAATACTCAGGGACACCTCATTAGGCTGGTGCTGCTTTTTTTCTCATTTTGTGACTGAAAGACTGAGGCTTTGAGGTAGAAAAGGGGAGGATGAGAGTCTGAACGAGGCGGGAGTTTTATCCTAGAGCTCATCCACACCACCTACCTGCCACCCTCCTCTGGGGCTCTGTCGGAGTTTGTTTAGCTGACAAAGAGAAGAAGAACAGAAGGGCCTCCTGACTGGTTATCAATATGAGATGAGTCTGTCGTTCGTCGCGTCGTAGCCTCTCTCCTCATGCCAAACCTTGAGGACGAGTCTGGAAACATTTCGCAGGTCCCGGCAAACAGAACGGTGACTCCACGATACTTCTTCTTAGTGATTAGGGCATGGTAATTAGCGCATTAATGCAGCATGGGCTGTATCCCTTACGCTGATGGAGGGGAGTGGCGAGCTCCCAGCATTAGTAACAGCTGCGGCTGCCGGCTATCGGGTGGTGGCGTAGCGTGGCTGGTAGGGGAGCTCTGGGGAAGTCCGGGGCCCTGGCTTCTTGGCCCGACCCTGCCACGTACATGCCGGGAGGCCTCGGACATGTCATTTCACCTCTGCGAACTTGAGGTTCTTCCCAGGCCGACTGAAAAGATGGGATTCTGGTGTGCGGAGAGAGACGAGGAAGGGAAGGGGAGATGCTAGTAGGGAAGACCTTGGGTAAGAAGAGCGATGAGCTTGATGGGTCCCTTCTTCTTCCACCGCTGGGATGAGGAATCCCCAGGGAGTGATGTATTTAATCAGCGTGGGCTAGGCTGTGCCGTAATGACGGGCCGACCCAGAGATTTAGTGGTTTAGCACAACAGTGGTTTCTGTGTCACTCATGCACTTTCCACAGCAGGTTAGGCAAGTCTCCAGGGCTGCCTTCCCCGTGGTGAGTCGGTGGTGAGTCAGAAACACAAGCTGCTTTGGTCTCGTGGCTCCTGGGCTGCTGCCCCAGGGAACAGATTGCACCGGCTCCGGAATGCTTCAGCCGGGAAGTGATGCGGAGGACTGCCACTCCCATGTGGTTGGACGGTACCGTGCACATGGCCCTGCCCGGCTTCGGGAGGCTGCAGTGAGCCGGGGACTCACTGACATGGGACTAGGGCAGCCTCTGAACCCTGTGAACTGACGTACTAAGGAGGGGAAACGGGCACTTATTACATGCTGAGACCTTTGTACATACATTATCTCATTCATTCTTCACTCCTCCTCCTCCTCACTTTTCACATAAAAACTTTGAGTCCCAGAGGGTCAAGTGCGAATGCAGAAGTATACGCCACTGGTAACTTGCTGAGCGCGAGTTCTAGCCCAGGTGTCCGACACCAAAGCCCAAGCCCTTTGCACTCCGTGGCAGTGTTGAAGTGCAGCTACAGGAATCTCCGAGTCTGTGTGGTTGCTGGCTTCTTTGCTCTCTGAAACTCTGGGCCTCTCACGTTCTTAAATGAAACCCCTTGCTAGAATGAAAAACAAAACAAAACTCATTTTGGGGGGATTAGGCTAAGTTTCACCGACACTGACTTGCACCTCGCCGAATAAGGAGGTTTGGTTGATTCTTCTATTTTCCGATTGACTTGAAGTCCTTGTTGCCTTATCAAAATTCTTTGTGATGTCCCTATAAGATTAGGAGAGGTGAAAAGAGAGAGAAAGTCCCAGCCGGGACTCATTAATCTCACAGTAGCACACAGAGGGTTAAAACTCAGGGTAGAGGAGAATCTATGAGTTCAGCAGTTGTAGAGAGATGAGAAATAAGACCCGGTCCTCTGGATCCCTCGTCCTTCAGGGTCCTCCCGGCGCAGGCAGCAGTGTTCAAGGTGCTAAGAAAAGGATTTTTTTTAATTTTTTTAATGTTTATCTTTGAAGGAGAGAGAGACAGAGCAGGAACGGGGGAGGGACAGAGAGAGAGAGAGAGAGGGAGACACAGAATCTGAAGCAGGCTCCAGGATCTGAGCTGTTGGCACAGAGCCCGATGCGGGGCTCGAACTCACGAACCGTGAGATCATGACCTGAGCCGAAGTTAGATGTTCAACCGACTGAGCCGCCCAAGCGCCCCAGAAAAGGACTTTTTTAAGGAGAAGACGTTGCAGAGGCTCCAGTGCCGCTGACAGTTCCACAGGTGGCAGGAAGCCACTAGTCGTGGTAATACTGTGGTCAGGGCTGAATTCTTGTCAAGTGGACTTTTGGAGAGTTGTGGGAACAAAGACCCGATCTCAGGGTAAGTGAGTAGGAGGTAAGGAAGTAGAGACGATGGGATGGTATTCGTTTTCAGGAAACGGGGCCCAGATGGAGGGCAGAGGAATATGGCAGGAGCTTGAAGACAAAGTAAGTGCTAATTAAATTTGTTGATTGCTTTATTTTTTTTTTCTTTTTGGCTTAGCCAGTTTAGCTCTTAGTTACTTCCTGTCCATTAATTTGATTGCTACTTAGGGAACAGGAATTGGTTTTGTCATTGGCTATTTTAAGTGGTAATTTACAAAGGTCAGTCTCCTGAAAAAAATCCATATGCATCACCATGTCCAGCAGGGGTTACTGTGCAGGCTTTCGACCATCCACACAGATAATTACGTGCTGCTTATAACAGAATTCCATTCTTTTGTTATTCGCAATAGTGTTGTGGTTGACAGCATGGACTCTGGAGCTCAGCGGTGCCCCGCCCCCACGTAGTAGCGGCCCCTTAAGCCTGGACAGGTTATCTCGCCTCTCTGTGACTCAGTTTACTTTACTCGTGCGTGACCACAGGGATGCTGACAGGACCTGCTGCGTAGGGACGTTGGGGAACATGTGGGTTAATCCATATGGAAGCACCAGGTTACTTGGCATGTGGTAGTCACTCCCTGAAGTGTTAGCCGTTATGTAAATATTTATTGAATGCCCGCTGAGGATCGGTGCTGTCGGTGGCCCTGGAGGTGTAAGCGTGGACGACACAGATGTGGCCCTTGCCTTGGTGGAGCGCACAGACGGACGATGGCGCTGCGAAGTAAACGGGAGATTCCAGCGTGCGTGTATCGTGACATGTGCTCCCACGGGGTCGGTGCGGAGTACTCCAGGGCCTGTGAGGGCACCTCAGACAGACGTGCGCGTGCAGGCTGGACTTCAGGAAGAAGTGGCGTCGAATCGAGAGATGCTACTTGTGCGGCCTCTCTCGCCCCGCCCCAGTTCTTTCCCACAGTAGCCACGGGGACTCGTTTTAGACACGTAATTCGAGCCTGCTCGTAGGACTGTAGTGACTTCCCTGCGGGTTGGGGGTCACTGCGAACACCCCCCAGCATGGCCGTTAGTGTCCTGCGTCAGGCCTCCGCCTTCTCCCCTGGCCTGGCCTCTCACTAGCTTCTCTGGGCTCTGAGAAACTCTGACCGTTTGTACTTATCACAAGGGCCAGGTTTCTTCTAGTCCGTGTTTCCTCCCTTCCCGCCCTCTCGCTAAACTAATCTCTGCTTACCCTTCGTATTTCTGATGGTCGGTACGTTCTCAGTGGCCTCTGGATGCCCCCATTGTACCTCCACGTACTTTTTTCCATTGGGGCACACGGCAGTTTACATATTCTGTGCGTGATGGCAACCATTCATGCGTGCCTCCCCCAGTGGGATCTGGGCTCCAGACAGACAGGGCTCTCCTGTGTTTGCACCCCCTTTGAGCTCTAGTCCTGTGCTGTGCAGCGGGAGCACTCAGCGAGCATCGCGGGGAGAATGATGAAGACTCCTCGAAGCTGTGCACATCTTTAAACCAGCAAATCCAACAGACCCCAGGGCCCATCAGAGGTCTTCACTGTCGGATTCTGCAGGCACCCTCGGCGTCTGCCTTCCTGGCGGTGGCGTGGGTGGACAGCACAGCCAGAAGGAGAGCTGGAGGGCGGGGGGACGCAAGAAGACCCAAGTCCAGGGTCTTTAGTGAAGGTGTCTGAATGGAGCTGTAGGGCAGGATGGGTTAGAGAATGGTAACCTCGATCATTAGATGCCCATTTTCAACCTGCAGACCCTTGCTGTGGGCACTAAGCTGGGAGGAGCAGTAATCACTCAGGAACATCTGTGATGGGAGACTGAGATGTGAGACGTTTGTTATCTTGGTGTGGAGAGAGCTTCTGCTGTTGGAATTCACGAAGAATAATGCAAGTGGCTGGGTGAGTCCCAGTGGGGAGAATTAAAACACTAGAGTCACACAGTTGGGTTTTAGTCACTCTTACCGGCTACAGGACTTGGGAAAGTTCCTCAGTTTCCTCTGTGTGCCTCAGTTTACACATCTGGAATATGCAGATAGTGACATTGACTCACAAGGCTGTTGAAAGGAGTAGAAATAAAATAGGCTAGGTGGCTAGCACGGGGCAGACATTGTAATAGGTGCTCAGTACACGATGGCTGCTAACCGTTATCTCCCTCCTTATCATTAATTTACCTGACCTCAGAAATTTGCCAGCACAAAAAAATGTGTAGTGCAAATTATTATTACAAAAAAAAAAGAGTCAATAAAAATCACGGCATGTCTGTTTACGTGGTTGGGTCCTATGCGACCACCGGGTGTTAACAGTAGTGAACGAGAAACAAGGACTCTGACCTCATGGATCTTAGAATCAGTGATGTTATATTAGTTTTTAAAAACGCTTTTCCAATTAAAAGAGTAGTTGGCAGGGGGGTGGAAATGGCGTCTGGGTGGCTCAGTCGGTTGGAGGTCCAGCTCTTGATTTCGACTCAGGTCATGATCTCACGGTTTGTGAGATCAAGCCCCACATCCGGGCTCTGCGCTGACAGAGGGGAGCCGGTTGTGATTCTCTCTCTTTCTATGTCTGCCCCTGCCCTGCTCTCTCTCTCTAAATAAATAAATAAATAAACTCTAAAAAAAATAATAAAAGAGTGGTTGGGGAAATATATCTATAAAAGTTTGAAAAAGTAGGAAGACGA
Organism: Paguma larvata; assembly: GCA_030068075.1. Classification (NCBI taxonomy): domain Eukaryota; kingdom Metazoa; phylum Chordata; class Mammalia; order Carnivora; family Viverridae; genus Paguma; species Paguma larvata. The sequence continues at coordinate 125,298,707 of CM057825.1, read as the reverse complement.
ATTATCTGTAGACCCAGTCTTTCAGAAAAGCCACTGTAAACATCTTGGTGTTTTTGACTTCAGTCCCTTAGTGTTTGCTAACTATTTTTACTTAAATATATGACACAAGTATATTTCTGTGTTGTTGATAATGCTTTGTGTAAGTAATTTTTAATGTCTGCATAATGTTCTATGTAATGGATGAATTTACCAAACCAATCACCTATCATCACATATTTGTGCATAATGATTTCTTCCCTCTGTATTTGTAAGTGCTTCTTTAGGATAACGCCTCTGAACTGAAATATTTGGGTAAGAAGTTATGGAGATTTTTAAGGCTTTTGAAAGATGCACAAGCAAGTTCCACTTATGTTTCAGAAAACATTTCTTATAATGTCCCTTTAAAAAGAGGGAAGATTGAGAATTCTGCAAAAAAGATACAAAGTTAAAGCCAAATTAATCATCACGGCTTAGCTTAGAATGCTAAATATTAATGTTCCTCTTTAGCATGTGTGGCATATTATGTACAATTCATCTGAATATAAATAGTCCAGATTGTGACATTACATTATTCATGATGAATCAACTGTCCACGCTCCGTACGGCGCATCACTCAGAAATGCAGCACTCTTGCTAATTAATCAGCAGGTAGAAAACGGATGGTGGAAGGGGGAGGGAAAGGGTCTAATGTTTATTGAGCATTTATTATGTGCTAGGTGCTTTATATAAATCATCTCACTTAATGAACAGCCTTTGAAGCTGGTAATTGATGGGCCAGAGACTCTCCTTCCACTCTTTCTTCGGCTGCCACACTCTCCCCTCCTCCACTCCATGCCCTCGGCGGTAGCTTCTACGTTTCAGCACTCAGGCAGGGAGCCGGATCAGAGCGTCCCTGGAAGGACATGATTTTTCCTGTGACATTAGGAAGGTGAGTTGGTGGTAATGAGGAAACGAAGAGCTTGGGAAGAAGTGGTAGTGGCCAAGATAGAAATCCAAGTGGTCAGTCGCAATAAGCTTTCCCCCCTTCGTCTATGGCAACTCAAACGATTTTTCCTGCGCCCGTTACCACCAAAGACCTCTTTGCTGCATGTGAGCAGGGGCCTAAGGGATTCTGCATGGCCCAACCACTCTTTCAAAAATACCGAATTAATTGGAGTCTTCGGAGAACTCTAGAAACACAGTGATGTTAGTTCCTGAATACCAGCATCTAACAATCCTTAATAACTCATTTGGCGGCTTGAGGGTAATTAGCTTCAGTCATATGTGAAAACATAGAAATCTGTGGAATTGTGTGCCATTCGATAAAAGCCATGTTGTTGATTTTTTTTCATGACATGCAAAGTCAGTGTATTTTTTATTAGTTTATGGGCAGTGGAGGCAAGGGGGACGGTGGGGACGCTTAAGCTGAGTCCCAAAGCCTGACTGTGGCAGCTTGTGCCGGATGTGCAAGTTGCAAGGAGCCAGTTCCTGTTTGCTTTTGGGTGAGAATACACCTACAACCCATGAACTCTAACATGAGACATATACTTTTTGCCTTATTCTGACCACCCTCCAAACTTGCTTTCAGTGTGAGGCCTAGGAAGAGAGGAAATAAAGGATCGGTGTTCCCCAAACCACTTGGGAACCCCTTGGACACATCTTGAATTGGGAGGGGTAGAGCAGATGTCAGACAGTAGGTAGGTCTAAATAAACCTCATCTTAGGTCTTGGCCAAGAATGATAGGGTCAGGTCCTCTTCTCCGAGGCTTTCATTGCAGCCAGCCTCCGGAAGGTTGTAGGAAATCTGAGCATGTAATTGATCCAGGTAGGAGCCGTTCTGCTTCATCGCTCGTCTGCCACCAGGGCAGTGAGCCGTGAGCCCTGATGAGGAACTTACAAAAAGGCACCCGAGGATAGACAGGCTCTGGTTGTCCAAGTCCTCCAGGAGAGCTTGGGAAGTCCTCTGTGCTCCTGGTGGACCAGAGAATCCCCGATCCATGGCTGGAAAGCATCTTGCTAAAAGCTGGGATGTTTTCATGACTGCTACTGTTGCCACTGCTCCTGCGATTGCTACCACAACTATTACAACTATCATTACTATTATTATCACAGTTACCGTTACAATGACTGATACTATTCCGAGCATAGGATAAGGTCAAATTCTAGCTGCCCCAACTATCAAGTTTGTAGTTTTTGTCAAATCTCTTTCCTTATCTGTAAAGTGAAGTAACGATGTCTGTCCTACAAAGATGAGAATTTGCAGAGGGAGGTTGAAGGCTTTGAAAACTACATAGTGCTGTATAATAGAAGGGGATGTTGTTACAATTTAGTTGATCATCTAGGTAAGAAACATTTGCTGTGTTTCACTGCAAAATAAGAAATGTGTGCATTCTAACCCAAAAGTCTGAGTTTCTGCCCCATGAATTTCTGTTAGAGAAACCAGTCATGAATCAATTGCAGCCCAATATCAACCAGAAGACCAGTTAACTTAGTCATTTATCTTGAGTCTCCAAGCTCTAAATCAATAATTTATGGGATTCTCGTGAGACTAAGCATGTGAACCTAACATCCAGCCTCGCAGCAGAGCCTTCATGGAGTTCCTCTTTAAGGTTATACGCTGCTTGAAGGAGTATTCTCAAAGGTTTGTCCATTTGAACAATGTTTTTGTATCTTTCTGTTAAAAAAAAAAAAAGCTGAAGAAAGTGTTCACCGTTAACATTCCTTGAGTAAGGAAGGATATGGTAGATGCCCACCAAATTGTCCAGGGGGAAAAGAAATCTCAGTCCTGCAGATATATTTGTATGCTATCTTCTTTCTGGAAGCACGTGCTAGGAAGTACACAGTTTTCGTCCACCTCAGCTATAACAATCCGTTGGGCTCACATTCTTGATAACAGCTCGTATGCTGTTTTCCAGATTTATCCCTGACTGTCTGTTTTTGCATTGTGTTATGTTTAAAAACAAGGTGTGTTTGGGAAAAAGGGAACACACCCATCTGCAGGAATTGTGGCTGGTAACGCCTCAAATATTTCATTCATTCGTTCATTCATTCATTCATTCATCCATCCATCCACCCACTCCTCCCTCCCTCCCTCCCTCCCTCCCTTTCTTCCTCCCTCCCTCCCTTCCTTCCTTTCTTCCTTCCTTCTTTCCTTCACAGTTTCAATAAGACCCTTAAACTTAACACCTCAGCTCAACAATGTCTAATACAGTGTTATTTTGTTTTTCTGTAATTTTTTTTTTTACCCTCTGGAATCAGATCCTAGAACAGAAAATCACCTTAAAAATCATCTTTTATTGCTTGTTAAAATTGCGCGGACTTCAAAATCAGACACGCCAGGTTGTGAATGCTGGCTTTGCCAACCGAGAGGTGTGTAATCTTAAGAAAATTCCCGAAACTGCTTGCGCCTTAGTTTACTCATCTATAAAACAGTGATGGTGGTAATGACACTCTGAATAGGTAGGTTGTTTGCAGTGATAATGATAATTTATGAAAACACTTAGCATAGTAGCTGGCACACGGAAGTTGCACAAAACAAGGTAATTACTATTTTGAAAGATGAGGAAATTGATGAGGCAGTGGGGAAATTTAAAGATAATTAGTGAATGTTAAATGAATTATTGGATTGAAATATAAATACCCCTGTGTGAGGGTCATGCATATCTACCTACTGTAAAGCCTTAACAAGTTCACACGTGATGTTTCAGTTTATTAGATGAAAGATGAATACTCATATACCAACCACATAGTTTCTAGAATTATATTTTACTCTGCTTTCTTTATCATCATCTCTTTATTTTTCTTCCTTCCCCCTTCCCTTCTTCATTCATCAGCTTACATTTTTGATGCATTTCAAGGTAAGTTGGAGGGCCACCTGGGTAGTTCAGTCATTAGAGCTTCTGACTCTCGATTTTGGTTCAGGTCATGATCCCAAGTCCTGGAATTGAGTCCCACGTTCGTGCTCTCTTTCTAAGAAAAAAAAAAAAAATCTCATCTTTTCTGCAAAGTAATTTGCAGCCATCAGCATGCATATCATTAATCAGAGTTCAGTATTTGTTTATAATTCTTCTTTTCTTATAAGATTTGCATACAATGAAATGCACAGTTCTTAAGTGTAGCACTAAATGAGTTTTGACAAATGTATACACCTAGGTTACTCAAGTACCTTTCAAGACATAGGACATTGCTGTCACCCCAGAAAGTTTTTCGGGGTCTCTTCCCTGTTAGTGCCTTCTCCTTTCTCCACCAGAGGCAACCACTGTTGTGATTCCCCCGCCTCCCACAGTAGCTTAGTTTTGCCTGCTCTAGTCTCATATAACTGGAATCATGTAGTATCTTTTCTTTTGTGTTTGCCATTTCTCTTAGCGTAGCGTCGCTGAGATTCATCTGCATTGTTGCATGTATCAGTACTTTGTTTCTTTGGCATTTTGAGTAGTACTCCACTGAATGAAGACACTAAAGTCTGTTCACCGAGGCTCCTGTTGATGAACAATGGTGCCAGCTCTTGGCCGTTATGAATAGAGCTACCGTGACATAATTGTACAAGTCTTTAGCGGACATATGCTCTCATTTCTTCTGGCTAGGAGTAGAACTGCTGGGTCAGAGTGTATTTGTGCAGTTCGTCTTATAAGAAACTCAGAACTTTACAAAGCGTTTGACCCATTTTACCTTCCCACAGCAGCGTATATGAGTTACAGTTGCTGTGCGTCCTTGCCAACATATGGTGTTGTCAGCATTCTTAACTTGAGCCATTCTGTTGGGCGTATAGTTGCATCTCATTGTGGTTCAAAGATAAGCTTTTATTTTTTGGCCACATCTAGTGTTATTTGGGATGCATCTTACAATCTAGGTTGGTGTGCTCCTTATTATTCTCCTTCCTCCCCAAATGGAGGTTCCTATTAAATCCATTGTAGGGGCGCCTGGGTGGCTCAGTCGGTTGGACGGCCAACTTCGGCTCAGGTCATGATCTCATGGTCTGTGAGTTCTTGCCCCGTGTTGGGCTCTGTGCTGATGGCTCGGAGCCTGGAGCCTGCTTCAGATTCTGTGTGTTTCTCTCTCTCTCTGCCCTTCCTCTGCTCATGCTCTGTCTCTCAAAAGTAAATAAATGTTAAAAAAATTTAAAAAAAATCCATTGTACTTGTTCCAGTCAAGAGCTTCTTTTATTGAGTAAAGTCCCACACTCAAAATATTACTGCTATGAGCTTCAGCACAGGGACCCATCCCTGTGTCATTCCATATGGCATGCCAAGGGCTTGGGACAGTGCCTGGCACACAGTAACTGATGAATGAATGGATGAATGAATGAATGAGAGTGTGATCTCTATTATATTCCTGGGAAGCCCTCTTTCCTAAGCATTCTGGGAAACCTAGAAGCCCAAAGGAACACAGAGAATGAATCCCAAGCCAAGTCTTTTGGAAGGTCAAAAGGCTCCAGCCAACTTCATGTAGACATTGAAAACCCATGTCCAGGTTTCTGGGAGCCCCTCAGTCAGGACTTGGAAACGCTCAGAAGAGTAGGAAACTAATCACTTGGTTTTGATCCATTAGCTCAGCTGTAATGTAGCACAGCTAATGCAGTCGTAGGCAGCAGGAGCTTCTCTGGCAGAAAAAATAGAGAGAGCTCCTTTCACTTTCGCAATGAAAATTAAATGTGGAAACAATTCCCTGCTCCTCTTTGGAATATTACTGTGCTATTAACTAGGCTAAGATCATTAAAAAGTAATGACATGAAGTTGCATGCATCATTATTTTAAGAGAGATTGAATGAAAATATACTGTCGATCTTTTCTGCTTCCTGCTTCATCCCTGGCTTAATAGGCATTGGTAAGGACCCTGTGAACATATATTTTCATATTGGAGTGATGGCTTTGGCCTTGAAGAAGGGAATCTGGGTCATTAGAAAGTGGACTGACAGCTCTCAGAACATACCTTCCCGACGTTTTTCTCAATCAAGTTTTCATTAGTACAAAATTAAAAGTGGCTCTCAAAAACAGAGTTGCTCCAAAAGTGGATATAAAGTTCACCACAGGCTTGAAAAAAAAGGTACACTTTCCTCATTGATATTTGCAGGAAAAAATGTCAGTGGCAAATTACACAGACCCCCTTCCTACAATCCACGGGACCTATTTGTTCTTCATTGGAGTTGTGGCTTCTAACGTTCTGGGAAAATGTAATTTAAGATGAACACTCTGTCCCACAGGAAGTTAAGAAGTTTTACCGCCCACGTGGCATATCTCATAGCCAACATCTGATGGCTATTCTGAAGGAAGGAGAGGGGGCCTGGTTCTGAAGAAAAGGCTTTCATAAAGAAATTACAGTAACTTTTCCCATCTCCTCCTCTTTCCTCCTTCCGGCACACTGCAGTACCTACCCCTGTGACCAGCCGTGTGGTGGCAGCAGGAACATAATCAGGAGTGATCGCACTATAATGCTTTGTCCAGAGAAGTGTCATCTGTGTGCAGCCTAAATATATGTATGTGACAGGGAGAGTACATGCTTCTCCTCCCCTTCTTCTGGACTTGGGAGGGGGCTGTCACTGGTTCCCAGGCCTTCAGATGTGTTTGTTTAACACAGGGATTCAAACTGCATGATCTGTGAAGGAAAGGAACAAAGAGAAAATATGCAAAGAAAATGGTCTCTAATGGTGAATGGGCACAGGAGCAAAATCTGAAAGTTTATTCCGCTTTCAAGTTCATGGTCAAATCTACACTAGACCTCCATGTAGATTTTAAATTTATAACCGAACAGATTGTAGTTACTTCAGTGTTTATTTTCCCCTGTGACATGGGCAAATATTTTCATTGAGGAGAATTTGGAAAATTCAGCAAAGTGTAAGAAAAGAGAGTTCAAAGTCTCTATAATGCCATCCATCAGCAGCCGCTGTTGGCATTTCCGTGTGTTTGTCTTCAGGTCCTCCCCGCTCCACCTCACGCACCTCTCAGATGCGTACACGACTGTCATCGGACCCCGTGCACAGTTTCCTACCTACTCTTTCTTCTTCTCTAATATGCTTGTGTGGCCATCTTCTCATGTCATTAAAAATTCTTCATGATCCTCAGTCGTCTTTCAAACTTCATACCCAAGTTAGGGAGTTTTGCGCAATTACACATCCTGTCATTCGTCTAGGGTTTCCGTCATACTCTTAGGGGAAGTTCTTAGCGCTCACCACGGAAACCACCCTGATGACCTTTAGCATTTGTTAGAAAGCTTGTCTCTTCATGGGTCCCGAAAGGTAGCCAGAGCTGAAATCTCCTCTAGGTGCTTCTCCCGTAGAGTTCTTTACCCAGATAAAACTGAACTTCTAAGTTGGGAAGTGTTTTTGGCCTGGGCAAGTGGTTTCTGGGGCCCCAAGGACCCAGAGGGGCCTTGAGGCAGCGCTGGAGGTGAACACTGGGCTTTTCTGAGTCTGCAGTCTGGCACAGGCAGGAACGAAAGAGTTTAGGAAGTGCTAGTGCAGGGTCGTTAGCTGTTTGCTGGGCAGTCGGTAAGCAAATCAGCGTGTCTTTGAGACTGCTGTTTCGATGCCAACGTGAAAAGTCACCTGTTTCGGAGTCAGAGAGATATGACTTCTGTTTCTGATGCCACACGTACAAGCTGTTTGTGTCTGGGCAAGTTGCATAACCTCTCTGAGCCTCACTTTTCTCATGAATAAAATAGGGAAGATAACTATTTCTACTTTATGGGATTGTTGAGGGAACTAAATGAGATGCTGTGTGCAAAGCTCTCAGTGTGTCAGAAGTAAGTGGTAGTACTTGCTTAAGATTAAGATTATCATTGTCTTTCCCAAGTTCACCCAACGATGGGGACATTGAGTAGTGTTACATACTGTGGCCACATGCATCAGCCTGGGAATCAGTCTTCACTTCACACCCAGTTCCGCAGCGTGTGCCAGCATGTGCACTTGAGGGCTTATTCCCCAGTCACTCTGAAGGTCAGGTTACTTCTGTCAAAAAGTCCATCTAATGAAAAGCATCTTGCTGTGAGGTTGTGAGGAAGGAATGACACTATGTTCCGTAAGTCAAAAGAGAAGAAAGATTTCCTTTCATACGATACACCGCAGTAGCAGGAGCAGTCTTAACGTGCAGGCCTGAGACATGTCACCTGTAATGAACAAGGCGAGCGCCTCTGCCTTCATAACTTTTATTATATTTGCAGCGGTGTAAGTCACGGGTGTGTGCATTTCTGCATATTCAGTAAAACGTTCATTTCTGATGAGCCGGGCAGCTTTTTGAAGTCTGTGCCTGGCCTTCCATTCAGAATCTGGGCATTTGGAAGGGGACATGTGTGTTTTTCACAGGCAATTGGGACGTGCTGGTGGGGCCTCTGATAGGGAGAGGATGGGCCACTGTGGAAGAACATTAGGCAGATTGGGACCCAGGAATTAGATTATTGGAAGGTCTTCCTGGGATAAGTGTTATCAGTCCTAAAAACACCTCCCGTTCTGTTCCCATAGAGCTGTCCCCAGTCTTAAGTGGTCGTGGAGCTTCTTTCCGTTGCTAATACGAACTTCCCTGGGCACTGAGTAAAGTTTAATATGGTTATCAGGACACTCTTTTTCAGAATCATACATCGCTTCTGGATGAGTGTCATTTTTTTTTAATTTTATAATAGTTTATTTTCAAATTGGTTTACATATAACACCCAGTGTTCATCCCAACATGTGCCCTTTTTAATGCCCATCACCCCCTCTCCCCCCTCCCTCACCCTCCTCACCCTCAGTTTTTTTCTTAGTCTTTGAGAGTCTCTTATGTTTTATCTCCCTCCCTCTCTGTGTCTTTTTTTCCTTTCCCCTCCTCCCCTCCCCCTGGTTTTTGCTTAGTCTCACAAAGTCCACCTATTCGTGGAAACATATGGTATCTGTCTTTTTCTGACTGACTTATTTCACTTAACATAATACCCTCCAGTTCCATCCATCTGGCTACACATGGCCAGATTTCATTTTTTCTCATTGCCACGTAGTAGTCCATTGTATATATGTGCCACATCTTCTTTATCCATTCGTCAGTTGATGGGCACTTGGTCTCCTTCCATGATTTGGCTATCGTTGAAAGTGCTGCTATGAACATTGGGGTACACGTGCTCCTACGCATCAGCATTCCTGTGTCTCTTGGGTAGATTCCTAGCAGGGCTATTGCTGGGTCATAGGGTAGCTCTATTTTCATTTTTTTGAGGAACCTCCACACCGTTTTCCAGAGTGGCTGCACCAGTTTGCATTCCCACCACCCAAAAAACAAACAACCCAGTGAAGAAATGGTTGAGTGTCATTCTTTCAAGAACAAGATCAAGAAAGAGAAAAGCCTTGTCCAGAACTGCGGCTTAGCTCAGAAGGAATGGCTGCGTGATACGGTGGGGCAGATATTCCAGATGAAATATTCATGGGTGCAGGAAATAGGATCCGTGTCATAACATGGCCGTCCTGGGTTCCAGGGCTCCGCTGAACCTCTCTGCAAATCCCGCCCCCGTCAGCTCTCCCCTGCGAGCATTCAAATATATAATTAATATTCATTATTAATAATACATTTCTAATTTCCAGTTGCAGAAATATAGCTTCTCCCTCTCTTGGAGGATCACCTATATTTTGTCATTAACATTTTGTCATAAGAGGCAAGAAATGATTTAAATGGACAATAAATCGACAGGCGAGCTGCCGCTTTGAGCTTGGGCCCAGCTCTCTGGGGAAGGGCTTCATTTATCACCTGGGACTTTGCATGGGTTTCCTGCTGATTTATCTGCCAGGGAATGAGAGGGGATCCTGTGGAGGGGTCTCGGGCTCTGGAGGGTGAGTGAGTAGAGCTAGAGTACCAGCCGGCAAAGCTGGAGCAGCTCCAGCTGACAGAGGGACGCGGTGTCTGCCTGTTGGTCCAGTCCTTGCGAACCTGGGCCCACAGCTCTGCGTACGCGGCGGCCTAATCCCATGTCTCCGTTCGATTGACCACTAGCCGGGAAGCTCAGCGCGACCCGACCCGCACGGAACGCTTCTCCAGTGTTTTTCTCCCGAGGCATCTTGTCAAGGTATCACTCACGTGATTTCTTGAGCCAGAAACCTGGAAGCTCTCCGGTGCCAGGCTGCTCCCCGCCTCCCACATCCACACAGCCCCGGTTCCTCTCCAGACACTTCCTCTTCCGTTAGCCCCCTAGGCCCCCACAGAAGCCTTCGGGTGCAGGTGGGGCAGGACCTTTATCTCTTTTTGAAGATAAGAAACTAAGAAACTCACCCATAACCATGCTGGTAATTAATGTAATTAATGACCGTCAGGATCTAGGAGTCAAGTGGATCTCGGATCAGGAACCTGTTTGTTTCTCTATACCCTACTTTCCTGTTTTCAAGCCCTACAAGGCTTTGTGGGTGGCTCAGCCTTCCCTGCCGGGAGGAATCCTGTTCTCCCTCAAGGAGAAAAACACTAAGATGGTGTTTTTATACTTTGTCTCCATCAAAACTTATCCACCCTGTGTCCCATTCTCTTAGAGATCTTTTTTTGAATTGGCTAATGTCGTACTTAATGTAGATAAGCCGACAGTGATTCAAGGAATTAACCCTTCCTTGGTAACATTTTCAAAATGACATCTACTTGTGCCTTCAATCTATCGACTCCAGATATGGAAGTGTCAGGCCTGCCTAGGGACGAAGGATCTCCCTCAGGTGTATTCAGGGCGGATCTGTGCTAGGGCATTAGATTAAGACTGAGGCACATCGTGAGTGTTAGTATCTCCCTTTCGTGTTAGTGTTTGAGGGAAAGCAAACAACAACAAACAAAAACAACAACAGAAAACCGCCAGTGACATTTTAGAAGTGATTGTGTCCCTTTATGTAAAGATAATCCTCCTGGCCCAATGGGAGGATGATAATCCATGAGTGACCTCAGGGCCTTCCATTTTTGAATGACTTTGTTGTGCGATACACATTCTTGCGGATAACTTCATTCGAGCTGTACCAACACTTGTTTTGTGGGGTTTCTATATGGATGCAGAATCTGATTCAGAGTAGTTAAGCTCCTTGCTCAAGATCACACAGCAGTTCCATGGCGGGGCTTGGGCCAGAGTCCTGTTCTTTGGATTCTCAGATATATAGTATATGGGGGGGGGGAGGGGGACGGGATCAGAGTGGGAGCGCCCTAAAGGAGAAGGTTCTAAAGGTGGATGGTAAGACTTGGACTGTAGGAGCTGACCCAGACATGCCTGGTTCTAAATGAGGCTCTACCACACGTGAGATCCCGGGACAAACTGATGACTCTCTCAGACCTTCTGTTTCTTACCTATAAAACTGGGACAACTGTACCAACAACTCTCCTTCTTTTTAACCTTACATGGGCCCCCAGTTCCTAAAGCCATACCAGTGCTTGTGAACTATGAGATGCCGTGCAGATGTCTGGATGCAAAGACATAGTGGGAGAACTTTTATTCCTTCACAGAGAGCAGCGTGCATTTGCAGGCACCCCGCGGCAATGGCAGAGAGGATAAGACAATGAAGAGCTTGTATTTCCAACACCTTGAAACTGTGTCTGTTACAGTGTTTTTTGGCTGCCAGTAACAGAAACCAAGTCTGCACAAAATGGCAGTTTATAAGAAAATGTGGGGGCATCTCAGGACATGTATTCAGTGATTATTTGAGAATTAAATGCACTGTGAGGTTGGAAGAGGGGATGGCAATGTGTTGACAAAGTTGGTGGGTCTGTGACTCCTCTTCAGTGTGTCCCACTTCCTGGGGACTCATATTTCTACTTTTTGCTCATTATTACATAAGGGTTATTTTCTGGGATTTTTTCCTTTTTTTTTTTTTTTTGTCTGTTTTTTGTTTTTTGTTTTCATTTGTTTGTTTTTGTTCTGAGCCTGGCTCAAGAATGGTTTGTTCTCACGCTCATCTAGGAAATATGCATGAGATGAATTGAGAACTCCTTCTGGCCTTCATGCCCCTTTATAGATTCGTGTACCGAGCTGGGAATTTTTCTACAGAAAACACTGATCTCTATGACATGGTTGAAATTCTCCAGTGGGTTTGAGCTCCCTATTTCTTCTGAAGGTAGACTGGGCCTCAGAGTGTCAGAGTTCCCGTCACGAGATTACCTGGCCCTTTCTCTTTTGAATGGCTCATCACCTAAATAGACTGATTCGGTCCCCTAGTTCTGAGATTCTGTCCCCTAAATGAACTTGTAGGGGTTTTAGAGTCCTTCTTTCCTTACCAAATTGGCTAACCTTCAGAGAGTCAATACCCCAGCTGTCTGTCTGGGCTGGTTTAGTAATCAGAAGGTCCGAGACCCTCATCCTTTGAGTGGACTGCCCTAGTCGAATTAATACTTGAGAACAGATTTGCCTAGTATTCCAAAAGTCTGAACCTCCAGTCCTTCGGCTAGAAAGGTCCATCCCCAACTTGTGAGATTCACATTTCCTGGAGTCCCTGTGCTCTAAAGTAAAACGTCCATCTCTAGAGGCGAATTTGTCCTCAATTTGGTCAAGGGGCCCTGTTGCCTAAAGAAAGTGACTTGCTTCAGTTGAGCTGTCCTGCGGAGGAAGTTGTAGGATGGGAACACTTTTTTTTCTTAAGACAGAGCTCATTTATGTGGATTTCTTTCCTTCTTTGAAACCTCTGTGAAGCAACTTCTATTTGGAGCTGTGCCGTAGAGCATTCTGGTGGTTCTGTTGTGTGGGCCTCCTCCTCGGCTGCATCTCTGCTGACGTCTGCTCCTCAACAATTTATGCTGAAATTAACACGTGTTGGCTCACTCGCTGCCGTTATTTCCTACTGTATATTTTGGGAGGAAGCAAAACCTTGGATACATGTTATAATCGTGGAGCCGAAGATCCAATTCCGTCTCTGCTGATGAGATGAGAAATACAGCCTAGGGGGCCAGGGAGATGGTGTTATACATGAACATGCCAGAGCTTTTGGGGGGTTCTTTGAGGGATGATCTAAGATAGGAATTTATACTTAAAACCCTCTGGGGGGCAGGCAGTATTTCTATCTACCGGTCTTAAGAGGACTAGATCCAGCTGGCTCTCATCTCTTGCTGGTTGCCGAAGTGAGCCCAAAACACAAGCAGATGTTATAGTTCTGGTTCTTACATTGTGTCTGACAAACCCTGCGATTCTCCAGAAATTCTTTGGGGCTGTTCCTATGCATTACGGATGCCATATCGCTTCGGTCTTGGATCTCGACTCCTCTCTTTATCCAGAGACATTCTGGGTTCTGTGTGTGTGTGTGTGTGTGTGTGTGTGTGTGTGTGTGTGTGTGTGTGTTTAATTTGGGTTAAATATAGAGCTCTAGATCTTTTATTTTGGAAGAATCTCCTGTCAGGTTTTAAGACCTAGAAACAGACTAGCTTACTTAGGCAAAAAAGGGATTTAGTAAAGAGAACTGAGGGGACACAAAGAAGTAAAAGAAAGGGGGATAAGCAGCCTTCAGGAAGCTTGTACCAGCGAGAGCTCCAGGATCTGAGTAGCAGGAATTAAATGGGCTCACTTTTCAGGGCCTCAGTGTTGGACTCCGTGGCTTCCGGTCTTTCTGTTAGGAAATGGTTTTGGAATTTGTGTTTAAATTCTCAGGAGCAAGAGTCTGATTGGCTTAGATTGGAAGGGTAACTGAGTTAGGTAGGCTCCTTCCTAAGTATTTTGTAAAGATTAAGGTAGTTTATGGAGAGCAGTGATAAGACTGTGTTGAAAGCTACTGAATAAAAGAAGCATGAAAGTGATCACATCATGGCACCGTTTTTTGGTGTTCATCTTCCAGCAGCAAACGGTGAGATTTTGGCTGCTCCTCCAGGTTTCCCTGCCCCCCAGCTTTGCGGTAGATTAGAGCCCTCTCCATGGCTTGGATGTAGAATCCGCTGTATACCTAGGGGACGGCGGAAATACCTTCACTGGTGTTCTCAAGACAAAGTGGGAGGAGAAGTTTGCGAAAGGAAGGTTGAGATGATGTGGCCAAAGGACGTGACCATGGATGCTGAGTGGGGCCAGACAACTGTCAGGACGACAACGGAGAGGCCGTATCGAAAGGATTTTCTGCTAAGAAGCTCACAGACCCCTGGGTCTTGAGTATTCATGTTAGACATTCTCGGCAAGCCAGTGGTTAAGCCACTGCTTCTTAAAGCCTGGCTCCTGGGCCAGCAGCAGCAGCAGCACCTGGCATCTTGTTAGGCACGCAGCTTCTCAGGCTCCACCCAGACCTTCTGAATCCGAAACTCTAGGAGTGGGGCCCAGCGCTCTGTTTTAACAAGGCGTCCATATGATTCTGACGCATGCAAGTGGGAGAAGCAACCTCGTCCATCCTTCTGAATGTTGAGCAGATGTTCCGAGATTCCTTTACTCCTTCGCTTCCAGCATTTGCTTTTTCTTTATTTTCCCTCCCCACCACCTCTGGTTCTGCACTCTTGGCTCTGCGAGAGGAACTGAAACTCCTGAGAATATAGTGCTCTCCCTAACTTCTCACGCAGTTGTTCAGGACCAGTTCTCCTGAAAGATCTCTGCGGTAAGCCTCCTCCACTGGCCTCGGAAGTATCCTGTTATCTGCGGTAGAGGGAATAATGTCATATCCCAAAGAATTCCATTTTTTTTTTCTCAAAAAAGCAAAGTATGAGGCGCCTGGGTGGCTCAGCCAGTTAAGTGCCCAACTTTGGCTCAGGTCATGATCTCACAGTTTGTGAGTTCGAGCCCCGCATCGGGCTCTGTGCTGACAGCTCAGAACCCAGAGCCTGCTTCGGATTCTGTGTCTCCCTCTCTCTCTGTCCCCCCCACCCCCACCCCCGCTCATACTCTGTCTCTCTAAAATGAATATATGTTAAAAAAAAAAAAGAGAGAAGAAAAGTGTGGATCTAGGCTTGGGAGTTCAGAGGTGTTCAGGAGTTACTTTGACAGGATTAGTTTGCAAAGTACTCTAAGATCCCTAGGCTGGATGGCAGAGAATGCTAAGTGTGTTCTATACTGCTGAACTTCTCAGAAGTTTTAATAAGCTAGAGAGACCTGAGAGTCTCTAAGAAGGGAATATAGTATATAAGTTACCTGAATGCATTTAACCAGAGCTCATAGTCTAGGAACATATTCTGACTTAGACACTATCCCTAGACACTAGCTGTGACCCCCCTCCTAAACTCTTTCCCCTGTGGAGTGTGCTGGGAATTTTTCTGGTGATTGTTTCTAAAATATTTAGTAGTGTCACTGAAATTTGACATAAGGGTTTAAAAATTAAGTCTTCCATCATAAATCTTTCGTTCCTACATTCAAAACTTCGTGAATGAGTTTACTGGCCTGAGGGTCAAGAAATTTGGCTTCCAGTTCTGGGGTGAGCCTCCGTTTTACCAGTTGTGGCGATCTGGAGAGGAGGTTGTGGGAGAACATCTCAAGGGCTCTGTGCAGTTCCAGTCCTCCACCGATATTAAAATTCTGAAAGAGGCTATCATGTTTTATGGCATTTGAATTGTAGCAATTTATGGTTAACATTCAACTTTACCTTTTTATGACCATTACTGTTTGACATTTGGAGTGCCTTAGAACATTCCAATATAGTCTTAGCACCTTTTTACCTCCAAAGCAAATTTCTCTGGACATCTTTAATTGCCTGTTTCCATTCACAGCAAAATAAAGTAAAATTTCGACTTAAAATCTCTGACCTGGAGCCCCTAAGGAAACTGAATTACCTGGTATTTTTTTTCCATAATAAATTTCAGTAGGTTATATCATGCCTCCCGCGTGCCAACTGAGCATTTGTCTGAAGAATTTTTTGACCTCAGAGCTGGCTTGAGTTGGGTCCATATCTGATTGGACCTGACCTGGAGGCTTTGGTCATACAGGTGCATGGGCTGCTCCATTTCGAATCCTCAGAGGAAAACCACTTACTGTTCAGGTGACTTCTCAGAGCTGCAATGACTTGTGGGACTGTCACATGGCCTAGGGGTCACATGGCCTAATTTATTATTGAGCCCTGGCTGTGCGGAGATGAGTTTAAGACCTTGTACTTTAGGGTCTGGTAGACCTAGATGCAAATCTTGTCTTTGCTCTCTATAAGCTGAGCCGTGTCGGTGACGTTAGTATATCTTTACAAGCTTTGGTGGCAGGGAAACAAGTGGTTTGGAATGCTAGGAGCAGAGATTTGTTTTTTCAAAGTGACTGAAGAATTATCTACTTCCCCCCCCCCCATTACCTCTGACAATATTGAATTCGGGTTTGGAAGCTGTTTTTGTTTTTGTTTTTACAAAAGTGCCCTTAAATGGGAATTTATTTTGCAGTTCTGATGTGTGCCTTGTGAACAGTTAAGGATGGTAGTTAAGAGGGGGACTTTCCAAGTCAGGTGCATGTAAATGTGTACCTTTTAGAGACCCTGGAGCCCAAGGGAGACTAAACTGAGACATGTCGCAATGGCCCCTGTTCTTTGTGACCACTTTGATTCCGATCGGTTTCTGTATCTTTAGCTCAATACATTAGTTATGTCAGGGAGGAGGGTGGGAGGAAAAGAGGAAAAGAAGGAAAGAGGATTAAATATAGAAAGATAGAGAAAGAGAAAGTGAGAGAAATTCTCATGAACGCATAACCCACCCCAGATGCTCCGCTTATACGTGAGAGTGTGAATACACACTGTGGCCCACATACAACCAGGACCCTCTGTGGCCCTGTCTTGCATAATGTCCCATTTTTATCAGAACTAGAGTTGAAAACAAATCAAAGCTTCATTCAAAGTCTTGAGAAAATCACAAGGAAGGGAATAAATTCCAATTTCCTACCTATTTCATAAAACTTCTCTATTTCTCTGTCTCAGTGTCTCACATTAGGAATGATTCCTTACAAAACTGTCTTTCCCATTTCTCTGTCCTGCCTCCAATGCTTCTTGATATCTAAGCTAGGAAGCTCTTTTGTTTTTCCACTTCTCTTCCTACTTTAGTATTTTAAATGTTATTTTTATATGTATCAAATAAGCCTCTCTTATTTCTTTACTTTTCTTCCCTATTGACCATCATTTGGATTTCGCCTGGATTAACATTGTCTAGAGAAAGAATAAGATAGACATATATATAGACACACACACATCTATCTATCTATCTATCTATCTATCTATCTATCTATCTATCTATCTATATCTAATCTATTTATCGAGAGAGAGAGAGAGAGAGAGAGAGAGAGAGAGAGAGGATTCCTTAAAGTGAAATCACTTATAAGGAATCAGCTTATACAGTTCTGGAGACTGCTAAGTCCCAAGATCTGCAGTTAGCAAGTTGGAGACCCAGGAGGGCTGAAGGCACAAATTCCAGTCTGGTTTCAGTTCAAGTCCAGAGACCAGAGAAGGCCCATGTCCCAGCTCCAAACAGTCAGAGCCAGCCTTTTTCTTCTCTTCAGGCCTTCCTCCGATTAGATGGGGGTCATCCACGTTAGGGAGGGCCACCTGCTTTGCTCAGCCTACCTGCTCAAAAGTTCATCTCATCCCAGACTCCTTCAGGGACACCAGAACGGTTGACCAGATGTCTGCCCCCACCCTAGTCAAGTTGACACATAAAATTAACCATCACAGTGCTTAATAAACAGTATCTCCTGAGCTAGAGCAAGATTTGTTACCCCTTAACAGGTAGGGGAATTCTACCACAAACAGAATTTAACACATCTTTCTCCCAGTCCAGTCTTAAAAACTTTGCAGGAGCACCACAAGAATTAGAGCAGGCGTCTGTAACGTAGCGAGTGCGTATCACAGGATAGGGGCTCAAAGGAAGGAAGCTGTGTTTTCAGTCTTTCTCGGTTTCTTTTGGATTTGGACATATGCTCTTAACGCTGGGTATGAGACAGTGCACAAAACAAAAGAGAAAGAACAGCGAGCCTGCTTTCTAAGACATGCCCCTCCAGGTGGTTGTGTGGACGAGTGGGTGTTAACGCAACGTAATGCATTCAATTGGCAAATAATGGATTACCTCCCACTGTGGTGGGACACCAATAGACCCTCTGGATACACACAGAAACAAGACAAAGCTCCTTGGAGGAGCTCACCTTTTAATGGAAAAGATAGTCTGGTAAACAGATTTAAAAAAGAAAAAAAATGTGAAAAGCGCTAATTAGAGAGAGAGAGAGAGAGAGAGAGTTCCCAGAACACAGAGGATGGAGTGACAAAATCCACCTGTGACAAAATGAGGAGACTTTGATCTGGGTTTTCAAGGATGAGTATACATCCTCCTGAGAAGAATAACAATTATTTTGCCTCTAATGTGTTAGGCATTTTCATGTCTTTCAAATTTTCGTGCATAAAATTTTTCATTTAATGTATTCCTTATGAAAACCCCTAGGAAATAGATACTAATACCCCACTTTACAGATGAAGACACAGGCTGGGAAAGGCTCAAGTTTACTCAGCAGGGAGGAGGGAAGCCTAGGTATGAACCAAGGATTTTTTGGATTCAGTCCCTTGGAAGGGAAGAATTGCAAAGACAGAGCGATGTGGAAAGGCGTGGCATGCTTTGAACATGTTGTAGGGGCGCACCACTAAGGGTCACATTGCAGGAAAACCATTCTCTTTGGGGGCGTAGCCTTTGGTGATGGAGACAGGGCAGTGGATCTGGGAGAAGATAGACCACGGGTAGACGGAACACAGATGGGGACGGGGAAGGTGATCGATGTGCGGAATATTAATGGTTGTCTGTCTCTCCATTTGTAGAGGTGTGGGTGTGGGTCAAGTTTGTAATCAAGAGTGTGGGGCTCACACATGCCTTATTTTGAATTCTGCCAGTTACCACGTGGATAACTTAGAAAGTGACTCATCCTCTCCAAGCCTCAGTTTCCCCAACCATAAAGTTTGGATAGTTACAGCACCCAACTCAAGGAACTATTGACAGGAAGAAGAGACTGTGCATGTAAATTGCTTAACAACATACCCAACATCGATTAATTGCTCAATAAATGTAATTGTTATCATTACCGCTATTCATTCTCTTGGCAGGGTGTAGACCCATTTTTCTAGTGTACCTATTTAGGGAACTTTAAGGATAGTCATCGTACATTCTTGGCAGGTTCTCTGTGTGTATCTGTGCAGTCATATGCTTTAGATACAGCTGTGCTCCCCAAGGGCCCCTCCTAATGTATGCCAGGCTGCCGGTCTCACAGGCTATTTATATTTGGTCTGCTGTCTTATAAGGCCTGCGTCTGCTCCATCATCATTTTTGCACCTCATCTGCAAGATGGATGAAAGGAAACCCCTGTTCATCTGTGTCTGTAAGGCAGGTGGAGGTGACTGCCGTCGCCATGGTCGTGTGTGACTTCCCCTACACACCAGGGCGAGGTTGCGCACGGGACCTCAGCGGTAATGCAGCAGCAGTTTCCTGGAGTGTGGGGTTAACTTGACTGCATTTGCCATGTGCCCAGTGTTGTGCCCAGGGCCGCAGCGCCACACCCGCACGCAGCTCTTGATAGGGCCTATACTGTGTGTTCTTGGGCGATTTCCTGAAATTCCCTGAACTCTGCTTCACCAACTGTACTATAGAAATGATATTCTATATCTTGTAGGGAAGTTGTGAGTATTCGGATAATGTGTTTAAAACATCCGGCATCTAGTAGATATTTAGTCAATCCAAGCAATTAACGTTATTCTGCACCTTCATGCACTAGACTTTGGATTCCCAAGGAAGGGAACTATGTCTCGTTAACATTTGTATCCCCAGTGTCTACCACGTAGCAGGCTTGTATGTGTGTTTGTTGAATGAATAATCAACTAAGTAAGGTAGGCATTATTTCCCCTCCCACCCACCCCCCTTTATAGAAGAGAAACTGGAAACTCAAAGAGTGACAGTCACCACGTGGAGGAGAAGGGACTGGAACTTGATTTCTAGAGGCCTCCAAAGGCCAAATTCCCTTCTCTGAAACTGGATTTCTGATTCTGCCAGATTTTGATGAAAATTAGAATTTAGTGCCTTCATCTCTTTCACCTCTGCTTTCTTAAAGGGATGTTGATAAGAGCAACATTTCCTGAACCAAGGGCTGTGCTAGATATTTCATGAACGTTACGTTATTGAAGTTGCAAGCAAGCTACAAGACCCGGGTTCCAATCCCAGCCGGTTGAATGCCAAGCTCATCTTTAAATTCTCTTCCACACTCGTGTTTGCTTTAGCCAGAGAGGTGGGCTCAAGATGGGATGAATCTCTGAGATGAAGGATTTCTAGCGAACCTGTTACAAGAGCTCAGGCAGACAAACCCGGAAAGGCAGACACTGAATCAGAATCAACGTATATGTGAGGGCCGCCTTGAGATGCAGTGGTCTCGCCCTCTCTAATTCCACCAGGACAGGGCTGATCTCCATTTACATGCTGGGTGATGGATATGTCCTAAGGCAGAATTATTTATTTAAACCATCGGGTGCACAAATCAGATTTCAGCTACCAAGAAAAGTACATCGTACATACATTTCTGTAGAAAAGTCAGAGAGTAAAAAACCTTGATTAACAATCTACTCATATCTCAGCTATCCTCCCCCATTGTTGTTATTCAGAAAATTCCCAAGGAGACCACGGGGGTTTTCCTTGATAGGAAGAAGTCCTTGTCAAGGGCCGAGATGCTGGAGAGAACTGTAATTCAGGATAACGAAACTGCTTTGCGTTGGCAATTCAGAGAGATAATTACCTGACATTGATTTACTCTTCTTCCTTATTAAAAGAACTCCAATTTTGTTCAGGGTGGAAATATACCCAACTAAAACTCTTGGTTTCCCAGATTCCCTTGAAACGAGGAGTAGCCATATGATACAGACGTGGCCAAGGAGCTGAAAACAGTCTGCTGGGTGGAACTTCCAGGGACGTTTCTGCCTTCTTGGTAGAAGGGGGCAGGTGTCCTTTTACTCATCACTACTACTCCTCGCTCATTTGACTCGTTGCTACCGCTGCTGTTACGACACACACACTCGCGCGCACACACACACACGTGCATGTTTCCTGCTCGGTGTTACTTATGTTGCAGGTGTGAGGCCTGGGAGCAGAGCAGACCATGAAGAAAAGCTAAGAGAGCTCCTGAGATGCTTGTCTTGAGGCCGTGTGGTCACTGAACCAAGTCAGCAGCCTTCTCGTTATATGAAAGGAGGGACCTATTTGTTAATTGGCCATTCTATTACTGGAAGCTGAGAGCGTTCCCAAATGAATTCTATGAATTTACTGAGGCATGTCTTAGAAGGCCTACCACTTACGGGAGCATGCTGCCTGTTCTCAGACCACTAGTGTGTGTCCTATAGAAGGGATGGGGGTTGGGGGGAACCAGGATATAGCCTGGTCCTTGTTTCCTGAGCTGGTCTCAGAGTTTCCGTTTTGGGTCTTGAATCAATCCGAGCTTCAGGAAAGAGCCAGGCCCCTTTCCTCCCTGCATTAGATACATCAGGGAGCTGCAAGGCCAATGGGGCAGAGACTGGGCCCACGGAGGAGAACTCTGACAGTGCCCCATGTGGATGAAAACTTGGAGATATTTATAACCCTTTTAAGAGACGTGAATTGCCAGAGGGAAGGCAATTGGCTTTTTATTTGAGCCGTGAGAATGATGGATCCAGAAACCAGGCCGCACGGTGGGATGCAGGCATAAATAAAGCTGGTCATGGGGCGCCTGGGTGGCTCAGTCGGTTGGGCGGCCGACTTCAGCTCAGGTCATGATCTCACGGTCTGTGAGTTCAAGCCCCGCGTCGGGCTCTGTGCTGACGGCTCAGAGCCTGGAGCCTGCTTCCGATTCTGTGTCTCCTTCTCTCTCTGCCCTTCCCCTGTTCATGCTGTGCCTCTATGTCTCTCAAAAATAAATAAACATTAAAAAAAAAAATTAAAAAAAAAATAAAGCTGGTCATCTCTGAGGTGGGTGCATCAACACAATCTATGGAGACAGCTTGGTTTTTGTGGAAGTTACCCCTGGTTCATCACAGTCCTTTCTTAGTATTGGTAGTAGCATTCATAGAGCTACCTAAGCCAGTGAGAACAAATATGGTAATTGGAGAAGAACTTCTAAGAAGGATAGCAAATGATGAAATCTGTCTGTTGCACCATTGACTCTTGAATAGATCTGACACGTCTGTGCAAAGAGCTTTGGGCTATTTGGAAGCCCTGGCAGAAAACCCAAGTACAGTCGTCTGGGTTGTGCACTGTGTAAAGCCAGAAGGTGCCAGTTGCATAAAATGATCGTATGTGACAACAGCATGAGAAGTGCCTGGTGATTTCAGCTATCTCTGATGCTCGTCTAAACTTCTCTGGGAACCACCCTCATGGGCCTTGCTTTTTCCCCCCACTTCTATTCCTTCATTCATCTTCTGATTCAAAGAGTATTTACTGAGTTGTTGCTTTATTCCAGACCCCTTGCTAGAGCCTGAGAAGACAATGGTGAAAAACAAGCAGATCTGGCCTATTCTTACAAAGCTTATATGCCTAAGAAAGAAGATAAATATTAAACACAGAAATAAATGTAAATTTTCAGACATGGTTAGCACAGAAAGGAGAGGTATTTCATACTAGTAAAACTTAAAATGTAGAGTTTTGAGCGGGTCTGAAAATCCAGGGACCACTTGAGCTGCAGTTTGAAGGACTAATGGAAGTTACTGGTGCAAAGAGAAGGAAGAGCATATCTGGGTGAGGGAACAGCAACTTCAAAGTCCTGTAGTGGGAGGAAGTTGGCCGACTGCAAGGGACTGAGAGGAAGTCAGCATCGCCAGGGTGGTGTTGGAGAGGGGGTGCTCACTCCCTAAAACGAATTCAGCTTTCTGGTGTGGAAAAAACCTAGTGGGACACTCTTATCGCCAACTGCCCTGTTTAAGTCTCAGCTTTGCCTCCTTCACCTCACGCTCATCTGAGCCCTCATCATTCAACTCTGCCAAGCCAGACTAGAGGCTGGGGCCTCACCTCTCACCTCCCCTTGAGATTCCTAGGGTGAGAAGCTTGGAGATAGCCCCAGCACTGTTTCACTCCCCGGCATCCACAGAACCCAGGGCTCTCGAAGCAAAATGTCATTCCTCCAGTTGGGACCAGATGGACTGTCCAGATCGTCTCCATTTGCCATCTCAAGTAAAACACTAGGATGCTACAAAAAGAAGGCTAGCTTTTCCACTCTCGCTCTGCATCTTCGCATGCGGCCCTCAGATTATTTCCATTGCCAATCCTTCCAGAAGATGAACAGTTGAATGAGCCAGGAGGCAAGGGAGAAGGGAGGAGGGGGAAAAAAACACACGAGCTCTTTCTTAAGAAATCAGAAGGGCAGTAGGCGGACAAAAGGACTCTGTTTGCTCCATCCTCTTGGCACGGTGGTCAAGAGCATGGGCTTTGGTGGAGCCAGGTGCTCATCTCAGCTGTGCTGTTTTTATCCATGTGGTTCTAGGCAGAGCCTTCTACTGCTCTGAGTCTGTTTCGTCAACTCCTAAAAAAAATAATAATAATTATACTTACATTCAAGAGTTGCTTTGAAGATGAACTCAGATAATACAATAAAGCACTTAGGCACATGATAAGTTGTCAGTAAATTGTAGCTGTTATTATTGTATTATTATTAACAAGCATAAGGAAAAGAAAGGTAGACTTTTGTTTATCAGAGCGGAAAACTTCTTTGAAACCTTGTTGGAGCTCATAAAAGGTGATAGAATAATCTTTCGGGACTGTCAGCGTTTTAGACTTCAGACATTGAAATATCAACAGGATGCCCATCTGTCAGGGGTGCCGCAGAGGAGCTTACCCCTTTGAGGGTCCTTCTGTGAAGGATGGTAGAGGGAGGGCGTTGCATTAAATCACTAGGGCTTCTCCTTAGCTACCAGATGCTCTGAGTTTTGCTGCTATTCCAAGCGCTTGGAACCACATTCTGAAATTTGGAGAAAGCTTGGCGTCATTCCCCCTGTCAGTCTCATGAGATAAACCTGGAAGTTCGAGATGTAGTATTTCTTGGGTAGTGGAAGATCCTGAGCTTTTATCTGATGCGGTTTTGAACCTCTGTTGATGGTGATGATGTCCAGTTAAAGAGCCAGCTCTTCGGGGACGCCTGGGTGGCTCAGCCGGCTGAGCGTCTGACTCTTGAGTTCAGGTCAGGTCATGATCTCGTGGTTCATGAGTTCAAGCCCTGCATTGGGGTCTGTGCTGGCAGTGCGGAGCCTGCTTGGGGTTCTCTTTCTCCCTCTTTGTTTCTGCCCCGCCACATCCCCAAAAATAAATAAACCTGAAAAAAAATTTTTAATAAAAACACAAGCCAGCTCTTCCTGCTACAGTGTGCTCCTGTCAGCATCTTACTGTCACAGGAGAACCTGAGCTCTCTGGGCAGATAGATCTGGGTCTGAATCCTCGAGGCGGGCGGTTGACCCTGAGTAAGTGGTTTACTCTGTCTGAGCCCCGTTTCCTTACTTACCAGGAAACGATATCCATGCATGAGTGCTCTGGCTTGGGGGATGTTTAGAGGTAATGTCTACGTAGTGCCTAGCACAATATCTGACTCAGTGTTTGGACTTTTGGACACAGGAACCGGAAATTATAACAATAAACACAGTAATAATAGTATTGTTGTTATTGCTGCTTATTCAGTGTATTTTTTAAACTATCAAAAGAGCTGCTTCATTTGAAACAGGCACAGAGAAAGAATATCTTACAGTTGGTCGTGGAGGGAACCCCATAGAGACATGAGAAAGACTTGATCGGCAGAAGTTTTGGGCTGTGTGTGTGTGTCTGTGTGTGTGTGTGTGTGTGTGTGTGTGTGTGTTTATAAGATTGGCAGCCCTAAAAAGAAGTTACAAGAGTAGCTACGGGGGAGAAACTGATCACAAAGCCGAGTGTAAGCAAGAATTACGCTTTCCTTCTGTGCTGCAGGAGTGCCTCACCCTCTGGGGGCTGGTTTTCATTTGTAATCCGAGTAACTCAGTCGAGCTGCAGACAGCCAACCTTGCATTGACTGGGGACTCTGCGGGGGAGCTCAGGCACCCGCGTACCCAGGGACCATAGTTGTGCTTATTAGTTACCACCGTCCTCAGTGAGTGTGCATGTCATCGTGCTGGGATGATTATTCTAGGCCTTTGTGGGACCTGGTGGAGAGAACCGCAGAAAACAGCTCTGTCCAAATGTGGCTTCTGACAGAAGAAGGCCCTGTCTTTCGGCTGACCCCAGCCCCCTATTATAGCGCCTGCCTGAGAAAGCTCAGGGCTGCCCGGAGATTTCCTGCGTGTTCTAGCTAACACCTGACATAGGCTGCTGACTTTTCTTTCTGAGACCGTTTACTAAAAAGGTCTTACAGTTGTGAATATGCATCTTTTAAGACTCAAGTGTTTTTCTCACGGACCTGAAAGCCTTTCATTTTAAATATACTGGTCAGAAGGATAGGGCCTCTGTCTCCCAGTCTCTGTAGGGGGGTAGAATCTTAACCTTGATGATGGCCAGCTAGCAGACACAGCTGGCCTAATCGCATTTGTCCTGACCAAGCCTTTGTAAATTTCCTCTTCTCTGACTCAGCTGAGCCCCTGCTCCCCCTCACTCTCTCTTCAGAACACCCAAATCATTTCCACACAAACGGAATGGAGTCCCGCTTTTCACCCTGCTGTCAGTAATTACTGAATAAAATATAAAATAAAATCTGTTCTCATCACTTTAATTAAAGTCCAGTTGTGTTTGTCTTGACCTTGGAAAAGCTTTCCCAGGGCAGGGTGGATGTATTTCTTTGATGTCTGGTCACCAGCAGAGGGTCAAGGGATGTTTCTCTTCTTTCCTTCCCAAGCGAGAGACTGCGCCAGGCCATTGTTACAGTGCCTGGATATTAAGACAATGGACATAAAATGGGAATGATAATAATACCTGCTTAATGAAGTTGTCTTCAGGATTAATTAAGTTAATGGAGCTAATTGACCTGGAGAAGCAGCGAATTTCGGACTCCTCACCCTCCCCTGCACTAAGGATTCCAGGAATCTCCTAAAAATCTTACAGCTCTCAGGACATAGACCCTTTCCTTTGGCGAATGCCCTGGGTGAAGGTGAGAGACATGGTATGGTTATCGAGCATTTAAATATATGCCAGGCATTAAGCGAGACACTCTGCATCCTTTGTCTCAGGTAGGTCTTCCAACAGAACTTCTGTTTGTAAAGTAAGGAGAGAAAAGCAGATTGGCCACCAGAATTTATCCCTTTTCCTGCGTTAAACCCGATTGGAGAGATAGCAGAAAGGAGGGCAGGAAATGAGGGAGGGAAGGAGGAAGCTATCATCCTGTAAAGAGCACCGAACAGACCAGGAGAGGCCAAGATGGATTCTGGGAGGTAGAAAACAGGAAAGGTGATGAGTGACATCAAAGAGCAGAGACAGTTATAACTGGTGTTGGGAGGCACAGAGTACGAGGGAAGGCAGGAGTGAGTTGGTACTTAGAAACTGTATATGGAGCTTGACCCTCCAGGTCCCTCTGCCCCTCCCCTGACACAGTCAGACAACTCCCTCTCCTCCCACCCCTCACCCCTGCCACACAGAAGAAGAATTTCTATATTGATAAATGAGAGAAGTCCAGGACTCATGGGATCAACAGGGATAGCAGTCAGTTGGAAAGAGAAATGGGGAAACACTGGGGCCTCTCAGTTCCCTTGGGCTCCTCACCCAAATGCTTGGATGATTTTTATCTGGAGAAACTGGCAGATCCGTGAGAAAGGACGTCAAGATACCGAAATATTGAGGTTCTCCAGTGAACAGGCTGATTCACTTTCTCATCGTCCTACAAGGAATTCCATCAGCCAACACCCTACGCCGTGTGCATGGAACTCACAAAGGGCTTTCTAGAGTCCTCTCTTCAGTCTCATCACCTCTCAGCGCAGGAAATTTCCAGACTGAAAGGGAAAGACCCAAATAAGCAAGAAACAAGGCGAGAACAAGAAAAACGTACAGTATTTAAATGTCGTGGAGGTAAATATTAGAAAGATCAGCTGAAGCAGTAGAGACCAGCTGCCTCAGGGAACAAGATTCAGCAGTGAGGAGGATTGAAACCGCTGATTTTCATGATCAGATTTTTAGCATTATTTGATTTTTCTTTAAATGTTATATTTGGCAAATATAAAATTTGATTTTATAATCTTACGGAAAGAAATGCTTCCCATTGAACAGAGGAGTCAGCCGAGCCTCAGAAGGGTAGGTGACTTGCCCAGCATGACAGCAGGCAAATCATAGAGCCAGATTCGAACTCACATGTATCTGTCTTAAAACCTCAGGATGTTGCTACTTCTGAGTGATTTCTTGCTTGCTATGTAAAAATCAGTTAAAGAAAACCAGCCTCTGACAGATAACATTCCCCTTACGAGCCTTCTGTGAGGTCAGTTAGAGTGAGCCGGGTGTGCAGTAAACTCTTCAAGTCCCTCATTAAGGGAATGAGACTGGGGGCCGTGGGCTATTCAGTGCATGATTCCAGGCACGATCTGTGTTGTGGCCAAGACGGTTATTGCTGCAACTCAATATGGTGGCCCCCGAGGACTATGGGAAGACAGCAAGGAATGAGAAATCCACAGCCTTAAAATACATTATTGATGTCTGACTGCACTGGGAACCGGGGAGTTTTGAGGCATTCTTTTAGAGTTTCGTTTTGTTTTTTTTTAAATCTCCTTCCCTTTCAAAAATAAATAAATAAAATAGGCTCTATGCCAGAAATCCAAATCTTTGTAAGCATTCCTCCTTCAAGTGGTAGCAGGAGTTTTCATCGTTTGAGTTGCCCCAAGAAATGCCAACCTCTTGTTTTCTCTCCTGCGATTAAAGGCAGCAGTGCAGGGCTGCCAGAAGTTTAATCTCTAAATTGATAAATAGAGACAGATGAGGAGGGAGAAAGACCTTGAGAAAGACATACTGTGTCCTGCTTTCTTGGGTCTGACAACCCATATGCAGTTGGGACCCATATTGGGGAATCTGAGAACTGGCGGCTTCCGTTGTCTCCTTTTAGTGGAAAGCACCCGTATCCAGGCCAATTTGGAATAATAATAGTTCTCTTCCTCAAAGTCCATCTCTTCTTGGAGAGAAGTCTCCTCCGCTGACTGCCCATGTATCCAGCCATGGGATAGGTTAGATGTTGAGCTTTTGGCTTCTAGGGAAACCCCTTCTACTTCCTTTGTAGTACGAGTGTTAGCATTAGCTGTGCTTAGATGGAATTGTTGGTTTATTTTTCAACTTCCTTTCCTGATTATAACCTTTGCAAGGTTAGGGACTGTGCCTGTCTTGTGCAATACAGTATCTCATCACCTGGCAGTGACCTGGCACACAGAAGCCTTAAGAAATATTTCCTAATAGACCAAAAGAATAGAATATTGTAACTCAACAGTACATTCTTTCCAGACCTGTTTTTATTTTTTATTTTTCTGAGTGGTATGGTCCACCGTCCCATCCTTATTACTTAGAATAGCTGAAATGTGATATTCATGGCTAGCATAATTTTTTGTTGTTGTTGTCGTTAAAAAAGGAATCCTAGGCGATTTGTGTGCTTAAAGTGGGGTGACTACACACACGTTAGACTAACTGACAGGATCTCAACCTGCAGAACAATCATCACACCCTCAGCCACTGCCACTGAGCCCTTTTTCTGAATGGCTCTTGTGTGTATGTGTGTCACCATATCCGGTCTTTCAGCCTTCCCAATCTTAAAAATTCATCAGGAAATTTCTCTGCTCCACCTGACTTAATCCTTTGTTACAACAGAGTATACCAGGGCCTCTGTGTTGATATGTCGGCCTTCCTGTCCCTTTTCACCAGCCTCCGGCTTCAGGCAGTGAGAAGGGAACTTAATTGTTTCTTATTGGCTGCCATCTTGTTTCTCTCCTCCTCCTCTTTGTTTTTCCTAAAATAACCATAACACCAAGTTGTTAAAGCCTACAACTCATAGTAGAATTTGGCTAGACCAAAGGCTGATAAGCTCTTTCATGGCTGAGATGCCAAAAAAATTTAATAGTACCCTAATATGGCTTATGAATGGAATGGAATGAATAGTTGCAAGCCTCTTGCAGCATCTCATGGCTGGAGTGAGACCAAGACATAGGATCTGGAAGGGATTTCAGTGAATATAAAGTCCAACCACCTTATTTTATATTTGGAAAGCTCACAGAGGGGAAGTGAGTCCCCCCAAGTCAAGCAGATCTCTCTCAGCAACTGAAGAACAAATTTGGTAATGAGAATACTATTTTAAGGTATTATTCTTTTGTTTTCATCTCCTACCACAAGAATCATGTTCCTAGAGAGCCATTGTACCATTAGAGTCCCAGGGAAAACAAGAGAAAAAGTCTTTTTACCTCAGAAAAGAGCAGGATAAAATATAAGTGAAATTCTCTTAAGATAGGAAGGATAGAAACACCCACTAGCCATTGCTTTTTTTTCTGGATCAGAATGGGTAAAACTAAGTAACAGAGGATGTTGGAAGACACATGGATCCTGCCCATCTCTTTTTAGGATCAAGCCTGGTGGTAAGTTGGGATTTGGGAACTTGACTCCTCCCAAGCTGCCCCTAGATTAATTTGGAGACTTCTATATCTATATACTTCTATAACAAGATTGCAAGGAGGAGAGACAGAGACAGAGACTAGATTAGCATTCCCAAGTGACGTTAGAGTCCTATGTCGTAAAATGGACCAAGGAATTTTCCTGTGCATCACTGTGAAAGAGAAAGAGTGTAGAGAAGAGTCTATTATTTGGTAAGTTTCCCAGGGTGAGGAAATGACCCTGCCAGTAGGGGCTACCATGCAGGAATCCTGGAGCTGGGCCATTGAAATCAAGTATACCCAGCCCAATATGGGGTTGAGTCAGAATGTGAGTCCTGACAAAACGAGAAGACAGTCCCTGAATTCAGCACCTCCAGACTTCTCCATCAGATCCTGATCAGTGATCAGCACTGTCCTGGGCACAGAGCATTGCTGCAGAGAGCGGGGGAACCAGAAGTACAGAAGCACCCAAGGTCAGCTTCCCCCTCTTCCCCCGGTGCCCAGAAGCTCTCTCGGGGATGATCAGGAGAAGAGGAGGGAATTGGAAAGACCACATCATCCAACAAAAGCATGAATTTCCTATAAAAATTGTATGCCTTATTGAACAGGACCTAGCTTACTGTATTTGGGCTAAGTTTGGCCCTCCACTCCACCATTTACCAACCCATCCACCAGAGGAAGGTGGGAATTCCTATAGAATGTGAGACTAGCCATAGAAGGAAATAAAGTACATTTTTCTTTACATACCTCAATGTCATGGGAGCACATTGGCCACCCGGTTACAGGTTTTAGGTGTCATTGCTGAGCTTTCTTACCTGCTTTAATTCAGTTTGGTGCTAAGGGCAGGTGCCCACTCATAGGTGTTTACTGGTGAGCCTTTTTGGTAAGCCATAGAGTTCATAGGGGTGTTTGGAAAATGAGTAAGTAAAAAAGGATCCTGGATTCAGTCTTTTTGTGAGTGATGCATTCTACCCCTTCCATGAGTAGTGGGCATGATAGACAATTCAATGAAGCCTTCCCTTCCTAGTTGAAGGGCAAGTTCATGTTTCCCTGTAATGATGTTACCTTTGTTCTTCGCAGCCTTAGCAGCTAGAGTGATAGTGTCATTCTTTAATTAGAGGGGAAATTTTAAGGATTATTTAACCCAATCCCTTCATGTCACAGTTAGGAAATGCAAGGCTTTGTGATATAAGGTGGTTTACCCATGGCTACAAAGACAGTTAACAGCAGAAGCAAGCCCAGAACTCACACATCCTAATTCCTGGTGTTCTAGACTAGTCTGCTCTATATTTTGCAGCCTTCTCTGTACATAAGAGATCACACCCAAAGAGAAAACCATCTGGTCTACAACTGAAACAGCTGCTACTGGCGGGTAAGAGGATGAACTCTGATGACTTCTGGGAACTCAGGCAACTGTCTGACCTCTGAGACTCAGTTCCAGACGCTTTTCCCATGAGCTTTGGCACCTCTAAAACTTGATACCCCAGGAGAAGAAGTAGCACAGTCACTGGGACTTGCAAAATTCCAAGAAAACACGGACATGCGGATGGCAGGAATCACAGTGTTCTCTTTCTTCTCTCACAGAGTCCACAGGATGCCAAAAAGACAAATGCATTTTTCTCCTCCAAATTATTCCTCCTACAAATGCTAAGTATCTCCATCTGGGAGACATTTAACATTTCAGGCAGCTATTGCTGATCTGTAGGAGGACTAGCCACGTATCAACTGTCTCCCCAAAATAACTCCCCTTATTGCTGCAGGAACTGCCAAGATCCAGCCCAGACAGAAGGGAAACAGTGTGTCTGGGAGGCCCAAGTTAGAGAGCAAGAACAGCCGTCCCCGCACCCGGGACCATCCGCTCTTCTCTCTTCAGAGGTGTGTTTTGATGAGACACAGTATGGATGTCATTGCATTCCTCTCCTGAAAGCCTGGGCTTCCAGAAAGCATTTCATCAGTGACAGTCCCCCACATGATTGTTTCATGTTTTTTCTGACACCTTCAGTTCATTCACATACATACAGGAAATCACATACATTTCCTGATAGGCCGAGTAAGAACACGTCCCACAAAAGATGGCAGTGATGGGAATATCTGAGCTCTGAATAAGATCCAAGAACTTGTCTTCACCACTTCTGTTTCTGCTCTGCTTGACTTTGCCAAATCCAACCATGGGGGGAAATGAACACTGGACTAACATCCAGGCCACGAATCCTGCGTTTATCCACTTGCCCACCTACTGTTTATTTGTTATCTACAGTGTGGTGGGAGCGAGGAGGGAGCCAAGGAGAGAGGAGGCACATCGACTTCGTCATCACAGAGTGCATCGGTTAATGAGGGAGGTGTATAAAATATGTCCACAAACATGGCTACATCTCGGTAGAATGGTATAGAAAGTCCTGCTAAAGGAGCATAAGAATGGCAAGAAGTCACTGCCAGCCTTTGTGGTGTACATGGCATTTGTCCTAAGACCTTTAAGGAGGAGGATTAGAATGTCAACCTGTGGAAGTCAGTTGAGGGAAGGACATCTCAGGTGCATGGACAGCTCGAGTGAACAGTTCAACCTTGGAAACGAGTCCAGGGCTGGAATTCATTTATTCATTCGCTCCTTCCTTCGCTCGGTTAAAGTGACAGGTCCACAGCCCAGAGTATGTTCGGGGCCATAGAGCTAGGACCTGGGCATATTAAGATACATAAAACGTGATCACAAGAGTCTTACCTAGTGGGCGAATCAGAGAAGTGGAGGAGAAAGTGCAGTGTAGGGTGGCAAGAACCATAATGAAATGACCAGAGGAGACTGGGGGAACACAGGTGGGGACTGGCCTCAGGCATGGAAAGCCAGGAAAGACCTCCAGCAGGAAGAAAGCAGAAGCAAATGCCAGAGATGGAAGAAGTACTTTTCCAGCAGCTCTTGGCTCCGCAGGCAGACTAGGGGGCAGCTGTCGGGGGCGGGGTGGCAGGTAGGTGGGTGAAATAATGGAACCTGATTAAGGTGTTTGCATTTTCTTAGCACGGGAGTTCCCCCATCCGTTCTTCTGTTTGTGTTGGTGCAGTGGAAACAGCAAGGTTGTGGATTCACACCGCCACTGGGAGTCCTGCTGGCCGCCTGGGACGGGTGGGAAGGTCTAGCCCCGAAAATGTGCAAAGCTACTGTCTACCACTTGTTTTGTCAGTGTTCTCATCCCATTTTATGCTGTTGATTCTCTTTCCTCAACGTGTTGGTCTCGGTTGCCAGTGAGTTCGTTCAGGACAGAGAGTAAGCCCTTGGAGCAGTTAGCACAGGGCTGAGCCGCATGATAGATGCCCAGTATGTACCTGATGACCTATTGGCATTGCGGGCACGCACGCGCGCACGTATGTGTGTCTGCATGTGAGATTCTGTGGGGGCTGCAATATGATGGTTCTTGTGCTTGACAGACTAAAATATTTCTCCAGCTTCTCTCATCATTGCCGATGCTTTCTTATTATGTGCAATCCTTTGTTCTCTTATGTATGAATGATAGTTTATTGGCCGGGAACATAATCTTCTGAAAGGAGACATTTTTAGGTAATATATGTGTTTATATGTGGTCTGCATCAGTGACTGGCCACCGGAACACCTGTCATCAGATGATGAAAAAATTTTTAAAGTATCTATTTTAGGTTTTTGGTAAACTTAGATATTTGATAAATCCCTGTGTATCATTTAAAGGAGAGAAAGTATTGCTTTATGTCAAACATTTAAACATGTTGTTGACTATTAAAGAAAAGTTCAAAATAAAAAAAAAATCTAGTGTCACTGTTAATTTGTTCCTATCTTGGATATCTTTGTATTTTTTTATGCATGCATATATCACTGGGTGCTTTTAAAAATTAAGATTGTAGGGGCGCCTGGGTGGCTCAGTCGGTTAAGCGGCCGACTTCGGCTCAGGTCACGATCTCGCGGTCTGTGAGTTCGAGCCCCGCGTCGGGCTCTGTGCTGACCGCTCAGAGCTTGGAGCCTGCTTCAGATTGTGTGTCTCCCTCTCTCTCTGCCCTCCTTCTGCTCACGCTCTATCTCTATGTCTCAAAAATAAATAAACATTAAAAAAATTAAAAAAAATTAGGATTGTAGGGGTGTCCGGGTGGCTCAGTCAGTTAAGCATCTGGCTCTTGGTTTCAGCTCAGGTCATGATCTCACGGTTCATAGGTTCGAGCCCTGCATTGGGCTCTGTGCTGGCGGTGTGGAGCTTGCTTGGAATTCTCTGTCTCTCTGTCTCTCTCTCTCTGTCTCTCTCTTTCCCTCTGCCCCTTCCCCACTTGTGCTTGCTCTCTCTCTCTAAATAAATAAACGTTAAAGAAAGAAAAAATATAAATAAAAATTAGGATTGTTGGTTATATCCTGACTTAGAAGATGCATTTTAAAATACTATAAATAGCATGTAGACATTAAATCCTTTTATGTGAACATCATTTTTAGTGGCTGCATAGTGTGTGAACCTAAGTCTTGAGGGGAGAGTAGGGATTAATCCAACTACGCCACAAATAAAGACAGAATTTCTGCTTCATAAGGAGATGTTCCAGTGAAGAGTACACGATAGCGGGTTTGACACGGGGATCAGGAAAAGCTTCCACAAGAGGGTGATGACTCATTGAAATCTAAATGATAATTCCAAGTTGTCACCAGGCAGGGATGGGACAGAGATGGCATGAGAAGGGGCTCCCAGTAAAGATGACAGTGTGTGCAAAATGCTGACCACAGGAAACAGGGGACCTTTTGGGGACATCTGTTTTCTAACCGATTTTCACTGCTTATTTGTATGTCTTTATGTTGCCTCCCGGCCATCTTACTGAACTCTTTTATACCTCTGGTTATTTTCCCGTGTTTTCCAGACCTCCGCTCATACTGTTTTCAGCTAATCCTAAGACCATTCATGATTTCAGCCTTCACCAGCCCCAGGCTGAGCCCTCTGGCTGTGTCTGCTCGTGTCATCCTCACTGTCCTTTCTGGGGCAGGTTCACTGTTCCCCATACACAGGAAACCGACACTTGTACCAGGCAGATAATTTACCAAAATGATGTTCAATTGCTAGTGAACGATGCAGCGGGGATCCAGACCCAAACCTAATGCCAGTGCGCGTGCATCCAGCCTGGCATCAAGCTAACCTTCTCACAGTTATTTTTTAACGCTTAAAAAATTTATATTTGATTCTGAACATTTGTACTAAAGGTCAAAGCATCTAGGAATTTCTGTTTTCTTTTGTTAAATAGGGAATTCTTTTTTTATTGTGGAAAGAACACTTAACGTGAGAGCTACCCTCTTCACAGATTTTTAAGCGTACAACACAGTGCTATCTTGTGTAGGCTCGCTGTTGTACGGCACGTTTCCAGAAAACTGAAACTTCATATGAGTTGAGCAGCTGCTCACTTTTCCCTCCTCCCCGCAGCCCCCGGCGATCAACATTCTGCCGTCTCTCCGGGTGTGACCGGTTCAGGTGCCTCGTGCAGTGTTTGACCTTCCACGGCTGGCTTATTTCACTTCGCAGAATGTCCTCCACGCTCAGGCGTATTGTCACGTGTGGCGGGATTTCCTGCTTTCTTTAAGGCTGAGCGATATTCCATTACATATATAGACACCACATTTTCTCGTTCCATTCATCAGTCGATGGACGTTTAGGTTGTTTCCATGTCTTGGCTCTTGGAAATCACGCAGCAGTAGCATGAGAGTGCGTATACCTGTTTGAGATCCCGATTTTAGGGGTTTTTTTGTTTTGTTTTGTGTTGTGTGTGTGTGTGTGTGTGTGTGTGTGTGTTTTTTTTGTTTTGTTTTGTTTTGTTTTGTTTTTATGTAAATACACAGAAGTGGCATTGCTGGATCACAAAAGGTAGTTCTATTTGTAATTTTTTTGAGAAACCTCCGTGCAGTTTTCCACAGTGGCTGTACCACTTCATGTTCCCACTACTAGTGCGAAAGCGTTGCAGTTTCTCCATGTCCTCACCAGCACTTGCTATCTTTTGCCCATCTAACCGGTGACACATGATAGCTCATTGTTTTATTTATTTATTTTACTTAATTTAATTTATTTTATTTTATTTTATTTTATTTTATTTTAGGGAGCGAGAAAGCGTGCAAGTGGGGATGAGGGGCAGAGGGAGAGAGAGAGAGAATCAGGAGCAGGCTCCATGCTCAGCATGGAGCTTGACACGGGGCTCGATCCCACGACCCTAAGATCATAACCTGATTTGAAATCAAGAGTCAGATACTCAACTGACTGAGCCACCCAGGTGCCCCATCTCATTGTCATTTAATTTGTAACCTAATATTTTTTTTTACTTCCCTTTTTAAATATCTAAACTGTTGAAAAGCGGGGGCCTTTATTTTGTCCAGGACATTCATGGTGCGTTTCTGGTATTTATAGGTGGGGAAGGCACTGGCTGTTGATACCTGAAAGCCGTTCTTTTACAGGGTTAGCAAAGTCTTTCTCTATTCCAAGATTTCTGCCTTTTTTAAGAAGGCAGAGATGAATATCAAATTTTGTCAGAAACCTCCTAAGTATTTGATAACGGGTCTTTCTTCTTTCACCCACCGAGATGATGAATTATGTTAATAGAGTTCTAAATATTAAATGACTCTTAATAGTAGATCATTCTTGGTTTCCTGGAGTCAAATCTATGGGGCCGTGGTGAATTATTCTTCTCAAGCATAGCTGAGTCGGGCTTGCTAGTGTTTTATTTAGTGCGTTTATATCAATAAGTAAGATTGGACTGGAGCGTCCTCCTTCTTTGGCCGTAGTTGCTAGATCTTAGCAGCAGACTCATGCCAACGTCACTAAAGAAATTAGGACATATTTTTTCTTTTTCTTTTTCCTGAACAAAACATGGTAGCTACTTATTATTAAAATGTTGAAATAGTTAACATGTAGAATAATTCGGGCTGAGTACCTTCTTCCGAGGTGATTTTTATATGACTTGTTCAATTTCTACCGAAGTTAGTGTTATACTCCGATTTCTATGGAGTCAATTTTTTATAATTTGTGTCTTCCTAGAACACCATCAATATCATTAAAATCTTCATATTTATTTGGTATATAAGTATATATTTATTATATATGACATTATCTTAAAAATTATTAATTTGGTGGGGTTTTTTTATTCTATTACTTCTCCCTAGTGTTGAGAGGCTATCAAAAGCACTGGTCAGATGTCATTCATGGAGCAGGATGGCCAGATTTTAACCTCCCTTCTGCTACTTGCCTCTGGGGTCATCTCCGACTCATCAGTTCTCTCTTGTCTTCCTCAATTTCTTCATATGTAAACTGAGGACAATAAGAGTACCCTCTCTGTAACATGGTCCATAAGAGTTAACAACTGCCAGGCACAAAACTAATCATGTTCGCTATTCCTCTGTTTTCTAATTTTTTAATATTTCTGTTTACAAACCAAATAGCATTCAGGCTTATGTATTCACTATGCAGGTTGTACAATTGTTTCCATAAATTGCTGGATTTTAAGATAAATCTCTCCTTCATTTCTTTCTTAGACTTTTCTTAGTTTTTACTTGCTCCCTTTGAAAAAAATCTCATTAATGTGCTTTTTTTTTTTCCCATCCTTTTGTGTTTAATGATAAAATTCCGGGCTAAAATCTTGGATCGTCACATTTTTGTATTTGTATCTTCTCAGAAAATTTATTTCTAAATAATCTGTAACCAAGGTTTTCATTTCCTCTTTGACCACCATATTATGTAGGAGAGAGAGTTTTGATTTGTGAATGGGTGGACTTTTCAAGTGTTTGTTCAATTTAAATTTTAAAGAGTCTTTTCTGTTTTATGTGCTCAGAAAATAGTAATTTCTATATGTATATATTTATATACTTTTCTGTATTTTCTATATATTCACAGAGAATGTGACTTGAACTACTACTTTTTGTTTTGAGTGTGTGTGACCTAATATTATATAAATTTGGGAAACCATATTAATTGATCTCTTAAAAGAAGTTTCATTATCTTCTTCATATAATATTTAAAAGTCTGTTCAATCAATATCATAGTACAGAGATCCTGTCCGTCCTTATTTATTTTGGTCTATTTAACGTGTCAGAAACTTGGAGTGTTAAAATGTCACACCATCAAAGTGTTTATGTTCTCTGTCCCTTGTATTGCTAGTAATTTAGTTCGAGTATTTAATGATTTCAGTAAGTAAACATTTATGACTGTTGGTCTGCCTTGTGCATAGCTTATTTATCAGTATAAAATAATCTCTTGTTCTATTTTAAGATATTTTACTTGAATTCTACAGTGCCTGACATTCATTTTTTAGCTATCAGCTTAACTTTAGTTTGCAATAGACTGGCCCCTCTTTCCTTATATTTTTCTATTTAACCCAGATCAGTAATTTGGATTTTTTGGTTTGGCCAGTGGAAACAGCATAAAGTTGGATTCAAAGTTTTTTTTGTTTGTTTGTTTGTTTCAAATTTATATTTATATTCCAGTTAGTTAACCTATAGTGTAATATTAGTTTCAGGAGTAGAATTTAGTGATTCATCAATTACATACAACACCCCACTCAACATGACAAGTGCTCTCCTTAGTACCTATCACCCATTTAGCCCATCCCCCCACCCACCTCCCCTCTGGTAACTCTCCATTTGTTCTGTATAGTTAAGAGTCTGTTTTATGGCTTACTTCCCCCACTATGTTCATCTGTTTTGTTTCTTTTCTTTTTTAATTTAGATTCAAGTTAGTTAGCATATAAGTATAGTATTAGTTTCAGGAGTAGAATTTAGTGATTCATCACTTACTATAACAGCTAGGGCTCATCCCAACAAGTGCCCTCCTTAATGTCTATCACCCAATTTAGCCCATCCCCCCCACCCAACACCCTTCCAGTAGTCCTCCATTTGTTCTCTATATTCAAGAGTGTCTTATGGTTTGCCTCCCTCTCTGTTTTTACCTTATTTGATTTTTCCTTTCCTTTCCCCACATTCATCTGTTTTGTTTCTTAAATTCCGATATGCCTGAAATCATACGATGTTTGTCTTTCTCTAACTGACTTTTTCCCTTAGCATAATACACTCTAGCTCAATCCATGTTTTTGCAGATGGCAATATTTCATTCTTTTTGATCACCGAGTAATACACCACATCTTCTTTATCCAGTCATCAGTCAATGGATGTATGGGCTCTTTCCATAATTTGGCTATTGTTGATAATGCTGCTGTTGATAATCATTGGGGTGTGTGTATCCCCTTCAATCACTAGTTTTGTATTCTTTGGGTAAGTTCTTTGCTGTATTCAGCAAGTGCTGAATCTTGGGTAGTTCTATTTTTAACTTTCTGAGGAACCTCTGTACTGTTGTCCAGAGTGGGTGCACCAGTTTGCATTCCCACCAATAGTGCAAGAGGGTTCCCCTTTCTCCACATCCTCAACAACATTTCTTGTTCCCCGTGTTGTTAATTTTAGCCATTCTGACAGGTGTGAGATGGTACCTCATTGCAGTTTTGATTTGTATTTCCCTGATGATGAGTAATGTTGAGCATCTTTTGATATGTCTGCTGGCCATCTGGATGTCTTATTTGGAAAAATGTATGTTCCTGTCTTCTGCCCACTTCTTAACAGGATTACTTGTTTTTTGGTGTTGAGTTTGCCAAATCTCAAAGTCTCTGACTTTTCTCCGAGGACCTTAAAAAATTTGCATTTATTGCCATAAACATGTTTGTTTGGGTTTATTTCTGTCATTTGTTCTCTTGTTTCCTCAGTTTTATTAACTATTCCCCATCCATTTTTTTTTACTATAGGTGGCATAATAATGAAGTAGTTAAAAAGGAATGTGGAACAACTCCAGCTCTCTAACTAACTACGGGCATTGTGCCCCATAACCAGGAGTACAACTTGATGCATAGAGATTATCTGGAGAGCATCCAGACAAGTGTGGTCCCAGTAAAAGTTGCAGCCTATTACTATATGAGGGTTAGATGAAGAAATTAGGCTGGGGCGGGGGAGTTGAAGTGCTGATTGGAGAGTGAGGGACAGAGGGAGGGACGGAGAGATGGGAGTGATGTTTAGAGCTTCTGGATCAGAATTCTAAGCAATCTTTAGGTATTAGGAAGTCAGAGCTATGAAAAATACTTACAAGTTGAACTCTGTTCCTCCATGAAGTTATGAGTTCACAATCATTAGAGAAACTGTACAAGAAAAAACTGGACAACATCAGAATGCACCTTAACTGGTTCATATTTTGAGCAGAGGCTGCAGCTCATTCATATCCAGATCTTTTCAAATTCTGAAGACCTTTAATTACTTGAGAAATAGTGACATTCATAAGAATTTAGTCTCTTCTAAATTTGAAGTCTTTTAAGCTTCTTAGATGAGAATTCTGATTTAGATTCTATAGAATATCTTTCAAAAGAAAGTTCTGTGCCCAGGGATCCTGTATGCATGGGTGGTTTTTATGAAAGTCTGTATCTATACAAATCTACATAGGGTTCTGAACCCTGGCAAAATATTAGAATTGGCTGGGGTGCTTAAAAAATACCGATATCTTGTTCTCATTCAGGGTGTTGATTTAACCTTTCTGTGGTTAGAGCCTGGAGAGTGTTTTGTTTGGTTAACGGTCTCCCCAGGTGGTTCTAATCTGCAGCCAAGTCAAGAAACATCGGCATAGAGAATACTATCATTGATTTTCACTTGGGCACACATGGCAAACCTTGGTGCTGTGCCTTTGGCACATCCATTTTTCCGTTTTGGGGCCACAGTCCCCTATTTTGTTTGGGGAGTCATCACTTCTGTCTTTGTATCTCTGCAGCCTTGGAGGCCATGACTCTGTGAATGTGGGTGGAACAGGACTCTCAGACTTCAGGCAGCCCCACGCTCCCCAGGACTTTTCAAGAGACTTCCTCGTTTCAGCTGGATTTCAACCTGGTAGAAGGTTGGAGAAGTGGAGGGCACCCTGGATGCTAAGAATAAAGCTGGCACAAAAAAAGGTAGGATTGAAAGATGGAGAGAAACTAAATCCCGATGTGATATGAGCCATGAATTCAGCCATGCTGTGGTCATTGTTCTCTCCATTTCCCAGAGGAGGAAACTGAGGCCAGGTGCGATTTGATTACTTGCCCCCAAATGTGGAGGAGACAGGATTTGACTTTATAAAGGTTAAATTTCAGAAGTTAGGGGATTTCTGCTCTACTACACCCCCATAACTAGTAAACACGCCATCTTCTCTGGGTAAAACTAAATAACTATGAAATTTTGAAACCAGTAGGTCTGAGTTTGAGTCTGTCAAGAAGATTTTATGCTCTTTTGGCAATGCCTGTGTTCTATAGGATAAACCCTTCCTTCTGTTTCTCAGGATAATTCACAGGTTTTGTTTGCTTGGTTTTCGCTCATTTTCAACAGAAAGAGTACTAACTATTACAGAAATGGTAATAAGTGTCTCTATAATTGTCCTGTCTTGCAGATTTTCTTTGGGTATATTCTTGCTGGTTCCCCAAATGTAAGTGCGTAAGCAGAGAGTATGGAAGGTAGAGAATGCTTTGGAAAGACGGGGAGAGGAGAGCCAAGAAACAATCAAATGGATAGCACAGTCTTTTAGGATGGTGTGTTTTATACTTTTTAGAAGAGCTTCCCTGAGCAATCCCAAAAGAGTCTCAAAACAAACAAACAAACAAACAAAAACAAAAACAAAACAAAACAACAAAAAGAACCATCCTGCCAAATTAGACCCAGACCCCAGCTCTAGGTGGGGCTGGGAAAACCAGGACACAGTAACACCATATGCTAATAAATTCTTACTGTATAAGTAAGTGACAAGGATGGGATTTGATTTTTAAATACAGGTGCTTTCTTACACTCCATGCCTGCAAAGCACTTCTAATTCCATCACTGTTCCGCTTTGTCGATAACCAGAGTCATTATGAATTTTAAGGCGATCAGAGTTATCTTGAAGGTTATCGAGATTTTCTGTTCTTTCCGTGATGTTTATCAGGCTAACCTTGGAACTGCTCAGAAATGGCAGAGTTGTTCTCTGAGATGAGGAGCTATGAGTCTGGCCTGAGTATTTCTTTCAAAAGAAAGGAAAATCATTTTTCTTTTTTAAATATCGCATTCCAAGGAGTTCCCCATCTTTCAGACTCAGCGTATTTAATTCCAATAAAGAATCAGACGAGAAGGGATATCCCAACACGCGCTTTGGTGGGCTCATCTGGTATTCTATAGTGATAGCGTCCAACTCTGACGATTCTAAGCATGGCCTTCTTCAGAGCATTTGTGATTAAAGTCCAAGAAGCAAGCTGAAGCAGTAACACAGCTCACAAACCAACTTAATTACACTTGACTAGTCCCTTGATTAGTTAGCTGGTCAGTGGGATGTCCTGGTTAACCAAGGAAGAGGCCAAATTAGACCCAGACCCCAGAGGCTGTCTGAATTCCCAGCAGTAAGATTGCTCACCTTTTCTCATCTAATTGCAGCCATCAGTTTAATCCTTAAAGAATTATGTCCAATTGGTTTCCGTCTGTCTGCATTTGTAAATGTCATTCTGCCCAGCATGTGTTGTAAAGATTAGCTGTGCTTCATCGTTTTGTTAGCATGAATCAATAATGTGGGATTCTTGGCTCACTGAATTTTTAAAGTCATCTGTGAATCAATGTAAGCTATTTGTGCAGCACCCCTTATAACATGCTAATTTGATATCATTGGATAAAATGCCTCTTTTTGGGAGACAGTTATTGGAAATTTTGAGATTAGCCTTAAGGTTAGCTTACACTATAGAGGAGACGTGCTAGACATGCTATGTTATGTACTTTGCTGACACACTCATGGAATCTATTCTGGGGGGAGGGGTAGAATTAAATTATCAAAATTCTGCACAGAAGCTTGGTCTAAGAAAATGCAATACAAAGGCAGACACAGAAGTTTTGTGATGGGCCCTTAAAAATATCCATCAGTGGTTCAAAAATGCCTCACTCTTGGAAGGTGTAGCACTGGTGCTGGAAATTACATCCTATGAAGAAAGCAAGGGGGGTATAATGCATTTCCTGGAAATTGCACCATAAAGGAGCTTCATCTTTCTTCAAAGTGGGTGAA
This sequence comes from Paguma larvata, assembly GCA_030068075.1. NCBI lineage: Eukaryota > Metazoa > Chordata > Mammalia > Carnivora > Viverridae > Paguma > Paguma larvata. The sequence continues at coordinate 125,256,372 of CM057825.1, read as the reverse complement.
AAGCAAGCAGTACTTATGTGGTAATCCCATAGGTTGTTCAATATTTTTTTTCCATCTCAGGAAATTCACAGTCAGATGACTTGATGCTTTGTTAAAGCTAAACTCTTCTTAAGCCTGTAGAAATGAGTGTTGATACCATGTTGTTATTAATCAGTAAAAGATGCCCTGTAAAAATATTCAACTTCATTAGTTATAAAAGACAACAATATAATATATCAAATTAGCAAATACTGAAAAACTGTTCAAGCTGCTGAGGATGGAGTGATTTACTTCTGGGTGGTGTGTAAATTACTGCAATCTTTCTGACAAGCCGTTTCATAGAAGTATCTGAAGGCTTAAAATGATCATACTCTTTTAGACCTAATAAATCCAGTTTTAGTGAACATTCAAATTTATAGGCAAACTTTTATGCTTAAATATGTTTGTGACTATATTAATTCAGATAAAAATTGTGGCATCAACCTAAACATCTAACAAAATGAGTGACTGAAATAATTATAATCTCTCCCTTTGAGAAGTTATCCCAAATTCCAAGAAAAAAAGGGGGTTTGCAAAGAATTTTCAATTTCCTGGAGAAATCTTTAAATATAATGTTAGATGACCAAACCAAGATATAAAGTAGTATACATGACATCATCTTACTTGTGTAAGGAGTACATTTGGGAAAGGCGCTGGAAATTAACACCCTGGGATATTAAGAGTCATTCATTCCATTTGTCAGGGACTACTTTCTCAGACAGTGTTCTAGAACCAGAGGTTACAGTGAGGCTAGACAAGTCTTTGCTCTCCTGAAGCTTGCATTTTAGTAGGAGACATAGACACACAGACACACACACACACACACACACACACAAATCAAGGCACTCTCTGGGAGTGATAGGAGTTATAAAGAAAATATAATATCACAACATTACCTAATGGTGCCAGCACTGGGGGGGCAGACTAGAGGGCTTCAGACCGAATGTCATGAAAGCCTCTGAGGGGGTAATCATTAAGTTGACCTGAAGACAGGGAGGGAAAAATGTGAGAATCCGGTCAAAGAGTGTACCAATGAGAGGTATGAATAAGGGCAAAGGCAAGGGCAGTTGGGTGTGTGCCAGAAGTGTCAGGAGGAGCTGCTGGAGCTTAGTGAGGGCGGAGAAGGCACAGTCCAAAGCAAGCAGATCTTGGAGGCTAGAGCAAGGCATTTAAATCTCATGTATATGTAATGGGAAGGCTTGGAGGCCTTTGAGCCAGGCAGCAACCTAATATGATTTACGTTTTTAAGGCACCTACAGATGCCTTTGGAAATATAATGTAAGGGTCAAGAAAGAAAACAGAGGAACAAGGTAGGTGGCTTTCGCATGTTCCCTTTGTTTCAGGAAACCTACTTCTGATAATTTATCATATGGATATAATTGCATATACAAAAATACTACATAAAAGGTTACTGCAATATCATTTGTGATAACACACCCAGTTGTCAAAGGATAGGTTACTGGTTAAATGCATTCTGTTTCAGCCATATAATGGAATACTAAGCAACTACATAAAGACTAAGGAAGCTTTCTCCAAGTGTGTATACGGAAAGGTCTCTAAAGGTATGAGAAAGTGAGAGGAGAACAGGATACATCATGTGCTAACATGTAAAAACTAAAATTTGTTACCTGTGAAATGTCGGGGTGGGAATGGGTCAGTGAAGAGCGTAAGTATACATATTTTGATATAGTTTGATATTTGAACTTGTGTCCCATCTATTCAAACAACATTAAACTAGAGTATGTCGATTTCAGCAATCCAGGGAGAGTAAAGACGCTAAAGTAGTGACGTTGTAGATGGGGAGAAGTTGATAGAATTGGGGTAGGTTTGATAGACTCCGTCTCTGGAATTTGATTAGGGGTTTGGTTGTGAGCTGTGAGGGGAAATCGAAGATGAGTCCTAAGATTTTGCTTTGAGAAACTGTATGGTCGTGATGGTTCCAGAACTGGAGTAGAAGGTAGTTTTGGAAGGAAAATCAGAAGTTCTGATTTTTGAACTTATGTTTGAGTTGATAGAGACATCCAAGTAGAGATTGGGTAGGCAATTGAATGTAGGAGTCTGGGAGATCAAGGAAGACATCGGGTCTGGAGATGTAAACATAGGAGGCACCAATATAGAGACGTTTTTTAAAGCCATGGAATTGGATGAGATTACTTACTGGCTGAGGAGTATGCTTGGAGAAGTGAGGGCCTGCCACCACGGAACCCTGTGACACTGTTTCACATTGAGCCAAAGAGGAAGATCTAGGAAAGGATACTCAGAATGTGGCCTCTGGGGTTAAAAGGAAAACTGGGGTTTTGCAGTGACACAGAGGTCAAGAGGAAACATGAAGTATTCCAAAAAGAAAGTAGTTCCCTATGTTACATGTTGCTGGACAATAAAACAAGAGTTTAGAGAAATGACCGTAGGATTTGTCAATATGATAGTCATTGTTGATTTAGAGCGGAGCCACAGTATGGATGAGAGGTCTGAAGAAGTAACGTAAAATGGGAAATGAAGAAGTGGAAATGGTGGGGCGCCTGGGTGGCCCAGTTGGTTAAGTGTCTGACTCTTGATTTTGGCTCAGGTCACGATCTCACGGATTGTGAGTTCGAGCCCCGTATCAGGCTCTGCACTGATGGTGCGGAGCCTGCTTGAGATTCTCTCTCCCTCACGTCTCCTCTGCCCCTCCCCTGATCAAGTTTGCGCTCTCTCTGTCTCAAAATAAATAAACTCAAAAAAGAAGAAGTGGAAATGGTGACTAAAAATAACTCTTTTGAGGGGCCCCTGGGTGGCTCAGTCGATTGAGCGTCCTACTTCAGTTCAGGTCATGATCTCGCGGTCCGTGAGTTTGAGCCCCGCGTCGGGCTCTGTGCTGACAGCTCAGAGCCTGGAGTCTGCTCCCGATTCTGTGTCTCCCTCTCTGTCTGCCCCTTCCCCCACTCATGCTCTGTCTCTCTCTGTCTCAAAAATAAATAAACATTAAAAAAATTTTTAAAAAATCACTCTTTTGAGGAGTTTCTGTTTGTTTTGAAAAGAAGCAAAAGGATGAAGAAAGTCTAGAGAAATGTGATGGTCAAGGACTTTTGTTTCTTTTCTGTCAGATGAAAATCCTGGGACATGTTTGTATGAGTGGGAATGGGATAGTAGAACTGATGGCAAAGTAAAAGGGATGATAATTCAAGGACCCCGGACCAGGCACGTCTTTGAGAAGATGAGAGGAGAACGGATCCAGAGCCAAGTGGAAGGGTTGGCCGTGAAGGAGCCCAGCTCTTTTCCATTGTCAGTGTGATTGCCACTGGAGGGTCGAGCTAATGGACTGTTACTGCCTCACTTCTCCTCATCTGAAAAGTGGGGCGTATATGGTGCATACCTCGTGGGATGAGGAAATAACACGGTCTGGAAAGTGGCATACTCTCAGTAAATGTTAGGCATTTTTGTTATTATTTTGTTCTATGTGTTTTTCAAATATTCCATATTAAGCAGCTGCTACAATAATGTGACAATGTGTATTAGTGTTTTGTCTGAGATATCCTGGTCAGGATGAATAATAGAAATGCAAAAATGACCCAGAAACCCTCAGCACAGTGAGACTTTTTCAGCACCAAGGAGAGCAAACTCCATAATAATCAGTTCGCAAGATTTCCGCATAGGATTGCTTAGGGGCCAGTCACTCTTATAAATACATAAAGGTAGGAAGGAAGCAAGCCTTAGATTGAGCCCTGCGGGAAATTCCACTTCCCACTTGCAAAGAACAAGGCTGGGCTTTTTCTTTGTGGTGTTTCTGCCACTTGCACATAGCGCTGGCATTGTATGAAGCACTGCTCTCTATCTCCCGGGAACCCAGTGTGTTTGTGCTGGTTTAGAGAAAAGTGAGGGAGAGCAGGGAAATCGGAATTGGGGTTTCAGAGGCAGGCTTACAGGACCCCTGCAATGCTGGGAGAATGGCGGATTACGCCGGGAAGCGACGTGGGCCTGAGTTCTGAGTATGCTGACTTTGTCTTTTAATAATGCATTTCATTAGGAACACAGACTATTGATGTATCTGGAAAATAAACTGCTTTCTTCACAGGCAGCCTCAGTCTTCAGTGGTTCCTTAAGCAGAGGGAGAAGAAGCAATCCTTGATGACTGTTTCTCTTATTAAAAATTGCCCATTACTGGCTCTGGGGAAGGGAAGGGAACCAAATCTCACCAGAGTCCTGTTTTGAACCAGACTCTTCATCTAACTTAGATCATTTAATTCTCTCACATGCCTTTAAGGTAGGAATCAGCCCTATTTGTACAAGAGAGAAAGCCTTGAGAAGTTTTGTAGCTCACTCGAAGTCACACACCTCATGAGCAGCCAGTTAACATTTGAGCTCAAGGCTTTCTTTCTGTGTGTGCTGCCTGTTTCTCTGAACCAGAGTTTCTCAACACCAGTGCTGTTGACATTGTGTGTGTGTGTGTGTGTGTGTGTGTGTGTGTGTGTGTGTGTTGGAAAAGGGGCTATCCTGTGTGTTGTAGGATATTTAGCATCATCACAGGTGCAATAGCCTCCCCCCAGTCCCTCCTTGTGATAACCAAAAATACTTGCAGAAATTGCCAAATGTCTCTTGGGAAACGACATTTCCCTGCACTGAGAACCGCTGGCCTACATGATGCTGTCTGGAGAATGCCTCTGCAGCTCACTGCCCAGCAGCAGCTTTCCAAATTGCGGTCATAGATCATATCTGTGTGTGCTACATTCATTTTTTCATTCACCCACTCCTTCAGCTGCCCGTCCATACTTTCTGAGTGTCTACTCCAAGCCAGGCACTCTCTAGGTACTGAGGTGAGGAGATGGATGGATCATAGTCCCTTCCCTTTGGGGCGTGCATTCTGAGGATACAGACAGCCACTCAGGGAGCGGAGTGCTGGTGGCTGCTGAGAGAAGAGGCTCTTCTCTACTGCAGGGATCCAGGTCTTCGGGAAAAGACTCTAATAGGTATGCTGTGTCCACAGGTTGACTTAAAAGATTACCTTATCTTCCAGGCTTTTGCTTAAGGATTATTGTGAGTTTCTAGGGAATGAATCTATAGTGGCCCAGCTGACAGGATTTTTTTCTACATGTTTTATTTTGATATTAACACACATAGACAAAAGACACATTTTATATGTGTACAGCCTGAATAATTCTTACATATACTCATACTTGTGTACCCACTACCATTCAGGGTCAAGATACAGAATATTTCTGTTGTTCCAGAATTGACTTCTATGCCTGTTGGTCAGTAGAAGCCCCCACAGTGATAAACGCTGTACAACTTCTAGCCAGCTTAGTTTTGCCTTTCTGAAACTTCATAGAGGTAGAGTCATTAGAACATGTTTTCTTCGGCGTCTGTCCTGTTTATATCATTACGTTGTGAGATTTATCCATACTGTTGCATGTAGCAGTATTTCATTCTTTTTTATTGCCATAAAAAATTCCATGAAGTGAATATTGCCATGATTTATTCATCCATTTTCCTACTGATGAACATTTAGGTTGGTTTTCAGTTTTGACTGTTATTAATAAAGCTGTCATAAATATTTTTATGTATGTCTTTTAATGGACATGAATAGTCCTTTCTCTTGGGCATATACTTAGGAGTAGAATTGTTGGATTATAGGGTAAGTAAATGTTTAGCCTCAGGAAATACTGCCCGGATTTTTTCTGAAGAGGCTGTACCAGTCTACACCCCGACAAGCAGCTCTGGAGAGTTCTCGTTGTGTCACAGGTTAGCGTCACACATAGTTAAGGCAAATATTTTAACCCTAAGGTTGCAGGAAGGAGGGGGTCGATTGGGTGGAAAAGGTAACATCACTTTTGTCCCACTGCCTGAACCTCTGTCACCATCCCCAACCCTGGCCACCTAAGGCTCTGGAAGACAGACTCAGTGAGTCCGACCCACACCCACCGGATGAAACTGCTTCTCCAGCCATGAGAGGCTGCTGAGTAATAGCTGGCATTTCATTATGAGGGTGAAGAGAGAAATCCGGGTGAGAACACCCACCACCCTGATTTCTTTCCTGATACGAGACACACATCAGAGGTTGGTTATCTCAGGCACCAGTGGTGCTCTACGGAGAGCCCTGGAGACCTTGTCTCAGCTCTGCTGTGGAACCAAGGAGCACCCATCAACACTCTCGGAGGTCGTTTCCTCACTCACAGTACTGCCTCGCCCACCTCCCAGGGTTGCTGAGGGATCAAACGATAATGTGTACATAAAGAATAGTGCATGCCTGAAGAGACGACTGTTTTTCCAAGGTCGCACGTTGGCCACCCTGCTGTTGCTCCCAGGGATTGGGAGCCAGAGAAAAGCTGCATACCGTGGTGGAAAAAGTGTCAGGCTAATAGCACCCTCAATCATTCACCACTGTTGGGTCTGGTTTCCGCACTTCACCTTTCTGGCCCTGGGTGTCCCTATCTGTGAAATCATATCTTGGACCCGATCATGCCTGCTGGCATTCCACTGGAGGCGTTGAGAGAGTGAGAGTATAACTGACTCAAATTAGCCCCATTATTTGCTTCAGATCCCATTAGAGATAACTATGTCGGCTAACTTTTACTGAGTGCCAGGAACTGTCCTATGCACTCTGCATGTATCATAGTGTTTATTCCTCACAACCAACCTCACGAGGAAGATGCTGTTATTATTCCCATTTTACTGATGAGAAAACTGAGGCACAGAGGAGTTACCTGAAGTCCCATAGTTAGTAAGTAGAGGCAGTACCTTAGTCCAGCGAGACTGACTCCTGAGCCAAGTTACTAAGGCTCTGATAGGAGATTTGAATGGGTGGCCCCATAATATGGGAAGGAAAGGAACTTATTGAAACAGCTGAGGAACCAGATTTAACTCCTTGCTGCTTACTAGCTGTGTGCCCTCAAGCCAGTGCCTTCAGCCTATTGGGTCTCAGTTTCTTCAGTATTAAAGTGAGGCAATATTTTCTCTCAAAGGGATAATGTGTAGGAATCACATGGTGCCCAAGACAACAATCAATAACCGTTAGTTCCCTTTTCTCTAACACTGTGTAAGTCAAGACAGACGTGAAGTATGGCATTTGGGAATGGCCTGACCTTCCATCTCCTTGCCACAAGAGAATGTTCGTGGAGTCAGGCCCACCTAAGAGCTGAAGTGCACTGTAATACGACTGAACAGGACGGAAAACACGAGTAAACTGGACTTGCATCTTGTATTAAGTTCTCCCCACCCTTCCCACCCTATCGTCGGAAAACACAGAAATGAACATAATGTTGGCATCCAACCCCAACTGCTGTTGACATTTCGTTGTATTTGCTTCTAATATGCTTGCTTTTTAAAAGATAGATGAAGTCATCTTGGGTATCAAGTTTTGTAGTTTGCCTCCCTGACTAAGTAATATAACATGAGCATTTCCCTTTGATAATGGCAGTCTCTCTCTGTAATCATCCTGAAATTGAGCTCTGCGATGTTTCGTTGTGTCATGAATTTACTTACTCCCATACTGTTTCTAAATTTTCCATTATTAGAAAAGTACTAAGGTGAACACAATTTCGTATACAAAACATATCCGCGTTTCTAATCATCTGCCTGAGGCACAGGCGTTTTTAAAGGCTCATGATATAAGACAAAAATAAAATAAATTAAAGGCTCCTGATATACCCTGATGAATTGTTTTCTGGAAATGTTTAACCAAGTTAATGGTTAATGGTTTAACCAAGAGGATGACAGCTTTCACTTCACTTGTGTTAACAATGAGAATTATGGGATTTGGAATCCTTGTTAATTTGATTATTAATCAAAATCCTTGTTAATTGATTTTAAAAAATCCTACCCCATTATTTTAAATTTACAGTTCTTTGATTTAAAATGTTGTTGGGGCACATGGGCAGCTTGTGCTGATGGCTCAGGTTATGATCTCACAGTCGTGAGATAGAGTCCCATGTCAGGCTCCACCCTGAGCATGGAGCCTGCTTAAGATTCTCTCTCTCTCTCTCTCTCTCTCTCTCTCTCTCTCTCTCTCTCTAGCTCTCTCTGCCTGCCCCTTTCCCCTCCTTGCATACCCTTTTTCTCTCTCTCAAAACAAAAAGAAGATAAAAGGATTGTTGAATACTGATGACATTATTTTTTTTTAATTTTTAACCAATTTTTGTGTTTTTGTTTTTTTCTTTTTTTCAACATATTTATCTTTGAGAGACAGAGAAAGACAGCATGAGCAGGGGAGGGGCAGAGAGAGAGAGAGAGAGAGAGAGAGAGAGACTCAGAATCCAAAGCAGGCTCCAGGCTAGTAAGTCAGCACAGAGCCTGACGTGGGGCTCGAACCCACCAACCGTGAGATCGTGACCTGAGCCAAAGTCAGATGCTTAACTGACTGAGCCACCCAGGAATCCCTGTTTTTTAATTTTTCATTTTTATTGTGACATAAATCAGAATCATGTATATATATATGGTTTAAATCATCATCATAATCCAATAAAACACTAGTTTCTCCACCACCCAGCTCATGAAATAGAACATTTCCGTACCTCAGAAGTCTCCTGGGTATTCCTCCTATGTGTGTTTCTTTCCTTCTTTCTGAGGTGACTATAATTCTGACACCAGTGGTAATTATTTCTTTGATTTTACTTATAGTTTTACCACACATTCATGAATCTCTAAAAACAAAGCTTTGGAAAACTTTATCAAAGAAAGTTTATAAATAGAATAATAATCTAAATATCCTTCTGTGGCTTATTTCACTCCAAATTGATATTCATCCATGTTAATATGTTTAATAATGTGTTAAGTTTTAACTTCATTATTTATATATGTTGTAAGTACAATATCCAGATTATTTGATTTCTAGTATATGAAAATTTTTTCTTTTGTGACTCTTTCATTGTTTCAATACCTAGAAAGTTCTCTGTCACCCTTAAATGGATTTTCTCTCATTATGTTCTTCTGTTTTGTTGTTCTTTTCCTTTTCTGTCTTTTGAGTATTTACGTATGTATTTAACCCTTTATACTATTTTGGTGTTTATTTTGCTTTATAGCAAGAAATGAACATGTTTGTTTTGTTAAGTTGCTAACCAATTGCTTTAAACATTTTTTAATGGTTACTTACTTTTGAGAGAGAGAGAGAATGAGTAGGTGAGGGGCAGAGAGAGCAGGAGACACAGAATCTGAGGCAGGCTCCAGACTCTGAGCTGTCAACACAGAACCCAATGCAGGGCTCGAACTCATGAACCGTGAGATCATGACCTGAGCTGAAGTCGGATACTTAACTGATTGAGTCATCAGGTGCCCCACCAGTTGCTTTTTAAAACATTATCAAATAACCCCTCTATGCCAGGTATTGTCTGTTGACTCTCAGCCCACGCCTGCCCTTATATATGGTCAATTCTACACTGCCACAGCCGGGAGCCTGAAAATTACATTTCCCAGAGTTCTCTGTCAGCTGGTGGGAGGCAGTCATATGGATTAACAGGTGGGAAAAATGTAAAAGCTATTTTTCTGTTTGCGGCAACAGTAACAGCTGAAATGCAGTCTCGTAGGCTCTTGATTGTACTATCTTCTATGTTTTAATTCTCCAGCCCTAGAAGAGGTAAGATTCATCTCTGAGCAATGCAAGATATTCCTCTTTGTTCTTCTGGGTTTGCTATATACATGTAATCAATTCCCTGTATTAAGTCCCTCTCTGTTGATATACCTGGAGTACTTTTAGTTCAGCTTATCACTGTATGCTCTTTTGCAATGCTAGGTTTATTATGTGCACATGTGTAGGGGAGTGCAGAAGGGGAGAGAGAGAGAGAAAACACGAGAAACTGTGTGTTTTTGTTTTGGAGCTCTATATTTTGGTTCATTGATCTTCTTGACAATTCGTGCATGCACATGTTTATCATTATAATTATTACAGCTTTAGCATACACTTCAATATGTAGCAGTGCAAATCTTCTCTCATTATTTTTTCATGTGGTCTTCCCTATTCTCATCTACTTATCAAACTGGGCTTTTAAGAAAAAAAAATTTAAAGGACAGTCGATTGTGTTCTGCCTACTATAATTTTTTCTACTGCATTGTGGTGAAGCTGAGAGTATTGCCTAAGAAAAGCTAACATTGCTTCACTGTGGAGAATCACAGAAACAGTCACACATACACCTGCACACAGCGCCTCCCTTCCCCACGGGCATAGAGGGCAGTTGTGTCTGGGGGCACAGGTGATCAATTATCATCCGCTCAGAGTGGTTCTTCCCTGCCACCTTGGGGTCACCCTACTTGGAGGAGAGGCTGAAGAACTGTCATCTCTAACAATGAAAGGGGATCTTATTTTCTCTGAGTCAGCCTGACTAACAATACCCAAGGTCAGAAGAGATATTTCCTGCAAGACCTTGCAATTTCTCAATAATCCTATTTGGGCTCATTGGATGAAATGGCTGTGGGGAAAATGATCTGATCATTATTTTAAACACCAGGGCAATCATAGCAGAAGCCGCCTCTGAAACATACTATCTCTGCTTTGGTAACTACTAAAAGGAAGAAAATTGGACAAGGTGCCTTGTAGTGCTCCTCTCTCTCTCTCTCTCTCTCTCTCTCTCTCTCTCTGTAAGAGGAGACTCTCATAATATTCTGAAAACACCTTCGAGATCTCCCCAGCAGTCTCCCCTCGTGCTCTTCCGTTAAGCCTGGTTTGGATGCAGACAAAGGCTGCCCCCATTTTAGAAGTCCCAGCCTTGGGGAAGCCTCTGGCACTCTCCCCACACATTTGGCTTTGTGTATCAGACTGCTTTGGAACATGAAAGCACTTTCCGAGACCCTCAGGGCTTAGTGCCCTGGAGAGTGGGGCACACTGAGTGTGAGGAGCAGCGAAACTCTTTTAGAGGGAACATGGGGACGGTGCCAAGGCCTGCCTGGCAGGGGAATCTGGTGAAGGGCAATGTGACTTTGCACAAACTTGGAGCAGAGTAGGAATTCTGCCCCTCCCCGTCCCCCCATCACCACCATGAGCTGTAGAGTCAGCCCTCCTGGGTTTGAATACTGGCTACTATGCCTCCAACCACCTGGGTGCTTTCTGGGCCTCAATTTCCTTTCCTGTAAAATGCTAAAAACAACTATGAGGGTGTCAAAGGCTAGAGAGGGTTAAATGAAGAATTTATGTACGAGCTTAGAATAGTGCCTGGTTATAATAAACAGTACATATTAGTCCCCTCTTCCCATCCTCATTCCCCAACCCCCTCTCCTCCGACCTTAACTCATAGGTGGTTAATTGTCTAGGCTTGGGAGCCAGACTTCCCAGTTCATATCCTGATTCCGCTAATTCCCAGCTGTGTGAGTCTCAGTGAGTCGCCGAACCTCTCTGAGCCTTAGTTTGCTCTTCTGTAATATAGTTTAATAACAGTACCTTCTCATGGAGTTGTTGTGAGGACTGAATTAATTACTTTAAAATAAACACTTAGACCAGTGATTCTCAAAAGGGGGCAAGGCTGGCTCCCAGTGGACATTTAGTGATGTCTGTAGACATTCTGGTTGTCACAGCTGGGGTGCATGATATTGGCATATGGGTAGAGGCCAGGGACATTGCTAAATAGTCTACAGTGTACAGGATAGTCAGCCCCTACCCACAACAAAGAATTATCCTGCCCCAAATATCATGAGTGCCAAGGTCGAGAACCCCTAATAAACCGATTTGTGGCTAGGAATGAGCGGTCAGTGAATGTTGGCTATTACTCTTTGAGCAACAGTTTTGTGCACTTGCCCTGTGCTAGGAACCGCACACATATATATTCTGGGAATACCAGGGTGAAATCCTTGCTGGCTCTGCCCTCGAGTGACTCAGCCTGGAGGGGAAGATGGTATGGCGCTTTGGGCCTGGAGGGTGGGCAGGCGGCTTGGTCTCAGAGCAGCTGGTCAAAGGAAGCCCCCCTTTATTTCATCGCTCCTGTACTTCTGGGGGACACCAGGTAAACAGATAATGGTGGTACAGTTTGGTGGCTGCTGTGCAGGACTGTATGGACCCACATGGCAAGGCCCGTATTTGAGGAGGCGGAGACAGGTTTCTAAAAGGAGATAATGCTTGTTGCTACCTCACGAAGGGAAAGGAGGAGTCAGGAAGGCCAAAGTGGGGGAGGGCAGGGCAGAGGAGCCCTCACCTGCAGAATGGCAGGGCTCCACTTATGCGGTAAGTGTCTTTCGAGCATTTACTATTCCCAGGCACAGTCGTAGGCGCCGGTCATACAGCCATGAACCGAAGGTAGTACCCGGTGCCCGTGTGGAGCTTACATGTGGTGGTGAGGACTGGATCCGATAGCAAACGGAGACAGAGATCCCGTGTCAGGTGGCGATCAGTCCTAGGAGCAGGACGGAGAGTGTTGACAGCATTAAGTAGGAGAATTTAGGAAGCCCTCGGTGAGGATATTCCTCGAGCAGTGACCTGAGGCCAATGCAGGAGAGAGCCTGTGGATATCTGCGTCCCCAGCAGAGGCAGGGGCTTGTGCACGGGTTCTGAGGCAGGGGCTTCTCTGGCATGTGTCAGCATCAGCAGAAGCATCCATGGGGGTGAGGGAAAGAAACGGATTAAAGCGGGAGCAGTAGTTAGGCCGAGAAAAGTCTTGGAGGCCGCAGTAAGGAGGATGGACTTTCTCCAGAAGGCGACAGGGTATTCTGTCAGCCATCAGGGAGATACCCAGATGTCTACCCTAGGACACTGCCCCTGCCTGAAGCACACGGTACTTGTTCAGAATTTTCCAGGTTGCGGTGTCTTCTGAGGGTCGCTCTGATTACCTAGTACACATGTTAGTACCTTTTGCCTTCAAGATGCTTTCAGTACATGAAGGCTCTTTTTGTCTCCCATCCCGGTAACGTTTCGTGGTGGCCACGGAGTTCCTAGTTTCAGTCCCAGCCACGTGGCTTCAGGGACGACGTCACCCTGACTCTCTGGGTCTCAGATTCCTCACTAAAGAAAGGAGGAGACTGCTAACTTCCGTTCTGGTCCCAGGACTCCAGGGCGCCTCACTGTTCTTCACGCAGCCTGTGGAACCGGGCATGATGCGGCACGGTTACCTGTGAGGGCCCGGGAGTGCTCCCCAGACCCCGGGGCGCCCGCAGCGGTACCCGCTCCGGAGACGGGGAGCAGAGGCACAGGGGGCGCAGTGCTGGGCTGCGCTGGCACGCGGCTCGGGCGTGTCCGCACAGCCCCTGCTCTGGGGCGCCGGCCCGGAGATGGAAGGAGACGGCAGAGAGAGGCTCCCCGCGGCTCGCACACCTGCCCTGTTGACGTGCCTTCGAGGGGCGCGGAGGGCCCGTCTGGGGTCCCTGGGGTCCCAGCCTGAGCACCAAGTCGCCGCATGCCGACTGAGGTGTCACCAGGCGCTTGCCCAGGAGACCCCTTTGAGCGGCGGGTCGGAGGCGGATTGACGAGGCCGCGGGGGGCCGCCCAGACCCGGCGGAGGGCTGCTGGAGAGCCAGGCTTCCGCCCCAGACGCCCGGAGACTCCCACCCGCAAGACGGCGAGGGCGGCTGTCGCGGCCGCCTCACGGCGCACGGTTGCCTAGCAACCGCGCGGACACGCTGCCAAGCCGGGGCTACGAGCGCAGCGGGGAGATCAGAGTAAAGCCAATTAAAACTTCCGTTTATTTATTTATTTACTTGCTTTTTCCTTTTCCGTTCCCATGATTTCGTTTCGTCCCGACCACCCTTCAGCTTCAGCGTGGTTGAGGAAGCCCGCCAGAGGGGAGCTGGCTTGGCGTGTGACCTCGCCCTAGGCCCTAGGCCCGGTTCCCTCCGGCCGTCCGGAATTAGGCTCCCCAGGGCCGGCTGTGGAGGGGAGGGTGACTCTGTGAAATGTGGGTTCCTGTACCTGTCTCAGGTACTGCGCGCCTTTATGAGATTTCTGACTTGCCCGGATTTAGAGCCGAATCTGGTTTCCATCGCTGTCAGTCAGCGCCTTCCCCAGTGCCAACCCCAGTGCCTCGGAAAATGCCTGCCACGTAGTAGGTGCTCAACACACGACTGACCCCGGGGAAAGTGGCGAAACTGACCGCCCCCTCAGTGAGTCTGAGGTCCCGGAATTAGCAGAAACCTTAGTATCCTACACTGGATTTGCTTTTTTTTTCTTCTTTTTTTATTACTGTTTTCGTTTTGCCCATCATATCTCTTCAGCTTTCCAGATGGATTTTAAGAGGCAGTAGAAAGAGTCCGGCTTTAGGCATAAAGGATGAATGGGCGTCAGAAAAAAATGTGCCACCTCTGTTCTCCCAGCGTCTCCAAGCTCTGCTTCCCCCTTGTTCTCCGGTACACTTCTGTCCGGCCTCTCTCCGTGTTCTTTCTTCTCCATCTGCCCCTGGTCACACCACTCAGACAATACACCTCTTCCTAAGGACCCCAGAGTTGCATAATTACATCATGTATGCCATTGAGTTTATTTCCATAGTGTCACCTCAGTGGGGAAGGTAGGTGAAGGCGGTGTGGGAGGCTTGCGCCTGGCTTGCAGGGATACAGATATATATATATATAATTTTTTAGTGTTTACTTACTTTTGAAAGAGAGAGAGAGCGAACATGAGTGGGGAAGGGGCAGAGAGAGGGAGCCATGGACTCCAAAGCAGACTCCAGGCTCTGAGCTGACCACAGAGAACCCAATGCAGGGCTTGAACCCACAAACCTTGAGATCATGATCCGAGCCAGCATCAGGTGATTAATGACTGAGCCGTCCAGGTGCCCCACGGACATATTTATTTTTGCATGAAAAAGTGGACCATACGTTGGTCTAGGACAAAAAAAAAATCATGGTCTCTGCCAAGCATGTTCAATAACCCCCTTTGTGACCTTGGCAATTCTGAGCGTCTGGGTCTTTCAGGTGCTTTTTGTAAGATGTTTGGAGGAGGAGGTGCCCCCTTCCAGCTTTAGATATTTATGGTTTTAGTACCATGTTTTTCAACCTTTATAAAAATTATTTGCTTCACTACCCTAAACCAGTTTAGACATTTTTTTCCTATTTCCCCATGAACTTTTAGCACCATAGATACACTGTGTTTGTTTATCTGTTACATGTGTATCTGTGCTGTAGACATAAAAAGCATAGGATTGTTTTGACATCCCCCTGAAGAGCCCATTTTCACTCCATTGGGGAGGGTACAGTCTCCTTTGAGAAAGGATCTTGAAGAGCAAAGGCCCCAGTCCTTTCCCTGGGCTTCTGGATCTCAGTAGAATAAACAGCTAGTCTGTGCTTTAAAAGATAATACTCATTGGGGAAAAAAAAATGACTAAAACCACTAACTTCTTTTTGGAATGAGGTCATTGTAACTTTTTCTCTGGTACCCCTTTCAGAACTCAGCATCTTGCCTGGCCAGCATCACCTCCCTTATTCTTGGGCTGGCTTGAACTCGCGTTCATACACTGTGCACTGGGCCTGTGGCACGTGTTCGGAGACCGGGGGCGTGTGATGGTTGATTTTACGTGTTGACTGGACCGAGCCCCGGGTGCCCAGATATTTGGCTACACACGTTATTCTGGGTGTGTCTGCGATGGTGTTTCCGGATGAGATCAGCATTTGGATTGGCTGACTTAGTGGCGTGCCTGCCCCAGGGTGGGTGGGCCTCTTCCGTCTCTTGGAAATCTGAACAGAACAAACAGGGGAGTAAGGGAGAGCTTGCGCTCTCTGCTGGGACGTGGGACTTCTCTCGCGCGCAGCCTAGAGCGGCACTACCAGCTCTCCGGGCCTCCGCTTGCTGATAGAAGATCGTGGGACTTCTCGGCCTCCATAGTCACGTGAGCCGGTTTCTTAGAATAAACCTCTTTATATTGGTTCTCATTTTCTGGAGAACCCCGTGTAATCCAGAGAGCTTGAGGGAAGACGAGGATGCAGAGAGCTAGGTCACGCTGGCCTTGTAGGTCACTATGGAGCCGACTTACATTTTCTCTTTCCCACATTGTCACTCATCCCTTCTACTCCTTCAGTGCACACACCCCCTCCTCCCCCAGCCTCTCTGTGCTTCGCCGCCAGCGGCTGCCATTTGTGGCCTTCAGAGCATTGCCCTTGGCTGCCTGGAGCCACCTCAGTACTGAGAACAGCTTGTGTCCCCGGGGTGGCCCCTAGCCAGTGGCTGAGTGGTGAGGAGCACGGGCCTTTAGTCTCTTTGTCTTGACACACTGCAAACGGAGTCAGGCTGCAGGGTCAGGCTGGGGACCGGACGTAACATGGAGCATCACTCTTCCTTATCTCCTCGTCCTTTCCAGCTCATCTGTAATCTCTTGGAAGCTCTTCCTTAATGAGTCATATGGTCTAGAATCCTGGGCTCAAGATCTTAGAAGGAGCTAACCAAAATAGTCGTAGTAGGGATTGGGACTTTCTCATAAGACAAGTGGGAAACCACTGTGGTTTTTAATTCTAGAGTGAAGCAATCAGGCTTTGAAAGCCTACCTCCTAGTGCCAGTCGTGGCCTAATTGCATCAGTGTTCCTGCCTGAACCAGGGCTTCTTTGGAGTGAGTGGACACACCACTTGAATTTTCCGTTCCCCAGAAATCAGTTGAGTTTTCGCATACTTGGATTTATGTGTGTATTTCTGAACCTACATGGTCTACGCCCAGGCCTCCATTTAGTCCTCTTTATCCATTTAAGTCTTTTGACTTCTTAAACACCATACTACTTATCTTCAAACAACTCTCCTAATATCCTCACATCTGGACCACACATAGGTCTTCATATCTCTTGTGCGACTATGGTTTTAAGAAAGTTCTAAGCACACTGATCACATGTAAAACAGAGATTTGACAATTATGAACCTCCTGGGTACATCACATAGACCTCACGTCACTTCCACACCTTGTGACTGGATGTCCTCTAGGACCTTGCCAATGTCATGTAATCAGTATCAGAAGGAACTTTCTCTGGATATCACTGAAGGGCAGTTTGAGAACAGACTCTGCAAATACACTCTCAGAATGCTCGATTTATGTGGTGTTTTTTTTTTCTTTTAACTATCAAATAAGCACACCTCTCTAAAAATCATTACATGAACTTGACAATGGGCTTTTGTTGGTCTTGCTGGTCTTCAAAGGCTTTATGTGAAATAAGAGGCTTTATATCTGTACCAAGACTTAAAGCTCTTGGGCTATCGTGCCTGCATGAATTATGAGTGTGTTTTTAAATTTTCATTTTCCATAAGACAGATTCACTTATCACTTGTCTCCATCCCCACCTCAGTATCCTGACATGATGCAACAGTGACCGACAGTATTTCCTCATCAAATAGCAGACCTTTCCTGTCCAGCCCTGATTTGTCCTGCCATATGCCCCTCTTGCGTCATGATTTAGGAATGTGCAGATTCTATCTAATTATTGCTTTTGTGCTGCCAGTGCCGGTCGTTCCTTGTTTTTCAGGGAAGAACACGGCATTCAAATGACAAGCCGCTCTGACAACAGTTGACGAATATCTATCAAGACCACAGGGAGAGTGAAATCTTTTTGACAACTCTATTATTTTTCTTTATCTCTGAGTCTTTGGGGGGTAATCTTTCCTTCAGGGAGATCAAACTCTTCCCTCCTTCCTTTGCTCCACTTGAGAGAATGGGAACCTGGGATGTAACTGTTGATAAGTCCGTGAGATACACCTTCTGTGAGAGAAAGAAAGATCCCTAGCTTCCAGTTTTGTCAGTGACGAAAAATTGCAATACCTATACGCAAGATGGCCCCCAAATATACGGCGACTGACTTTTCTCCACGAGATTCTTACCTTTCCAGAATCGTTAGCTGAATTACACAGTTTACAGCTGTGGGATAGAGACTTCGTGGTCTCGTATCCACCTCTTTTAAGAATGATACGTTGAGTGTATTGTTACACACATACTTCAAATTACATGGACAATTAGAATTTGGAAAGGAGGCGTCTTTTTCACTCAACGTTTCAGGAAATAATTCCACCCAAATGTTGACATGCATTTCTTAACGCGATTTCCTCTGGTGTGACGGAGCCACTCCCCAGTCACTTTATTTTTTCTCAGTGTGCCAGCTTTCCTCCTCCAACGTGTTAGAGAGACAGCACCTTTATAAACACTTTTTTTTTTTAAGTTTATTTATTTATTTTGAAAGAGAGAGAGAGCCAGGGAGGGGCAGAGAAAGAAGGAGAGAGAAGATCCCAAGCAGGCTCCATGCAGTTATCACAGAGCCTGACATGTGGCTCGATCTCAGGAACTGTAAGGTCATGACCCGAGCCAAAATCAAGAGTTGGATGCTTAATTGACTGAGCCACCCAGGCACCCCGAGAGACAGCAGCTTTTTGAGACCACAAGTGATACCGTAACTAAAAATTGTATTCCAAGCCCCCGGTCCTCATTTACACTCATTTAGGATACCTCTTATTTTATTGCGAAAACATAACAAAATACAGAGACATGCGTAGAGCATGCGAATGGTTCAGTGGATAATTACACAGTGGACGCTTTTGTCCCAGCCACCCAGACAGAGACCTGGAATCAATATTTCCAGGTACTCAGAAGATCAAAACTCGTTTCTCCTCACCGAAGGTAGCACTGTCTTGACTTTGGGATAAGAAAGGCATGAGAAGTTTTGGTTTTTAAAAAATACTTGTCCGTGTACGTTCACTGGCTACACAGTCCGAGCTCTTAGGTTGTTTTCTTTTGAAGTGGCTTCACAGGTTTAGTTTGTAATGATAACCCACGCTTGCAACTAGTAAGGCCACACTCCCAGGGATAATTACTAAACTGTGTGTTAAATTTACCTGCTTCCTTGTTTACCGATGCCGTCATGGAGCTTCGGTAAATACCTAAAGCTAGCTTTGAGTGAAGCCCTTTCAAGATAATGTGTTTTCTCACTGAAGTACCTTGTTCTTCTAAGTAAAGTAACTGGCAAATGTGTCCCATAATTTGAGACACTATAAGGAGACACATGCGTAAGCTGACTCACACTTTTCTGAGGTACACTTCTGAGCCTGCATCTTCCGTTCTCTGCAGGCTTAGGTGATATGTCCTTTTTTTTACTCGCGTTTCCTTTAATAATAAAAGATTTCAAATATAAAAATAAAATAAAAAGGGTTTTTTAAACATTTTTTAAGTTTGTTTATTTCTTTAGAGAGAGAGATAGAGAGAGCAGGGGAGGGACAAAGAGAGAGAGAAACCCAAGCAGGCGCTGCACTGTCAGTGAGGAGCCCAGCACGGGGCTTGCACTCAAGAACTGCAAGACCATGACCAAAATCCAGAGTTGGACACTTAACCAACTTAGCCACCCAGGCACCCCCAAAATAAAAAGAATTTGGCCTGCACCTATATCCTCACCAATACCCAGTTGTCACGTGTGATGTTATTATGTAACCAATTATGAAAACAAGTAGGAAAAACAGCCTCAAAGTGGTGATTATCCTTGTGATGTTGGGTGTGTTATTATATTACATGGGTTATTCTGCAATTTAATCCAAATGCTAATTTTAAGATTTATCCATATTGTTACATATGGATTTAGTTCCTTCATTTTGTTTTTTTTTTAATATTTCAAAAAATTTTAACATTTATTTTCTGAGAGAGAGAGAGAGAGACAGAGACAGAGCATGAGTAGGGGAGGAGCAGAGAGAGAGGGAGACACAGAATCTGAAGCAGGCTCCAGGGTCTGAGCTGTGGGCACAGAGCCTTGATATGGGGTTGGAACCCACCAACTGTGAGATCATGACCTGAGCCAAAGTTGGACACTCCCCTGACTGAGCCACCCAGGTGCCCCTATTTCCTTCATTTTGAATGCTGTCAAGTAATCCATTGTAGAAATATAATTTACTCATCTATTCCCCTATTGGTGGACATTTAGATTAATTTTGTTAAAATATTGTATGTATGAAAACTTTCAAGCATATAGGCAGATCAAAGAAATGTGCAGTGAAGAACTATATACCCAGATTCTGTAACTAATTCCATAACATTATAATGTTTTATTGCATTTGCTTTTTTATTCCTTCCATCCATCCATCCATCTATCCATCCTTCCTCCCTCCCTTCGTCTCTCCCTCCCTTCCATTTTTCCTCTCTTCCCTTCATCCTTCCTTCTTTTCTCCCTTCCTTTCATCCTTCCTTCCTTCCATCCATCGATCCATCCATCCATCCATCTTATTTTTGTGATGCTTGAAAAAGGAAGCAAAGGATAGTGTTTTACTGTCTAAAATAACGATAGGGTGCCTGATCTCGAGGTTTGTGGGTTCAAGCCCCACGTCAGGCTCTGCACTGACAGCCAGGAGCCTGAAGTCTGCTTAGGGATTCTCTGTCTCCCTCTCTCTGCCTCTTCCCCTGCTTGTGCTCTGTACATCTCTCCTTCGAGAATAAATAAACATTTAAAAAATTTAAATAATGATAGGAAGAGAACAAGATAGTTGTTTCAGGGGTGAGGGATGGGTGGAGAGAGCACAGGGAGTGTGACTATGAAGGATGTCACGAGGGAAGTCTTCGTGGCTCTACTCTCTGGTGGTGGTTTTGCATATGTACACGTGTGATACAATGACATCAGGCTCTGCACAGGCACACTGCACCAATGCCACCTTCCTGGTTTGATATTGTCTTAAAGTTAACGGAAGATGTAACCATTGGGAGGAATTGGGTGGTGTGTACACAACACTTCCTTGCACTGTCTTTGCAGCTTCGTGTGCATCTACAGTTATTTGAAACTAAAAATGTGGAAACAAATGTAAGAGCAAGAATAAAGAGTTAATTTGAAGACCCTAGACGTTATAGTTAAGTCAGAAATGCTGTGATCAAGAAGTGAACAAGGATAGTTTGTTGTTGCGGCCAAGGTCAAAAGCGTTGCTGCCTGTTTTTTCCTCTAGGATTTTGATGGTTTCCTGTCTTACATTTAGGTCTTTCATCCATTTCGAATTTATTTTTGTGTGTGGTGTAAGAAAGTGGTCCAGGTTCATTCTTCTCCATGTCACTGTCCAGTTTTCCTGACAGCATTTTCTGAACAGTCTTTTATCCTTTAGATACTCTTTCCTGCTTTGTCGAAGATTTGTGGGTTCATTTCTGGATTATCTATTCTGTTCCATTGATCCGTGTCTCTTTTTTTGTACCAGTACCATAGTGTCTTGATCATTACAGCTTTGTAATCAAACAGCTTGAAGTCCAGAATTCTGTGCCTGCAGCTTTGGAAGTATAAGTGAAGGAGCCAGCAAGCCAACCATGGCAAAGCAGAGAAATGGAAAGAATCTGGGGTCCTGAGGTCCTCGCTGAGCCATAAAATCAAGCACCTCTCCTCGATTTCTTAGGGAAGATAATGCATTTTTCTCTGCTTAAGGCCGCTTTACTAACAGTAGTAAAAGTAATCCTTACTGGTACAAGAGTTAAAGAAACCAACTTTGCTCGCTTCTTGGGATAACATTTTTTAAAGTAAAAATGTTGCAGCGAGCAGCATGATACATATCTTTGTGTGTAGTTGTTTCTCTAGAGCTGCGTGTAGGAATCAAACTGTTGCATCACAGAGTGTGAGCATCTCAACTTTACTGTATATTTTATCAAAACTAAGAGGTCATCTAAGGTAAGTTGCAACAAAATTGTTATCATTTAGAATCTTAAGAGGATGACAACTGTAAAATGAATCTGAATTTCAGAAATGTTAAAATGTAGGGTGTAGGATTGGGGGTGGAGGTTGAGAAGCGTCTTAGAATTAATGCAATGTAGATACCTCTAAATTCCTTTGCAAAGTGATTGTAAAAACTTCCACTCCCACTGGCAATATAAAAACCTTGATCCCTCTAAAAACCTTGATCATTTGATGATATGCTTTTTTATAATTGCAGCTCCTTAAGCACCTTTTCAAAATGTTTATAGTAGGTTTATGTTCCCTTTAGTGTAAATTGCTGTTACCTTTTTAAAAAAATTTTTTTAAGTTTATTTTTGAGAGAGAGAGAGAGAGACAGAGTACAAGCAGGGGAGGGGCATAGAGAGAGGGAGACACAGAATCTGAAGCAGGCTCCAGGTTCCAAGCTGTCAGCACAGAGCCCGATGTAGGGCTTGAACTCATGAACTGTAAGATTATGACCTGAGCTGAAGTTGGACACCTAACTGACTGGGCCACTCAGGATCCCCTCTGTTGCATTTTTTTAAAAACTCACTTTTTGTCTTTATAAAAACTCAGTGTTTGAGCTCTTTGTATTTTCTAGTTTTTCTCAAATTCTGGATCGTTTTTGTAGCTCTTTTTTTTTTTTTTACATTTTTCTAGTTCTCTCTTTCTGCACCAAATCCACGTTGTTTTGTCTAGGTTGATAGCTGGCCCCATCTTACAGATATTTCATCTTTTCCTTGCTGAAAACTGTCTTGCCTATTCTTGGCTTCAATCTTTGTGAATTTTTAGAGTCTGCTTGTCAAGTTATATGATAGAAAATCTTTGAAATTGCGTTGATTGTATAGATTAATCCAGAACATTTTCTCCTCTATTATAGTGTATTTTCCCACCCATGAACCTGGTATATTTCTCCAAATGCTCTTATTTTATAACCTTCAATAAAGTGTTGCATCTGTCCCCGTAAAGGACTTGAAGGTCTCACATTAAATTTGTTTCATGGAATCGTATATTTTGTTTGCTACTGTGCCTAAGAAATTAAAAATGACATATCCTAACTTACTACTAGTGGTGTCCAGTTCACTAATTCTATTTGTGTTTATACCCATATATATGTTTTAATCTAAGAGTTTGTGTACACATCTTGCTTTTCTTATGCAGATAATCCTTTTGAGTGCCAATGTTTCTTCAAATGTTAAGGATTTTTCCTACTATTCCTAATTTGCTAACATTTCCTTTTAATTTTTATTTTTTTAATTTTCTAAGTTTTTATTTATTTTTGAGAGAGAGACAGAGCACGAGTGGGGGAGAGGCAGGGAGAGGGACACACACACAGAATCTGAAGCAGGCTCCAGGCTCTGAGCGGTCAGCACAGAGCCTGATGTGGGGCTCAAACCCATGCACTGTGAGATCATGACCTGACCCGAAGTCAGATGCTCAGCTGATTGACCCACCCAGGCGCCCCTCATTTCTTTTTTAAACACATGAATGAATGTGAAATTTTCCGAATGTTTCTTCTGTCTGTATGGGGATAGTCATCCTTTTTCTCTTTTAGTAGTAATTTATATTAATACATTTCTAATGTTCTAGCTTCCTTGTATTCCTGAAACCAGCTCTGCTTGCTTATGGCTGTCTCTTCATTTCTTATTATGCTTGTGGGTGCTCTTTACAAACGTTTTGTTTAAGATTTTTACATCTACATCCATGCATGAGATTGATTTATAAATTTCCTTACCTGGCTTTAATATCAAGCGTTTGTTTTTTTAATTTTATGTCTTTATTTTTTAATTTGCATCCAAGTTAGTTAGCATATAGTGCAATAACAATTTCAGGAGTAGATTCCAGTGATTCATCCCCTACATATAACACCCAGCGCTCATCCCAACAAGTGCCCTCCTTGATGCCCTTACCCATTTAGCCCATCCCCCCTCCCACAACCCCTCTAGCAACCCTCAGTTTGTTCTCTGTATTTAAGAGTCTCTTATGTTTTGTCCCCCTCCCTGTTTTTATATTATTTTTTCTTCCCTTCCCTTATGTTCATCTCTTTTGTATCTTAAATTCCACATACAAGTGAAGTCATATGATGTTTGTCTTTCTCTGACTAATTTCGCTTAGCATAATACTCTAGTTCCATCCATGTTGTTGCAAATGGCAAGAGTCATTCTTTTTGATTGCCAGGTAATATTCCATTGTATATTTATATACAATAAATTGTATACATTGTATATTTATATTGTATATTCCGTATCTTCTTTATCCAGTCATCCATCAATGGACATTTGGGCTCTTTCCATACTTTGGCCATTGTTGATAGCACCTCTTATAAACATTGGGGTGCATGTGTCCCTTCGAAACAGCGCACCTGTGTCCCTGATATGAAGGGTTTTGTTAGGGTTATAAAATTAACTGCCATCTCTGCTCTTTTTCTGTTCTTTTAAAAAATGCTCTGCCTGAAAAGGATTATATACGGGTCAGATAATTGTTTTGTTCCCTTCTCATTCTTGTTTGTTTTGCTTCATCAAGTTCTGTGCATTTTAAATACTCTTTCTTTCTACTTTCTTCGAATTTACTATTTATTTTGTGGTAGCCCAAGCTAGGTCTTTAGCTCCTATTCTGTTTTTCCTTTTTTTCTAAAGTATGTATTTAAGGGTATTCATTTCTCTTAAAATACTCCATAAACAGAATCCTGTAAGCCCTGACACTCATTCGTTCACTCATGGAACCTGCCCCTCCTGTGACTCAGACAGTCTTCGGTTCTGTGTGTACTGGGAGCAGCATAGCGAACGTAGCTCTTTGACCTCTTAAAGGTCGCATCGACAGAAGGAAAAAGAAAAAATATTTATCAATAAGTCATGTCAGGTAGTCTTTGAATGAGGCAGCAGCATGATTTTAAAGTTGCAAACATATGGTGCATTTTTCACGTGCCTATCAAATTGTTTGGAAGTCTGACTTTGATTTTCCTATGTGTTTTTGAAAAGTAGTCTAAATTCTATTGATACTTGCTTTCTGACCAATATATGGTCAATTTTTGTAAATATTTCATGTGGGGCTCAAAGGAAGTATCTCTAAATCTCAGGTGTAGGATTGTTAATGTTTTGCCATATTCAACTAATTTCTGTTTCTTCTGTAACCGATGTGGGCTTAACTTGTGCCCTGACTCTGGAGGATACTTTCAGAGCCTTTGCTGCTGTGTTGCATTCCCAAGACAGAGTCAACTGCATACGGAACTAAGCCGGGAGTGTCGAGCACAGGATACATGTAGCACCATGTGCACTCCTTCGTTTCTGTGCATTATTAATCGATCATGGAGCTGAACTCAACAGTCCTGGCGATCATTAATCTAATCAGATTTGTCACATATAATTAAGCTTTTTTAAAAGTTTGTATTTATTTTGAGAGAGAGAGAGAGGAAGTGTGAGTGGAGGAGAGGCAGAGAAAGAGGAAGACAGAGGATCCCAAGCTGGCCCCCCACTCTCAGCGCAGAGCCTGACGCAGGCTCGAACCCACAAACCGTGAGATCAGGACCTGAGCCAAAGTTGGACACTTAACCGACTGAGCCACCCAGGCGCCCCTATAATTAAACTTTTTGAAAGAAGTGACAGCTTTAGGGGAAGAACGCTTGATATTTTGCCCTGGGAAGTGTGGCTTTTTCTGGAAACTTCTTGGGAAGTGCACCTGGTAGATCTGTCAGAACACCGTGGATCTCTTGCGCCAGAATTAGCATTTTAAAAATGAATGGGTGCTCTACCACTTCTCCACACCAAGCCCACGTGAGATGTTCCCTATTCACCCTGCCATATTTTCTCGTCCAGTCTGAACCCAGTCTCAGAATCTCTCTCACCGCAGCATGCCAGATGATACCAGCAGCTGATTCGAGCTGACGTGTAATGTGAAGCCCTTGATCCGATGTGAATAACTTCTCCCCTTTCATCTGTGCAACTTCCATCGTTAAAATCAATAGCGACCCTTTTCCTCCACAGTAAAAATAGGGATGTATTCTTACAGATATATGAAGAATGGACTCCTTTTCTCCATAAGTAATATTCTGGAAAGGGATATTAAGTAACTGTGCTGGAAAGAGAGCCTTAGTCATGTACTAGAAACAACCAAAGATAGCAAAATCTAATTTCCAAGGATGAAGTTCAAAAAAAAGAACAAAATGCAATTCAGCAGGGAGAACTCTGCATGCTGTCACTTCTCAGTGGTGAGGGTGATAATCTGATACAGATATTAAAAGGGCATAAGACATCTGGACATCAGAATTGCTGAAACCGAGCGCGGGGCATGCCGACTCGCTGGGGCTGTGTATAAATCCTTCTCCAGAGGGAGGAGATGAAGGACAAAGATGGGTGTGAAGAAGCATCACGTCGTAGTTCGAGAACAGGGATCCCTCGATGAGGCCAGCTGAGCACCAGCTAGGTCAACCTTCCCGTTCTAGGCGGTTTCCATTTCAGCACATCCTGAACTGGCTTCCAGAACTTCATTAGGTAATAAAGGACAGGGGGAAGGAAGAAGGGAACACTGGACAAATTTGGAAAGAGAAAACCGAAGTATGCAACATCCATTATGTCCTTGAGTACTTAAGAAAGTCCAAAAGACAGGATTCGGTTGTAGTTCATCAAGCAAGAGTGTAGATTAGATATTTCTGTGGATAATCATTCAGTGAAAGGGGTCTTCCTTGAAAAATAGGAACTGAATTAGAGGAAAAATATTCATGTCCCTGCCAGTCTAGGGTAGCATGGGAAGCAGGAAGCAATAAATACAACGTCTTTTCTTAGGACCTTCAAAGTACATCCAGAACAGCCGTTACTCAATAGCCCAGTCTCAGAATTAGATTGAAGCGTGGGCCCCTTCTTCTGTCTCTAGGTTCTCCATATTTCATGATGTATTTTTGGAAAAAAAAATACTTTTAATGATGCCAACTTGCCTCCTTTCAGCACATTAAAAAAGGGAGCGATTGGCTGAGGCTGTCATGATGATGGGAATAATTTTGTCGCTGTGCAATTTGGCTCTTGCTCCAAAGTGAAACGCACATTTTCCTCCAGTGTATTTTAAGCTGGAGACTTCTAAGTAAATGGGAGGTGGCTGATTTTATTTCTGTATGCAGCCAGCCTTCACTGGCACGAGCTCTGATTTGGCCCAATCAATTTTGTATTCATGCTGAGAAGCAAGTTGATCAAGTTCAAGGAACATCTGCACGCATTTATCCGGATTGGGTGCAAACATGGGAGCCACTGCCCGGAAAGGTTCCCAGCCCTCCAGGGACGGCGGCAAGACTCCTGGACAGTGACCTTTACAACTCGGGCGATGTCACTCCATCCTTAAATAACCACGATGACTCTCCAACACACCACCTTCTTTGTAATTTATAAGGTTGTTTTTAGGAGTCTAGCTCTGGCGAGTTTGGGAGTTTATTAAGTAAATCTTCATTAGCTGGTTAAATGATCTCCAAAAAGTTGTCCAACGGAGTGTGCCAGTGTCGGGTCACCAGCCCGTATATTAACACGACATTTCCACAGGCACATCTGTCTTGGTCTTTCCTTTCTTTTTATTTCCCCTCTCCTACTGCCGTCAATTTTGTGTGCCAGCAGCTCGATGGCTCGAAGAGGGTTATAAACATCTTCTTGTTCAATTACCTCAGGATTTTTTCCCTTTATGTCAGCAATTAAACTTATGAGCAAAAAAAAAAAAAAAAAAAAAAGTTCACTCTCTAAACCTTAAGAGGCACAGTCAAGTTCAGAGTAAATAAAAACAGAATGCAATCAGCATAGTTGTAGAGTATAAACAAGGCAGTGGAATCCAGAAGTCCTGGCTTCAAATCCCGATGCCACCAACAGGCTGACCAACTTGGAGGGGAAAGGAGTCATCCTTCCTCCTTAAATTATAGTTTCCTCCTTCCCAGTGTGGCGCGCATGATGGCAATTTCTTAGAACTTTTGGGAGAATTAAATGAGATGAAGTACATGAAGCGGGCTGTGAAGAAATGGTCAGCCCCTTTGTCCTTTCCGTCCCCGTTTGTATAGGGGCCAGGTGGATTGGGTACAGGACCTATGGTGTATATATCTTGGTTTTTCCAAGGTCTGAAATATAATAGGTGCTCAGCAAATATTAGAGGGAAGGATGAGTGAGTAGGTCAGTTAATGAGAGGTATTGGGTTTGATTCTTACTCTTGGTTTGGGCAATCTCAGTGGATTGAGGCCTTACTACCCCGTGGCTGGTCGTTGGCACAGGAACACGGAAATCACTCAGGGCCCTCCATAGTACAGCTGAGTCAGAATCTGCCTTAAAATTTTTTTTGAACTACTTTACGTTTGTTTTTAATTTTTCTTTTTTCTTTTTTCTTTTTCTTTTCTTTTTCTTTTTTTTTTTTTTTTTTGCTTTTTAAAAAACTCAGATATAACTGACATTAGTATGATATTACTTTCAGGTATACAACATAATGACTCAATGTGTACATTGCCAAGTGATCACCACAATAGGTCTAGTTAACACCTGTTGCCACCCATAGTTATAATTCTTTTTATTCTTGTGGTGCCTTTTAGCAAGATCTCAGGTGACCCGTGTGTACATTCAAGCTTGAGCAGGGCTGATTTAGAGCCTTTAATTATGATGCCAAGAGTATGAGCTGGTTTATGACATCAGCTCTGCCGACGACAGACCGCCTTGACCTTGCATCTGGTCTTGAAGGGACCCTGACGTGAGAACCTGGTTGTATCTGTGCCAACAAATCCTTCCTACGACAGAGTGGGAGAGACAGGTGGGGTCACGACAGGTCGGCAGAATCAGATTCCCCTTCATCCGTTGTACAGTAATGTCCTCCGAAGTGGTCTCCCTACGTCCCAATCCAGTCAAAAGCATGCCAGTGACAGCTAACAACCGCTCCTGACATGGGGCTGGCAGCCACCGTTTGGCAGCTGAGGCTTGGCAGACCCAATCACTAATTGGCGAAGGTCACGGAGGTAGAAACGGATACGAGACTCGAGCTCAGAGCTGTCTGATTCCAGGGGCCTTCCCTTCCAGCCAGCCCTCCACACTGACGCCAGGCACCTTCTTAAAGTGCAGCCGGGGAGAGGTCTGCCAAGCAGCCCGATGCTTTTTTTCTGTGTGTATCAGCGCTACAAGAAGGCAGACGCCCATCCCCAGCACTGGCCGCGTTGGAATCCAAGAGCCTCCGCCGTGTACCCTCTCCTTGCTCTGTCTTCCTTGCTTCATCTCCTCCTGCCCTCCTTGGCAGCTCTGTGCTTCAGCACTTTTCTGATCAGCCCAGCCTCTGCGCACTTGCTCAGGCGGTCCACCCCGGGGGCCCTTTCCTCCCCCTCGCCCAGCTGGCTGACACATGCATCCAGGCATTTAAAGGTCTCTCTCCCCAGCATTGCTCTCCCTCAGGGCCCCAGGTAGACCTGAATGCTTCCTCTTCGATCTTTCTCAAAATAGCTTTCACGCAGTAAAAAAAAAAAAAAAAAAAAATGCGATTTGCTTCTAAGCTCCTCTTTCCTGCTGATCTGTGAACTTGAGGAGCAAGACCCCACGAAAGGCCGTGCAGTTCAGAGCATGGCTTTGGTGCCAGGCCTGGCGGGACGCGAATGCCGCACGCTGCATGGCTTTGGGCAGGATAATTAAACTTCTCCGTGCCTCCGTTTCCCCTTCCGCAAGTGGAGATAATCCCAGCCTCTGCCTCTTGGGTTTTTGTGAGCACTAAACGAGTTAACACAGGCTTAGAATGGCGCCTGGCACGTAGTAGGTTTTGTTTCTGTCTTCCCACCCCAGCCGCCTACGCCACGCACATTCAGAAAGTGACGTTCCAATGGATGAATGAATGCCTCGAGGGCTGCCTTTAAAGGCTCTCGCTCTGGCCAGGAAACTCCTACGTTCATTTTAAAGCTTTAAGAATGGGAAAATGTTTACCCAAAAAAGTCTGTGTCTCCTTAGTCTTTCTAATCTCTTCCACACATCTTTTCCTGATACAAGAACCAACCTTTGCATCCCTTCATCTCCTCTCCCTGGTTGTTTGATTAATGATGGTATCAGTACATTCCTACCATAATCCTTCAGGTTTTCCTAGGCCCATCTAAAAAAGTGCAATTCGTGGAGCTTCCCCGCTATTTGGATAATGAGCAGCCTGAGCCATGCCCCCAGAGCCGGTCGAGGCGTGACCGGGGGCGTGGGCTCCAGGGGCTCCCGAAGCGATAGGCGGGCTCTCCTGGCCTGCTCGCAGGTATCTGCTCCACCGAACAGCTGGCCTTTCTTTCTGCCCATGCTTCCTCTCTTTTCATTTTGAAGGGAAGACAACCTGTCAAAGCAAACCCGAGAGCGTGCTGGCTGCAAGGATTTGAAAGGGCAGTTTTTTTCTTTGCTTTCCTGTGGTTCTCTGAAGAAGCACAGAGCTATCTTAGTGTTTGGAAGGAGGCAATATAGCATGGTGGTGAGGTAGTTTGGAGGCAGACGCACCTCGGTTTGAAACCCAAATCTGCCGCTTATTGGCTAGGCAGTGTGGGGTAAGTTCTAGAACCTCTGTGAACTTCAGATTGTTTTTTCCTTTCTTCATAAACTATAAAACAGTTCTAATTTTTAAGCAAATAGACTTCAGAAGTTAATTCATCATGCAAAGTACCTAACACTATGCCTTACCCATGGCCAGAACTCAATCCAATTATTTTCAAGTATATGTATGTATACACACACACACACACACACACACACACACACACACAATCACATGCTCTCTTTGATGACACTTTTTCAATCAATTCCATTTCTCTTTAAATACCTTTTGCATGATAAGTGCACAATATATGTTTAAACAAATGGATGGATAGAATGAATAGACTCATGAGAGAAACTATCTTATGTTGTACATACAACCCATGTATCAGTCAGGATGAACTAAGTTACACTGTAGTAACAAACAGCCCCACCTCTCCATAGTTTAGGCAGAAATCTCTCCTGGGTCAGCTGGGGTTGTCCTCCTGGCTCCAGGCCCCAGAAAGATGAAGCAGCCAGTCTGGAGTGTTGCCGGCCCCGTGGTAGAGGGGGGAAAAGGAAAATCACATCCTGGGTCTTAATATTTCCACTCAGAAGTGACACGTTCTGTTCCTGCTCTCACTTCCTTTGACAGCACGAATCTCATGCCCGTGTGTAATCTCAAGAGGTTGAGGAGGCGCCCTTCTCTAGGTGCCCCAGGTGAGAGCTGGCAGCGTCTGGTGGAAAGCGCTACCCGACAGACCTGTCATACTCTTGTACCCAGCAGACCTCAGCCCATTGCTCGTGTCGTCATGACTAGATGGCATGCAGATTAACTAGTCGTGTATTAAGACCCCATTTATAAGTGCAGGCCACGTAACATTGCAAAGAGAGTGATTAAACCGTAATGCCCATGAAGTGCTCTTTCTAGGGCTGGCAGAATGTGTAAGGGTGTTATACAGAGAGTACCCCGGCCGCATTTCCCTGTGCCGCGGAGAGCCTGTTTACAGCTCAGATCTGACAGAAGAATAACCACTTCTTCTCACCCAAACACACTAACCGGCCCTCACCGAGTCCCACAAAAGAACATTAATTCTCCAGGAAAGAATCTAATGCTAAAGAGGACAGCAATAGGGCACTTGGGCAAGGGAATCGGAGTGGGGGGTGGGAGGGAGAGAGAGAGAGAGAGAGGGAGACTGGGTTGGGGGAGGGAGAGGGAATGAGCTATGATACTGCAGCAAAATGGGAGGAAATAGCATCTGGCATGGAAATAAACTAGTACGAGTGAATTCAGAACAAAGCTTTAGCTTTAGAATAAAAGCAAGACGTGACTGTTCCAACATAAAATAAAACAATGTGGGGCTCCCATCACTCAAGCCAGACCAGGATAATGCTCTTAGCTGCACTCACGAAGGATTCTCGTCACTTCCTTAGCAAAGGAGAACCAGAGGCCGAGATCACGTTGGAGTGTCTGCTTAATCCATATCTCCTTTGGAACGTCCACTTGTCATAGACCTTATCCGATAGATAGCACTGTTTGTGCTGTCCGATCCACCCTCGCGGTCACAGCTGATCCGACCAGAGTGGGTCCGTCTAACCACTAACTGAATCAATTCAGAGTCTTGTCTCAGCCATTCAGATTTCTTCCTCAAGATTCTAAGTAAAGGACAAAGAGAAAATACATAGGCCACTTAGGCTGTAATTTCTGTAGTGTTCATTCATTCATTCAACTAATTTTTATCGAATGCCCACTTGGGGATACTGGGCCCCCAAATCCAGACTTCACAGTATCCACTCCAGTTCTACCTGGCTGTCCTTAACCCGACGTCCCTGGTTATTTATTGAGATTGATAGAAACATACGCCAACCAACTTGATGGTTCTCCTACCATAGCCATGCTCTCCTATTCCTAACTGTCCTGCCATTTTAGTAAAGTTAAAATTTTAACATTAAAAGACTTCTCCGGGTGGGTACCATCCCGTAGAGACACCTGACTGGGGAAGCTGTCTTCTGCTCTATTTCAGTGGGGGAATGCGGAGGCGGGACGAACTCGATCCCCTCTGACTTCCTTACAAACCCCCGCCTTCACTGTCTACGCCCGCAGGTTGTGTGTCCCCCGCATGCGAAGGAGCTTCCGGGTTCTCGTCCCCCACTCCCTGTCTGTCACAAAGCACATGCACACACAACTGCTGCCAGGTGCCGTGGACGTGGGAGAAACGCCCAGAGACAAAAGCTAAAACTGGTTGTGCGGAATGCGCTAGAGCGAGCCCCTGCGGCGACTGTCAGAAGCTTACACCCCAGATTTTCTGGGGGAGTTCCAGCTTAAAATAGCCTGTCTTGCTATCCCCACAGACACTTATTTTTGGCAGATTATGCGTCCCAATTTTTGGTTTAGGAAACACTGACACTTTACGTATACTCTACACTCAGACGTACTCTGGAAAGGGTCCTAATCCAGCTGGATTAAGTCGCTTTCTCAGTGCGAGAGGCACCGTTCTCATTTTAAAGATCTCCAGATTCCTAGAAATAGTCCCTGTATAGTGAGCGCCCTATACGTTGGTTTCCTAAAGGTCCCGAAATTGCCACCGGTTTAATACCTTGTTTCCCACCACTGCCTGATGGGTCTTTTATATCTATTCAGTGCACATAATAGATGCTCATTAAAAGGTTGATGAGTCAGGGCGCCTGGGTGGCTCAGTAGGTTGAGCGTCCAACTTCAGCTCAGGTCATGATCCACACGGTTCATGGGTTCAAGCCCCACATCAGGCTCTGTGCTGACAGCATGGAGTCTGCTTGGGATTCTTGTCTCTGCCCGTCCCCCTGCCCCCTCCTCAAAAATAAATAAACATTAAAAAAAGAAGATTGATGAGTCAGGTGTCCACGCATTGAACGGAATCTCTGAGTTGACGAGACAAACTCCACATACAGACTCTGCTCTTTCTCTCACCTTCCTCTGTTGTGGTCGTCGTTGGTTCTGTGGATGTGGTTGACCTTGATTGCTGCTTCCTTTTATCCTGCCTTCTTGACCAGGTTCATTTTCAGATCTCTGAAAGCTGCCTGGTCAGCGAACCCCGTTTTGGTAGTCATGACTCTTTGGGGTCCTAAGAACAACACAAGGAAGTTAAAAAC
Organism: Paguma larvata; assembly: GCA_030068075.1. Lineage (NCBI taxonomy): Eukaryota > Metazoa > Chordata > Mammalia > Carnivora > Viverridae > Paguma > Paguma larvata. The sequence continues at coordinate 125,223,291 of CM057825.1, read as the reverse complement.
CCTTGCAGCCGGACAGGGAGATTTTTTTTTCCCCATGCACAGAGAACGCATCGGGCAGACAGTTCGGGACCTCTGTCGCTGTGCGTAGGACGCGTATTTCTGACCAGGGCGTTTATAGATCACAAAGCACCCCCGCACAGCACATAGAGTCTTTTTCTGGGAGCAGCCCTTCTCAAAATTTCATCCCTCCCTGTACCCACATAACGTCACAGGAAAGAGAGTGGGGAGAATACCAGTGAGGTGGGTAAGTAGAGTCACGAATGCTTACCTTCTAAGTTCCGTTTGCTGTGACATGGAGATCTCTTATACCTTCTGGCCGCTGCATCAGCCCCAGAAGACCCAAACGTTGGAGGACATCATAGCATCCGGACAATATTAAAATTATTTCAGTTTGACCTTTAAAATCATTCCAAACAATGAGAGTCCCCCAGGCAGCTGTATTACAGTGTTCCCCAAACCTTGGTCACTTCCACACCATTATTATTCATTTTTTATTTATCTGCATGACACAGGATTTAGTCATTTTTTAAAATATTGGCTCTTTTGGTTTTTTTTAAATACATTTATTTTAAAAGGAGATGTTGAATTGCATCCATGTTTTATTTCAATAAAAGTTTGCTTACTTTTTTGGGTGCCTGAGTGGCTTAGTCAATTAAGCACCCGACTCTTGACTTCGGCTCAGGTCGTGATCTCCCGGTGCAGGGGTTCAAGCCCCACGTCTGGATCTGTGCTGGCAGTGCAGAGCCTGCTTGGGATTCTCTCTCCCCCCCCCCGCCCCTCCCCTGCTCACATGCGCGCGGGCTCTCTCTCTCTCTCTCTCTCTTTCTCTTTCTCTCCCAAAATAAATAGTCTTAAAAATTTTTTTTAAATTTGCTTACTTTTTTAAACGAGGAAGCTTAATTTCACGACTCCGAATGTCAAATCAGTATCCCTTGTCATTAATGGAAGGAAAGGAAGGAGTAAATGAAATACAATGATATTTTTACTTATGCTTATCCAATTGAATAGAATAATTCTTTAAAAAAATAAAGTGTTCTCTTCTGCTTTTGGATGCCCCAGGGTCCTTCCCGCCCTGCCCCTCCACCTGCATAAACTGTGAGGTATTTGGCAGAATCCATGCTTCTCATGCCTGAAGCCTCGAACTCGCTTCAAAAATATCACTCCCCACCGAGAGGAGCCCTTTTCCTTGGAGAAATGGCCCATACCTGGTCAGGGACAGGGAGCTACCAGGTGAGCCGTGGCCGTCTGGTTGTTCCAGGGAGCAAGGATGTGTCAAAAATGATGGAGACGTGTCAAGAGAGCCCCTGGCCCGGTTTTTTGGGACTTATAATGTCCAAAGTTGGGACACTTTTAGCATGAAAAATGGCAGGAGTTGTCATTATATGTTGTCGATCATTATACATCGAACGGCTAAAATTTCCGGAGTCCATACGGGCTCTTGAGACAGAGGGAGACAGGGAAAGGAGACGGGGAATAGAGACAGAGACACAAAAAGAAAGAGCTTCTTAAAGAACACCGGCTAACACAGGAGTGACACAATGACTTAGAAAAAAATACTGGTTTAAAACTTGCCATTTAGTGCTAGTTTCAGGCAAGAATTAACCATGGATCCTCCGTCCTCCAGGAGAAAGGTTATTGGGGACAGGAATTTTGTCCAGTGCCAATAAGTCACCTGTGGCTGCGTGTCTCGAGTAAAGGGGGGTGAAGTGTGTCTTCACAATGGGTGATTTGGTACCCCCGCCTTAATGTTCTATACCTCCCGACGTGTGGCACTCTGAAGTACAGAAGGACCTACAAAGGATCCTTAGCAAAAAGGTAAAACTTGAATCTCATTCAGATTAACTAGAATCTCATTTAACCTGCATCTGATTTGAATTAACTAGAATCTAATTTAACCTGAATCTAATTTAAACCCAAATTCCACCTTACGGAAAGAATAGGGGACAGGGGCACAAATCACATGGCAACATGGGAAAATAATCAGACGAATTCAGAATGTGGGGCATTCTACAAAACAACTCGTCCAGACCCTACAAAAACAAAAACAAGTCCTAAATTTGCATATGTTGGCGGTGGTGGGGGGAGGTGTTAGAAGAGTAACAGACAATAAACAAATATAGTGCGTGAATCTTGATGGGATAGTTGTTTAAGCTTTAAAATGCATTCTTGGGACAAATGAGGAGGTTTGAATTTGGAGATTAGATGTTCTGCAGTCATTCATTTCCTTAGCTGTAATAACGGTGTCGTTGTACAGGAGTGTCTTGCTCTTAGGAGACTGGGCTTTTAATGCAGAGTCGTGATGTGTGCAATTTATTTATTTATTGTGTGTTTGCCACGGGTTCAGGATTTTAAAGTCTTGACAGATTTGTGTAGATTTTTAAAAATATTTTTCAAATTTTTATTTAAATCCAAGTTTAATATAGTGTAGTATTGGTTTCAGGAGTAGAATTTAGCGATTCATCACTTACGTAAAACACCCAGTGCTCATCCCAACAAGTGTCCTCCTTAATACCCATCACACATTCAGCCCATCCCCCACCCACCTCCCTCCATAAACCCTCAGTTTGTTCTCTGTATTTAAGAGTCTCTTATGATTTGCCTCCCTCTCTGTTTTTATCTTATTTTTCCTTCCCTTCCCCTACGTTCATCTGTTGTGTTTCTTAAATTCCACATATGAGCGAAGTCATAGGACATTTGTCTTTCTCTGCCTTATTTCGCTTAGCATAAATATCGTCTTCCATCCAGTTGTTGCAAATGGCAGGATTTCATTCTTTTTGATCGCTGAGTGTTATTCCCTTGCACACAGGTCAGCGGAGAGCTGATAGTCCAATCATCACAAAATATTAGCGACTGAATCTAGGTGACCTTTACTGCATTGCCCTTAAGACTTTTCTGAAGATTTGAAAATTTCCTAACATCAAGTTGAGAAAAATAAAGCAGAATTTGTGCTCTTAACAGCCCTGCCCTGCTTCCTGAGGTCAGACAGCGAGGCCGCAGCGTGCTGTGTGTCTGTCCCCTGCGGTTGCCTCGTGTCCCACCTCACGGCCCTCAGGCGGTACGTCAGGAACCCGCTGACCGCAGTGTTCCCACAATGAGGAACTGTGCGCAGGCCGTGGGGTGTGGTGTGATCCCTCCGGGAGTAGGCACGGCCCGCAGCTCCCTCTGCTTATGTGGGGGCCCAGAACGCTCCCCCTGCTTTACAGAAACGCTCTAGCTTGCCGTATGGCCCTTAGCACCCCTGTTCGGTGGCTGCAGAGTGCCCCCACCCCACTCTGTACCTCCTGTCTACACTGCAGGTTAGAAAGGGATTCAGAATCGCCTGGCTCTTGTAGCCTCCCTTTCCGAGCTGCCCCCCTTCGCTCTGAAGCACAGAGACCTGCCGTGACAGTCATTTGCAGAGAATCTGGTATAAATCTGCCCGATCCAAACCCGACACAGTTACCTGGCAGGCGAGAGGCACCTGCCGCAGGGCGCCCGGAATTGGAAGTTAGGACCTTGTGTCTGCAGCCTGGATGGCTATCATGAATCTTTCTCCGAGATTAGGTCGCGAGCCACCAAGCATATGCCCTCCCCTCAGCTGCACGGTCAGAATCCGGTTGAGCGTCCCCCGCCAGCCTCCGGGGTCTGGAATCGGGAAGTGTGCTCCTGGCTCCGCCGAGGCTGATGGTCACAGGCCAGTGGAGACGGAGTTCAGTCCGTCACAGGGAGCAGGCGACTGTCGACACAGACATTTCTTCCAGAGAGAGGTGCTTCCCATGTCCCCCGGCTCCCTCCAGAGCACTGAGCTTCCTTCTGGGTTGCTCTGGGCCTGCCTGCCCAACCTTGCCTTTGGCTCAGCTGCCGGGAAGTCCTGTGTGAGATCTAACCTCAGTCTCTTGTGCTGTAGCTTGAATCCAGTTCCCTGTTTTTGTTTTTTTTTTTTTGACTGATGATAATTTTTGGAAGAATAAAATATCATTCCTTGAAACCCTCTTTTAGGGTGACTAACTCATCCTGCCTGGGACTTTCCTGGATTGACCACTGAAAGTCCCGTATACAGGGGAACTCCTCAGTCCAGGGAAACCAGGAGGTTCAGTCATCTTTCCCTCCCCCCTCCCTCCCCCCTCCCCCTCTTTCCCACCCTCTCCCCTCCTCTCTCCTTCCCTCCCCCATTCCACAAGGAAGAGTTTCCACCCGTTCTCTGTACCAGCACCACCTAGGAGGGGACCGTCAGGGCCGCCACAACAGCAGGTGTGCGTTTTACTGAACCAGGCAGACTGCCCTACCTCCCTCAGTCCCCTCTAACCCTGGGAGGTGGGGTGGGGTTCCATGTCTTCCTCTTGCGGATGAGAAAACCAAGACACACTCAAGTTGCGGGACTTACGTGAAGTCACGCAGCTGGAAGGTGGGGGAGTTGGGCTTCTGATCCAGATGAGAGGTCTTGACCCCAAATCCCTGTCGCCCACCCAACTCCAAATACAAGGCCACCGTTGCCTGTGGTTTCCAAGCAGGAGCGGAGTCGGTGGGACCCAAGGGCGGGCCGTGAGGGATCTGCGCTCTAGCCCATCCATGTCTATGTGGACAGAGACTAAAATCCTGAGTGAAACCCTCCGTCTTTTCCGCTCTGTCCGGAGCCCTTGGGTCCTGGCCCTGCTTACCTTTCCCTCCTCCCCTCTCCCCACTCCTCTACGCGATGCCTACACCACCCTGAACCATGCTCCTTCCTGCCGTGCACGCGCGCGAGCAGGGGCTCCGACCTCTCCTTTGTTCACGTCTGTACAGCTGGGTTGGACCCTCCTGCCCAGCACCTCTCCAGCCTGCCGCATAGACTCCCCGTCCTCACTGGCTCCGGAGGACTAGGTCGAACCATCCCACTTATCCCTAGACCCTCAGATAAGTCTCCTGCTCTCGCTCTACCTCAGTTTCCTCCTCCATAAAATGGATATGATGGCGAGCATAAGCGTGGCCTAGGTCTGTCATGGCGTTCATACTCCAGGGGAAATAAACACAAACACGGTAATAATAGCAGCAAACATGGATCTGGTGCTCGCTCTTCGCCAGGCCCTCGCTCTCTTCCACACACGACATTTATGAATTATCATTTAGTCCTTGCCGGAACTCTTGGGAGTGTCACCTTTCCCACTTGCCGGAAGAGGACACGGAGGCACAGAGAACACATGGCTAGCCCAAGGTCTCATAGCTGTTGAGCGGTGGCTCAGGGACCTGAAGCTGCGTGCTCTGGCTCAACAGTCCAGGCCCTTGACTGCCACTTTAGATGGCTGCTAGTGCTTTGTAGAGGATGCAGGGGCTGTTGTAATAGAGAGTTGGTTGGGGCGAGGGTTCTATCAGGAAAGACCTCCTAGAGGTGGTGTTCTCGATCTAAGACTTAAGTCATGGCAACCTGGCAGGGAGGCGAGGATCTAACTGGGCAGATCTCAGGTCCTGGGGACTCAAGAGAATGGCCTAAGGGTAGTTTTAAGAAATGAGTGCCTGAGCCCTACTCCAGGGCAATTTGGTCAGGACCTCTGTGGGTCAGCCTAGGCCTCCACATTTGCTGAAGTCTCGGGGAGTCCATGCGGTCAAGGTCAAGAATTGCTGGTCTTGGCGGGGAAGGCATTTCGGGGAGCAGGAACACGCCTCCACCGTTCCCCAGGATGCTCCTGTCTCCCTGTGGCCCTGCCCTGGGGCTTAAACGAAGGGCCAGAGAGATGAACTAAAGCCCCAGTTGGGGGAAGGGGGGAAGGTCGGAAGCAGCTTTGGCCTCCTGAGTTAACGGCAGGCCCGAAGGGGGCTGAATCAGTGCGGCTGCCCGTCAGGCCCCCGATGACAAATGACATTCTGAGCCGGTATCTCCCCAGATACTTCTGAGCTGACCCTTGGAGATAGCTAATAAAAGACCAACCTGTCTTCCAAGATTAACGACCCAGGAGAAAGACACAGGGAGGGGGAGCGGGCGAGCAGGGGCTCTGGACACCCCCGCTGCCCCCAGAGCCCTCCTCGTTGACAGTGCGGAGCCGGAACACAGGAGGCCAGGGGACAGAAGACGGGCTGGCTCCACTGTTGATCTGCAACCCGCCCTTCTGCTGGGAAGCCCCCCCTGGCCTCTTTCCCTGCCCTGGGCCCCTGCCCCGTGCCGACTGGACTCCCCCCGCCCACCAGGGCTCTCCGTGCTCCCGCCCATCTTGGGTTTCTCTTTGGAACTGCTTTTCCGCCTGTGTCTGCTCTCCCCTGAGCCGCCGTCTCTGGGCCTGCTCTGGGCCTCTCCGCCCATGCCCTTCCTAGCTCTGCCGTCTGCCTTCCTTTGTCCTCACTCTCCTCATTTCCCCGTTGTGCCGTCTTCCCAGCTCTTCTTCGTGTGTGTGTGTGTGTGTGTGTGTGTGTGTGTGTGTGTGAGACTTGTGTTTTTCTCTGTCTCTCAATCTCGTTCTGCCTCTGTCTCTCTATTCCTTTCATCTCTGTCTCTCTGTCTTCACCGTTCTCTGCTCTCGGGTATCGGTCTTTACGACTTCTGTCTATTTCTGTCTCATCCTTATCTCTCTGTGCGCCTCCCATCTCTGCCCATGTTTGTGTTGGTTTCACGTCCCCTCCCCTCCCTGTCCCTCTCTGTCTCTCCGGCTTCTCATCCTTGCCCTTCCCGGGGCGCTGGGTCCCTAGGAGAGGGGCTTCTTCTCGTTGTGGGTGTGATCGCAGTGGGCAGAGCTGGGAACGGAGAGAGGCAGCCCTCCCCACCCCCAGTCTCCCACCGGTGCCCGGGACCTGCTTGCTGGACAGCGCGTGGGTGGGGGGACGGTTCCTGAATCTGAACGCGTCCCGCCGTTGCCCCCCTGCAGGCGCCTCATCAGTTTCCATAGGGCAGCACAGATCAGACCCCTCAGTTCTCACCTTCACTTTGCACCCCCCCTAGTGTCAGTGAGAGCCCCTGTGCACTGGTGACAAGTCCCAAGCCCGTCTTGGCTCGTACTTCTTACCAGCCAGCAGCTGCAGCTCCAGTGTTCTCATGCCCGTGTCCTGCCGTGGAGTCTCTCCGTGTAACCCGTTTCCACACTGATCATGGTCCCCATTTTTCAGGGGAGGAGACTGGGGGTCAGAGAGGTTAAGACACCTGCCCAAGGTCCCACAGCTAGTGAGAGGTAGGGGTGACATTCAAGGCCATTCTGGGACCGCCCTTCTGTTTCCACGGACTCTTCCAGCACTTTGCTTTCTTATGAGATATCCCCGAGCCACGTGCACCTATTTAAATTCATTAAAATGAAGTCAGATATAAAATTGAGTTCCTCCGTGGCCCCAGGTGGCTAGTGGCTGCCGTATTGGACAGCACGGATACAGCACCTTTTCATCCGTGCAGTCAGGGGTGCTGGACCGCGCTGTCTTAGATAAACAGCAGTTTTCTGTATCGTTCATTACGGGAGAACAAAAGAAAACCGGATACGGAAATAACCCCGGGCCACTCCCTGGCCCCAGTGCTGGCCACGCGAGGGGCTGTGCGGACGAACGTGAACCGAGACAGTAATCCTGCCTCCAGACACCTGCCGGCAGCATCACCTGTGCCGTGCAAACCTGCCTTTACAGCCCTGTTTGCGTCGGGCTCACCACTGAGGAGCACTCTGCTTTCGTGAGGGGGAGGAGGGGGGGATGCGTATATTCTCCTAGAAGGCAGAAAAAGCACAATCTTATGCCAGAAATTGAATTTTCTTATTTCCGCTGGTGTCCAGGGCTTTGAACCCTTCCAAAACACGAGCAGCTTATCTTGTTCTGCTCGATCAAAAACATTTCATAATGCCGGCTCCGTCCTCAAGGTCACCTTGAAATCTCTCCCCTGCTCAAAGCATCCTGAATCTTCCTTTCCCTAATAGAAACATTCTTGAAATCTGAGTAAAATGGACTTGCCCAGCCCTGTTCCCTCTCCAAGAAAATTATATCTTGCCTCTCTGTAACAAGTCACTAAGAAGAGGGAAAGGTTTACAGTTTCTCGCCAGCTCACCCATCGGGCAGTCGGAACACCCCAGCATCCTCTGGCCCCTCCTGCTTACACTGGAGATCTTGGCCTCAGGCAGATAACTCCCCGGGTGGCTCTGAACCCCACGCTTTCTCAGACTGCTCAAGAAGGCATTCCTTCCTGTAGCTATAGCTTTCATGTACCCCTGTGCCACTCTGCTGGGCACCATCGTGCCTGCCCAGAGTTCTCCCCTGCTGGCTCTGCCCCCAGGTTGGGCACCTAAATGTTCCTCTTCCTCTTGTGGCTGCTGTCCTAAGCCTTTAGATGCCAGAGCCGGCTTGTGGTCCAGGACGGAACCAAAGCTAGCTTATGGTCAGGAGAGAACTTTCTCTCCTGTCGGCCCTATCCTGATAATCAGGTGGAAGTGACCCAAGGCGGTGTTCTTTGGCCCCAGCGTGTTACAGCGTTTCCTGGAGTCCCTCCTACAGGTTTGATTTCTGACAGTGAAGCCCCATATGCAGCGGTAAAGAGCATGGGCTGTGGAGCCAGGGGGCCTCAGTTTGAAACCCAGTGCTGCCACTTACTAAGCTGGGCGACCTGACATAAGTGACTTAGCCTCTCTGTGCCTCAGCTTCCTCATCTGTAAAATGGGGATGCTAATACTGAACTCCTAAGTGTGAAGACCAGATGAGTTGTCGTTACCTCGGTCTGCTCTTGGGGCTCAACAATGCCTCCTGGGATGGTTTCAGCGATGACCATGACCCTGTGCTTGGGTCTCTCCTTCCCCTGACCTCAGAGAACTTTGTCCCTCCGTTGTTTCCTGCAGCCGACCCTTTTTACCCTGTCTTCTGGGAGGCTTTTCCACGCCATTCCTGCCCTCGAGGGCTCTTCAGTCCACCCCCACCCCCTGCCATCCGTTGACCGGATATGCCCACACGTGTCCGAGGTTCAGGGGGCGGTGGCAGGCTCAGCTCAGGCAGACACACGGTCTGCTCTCTCAGGCCACAGACGCTTTCTGCCTCTTAGACGTGAGGGAAATGAGGCCCAGGGCGGCGTGGCCGCCTGCTCGCGCTGACGCGGGTGTTCAGGAAGGGTACGAGCCACAGCTGCTGTGTTTGGCACCAGCGGCCTCTCCCCTGCAGACCTCAGGTGGTCTCAGCGTCGCGACTGAAAGGTGGTGAGTCTTAGGAGTGGAGCGTGGAGATGCACCCTGCTGCCTCGGGAAGCTTGCCTCTGGCTGTCGTCCGTCCGTCCGTTTGGTTGAGTCCTTCTCATGTCAGCTTTTTTAATGCATCCGGCTCACCCGACCATCCGGGACTCACACCCACTTCGCCTTCCTTCCCAGATTCTCCAGCTGCGGTGAAACTCCTAACTCTGGGATCTTGACTCCCTTCTCCTCCCCGGCCCCCACCACCTCTGCTTGACTGTGTCCAGGTGCGCGCTCCTGTCATTCAAACCCGGCATCGAGCCTTGGGCACGAGGTCAGCCTTTGCCTGCAGCTCAGAAGCGACCCTCCTGCTCCTGGCCCCTGTAGGATAGAAAGACCAGAGCCACCTACTGCTCCCTCTTCTATCCATGGGGGAGGACAGCACAGGGAGGGACACGGGACCCCCTGATTCCCAAGTTTGCTCTGACAGTACAGGTGCTGACGACCGCAAGAAACTTTTCTTTCTTTTTTTTTTTTTTTTACAGTAACCTCTAAATCCCTTTCCGGGCTGGAGGCACTCATGACTTTTTATTTAATATCTACTCTCCCTCTCTCTCGGTTCATTGGCTCCAGACTCATTATCTCGCATTCGCCTGCCTTACCCTGCCTTTTCCTCTGACTGTCTGAGTCACCTGCGCTAACCCAGGCCGGTCCCATCCCAGTCCGTTTCTGAGTGTGTGTGCGTGCACGTGCGTGTGCCCGCCCTTGCACTGCGCCCAGCAGAGCAGATCCTCCGATGGAGGTAAAGAATATTGCCCTGCGTCCAGGCCAGGGTGGGGATGTGGTGGGGGGAGGCCCAGCGTCGCAGCAGCTGTACTTCTGCCTCGGTTTCCTGATGCAGAAAAGGGGGGTAGTTGTCACCTCACAGTTAGAAGGACCAAATCAGAGGAGTCTTTCAGCAGCGTTGGCGTGGAATCAAAACCGTATGAATCCGTGCTTTCATGATTGTGTCTTGACAGTCGTTCAAGAAGTTATGGTAGATGAAGCCCCAGGATTCACAGAAGGATAAAATAATGGCCACCATCCCTAAGTACCCTCTAGATTCCAAGGACTACGTGCTAAGGAGTTCATTTTTCGACAAAGATAAAGCTCCCTATTCCCCTGCCCTGATTACAAGAATAATGCGAATTGTAGGGAGAGATCTATAGAGCTGATGCCTCGATAAAAGTGAAAAGGACGAGGGCCTAGCAGAGTGTCTCTGACTTACAGTGAGAATTTCTTAAATATCCATAAAATAATGGCAAAGCCGAAAGAATAATCGAGAGCAAGTCTGTGTACACCGCCGAGAACAGCCACTCTCAGGATTTTCACGTGTGCGTTTCCAGAAGCTTTTCTTTACATAGAGTTATAAACTTTTTTATCCTTTTAGAGAAGTGTAATTATATTGTTCATAATTATTTGTGAATCACTTTTTATTCCCACTTACCAACTTATTGTGGTTATATTTCCATGCCAGTAACTACGGCAGGGAGAATGTGTTACGGCTTCTCCACCGACAGCCATGTGAGAGCGGGTGGATGGAAAAGGGAGTTTCTCAACCTCACAGTGTTACCAGCTGCCTGGTTAAATGAGAATATAGCATTTAAGTTCCGAAAACCCCTAATAAGTGCGTACTGGTTATTGCGTGCTATTTGAATTACGTGAGTGATAACACATGCACACACACACGTGCACACGTGTGCAAAAGGGGTACAGAAAGACCCTTAAATCGCTGCATGCTGTTCCATTAAATAGAGGTACCGTATTGTGTTTAATTCCTGTGTAATGGATACTTAGGTTATTTCAGAAGTGTGACCCGTTTGACTAACAGTCATTGATGGAAAGACATGAGAGAATTTTATTTTTCCAAAAACTGCTCCCAGCTCCACTTTGTCAAACTTCCCCTTTTCTGTCACCTAACAGGCTTCCTCAGGATCTCTGACCAAGACCAGGTAGGCACGTCCTGGTAGGAAGAGTCTCATCTCTGTCATTACGCTCAGTCTTGGTCAGCAGCCAAGTCCCCTCCCCTCCACCCTGGCCCTTCCATGTTGAGAAAGAGCTAGAGAACAGGGTGGTTCCTGTCCGCTCTGCCGGCGGGTCGGTCTGCGACGTCTCTGTGTCCCCTTTCCTTCCCTTCAGCTCGGGAAGCACTAGAGTCATCAACAGCAAGCAGGGAGGGAGAGGGTCGCCCCTTTTCCAAATACCTCCCATGACCTTCCTTGTGGCAGGGAGGGGGACCTCTGGGGAGGCGGGAGGAAGAAGGGAGACTCACTTCCCCAACACGGCACCTCTCCAGAAGGTGACCTCGTGTCCCTCCCTGTCCTTTTATACTTTCACTGGGGGCGTGGTTAGAAAGGATCATCGCCCTTGCACTGTAGCCACCCCTAACCTAGGGTCTGCTGAAGCTCACTCCTCTTGGCTTGTGAGCGCCGACTGCTAGTGGCTCTTCCAAGCTCCGTGTCAGTGGGGGTACGCTGGTAGTGGGCATCAGCCCCGGTGGAAATGTTTACGCCGTGGAAGCTGTGGTCGTTTGACAGACCGCCCCACCCTGGAACCGGTTGTTAGCCACTCACCAGCACACCACTGCCTCTCACCTGTCCAGCAGGTGGTGGTCACCATATTGACAATGTGGGATGCTTACTACCTTTTTGTTCTAAGCCTTTGGAGGCCAGTTACAGAACTTGGGAAACATCACACCTTCATAACACCTGTTTCATATTATAAACGATGCTTCAATGAGCCATTTTTTTTTCTGTTTAACCTGCCCATTTGAGTGATTATTTCCTTTGGCTAAGTTCCTGGAAATGGAAGTGCTGAATCCAAAGGTACACCTAGTTTAAAGTTTCAGATCCATGTGGTTGAGTCGTCCTTCAGAAAATACGTGCCAGTTTGCACTCCCGTCACCAACAGGCCTGCCGCCCTGTACCTACACCATCACTAAGTATGATTTACAAATATATGTTTTAGTTTTGGTGCAAAGATGCATTTGGTTTTCATCCGTATTTCTTTGACTACCAATCTGCCTGAATATTTTTATGGAACATTCATTTATGGATTAATAGCATTTCCTAAATATCTTCTTCTTTCACGAATTTCCAAAAAGGCAGGTGGGAAGGCCACCAAGCAGGTGAAGACAGGGAGTGACAGGGCTCCTCCATCAAGTGGCCCCCTGCTTGTCCCACACCAGCCCTGAGCAGAGCCCCGAGATCTGAGCACCTTTTCAGAGGCCGTGCTTTAGTTAAAACCTTTCTCACGTGCTACGTTATGATAACAATTTGGTTAGAATATTGATTTTGCTGTGTGGTGAGAGTTCTTATAGGAAGTCTTCTTCCACCATCTGTGGCTTTCTGGCCAGGGCACCTGTAAGCCTCTTTGTAAGGATTCCATCCTCACTCACACTCTGGTGCCTGGACACACACACACACACACACACACACACACACACTTGCACTAATGCTTCCAGCCTTTTCTCCCCTTCCCACTACCATATTCAACTTCTACCATGTTCACCTGCCTCCGGCCCTTGGAACATGTGTACTTGCTCTTTCCTTGAGAACTCTGTGCACACTGTTTCTTCTGCCCGGACCCTCCTCCTTCCGCTCCCCCTCTGGCCAACTCTCCTGCACTCTTCATGTCTTGGTCTAATGGTCTCTTCCTTTGGACACCTGCCATAGTTCCCTGGGCCCCCTTGGGGTCCCTTGTTGTACACATAATGCCCCTGTGGTACACGTACCCTCCCCTTTGAGACACTCCCTGTCCTTTTATTACAGTTACTTCTGGAGGCAGGGGTTTAGGTAGGCTGTGCCCCCATGGCCTAGGAAGTGCACATGGCAGGTGTGAAAATATTCGCTGAACGAGTAGTTTGCGCAATGGGATGTTCTGATTGACTAAGTGCATGTAGTCACTAAACAACAGAAGCAGGGCTTGGATATCCAGACTCTGACTCCAGAGCCCACAGTCTTCGTCCTCTGTCCCTGGACTCTTCCCTCACTTGGTTTTTCAGTGCATCTTTTGACTGTTTGTAGACACGTGTGCCTACACACACACACACACACACACACACACACACACACACACACCCCAAGCAAAGGAAACGGTACTTCCGTGACTTTCCAGTTGGGAGTTTATTCATCCAGCAGTCCATTATCTCCCCCACAACCCTGGTTCCCTGAAGAAGGGGGTTCTCCACCCTGGTTACTGTGTTAATAACCTCTTCACAGCACACAGTGCCTCACCAGTAGCAGGCACTCAGAAGTCTGTGTAAAATGAACAGATGAAACTGTTCAGTAAACAGTCACTGAACATCTCCTCTGCGCGGGGCTGGGTGCTAATAGGATTGCAGAGATGAATACAAACAGCCCTTGACCTCGAGTATCCCGCTGGCTGGTCGGGGGGAAGCCGGCAAATAGATCTTTGCCCTTTTGGATATGCAGACCGTCTGGGCCTTTCGCGACCCTGCCTTATGCCTGCGCACAGACCGAACAAAGGCGCACACGCAATCGCGGATGTGTGACTGAAACTCGGAGCACCCTCCGCATGTGCACACACACACCTGCGCACCCAGGCCCCCTGTCCGAGCTAGAAATAAACAGGGAGACATTTGCAGCCCAGCCAGGTTTGTTTCCTCTGAGTTCAGAGGAGTTTATTAATTTCAGCCCCTTCATGTGGAACTTGCAAAGCCTCGTGGAGGAGATATCCATAGCAACTGTGGTAACCATCTGAAAAGAAGGATGTTAACCTTTTCGAGCCTGCTGCCCACTTCGCATGGCCCCCTTAGCGTGTTTACAGTGTGCCTCAGGATCTCTGAAATAACGAGGCGCACGCTGGGGAGTGGCGAAGTCTGGGGCCGGGGACGCCTCCCTTGTGAGCCGATGGCCTGTGCCCCACGCAGGCTCCTGCCCGCTGAGGTAAGCCTGGCACCGGCTGGTATCGAAGCTGGAGGTAGAGGGAAGGGCTGGGATGATGTGGGAATTAGCTTCCGCTCTGCCCCCAAGCTGCAGGCTGAACTTTGTGAAATTGCTCAAAGGTCTCACTTTGGGTCCCACTGCCTCGAACTTGACCTTTTCAGTGAGAGTGAAAAATGCTCAGCGCCTCGTCTCTGGATCCAGAATGGATTGTTTCTTCGAGCAGGTCAGCCATTTCTACTCACTTCCTGGCCTTCGGCACACCACCCCAATTTTCTGATCTCAGACAGGGGCGAGGGGTTCACTTGCGAATGCCCTCCCTTCCAGCTTGGGGGAGAGGGAAGGGTCTAGGGTGCGGCGCAGGTGGGGGGGAAGGTGCCTCATTTCCCACTTTCAGGGGATACTTGGTAAAGAGGAGAGGTTGGGGGCCACGCAGACCTGGGTTCAAACCCCAAGTCCTCTTCCATTCTGCCATGTATCTCTAAAGGAGTTCCTTCCCTCTAAGCCTCAGTTTCTTCAGTGGCAGGACGGACACAGTGACCCACCCCTTACAGTCCTACTGAGCAGATTGAAAGGAATCATGAGTGCAAGCAGTTGTGGTATACAGTAGGTGCCCAGTAAATAATAACTGAATTTCCTCCCTGTCTGTCCTGTCTGCTACCTTCCTCTCCATTCCAACTACAGACACAGACATAAGTGAACCCAGCCCTTGAGGGGCTGTCAGTCTCGCAGACCAGACACGTGAGCAAACAAACAATTATGAGACAGTGGAATGAGTGGTTAACGGACATGAGGAAGGCAGGGCATCTTCCCAGAAGAGGTGACAGTAACCAAGGACAGAGTGACCAAGCAGGCTCCGGAGGGGAATCCATTTCCTGTAGAGCAGTGGTTCTCCACCGGGGGCAGCTTTGCCCCCAGGGGACATTTGGCAATGTCTGGATACAGTTTTGGTCATTACAGCTGGTGACCGGTGCTGCTAATGCCTAATTAGCCAGAGATGCTGCTAATATCCTTAAAAGCACAGGACAGCACCCCCCCCCCAGCAGATAATTATTCATTCCCAAATGTAGTAGTGTCAAGTTTGAGAAAACGTGAGGTAGAATATCCTAATATTCATCATCATAAAAATTATAATCAGTGTAATTCTAGACTCTCTACTCTGTGTCCAACATGGCCCTGGGGGCATTACTGCATTTACTTCTTATAACCAGAGTATGGGGTAATTCTCAGTGACTCCATGTGAGGCTCAGGGACGTTAAGAAACTTGCCTGAGACGTCCCAGAATCAGAAGTCAGGTTTGAAATTCAGGCCTGCCTGGCTCCAAACCCCACTTTTTTTTTTTTTAATCTCTCTATGCTCTCTCAAATATCTCTTGTGGAAAGATCTGAGGCTTGCCTTGACCACCCACCGGACACGTGGCATGTGGGGTAGGTTAGACTAGCTTAAAGGTCCAGGGTAGAGGGACCAGTGCTACCTTTGAAGGTAGCACCTGGGCCCTTTCTTCCGGCAAGAAGACTGACTGGGTCAGTCCAATATCATGGCATTTCCAGGAGTGGAGAATAAATAGATTGGGGGCAGCCAGTCCTCTGGCCCCATCACTCAGGTCTTGAGACAAATTCTGCTAGTGTTGCCGTTGCCGCCACTATGATTCCTAATGCTACTTCAGCCAACAATGAAGGAGCACTTTGTCAGCCGTGCCTTGTATCACTTGATGTCGCTCAGTTTTCCTGCAACCCAGTGGAATAGGTGTGATTGCTTTTGTTTCACATATACAAAACGGAGGTCTAGGGAACGGTCCAGTATGAGAGGAAAGGCTGATAATTGAGCCCGTGTTACTCTATCAGTGGTTCCCAAATAGGGGAGAACTCCCTCCCAGAGGGGATATTACCTGAACATCCCTATATTATATGGAGACCATTTTCACTGTCATAACTGGAGTGTGTGTGTGTGTGTGTGTGTGTGTGTGTGTGTGCATGCTACAAGCATCTAGTGGGTAGAGACCAAGGATGCTGTTAACCATCCAACAATGACAAGACAGCTGCCCACAACAAAGAATTTTCCGACCCTGAGTGGCAGCTACGCCATGGTCGAGAACCTTGAACTGTATGTCGTAAGCCCTTACTCTGCTCCAAGCGCATTATCTCTTCAGCATGCAATGGGATTGACAGTTTCCAATTTGTGTTGAGTAAATGTTTATTGAAAGTTTCCTCGGGACAGAAAACTCTTGCATCATTCCTGGAAGCATAGAAGAGCAGCACGAAAGTTAAAAAATTATTATTTTTTTATTCATTTTTGACAATGGGGTGACTTTTGTGGCAAAACTATGAGAAAGGCCAGGAACGTGAACGCTGCAAATCCACCTGTTTGTGGCTATGTGAGGGCATTTTTTTTTTAAGATGGTAATTGGGAAGGCTAGCAGTGAGCCCTAGTGAAATATTCATGACCCCCATCTAATTTCTAATTCAATTAAAAGGTGCTAATGTAGTTAACTGTGACAACAATTATTTTTGTTAATGAATATATTTAAATGCTTATCAGCAAAGGTGATAAGGAGTGCCCACAAGACCCAGCTACAAACTTGAATTTCAAATTGGTTTCAAAGTTTAAAGGTTGTTTTCAGAAAGCTGTGAACCAAATTCTGAATTTACAAAATGGATAATTTCAGAATTAGCTATTCAGTTCTACAGGCAGTCTTCCATTTTCTTGAGGATTCAAGACAGGATTCTCTTAAAGTGCAAGTTCTTCCACTGCATTTGAAATAGGACGTGATTTACAAAAATTCAAATGAGAGTGACTTTGCAAGAACCCAAGGCCAAGAAATGGGGCAAAATCCAGCAGCGTTTGTTGCTAAGCAGAAGACAGAGTTTCTCTGCCTGGGATGTCACAGGATGGATCTAGGAAGGGGAGGTACTGTTCTGGGGGCCCCTTTAAAGAGGAGTTGAATAGAATCTCATCCTAAAAATTTAGCTCGTCCTGCGGGATGGAGGGGTGAACAAAGGCGGACGTACCGGAGCTGGTATACCAGATGTCTAGACTGGCATTTAAACCATGTACTTGATACTGCCTAGTTTTAAACACAGTCATCAAAATGTGAAATTGCCTATTTTAAATTTTACAGTGTTTGCGTGACTTTTAAAAGATGGGTTTCTAGCTTCTGGATGAAAAATGTCTCCTTTCATGTTCTTGAGTCTTACTTTCACGATTTTGCTAGCAACAATAGCTACAGTGATGGGTGTGATGCCATCTTTGTGACCAACGAACCTGATTTGGACACTTAATTCCATCACTCACTAGCTGGGTGATTTGGGGCAAAACATTAAACCTGTCTGAACCAGTTTTTTCACCTGCGAAGGCAAGGTTATAATATCTTGCATACCTTGACAGGCTTGTTAAAGGGTTTAGAGAAGTAACCCTTGAAGTTAAGTGCCTAACAACTCAAGTGCCTAGCAGTATCTTGACATGTAAATAAATGCTCAATAAATGACGGTGATGGTGATATTAGTACTAGGAATGCTTGTTGTGGTTGTTGTTAGCCCCAATATACCTTAGTCTCAAAACATCCCTCAGAATCGGTAACCTTATTGATAAGGAGACGGAGACTCAGAGAAGCTTTGGTTACTTGTCCAATGTCACATCATTGGTAAATGGCGGGATTGAGATTTGAATAGATTGGTTTGGTTCCCAAGAATGTGTTCTGTTCACATAACGTATCCCTTCCATTTATGTTACATATTTATCTTTCCTCAACTAGACTGAAATCTTTTGTGAACCTTACAAGTCCTGATAGTCATCATTTGAGAATGACCAGTTCTCACCATTGCTTGGGCAAAACTCCCTCATTTCCCATATTTTTACACTGGTTTATTCTCTTCAAGACAGTACAGAAAATAGGACAAAAATGTTGTGAGGATATGCATCAGGCAGTAGTAGTGTCTTTGATGCTGTTTGGAGAAAGATCCAGGGTACTGGACTCTGCTTGTAGACCTCATTCTAACTACAGGGACCTCTTGAGTAATGTCTGACATAACTGTTTATAAATCTAGCCCTTCTCCCAAATCTAGTCAAGCTCTAGAAATGCTAAGTTCTTTAAAAAATAGGAGTGGGAGGACAGAGCTATGGCATGAGTGTCTGACTGGTGATGCTGAGTCTGTAAAACGAATCAGCAGAGGACGTCTGGCTCATGCTCCCGGAAATCCCAGGAGTAGCCCAGTCTGGAGCTTTCCCTGGAGATCCCAGGAAGGGCAAGTACATAACGTTTAGCTGTTTCTGGTAAGGACGCCAGACAGGAGTGTTGTTGGTGTGGTTTAAAATGCCAAAAGAAGGCTCAAAGACTTGACTTGAAGAAGAAATCTGTCCAAATGACCCGTTGAGGGAGAGAAGATAGTTTTAAAAGCCATTTAGATCTCAACAGAGCGTAAACCTTGAAAACATGATGCGAAGTAAAGGAAGCCACTCACAAGAGAGCGCATATTATATGATTTCATTCATACGAAAACTCGAATAGAAAAATTTGTTTAGACAAGCAGTAGATTAGTGGTTGCTTAGTGGTTGATTAGTGGTTGCTTAAGGCTGTGCGAGGAGGAGGGAACAGGAGCGTGATAGCTGGAGAGTTACAGGGCTTCTTTTGGAGGTGATGAAAATGGACTGTGGTGATGGTTGCATGTGTCTGTGAAAATACTAAAAACCACTGAATTGTATACTGTATACACAATTCACTGTGTGCATTGAATGGCGTGTGAATTATGTCTAAATGAAGCTGTTTTGAAAAATCTCAGCAGCCAACACGGGTAGTCTATTGCCCATGACCATGACCCCTATTCTCTGTGCCTATCCATTGCTTTTTCAAAGCTTTTTGTGATCTTGCCTTCCTTATCCCACCAATCTTACCAAATTAATATTCCCCATATGGTCTCAGAGTTACCCATAATGATAAATATCTTGAAAGCTAAAGAGTCTTTTTTTTTAGAGCATGCTGATTTTTTTCTGATCACCTGAATTTAATTTGTTTTTCTATATTTCAGATATACATTTGAAAGTTTCAGGAAATTTATATACCATCACCACCCTAAAACCATCTGTTCTCATACTTTTAAAGCTACTCTGGGAATCATTGGAAATTGGGAGAGGAAGTCACTTGAGCATTATGTTGAACTTCCCACTCGGTCTCCTCAAGGGAGGCACAGAATAACACATAGACCTTGGGAGCTCATTTCCTGACAGAATTTACAAGTTACCACCTGTGAGATCTAGGGAAATTTACTTAACCTCTCTGAGTCTGCTTTCTCAGCTACAGAAAGAAGATAATTATAATACTCTGAGTTTGTTGTGTAAATGAAATAAGATGATGTCTATAAATCACTTTCCGTGACATGTAGTAGGCACTCTGTGGTGCAGAGCTATTTATTATAACTGATATGATTATACTACAATTGATTAGAGGGCGTTTACTTCTGAAGTTTAATCTTTATGACTTCCATAGGACCTCTACCCTAGGGAATACTCTGGGAACACGCACCTTCTGGCAGACACCGGCTTTCTTGAAGTGACTACCTTTCTAACCCCACTCGGAATGCAGATAAACAAAGGTCTCTCTGGAGCCATAACGGGGGTGTACCAGAGAGCTGGAACTTGATATTGGCCGCATCTGTTTAGATGTGTAGACCCAGAGACTGCTTGACAGCCAGAGGTGGTGGTTTCTTACAAAGTAAAAGTCAGACTTATTATCTAGATTCTGATTCCTCTGGGATGACTGAGCACACTTATCTGAATGGCAGCCACCAGCTGGAACTGAAAAGCAGCTGCCCCATCTTACAAAGGATGTGCCTCCTTCAGTTCTCTCACCTTCTGCCCTTCTTCTTGACTTAGTGTCTGGATGCACTTGAGTTTGTGATCCCCAAACTAAGCCTCTGTGATCCCCAGGAATGAATTGCTCATAGTAGTAGATGGGCTTTCTTGGTGTCCCTAGAAAAATCACAGTGTATGAGGCCACGTATAGGGATTAAGGTGTTTTGTCTAGAAGTACACAGGAACAGGAGCCCAGCCAGGGCCGGAAACTGGTTCAAAACTCCATTCTAGGGTGTACGAGGCTAGGACGTGACGCTTCTAGGACAGAGAGAGTGTACTACTTCTCCCCAACTTCAACACGACGTCGTCCTTTAACATGCCATGGTTAAATCAAAGCCTCTAAGGGGCAATGCCAGGGAATCTGCACTGCTCCCTCCCTTCCTAACTGTGTCAGAGGGATGACCCTGCAGCTACGACCATTGCTGCAGGTCTCACAGCACAGCTCTGAGGTCCTCTCCTCCTCTCTAGTCCAGAAGCAGCTCAGCTCACATTTTACATTCTCTAATAGAAGCACAAATGAGGTTTATGAACCATTAAACTTAGGTCAGTTTTCCAAAGTCTCAAAAAGCATTTTAAAACAATTAATTACTTTGCTTCACTGGAAACAGATTGCAGAGCAGTGCGAGTAGGCAGATGCTGGAGGTGAAGCATTTCGCTAAGATGGACAGTGAGCTCCCACCCCAGAACTTTATTTGGGGGAAGGAGAAGCTTATTTCTCGCATCTACCCCCACCCCAGCCTGGCAATGTCATGATCATTTCAAAGCAAGTTATGTTTGCATGTCCAAGCCCCTTTCTTCTTACAGTTTTGAAGTATAACCTTGAATTGTCACTGTGCCTGAGGAAAGGGTGGTTCCGAGCAAATGAATTTGTAGGTTAAGAGGAAGATACTCTTAAATTCCTTCAGTTCTGTTGAAAATTTCTTTTAGAAGCATGAGTCCTCCATTGTTTTGTATTTGGAGAAGCTTAGAAAAAGCTGATTAACAAGGTACCGACTATACTGAGCCCCGGGTACTGGCGGGCTGAGACACAGACTCCCTCTTACAATTTCTCAGGGCTGTTGGAGCAGAAGTCAATGGCTAGAGGCCAGTATACGAGGTGAATGACTTCCTTCTTTGTCCCAGCTCTTCTACCATCAGTGCTATAGAGGCTCGAACAAGTCCTTTTCCTTATATGAGTCTCGCTCTGTTCATCTGTAAAATGAATGGACTGGAATGGATCTCAGATTTCCTTTCTAGCCTTGACATTCTATGATTACGTGTAAAACTTATTCTGTAGACACAAAAGGCATAAGAAATCAGGCTACTACTTTCAGTTCAAGATGGCTGATTGAGCACATCTTGACAGAAGAAATATAAGAGCAAGAATAAATCAGTGGCAGTGCTAGAAAATGGGGAATGTTGCAATCAGAAGGAAAGAATGTTGAGAAAAGTGTGGAAGAGATAAAATATATGGCATCAGATTAATGGTGATTCCTTAACCGCCTTTAGGAAACTATAACACCAAGTAGATAAAAAGGACGCAATTGTAAAACCGAGTTCTCCCAGTAGAACTCTGGAGGAAAATCAAAATCAAAGACAGCAGTCTGGGAGAAGCAATGGTCTCTGGGTAATAGAGACAACAGAGCAATTACACATATTCCTTATTCAAGAAGGGCTGGCTGCAGTCCTGCTCCCAGGTTTTCTGTGAGGGCAGTTTTCTATAGAAAGTTTTGGGACTGGAGTTTGGGTGGCTAGGGAGAGAAATGGGTCCTGCCCCAGGTTACCTTTACTAAATGCAGCTGAAATGGAGAACTCTCAACCAGAAGTCAGGCTTCCTTGCCTCACATCATGAAGGGAAGCCGGTATGGATGTACCTCCTCTCCATCCATTTCAGCGCAGCCATTTCCACTGTCTGGGGGGACAGTGGCTGTCACATGTTTGGAGGGAACACGAATCAGTCCAGACCAGTCCTGCACTGTAGACGTCTGTGGTGATAGAAATGCTCTCTAAGTCTGCCCAAGAGCACGGCCTCTTGCCTCGTGGGACTCTTGAGCACTTGAAATACAGCTAGTGAAACCGAGGAACCGGATGTTAATTTCATTTCATTTTAATTAAATTGAAATTTAAATAGCCACCGGTGACTAGTAGCTACCACGTATGGCTATGTAAATCGCTGCCATGTTGGACAGCACCTTTCCCCTTCTTCCGTCTTTATAAACAACCACCTCACCAAACATTTGAAGGAGCGACATAGCATAAAACTGAACATACTGAGATAAATCCTGACCGAAGCTAACACAGTAAACAGAAGATGACTTCAAAGAATGCAAATTAGTACCCTCAGGTCTGAGACGATGTATCCCCCATACAGAAACCTGAGTTTATTCATAAGAGTGCTTTAATAATAGAAAATCATGGAAAGAGACTAAGTGTCCATCAACTGCTGAATGGATAAAGAAGATGTGGTATACATATACAATGGACTACTACGCAGCAATGAGAAAGAATGAAATCTGGCCATGTGTGGCAACATGGATGGAACTGGAGGGTATTATGCTGAGTGAAATAAGTCAGGCAAAGAGAGATAGATACCGTATGTTTCCATGCATAGGTGGACTTTGTGAGACTTAACAGAAAACTAGCAGGGAGGAGAAGAGGGGAAAGAAAAAAGACACAGAGAGGGAGGGAGACAAAACATAAGAGACTCTTAAATATTAACAACAAGCCAAAGGATGAGGGAGGAGAGTGGGTGACGGGCAATGAGCAGGGCACAGGTTGGGATGAGCACTGGGTGTTGTATGGAAACCAATTTGACAAATAAAAAATTTTTTAAAAATTTTTTTAAAAACTGTGGAAATTAAAATAATTGGTAACATTAACAACTAAGTAGGAGGTCTGAATGGCAGAATTAGAAATTAAATAAAGGAGGGCGCCTGGGTGTCTCGGTCGGTTAAGGATCCAACTTTGGCTCAAGTCATGATCTCACAGTTTGTGGGTTCGAGCCCCGTGTCTGGCTCTGTGCCAATAGCTTGAAACCTGGAGCCTGCTTCAGATTCTCTCTCTCTGTCTCTCTCTCTCTCTCTTTCTTCTCTCTGCCTCTCCTCTGCTTGCACACCCTCTCTCAAAAATAAATAAACATTAAAAAAATCATTAAGAAATTAAATAAAGGATTGACTTAGTGATCAGGACTATCTAACCAAAGCATTCTGCCAACCCCCAGAGCAGTGACATAAAAATGACAACACAAAAGTCGACACATGGACGATGGATCCAAGAGACCCCACGTTCATCAAAGAGAGATTCTAGAAAGAGAGAGAAGACATGATAGAATTAAGCAACAAGTTGAAGGAAGAAAAAAAAAACACAGAGAAAAACATCCAAACAATTGCTGATAATGCAGCTGCAAAATTTCAATGTAGTTGTTAAGTAGGAGTTACTGTAATAGAAGAGGCATGCCAGAAAATTAAGTATCTAAAATCCATGTGTATCTACAACAAAATATTAATCTCTGGCCCAAATTCTGCATCATAAGACCTGGGAGGTGGAGAGTAGAGGGCGGAAGAGATGAAGATATGCCTTAAGGGCTGTATTTTCAGAAAAGAGGCTCTAGACTACTGATTACTTTCTGGCATTGCTAACAAACTAGGACTTGAAATATATTTGCGTTTGTAAAAGTACACCTAAATTAAAATATAAGTATAAAAAAAAAGGAAGGTAGACTTCTATTTCACGGGAGAAAAATAAAGCAAGAAAGAATATTTTCTCAATTAGCTAGAAGCTGAAAAGGCTAGCCCTCAAGAAAAAGTGAAAAGTCAGCAACATAAATGAAGATGACAGAAATAAAGTCAAACATATGGTGATTACAGTAAATATAAATAATTTAATTTCTCCTGTTGAAAGACAAACACGGTTAGCATTTTTTAAAGGAAACATGTTACTTAGGAAACCTTAGATAAAACCATTTCAAAATGGGTTAGAAACAAAGGGTTAGAGAAAGCTATAAATATTGAATTAGGTTAGCAACTATCTTTTCTAAGGAAAGATTTTCTTCGTTTAAAGATTATACATCCCACTATTTTTCATTCTTGCCCTATCAAAATGCTCTTATTTTGTAAAATGTCACCCTTAGGTCAGTTGCTGAATTGTTTTGAAATTTTCACTCTTGTCTCTCCTCATTTCCCCTTCTAGAAAGACATTTTGACACATCTGCTTATCCTAAAGGTCTAAATTCAGGATTTTCTACCCGTCTCCTCCTACAAAACTCTATGTTTATAACAATAACTCAGTAAAATGCTCCAGGATGTTAAAGCTGAAATTTCTTGTTCGTCTGATGACCTCCTGATGATTTTTGTCCAGAGTTCCTCATAGATGAGGAAACCCAGATTCAGAGAGATCAAGAGGCTTGTTCATGGTCACACTGCTAGTTTGTGGCAGAACTGGGGCTAGAACCTAAGTGCAGAACTCCTCTTTGTTTCTTTGGTGAGAGAAAACCAAGACTGTCTCCTTTTAACACCTGTCAGTGACAAGTTGAGGATCAGAATGAGGTTCGGGTGAGACCTGACCCAGGTATTGGAATTATGCCATCAGAATGAGGTCTCTGTCTCTAAAATGCTTTCTTCTCTAATAGCTTCGTTCTCATGTTCCACGTGGTGACAAATTGCTACCAACTTCACCACCTTTAACTCCGAATTCAAGTCTAACCTTAAAGAGTCTGCTAATCTTAACCATCAAAGTATCTTTTTGTCTCACTTATTCAGGTCGAATCGTGTGACCATCCCTGAACCAGTCACTGGCATCGCAGTAATGCTTGCTCCACTAGGTCTGACCTGAGCCATTTGCTCATCCCTCAGGCAGAAAGTGGATCCGACTCCACCCAAAGCACATGGGCTGAGAATCAGGAATGTTCCCCGGAGGAAAATCTGGGTGCTCGCAATAGGGAAAGGTTGAATGTGTGTTGAAGGGCCAAGTCAAGTCTCCTTCCTCCTGGTGCAAGAAGTTCACACTCCACAATCACTGAAACGAGTCCATTCCTCCGCTCCAGGAAGCAATTGGTGCTGGACCTCACCATCCTGTTTCAGGGGCAGGAACAAGCAGGCAGGCGAACTTGGCTTTTTTTTTATTTTTATAAGTTTTTTGTTTTGTTTTGGAATGCTGTCTAAAGGGCAATAGTGAAGGATGACAATAGCAAAGCCATTGTTCATTGTTCCGTCATCATCTATTGCAGTTTCCAAATCAGCAAAACCAGAGGCTGTCCGGAGTGACAAATCCCTTGATAGATGGAAGCCTTCCTGGTTGCCAAGCACTAACCCCGCTCCTATCAATGGCTGTGAAAAATCAATGGAGAATATGGAACCTGAGATAGTAAAACTCTCAGTTCTATATACTTTCAAAATTGGCTTGAGTACCAAGTTCAGACAGCTTCCAGTCCTACAGATGTTGCTTATGGAATACTTTCAGTCTCGGTAATGCACTTTAGGAAGATTTATAGGAAGGGTGGTATCAAGTATCCTAGTCTGTCTCAGACTTGGGATTGTACTGAAAGACCTCTGTCGTTTGTGACTACTTAAATCACTCCTCTTGTGGGTAAAAACGCCTTCCCTATCACATTCCCTAGAGAATGTACTCCTCCCTGACTACGACCCTGGGTTTTATATGAATTTGAAAAGCATAGCATCTTGCCTACAGGACTGGACATGACCCAGGACTAGACAATCAGTATTTCTATTCCTCCTGGTTACAGTGACTGGACCCAGGTTGGACCCATCAGAAACCTACCTTGGAAAGCTGGTAGGAACAGTTCTCTTTTTTCGCTGGAGTTGAGGTTGTAAATATCTGACCCTATAGCTTTGGCTGATACAATGAGGGGATTTTAGAAAAGACATGTGTGGGGCGCCTGGGTGGCTCAGTCGGTTAAGCGGCTGACTTCGGCTCAGGTCATGATCTCACGGTCTGTGAGTTCGAGCCCTGCGTCAGGCTCTGTGCTAACGGCTCGGAGCATGGAGCCTGCTTCAGATTCTGTGTCTCCCTCTCTCTCTGCCCTTCCCCTGCTCATACTCTGTCTCTGTGTCTCTCAAAAATAAATAAACGTTAAAAAAATTTATAGAAAAGACATGTGCAGGGAGGGGCAGGGGGTATTGGAAGAATGTCCTCCAGTACTGCTAGTGAGGCATCTGCATACACATTTTCAGTTTTTATCCATAAGCCTCATTAATGGAAGCTTCTCTCTGATTCTGACAATAGGTTTATGCTAAGTCCTTGTGGAGTGGAATAGCCAAACCAGATTTTTTCCTTCTTTCACTAAAGAAGCTGCCAGCTGCTCTTTGTTCTGGTGGGGATAGAGGGTCAATTCAGAGCAGATGTTTATGCTCTCTCTTTAATATGCAGATATATTCCAAACAGACTCGGATTTGAGAACCGTCAGGAGGAAGCCTTTGGTTTGACTTAGAGAAGCTATCTACATACTCCTCTTTGCAAAGAAATGAAGGCCGTTTGCATATGAGACCAGGGGTTTTCTGGGAGAGAAAACACTAACACTAATGCATGCCCCTGATTATTTTACATAAGAAGCTCTTCTGGAGAGGCCTGGAGTGGACCTGGACAAGATTCAGTGAACGAGAACAGCAATGGGGCCATTAATTAAAGTAGCCATAAGCAGAGAGAGATGTTGGACCAAGGATCTCTTTCTGGCAGTGACTCAAGAAACAAGAGTAGAAAGTGGTTTTGGGGATGCAAGGTGAATGAATCTTAGAAAGGTTTTCTGCTCTAGCTTCTGGTGTTGGCTCCTGTCAGGAATCACCAGTGTTAGGTGGCGGGAAGGGCCACAGCATTTAGGTTTCCTATGTACAGGAAGGTTTTGGAGATGTGGGTAGGGCCACCCTCTACGTGCCCTTCTGCACCCACTCTACAGATAGTGAGTAAGCAGCTGCGTTCTCTGAACAAAGCCACTTTTGGGTGCCCAGTGCTGTTCTCTCCACTTCTAATTTCTGGTGCTGCTAGACCAAGAGGCTCCCCAGGTGGAACTAGTTCCAGCCCAAGGAAGCACATGCCTCTTCAGGTGGGACCTTGCGCTGTGGTTATCACAGTGTGAGATGCGTATGTGTGAATGTGTGTGTTTGTGGGTTTTCCTCATTGCAGAACATGCTAACTGTTCAAGTTGCATTCTCTTACCTATACTTACAGGGCTTGGCCAACCTTTGTAATCCGTAGAGTATGTCCCTCATGGGTCATTGGCTTTCTGTTGGAATACATACAGTAGTATAATTTGGCACTCGGGACGCTCATAGCTACTGAGTTGGTGGTTGTTTTTAGGAGTTTCAGGAAAAAGTTATAATAAAAAAATCTCAAGGATTCAATGTTGATACTTCCAGGTTTAAGTCAAGACTTTTATTTGACCTCTTTTTACTACTTCAGTAGTTCCTCTCTTCCATTCCAAGAATCCTGGCTTTCCAGGGGACAGGGGGTGACAGAATTAGAATTTATCATTAATCCTCCCCTATTTTATCCAACTTTAACCACACAACAATCTTGGAATAACAGTACTAATTTATTATTACAGTTATTGTAGTTGTTGAAAATAACTCCACCTCAATTCTAGCTGTTGAAACCATCAGCACAGTTTTGCTATATGCTCTTCTCATGCCTCTCCTTTTTGCCGAGTTTTTTGAGATAAAACCTACATATAGCAAAGGTTACCTGTTTGAGGTACACAGATCTGTAATCTTGATGTATAAAAGAAAAAAAACTTATAAAGACCCTCCATTCTTAATAATGGTGCAATATATACATTGTCAGACATGTAGCCTTTTCATAATACGTTCCTCATTATGTGTCCTCCTTTGTCTTTGTCTGTCTCTGTCAGTAGCTTTTTGTTAAATGCTCATTACCCATCATTATGTCACTGGCCCTTTAATTATTTTGGTTGTCTAAAACGCATCCCATAGTGGATTACTCAGAGAGGCTTGTGGGAGCAATCTTTCTTGAGTTCTTGTGTTTTGATAAGTTTATCTATGTACTTTGTACTTAAAAAAATCAATTGTGCTGTGGAATAAAATCCCCGGTGCTCTTTCCTTGAGTATTTTAGATACGTTACTCAATTTTCTCCTGACATAAAGCCTGGTTTTCAACGGGTAATAATAATCTGATTTTCTTAACCTTTTAAGTTGCTTTTTTTTTGGGGGGGGGAGTGCTGGATGCCAGAAGGATTATTTAATGTCTCAGATCACACTGGAATGTGTCTTGGTATCAGTAATCTTGGGTCAGTATTCTCATGCATGCATTGTGCTCTTTAGAAATCTTGTTTCCCAATTACATTTTTATTTCAGGAATGTTTCTTGAAATATAGTTTTTAGTATTTCTCCTGTTTTCTCGCCTTGGTTTTCATCTTCAGAAATGCCTTGTTATCTCTGTGTTCCATCTTCTTTGCCTGGTTTCTTTTTTTTCCCCTTTGCCTAGTTTCTATATTTGTCACTCTCTCAATTCTTTTTCTCTCTAACTCTTTTACTTTGAACTTTATTTTTTAAATTATGAAATAAATACAACATGAGATTTAACATTTGAATACCTTTTGGGTGCACAGTTCCATGACATTAAATACGCTCACATAATTGTGCAGCCCTCGCCGCTGTCCATCTCCAGGACATTCTTCGTCCTGCAGAACTGAAACTCTGTATTCATTTTAAGAAGAATTTGTGGGGCACCTGGTGGCTCAGGTTGGTTAAACATCCAACTTCAGCTCAGGTCGTGATCTCATGGTTTGTGAGTTCGAGGCTCCCATCGGGCTCTGTGCTGACAGCTCTCTCCCTCTCTCTCTGCCTCTCTCTGTCTCTGCCCCCCATCTCAAAATAAATAAATAAATAAATAAATAAATAAATAAATGGACAAACTTTAAAAAATAAAATAAAGAATTCCCATTCTCTACCCCCCACCCAGCTCCTGGCGACCACCAGTCTACTTTCCATGTCTGAGATTTGAGCTGCTCTAAGTGCCCACGTGATTGTCATTATGCACCATTTGTCCTTTTTTCCCTGGCTTATTTCACTCAGCACAATGTCTTCAAGTTCATTCATGTTATAGCATGTGCCAGAATTTCTTTCCCTTTCAAGGATGACTAGTATTTCACCATGTGACTTTACCACATTTTGGATATGCCTTTATCCGTCGTTGGACTTTTGAGCAGATCCCACCTCTTGGCTCCTGTGAATAATGCTGCTGCGAAGGCGAGTTACAAACCCTTGTTCGTGTTCTCCGTTTCTTACCGACTTTTGAATTTTCCCTCCTTCTCACCTTCTGCTTCTTTTGTTCCTTCTGCTTGCCTGTCCTGGGCTCTCTTTTCCTCAGCTCCATCAGATTCGGCCTCTGTCACTTCCTTGGTCTCCCCCGTAGACAAAACTACATGGCATGTCTTACAGCTGTGAGTGGTCTGTCCCACCCTCTTGTGTTTGGGGATTCAGGGGGTATCTTGTTCCCTGGATTTGTTGTAAAATGTTGTCCATGTGTTTCTAGTCTTTGTAATCAACTTCCTCTGTTTTCACGTGGGGATCGAAGAGACTGAAAAACTAAGCTGCTGTTGCTACTCTCTTCCGAGAATTTCCCCTAATTGTTTCTCATTCTCTTACGTTCTGCTTGTTAGGTCTTATTTCCTATGCACTCAGACATTTATTACTGTGTGCTGTTCATTTTTCTTGGAAATTTATTTGTGGCAATCCCTTGAGGACTGGAAAAAGGGTGCGTTCTTCCAAAAAACATGTTCAGTTGTGTTAGCCAGACACCTGGGAGCATAGCCTGCAAATGTGTTAAACCAGTTCATGGTTTGGAGGTTTCTGGACCCCATGGGTTGTCCAATTTGGGCTGTAATTCCTGTTATTTTTAGGGCTTTTTAGAGAAGGTATTTTTCTCCCTGCTGTGCTGAGTACGGAAGAATTTTTCTTGCAGACTCCGGGAGCTGGAGGCTGTATAGGTGCGGTGGTTTTACCTCTGGTTCATCCTTACATGGATGTTGTAGCTCTTTGGGTCCCACGTTTTGGAGGGTCTTGCACTTCCCACTTTGCGAAGGTCCGAGTCCACTTTGCCCCACGAGGTTATGAAAACTGAAGCCTGAGATCATCAGGTTTGAGAAATGATTTCAGCACAAAAATGGTTCAATATAGCCCTTCCCCTTCTGGATTTCTGCCTTCCCTGAGATTTGCCCTGATAATTCTTTACCAACGGCATTTTTAGTTGTTTTCTGTGGAAAGGCCTGACTTCCACTTGATCAGAAATGGAAGACCCAAAATGATTTTTTACATGTAAGCTTTTGTAGAAATGTTATCACTCTATGTGGTCATAAGAACTATTCTTTCAGCTACACATTAGGAACCATGTTAGGTCAGGCTGGGGCTTCCAGACTGAGTATTGGAACCCAGAAACATCTAAGAAGGCTTAAGGAAGCCAGATCCAACCCAAGAACCCAGATCAGAGCTACACACAGGACAAATCGTGTTAGAACAGCCTTTTCTTACCTTTCCTCCTACACTGTAGGCACCGGCTACAGAAGACTTACGTCAATTTTGAGATGACATGAATGCACTTTTCTTAGTTCATACATGATGGGATACATGTATCCCCAACCGGGACATGGGGTCAGGAACCAGACTGCCTGGGTTTGAATCCTGGGTCCGCTGTTCATAGTATTATGATCTTGAGCACGTAACGTCATCTCTCAAGTCCACTTCCCTCGCTTTCAAAGGGGATGAGAGTAGTCCGTGCTTTATTGCGATGTTCTGAGGACCGCATGTGACAAAGTATTGAACACAGGGCCTGGCACGTGTACATGCCCACAGCGAGGACTAAGTGTAACCTCAGTGTCCCCAGAGGGAGAAGTCTCGTGGCATTTTCTCTCTCCACTTGTTTTCTCCTCATCCGGACTCTCAGACTTTCCTCCAGAAGAAGGTCTCTTTTGTTTACCATGTTTAGTCTTTGCCGGCATAACAGTGCCCAACCAAAGCTTTAGGTGTTGAGTTGGGAAAGCAATTTGAAAACACAAGGACAGAGTTTTCTGAGTGAATGGGAAGGCGTCTGCGGGAGCGGTACACCCTTCTCTCTGCTCACTCTCTCTCTCGGAAGGAAGGAAGGAAGGGAGGGAGGGAGGGAGGAAGGAAGTTTAAAAAAATGCTAACATACACCAAGTACTCAAAACAGTGACTGACTGGCGCAAGGTCAGAGCTGTGTGAGCCTTTGCTGTCATTAGTAATGATAGTATATTAGTCTGTCAGTTCTGTTGGGTTCCAGTCCCACAGATGCTGGAGATAATCTCGAACCATGTGCGTTGAAGATGAGGAAGTCGTTAGAGGGCCAGCCCCTCTAGAGGCACCCGGAGGAAGCCTCTCTAATATCCCTGAACTTCCTTGTCTTGAAGTCCAGAGAGCTCATCCCTTCCGCTCAGCTCCTTCTTGGCCTCCAGAGGACTTTGCATCCCATGACAAGCCCCACCTTCTTCCCAGAAGGCCAGAGATGGCTTAAGACTCCCAGGATCTGCTGTTTGAGTCCAGAAGGTACAGGGCTCACGTAGCTTTTGGGAAAGAAAGTTCCCCAGTTCTCTTCTCCCCAGTTCTTCCCAGAACTCTTTAAGTGGGATCCAGAGCTCCGTTTGCTCCCACCTGCACCCGGATGACGTAGATAGCTTAGGCCTGCGAGTGGAGCACACGGTCTCGTTCCGGTTGCTGTGCTGAGGAATGTCTGGTTCCGGGAACTTTTCTCTCGCTCCTGCGGTGCCTTGGTGCCCCATGTTCCCAGCATCCTCCCTGGCCCTCCCTCTGGAGAACCCGCATGTCTCAGGAATGTTCGTGGTTGGCCTAGTGGTTCCCCATGAGTGTCAATAGCATCCCCTAAAGAGTAGGGCATTTGGACGCAGTGCTGGGTTTGGTTGCCCCAACGAAAAGCCGCCCTATCTGCCCACGCAGTGCCTCCCACATAGAGAACAGTATCTCCCTCCTCCCTTTCCTTGGCATTACTCTATGGCATGTCTCTCTTAGCTTTCATCTTAGTGTGCCACGCTGCAGTATGATTAAAAAGCTGTAAAGTCGCAGCACACATGAATGAAATGTAGTGTTGACATTAAGTAAAATTTTTAATCAAGGTGATGCGACACCTATTGAATGATAAGCATCGCTGTCGCCAGGCTGCGGGGCGTTTAGGAACACGTCGCACACCTTGCCTGCATAAAGGAGAGCAATTCTTTTCTTCAAAACACCACACTACGTACTCTTAGAGTTAAGAGAACACCAGCTGGGAAGATACTGTAACTCAGCACAACCTTCATCCTGGCTGGAGGAAGACATTTCCCTTCCTGGTCCCCTAGGGTCTGATCTCATATTCTTTTTTATTTTATTTTTATTTATTTTTGAGATAGAGACAGAAACAGAGCATGAGCGGGGGAAGAGCAGAGAGAGAGAGAGAGAGAGAGAGACAGAATCTGAAGCAGGCTCCAGGCTCTGAGCTGTCAACACAGAGCCCGACGGGCTCCCCAAAACCACGGGCTGCAAGGGCTGCAAGATCATGACCTGAGCTGAAGTCAGACGCTCAACTGACTGAGCCACCCAGGCGCCCCCGATCTCACATTCTTTAAACTCATACCAGGAACAGGACCAATAGGGACTCAGCTGTCATCTCTCTAACATCCTATGCTTCTACCTTCCTTAAGAACCAAACCAGAATTCAGACTCTTACTCAGTGTAGCCTGGCTCATCTCCAAAACTCGCAGGATTTTCTTCTGGTAATGGAAGTTGCCATGTGCATAGGGGTGTGAGAGCTTTTTACATTCAGTCCCAGGAACTTGCCTGTGGGGCAACTCACCACCATGAGACACGGAAAGGTACAGTAAAACCTTGGTTTGTGAGCATAATCCGTTCTGGAATAATCCAAAGCACTTGAAAATCAAAGTGAATTTTAAGGACCGTTGGCTCAGTTGTGATCATGTGATGTTCGGCGTCACATACCACTCATGTTGCAAGACATCGTGCCTTTATCAAGTTAGAGTTGATTAGACATGCTTGCTCGTCTTGTGGAACACTCGCAGAGCAAGTTCCTCGCAACCCCAGGTTTTATGTAGTTTGTCTCTGCAGCTGGAGAGGTCTCGGTTCCTTTTTGAGCTCCGTTGTGTACCCCCGCCCTGAACGTGAGCACATTCCTTGCCTCTCTGAGCTTCAAGGACATTAAGTGTAAAATGTGGACATACTTCTGTGGCTAAGTTTGTTTGAAGTTTGAGATCATAGTTATTTAGTTCCCAGTACATATTTGACCCTCTGTGGCCATGAGCTACAATTATTCATCATAATTCAGAGAGAGAGAGAGAGATGACAGAGAGCCAAAATCTGTGATCATTGCTGGCATGTGTAAACTTGACATCCACTGGGATTACTTTGTCCTTTAAAATTCAAAAGAAGTTGGCTTTACCTCCACCCCACATATGGTCGGAGGGCAGCGTCCCCTCCCGTCTCACTAGGACTCTCCAAGGCCTGATGCAGATCAGCTCTTCTGCTTCCCTGGTCAATGTCTTCATGTTTCTCTCATGGAATTAGGTCAGTTTCAGGGCTACCTCGCTGTCTTGCAAGCTCTGTCCACAAAGGGTGCAACCCCAATGTTTTCACTCCGGTTCCCCTGAGACGAGATTACATTCATCAGATCATTGGTAAAGCTTTAAGCTACAGAGGCAACCCCCCCCCCCCCAACCCAAGCTGGAGTATTAGACGTCTCTGCTCCTAAAACATGTCCTTCATCTGCCTGCCATTGGGAACTTAGCACTGATTACACTTCAGGCTCCATCTTCCTGTCATGGGACTTAATCCCTATCTTTCCTCCTCAATTCTATCTTATTTCAACCTACCCGTCCTCCTCCCACCACCCACCAAATGCCTGCTAACTAAACAGAGCACCTTTGTCAAGGGAGCCGTCTCCTTCCACATGGACAGTCTTCCTACACAAATGTAGCCTATCGAGGCATTTTCCTAATCAAACACGGTTAACACCTTAAGGGGGTCTCCGGAGCCAGCTGTCGAAGTAACATATCTTATTCCACCGCATGGGAAAAATCAGAAGTATCAATGTCTGAGGACTCTGGGTCAGGGCTGCCATATAAGGTTTTGCAGGTTGTGCATTGCCTAAGGATGTCTGGCCAAGAAGATTAAGTAGGAGTCAAAGTGTAGCCACTTTTCAGTCTTCAGGTTGTGTGCCCTTCAGTCAATGTTGGGTACACTCAGAGGAGGACTTTTTTCCCAGGTCAGCCACTCATGCAGGAATAGCTTACTCTCATTTTCTACTGGGGACAGGGGAGTACTGGTGGCAGCAATTTCTTCTGATTTATCTTTCCAGAAGGGGTGCTGCTTTCTCATTTCATAAGGGTGTATGTGTTAGCAGTGGCCTTGCTTGAAGTCAGGGCTTTTGCAATCGCTGGGGACACCAGAGTCCTGACTTGAAGTAACAGGGCGTCCGTATCTGAGTGGGAACAGCAGCATTGCTGTGTCGTTCTGCGGGAAAGACATCTGCAGCTCTCCCCAGGCTGTCACTGGGAGGTATCATTTGCATATTAAACAAATATTTAAAATTAGCCGTGCAGCAAACAATCAGAAGCTGCGTCGCAGACATCATTCCTTCAAAGCAACAGCAGGAACTGAAATGTACCTCCAGGTGTGCACATCTGGACTGGGGGCGGTGTGACTGGAGCTGGGGTCGGTTCCCATGACAGGCGAACTTGTCAGGTAAGGAGGACGGAAAAATAAAAATAATAAAACTATGAATACAAATAACAAAATTTAGTTTTAAAATACAAGAGTAAAATAAAATATCCACTCCCTTATACTACCACAATCCCGGGGGCCTGTTTTCAGGGTTAAATGAGATAATGCATTTAGAATAGGGTATGTCTGCAGTACGAGCTCGGTAATGTTAGCTACGACTGTCGTCGTTCCCGGGGCGGCAGCCAAGGATTTACAAACTGACGGATCAGAACGGACAACGTCTATAGACAGTCCGCACAGGCATCGCCTGACCTGATTTTCCTTACTTGATCGAAATGTCTCATTCAAATAATAGACCAGCGTTTGCGTAGGCTGAGAACTTTGCAGGTTTTTATTTTGTTTAGTCCTCATGAGAACCTCGAGTAGTCGGGAATAGCACTAGCCCCATGTTACAGATGAGGAAACTGAGGCCTAAGGAGGTTACGTGAGCTAGCCAAAGACACAGTGGGGCCACTGGGACTCGAGTCGGAGCTCACGTCGCTGGCTCCTTCATGACACTGTTTCCTCCACTTCTGCTTAAGGCGCCGTGTATGGACAGGCCCACCTTCTTTAATTCAGAAGGTAGATCCTTTTGGCGATACAGGCACCGTGCCTGGAGAAGCACATTTTTCGAACCCCCTTGGGCTTTTCTCTGTTTTCCAATTTTCCCACAGTTGCCCCACTACTTTTGTAATTGGTAAAAGAGCGATTAATAAAATAAAATGTTAGTTGAATTTAAAGGAGAAAATAAATTGATGCGTCCCGCCCAACCAGCGGGTCTGTCGATTTGTGTCATTAATGAAAATGCTTCCCCGGGCACACGCATTGCGTGCCCCTCAGCTCACTCCTTCTTCACGGTGTGTTGGTGTTGGGGGGCTTCTCCCTGAATCTGACTGAGAGTAAATATGCCAGGGAGATGGGTGCCGGGAATGGACTGAGGGCAGATGGAGGCTCCGGCTCCCGGGCCTCCAGGGTCTCCTCCCTCGTGCCGAGAGCGTTCAGGAGTTGCCGTCCTCTATGGGCAGAACCAACAGGGAGGCCCCGCTCTCGCGATGCGAAACTGCTGTTTATTCTTTTTCCAACCAGAACAGCGTTTGTTTATTTGTTTAATTTAGTGAGCGTAAGGATGGTGTGTGTGTGTGTGGGGGGTGCTCGATGAAAATGTAGATCTTCAAAAAAAAAAAAAAAAGAAAAAGAAAAAGACAATGTGGGTTCCCATACTAAGAAACACTGACTTATTAGAGCGAGGGTGGGCCCAGGAGTCTTCACGCCTCCAGAGCACCCAGAAGGTTCATCTGTGCATTCTCCTTCCACTTTGCTTTGGATGCGACGTGGGCGGGGAGAGGGAGGAACAGATGGCTCTTCCTCTGGGCCATGCCTGGGCTGAGCGTTTTGGAAATAATTTCCCATTTAATCCTCATGACCACCCTCAAGAGCACCATTTCACAGATGAGTAAACCAAGATTCAGAGAGTTTCAGCCAGCGGCAGGGCCACATATCTGACCCAGAACCGCCAAACCCCAAGCCCTGCCCTCGGCCGGCATGTTGACAGTCATCTCCAGACCCGGGTCTATCAGCCGGTCCCATCATGGTCACTAAGGACTCTTGTTAAAGCACATATTCCCAGACTAGTCACGGAATCAGAACCTGAATGCAGGGCCCAGAATCTGAATTTTTTTTAACATTTATTTATTTTTTGAGAGACAGAGAGAGACAGAGCACGAGCAGGGAAGGGGCAGAGAGACAGAGAGACACACACACAGAATCTGAAGCAGGCTCCAGGCTCTGAGCTGTCAGCACAGAGCCCGACATGGGGCTTGAACTCACGAACCGTGAGATCATGACCTGAGCCGAAGTCGGACGCTTAACCGACTGAGCCTCCCAGGCGCCCCCAGAATCTGAATTTTTTTACAAGTGCCCCCAAGTGGTTTGGGCTGTGAAGACAGGCTTACACCCCAGAATTCTGTCCAGGCAGGGCTGTTACTCAGTCGGTGTGCAGCCGGCACAGTTATCTAAGCTGCTTAAACTCTGATGAGTTAGCGGTCTTAGATCAAGACAGGAAAGACGACTGGCTGACACATCTTTACATTGCACATGGGGCCCTAGACATAGTTAATTGCTCATTAAATTTAGTGTTTTTTAAATTTTTAAAAATATTTTCGAGAGAGGGGAGGGGCAGAGAGAGAGAGAGAGAGAGAGGAGACACAGAATCTGAAGCAGGCTCCAGGCTCCGAGCTGACAGTACAGAGCCCGACGTGGGGCTCAGACCCATGAACTGTGAGATCATGACCTGAGCTGAAGTCAGATGGTCACCTGACGGAGCCTCCCAGGAGCCCCAAAGAGAAAAGGAGCAATGAATCTGAAGTGGACTCCAGGCTGACAGCAGAGAGCCTGAGGCAGGGCTTGAACTCATGAGGTGTGAGACCACGACCTGAGCTAAAGTCAGCGGCTTGACCGACTGATCACCCAGGTGCCCTAACTTTAGTTTTTTTAGAAAATCATACCTGTGTGATTTTTTTTCTTCTATGTGTTGAAAGAGGGGGCCGATATGGAAGAGGAGATAGGGGAGGGAGACCCGGGGCTGGTTTCTGGAAGCCGTGCATCAGGGTGGGCTGGGGGAGACCAGGACAAAATAAGAGCCCCAAACTTGGAGGAACTTGGGAAGATGAGAAAGCATTGATATTGCTGGAAAAAGAAAAAGGGGTGTTTGGCAGACAACAGGTCCTCAAAGAGGCATTTGTTCCATGTTAGGTGAGTGAACATAACAAGAGAATTGCAATTGGGCTCATTTTTCACGTAATCTAAAGAGAAGAAAGGACCCGCGGGTGGAAGGATGTCAGTTTCAATTCCGTTGTAGCCTTGGCATGTGGAAAAGACATTAAATTCTCAGGAAGAAACCCATTAAGCCAAATAAACGTCACCGCAGCCAAACATTATTGGCTCTCTGACTCCCACAGATAACTTTAGAGATGGTTATTTCCTTAGTTGAGAAATCATGGCCAGATATTTTCAATGGAAATGAGTTTTGCAACCTCTAACATGTTTGAGAAAAAGAAATATTTTGACACGCCGTTCCAATAATAGATAATGCAGAATAATCTCCCGGGTAAATCACCAATGGGGAACAATTTGCTTCATCACAGAAAATCTCGTTCTCCCCCCACCCCCACCTCTCCTTTCTGGAATGTCCGTACCCTCCCCCATGCTGCTCTCAGTGCTTCGGAAAAGCAGTAAGAAATTTAGGATAACGTGTCTGTAGCAGAGAGCCCGGGTCCGCACTGCTGGCCCGCCCGCCGGCCTCCTCAGCACCCGCTCAGGCTCGCTGCCCGGGGTGTTGCAGCCGAACCTGAGGACGTCTATCTAATTAACCCCCGATTATGGCAAAATGAGGTTTATAATAGAGGAGAGTGTGCCAACGCTGCATCTGGGAGACTTAGAGGAAAAATAAAGAAGTAAAACTGACACCGGGCCAACTCGGTGTGCCAGAAAGAAACCAGAGCAGAATGCAAACAGATGACCGGACCGTTATTCCCTGCCCCTCGGCTGGGGGAGTTTTCAGTCGAGGTCAGCTTTGAAAATACGTTCTCCAGTCTGGCTACTCTGTGCAAATTTCTAACCGTCCGGGAACTTCCTGGTAGGAAAATGAGTTCAGTGTTAATTCCTTAGCGAGGGGGCGATGCCCGAGGGGGTTCTAGTCCCTAAGGAAGAGAAGCACCAGGAGAGAAGGGCACTGATGTGCGCTCTGTCTGCTTCCTGTGTTTCCCTTCCACTCCTCGGTGGAAAACTAACGGGCATGAGCCTCTTGGGCGAGGCAAGCTTTCCTTTCCTTACTGCAGAAATGGGCCCCGTGTTTCCATGTTCCCTCCACAGCAGTGGGCCGTCGGTGGGAGATGAAGTCATGGGGTGTGCTGATGGCCTCGAAATAATGTGAGGGGAGTTTTCAACAAGGAGGCATCCCTAAATGTCCAGAGAAATGACCACGGAGCTGTTAACTAGAGATAAAATGTATATGTATCATTCCGTGTCCAGTCCTTTCAAATGCCACAGGTTCCTGTCTTAGAATCAGCCAAGATTGGGGGTTTAGAAGATCTGAGTTCAAATCTCGGCCTATCTCTCCTAATTGAGTGATGCTGGGAAAATCCCTTATTTTTCCTGTACCTCAATTGTCTCACCTGTGAAGTGGGGATGACCATTTCTGACCGAGGATGCTCCAGAGAGCTCAGATCAGAGGGAGGGAGAATGGTCTTCTCCTCAGCCTCCCCTTACACTTTGTCATCTGCCCCTGAAATAACGGTGAGAAGTTTAAGGGAGAGGCAGTTTGTAAGCCTCCGGGGCACACAAGGAAAGAGCAATCCAAGAGGTTTCTCTCTCCCACTGGGTTTTGAGCCAACAAATCCCGCCTCCCCGTTCTTCCCTGATTATAGAACAAAAGCCTCTGTGCATATCAACCCATGCGCATAAATTCTGAGCAAGAAAAGAAAGAAGAACTTGCACCATTCAGTGACTGAATATAGTCACCTGAGATGTCCAGACATTTTTATCATCCTCACGGCTGTCACCGTCAATTCCTTATTATTAATGTTGATTGAAGAGACATGCCTCCACCTTGCTTTTGGCTGAAGACGGGGCAAAAGTTTCAGAACAAAGAAAAACAATGCTCTGCTCTTCAGAAAAAGTTACATTTTTCAAAACTGAGCACAGAATGAACACGTACCTATTTAATATTTTCACCATGAATTTTGTAAGCGGAATCACCAGACCAATACAGCACAGTGCTGATTAAACTGGAGACTTTAGGCTAAAATGAACAAATCAGGAGACTATAGATGCCGGCAAGGATGTGGAGAATTGGGAACCCTCTTGCACTGTTGGTGGGAATGCAAACTGGGGCAGCCGCTCTGGAAAACAGTGTGGAGATTCCTCAAAAAATTAAAAATAAAACTACCCTGTGACACAGCAATAGCACTACCAGGAATTTACCCAAGGGATACAGGGAGTGCTGATGCACAGGGGCACATGTACCCCAATATTTATAGCGGTGCTTTCAAAAGTAGCCAAATTATGGAAAGAGCATAAATGTCCATCAGCTGATGAACGGATAAAGAAGATGTGGTTTATGTATACAATGGAATACTACTTGGCAATGAGAAAGTGTGAAATCCTGCCATTTGCAGCAACGCGGATGGAACTGAAGGGTATTATGCTGAGTGAAATAAGTCACTCAGAGAAAGACAGATATCATATGTTTTCACTCATATGTGGAACTTGAGAAACTTAACAGAAGACCATGGGGGAAGGGGAAGGGAGAAAAAAGTACAAACAAAGAGGGAGGGAGGCAAACCATAAAGATGTTTAAATACAGAGAACAAACTGAGGGTTGATGGGGGGTGGGAGAGAGGGGAAATGGGGGATGGGCATTGGGGAGGGCACTTGTTGGGATGAGCACTGGGCATTGTATGGAAGCCAATTTGACAATCAATTATATTTAAAAAATAAATAAATAAACTGGAGACTTTAAAATAGTGATTTTCATACCTGGCTCCACATTAGAACAACTGAAGATCTTAAAAATCAAAGAGACAAACAGAAACAACGAGCAGGCACTCTCCCTACTCCCTACCCAGAGATCCTGATTTAATTGGTGTCCGAAGTGCAGATAGATAAGCCTTGTGTGAGTCTCCCCACTGAGCCGTGGCCTGTCTTGTCTGCCTGTGTTCTTCAGGACCTAGGAAAAGCACCCTACCCCATTCGCCTCCACTAGTCTCTCCCATACCCGCTTGCCTCCTTGGGCCCTTCTCCATTTTCCTTCTTTCATGCCATGGGCACTGTCTCCTTCCCTGCTTCACTCTTCAGGGCAGATCCCTATACCCTATAAATCAAACAAAATTAACCTTTGGGGTTTATAGTAGATTTAGTTATTGGTCTTAATTATTCCTTCCCCTGGAATGGTATTAGGCACCCACCCCCTTGCCATAGTCACATGGTGAGCAGTGTTCCCCTAACCTCTGCCTTTGGGCCACGTGAGTTGCCTTGGCCAATGGATAATATGAATAAAGACTTGCTATGCACTTGTTTGAGTGGATTTACTGTCTTACGCTTTTGTCATTGCCATGGCATAAACCCGCCCTGACTTGTCTGTTGGTCCAACGAGGATAAGAGACATGTGGTTAATAACCTCAACTCAGCTCCCAGCTTGCAGCAAAGCATAATTTCGGTCAGCTGAACCCCAGCTGGCCCACAAATCTATGAACAAGAAATAAATGCCTGTCGTTGTAGGTGACTGAGTTTTGGCATGGTTTGTGACGTAACATTACTGTAGCAATAATTGGATGGTACTTCACATGGCCTTCACACTGGACTTCTCCTACTGTGATACCCGAAGTCATCCTCTGATGCCCTCTCCCTGTGTATAATCTCCGTTCTGAATCGGTGTCCTTAACCTGCTGCCTCCACTTGCTGGCATGTGCCACGTCTTTCTGACTTCTGATCCTTGGCTGCGGACGGCCTTATCTCGCTCCATCAACATCGTGCTCTTGGCCACCTCTCTGATTTACCTCCTTTCCTCTCCGAGCATGAGTTGCATTTGGTCTTTTTGCTTGCATTGGTCAGGCATCTGTTGAGAATGCTGGGACCCTGCAGCCATTCTGAAAGCCTCGGAGGTGGATCCCTACCTGAGCTCACGTATTCCTGTGACTTAGATCCAGATACGCCTCCATTTCCCCTCAGCTTTCTCCCAAGCGCGGAGCGGAGAGGTGATACAGCTGGCTAGAGCGCAGACTCAGGAACAAGTGTGTGTGACCTTCCACAAGTGTTTCTATTTCTTTGCCTATAAATGGGGGAGGCTGATGCCAAGCTCCTCGGATGGCAGTGAGGATTAATCTGTGGAAAACGCATATCGCAGAGCTTGGCACATAGCAAGCACTACATAGGTTTTTGCTTTTACTATTCTTCTTCTTCTTCACCCCCTTCAAATTACTGCATTCCACTTAAAACTCTTTCAACATCCTACTTCGTGATTGACATAAAACATGTAATAGTCAACCAAGGGCTGATGGTCTGAAATGCAAGTGGTGGCTTCCTGGTTTAGGCTTCCAAACCTGAAGTACGCAGTACTGCCGTGTCCTATACTGAAGTATGGGATTCTGCTAGCAAGTACTCAGAAGCCGTGGAATAACTACAGTGTAGCTTTCTAGAATATTCTTTTTGCATGACTGAAAAACTACGGTGTAGCTTTCTAGAATATTCTTTTTGCATGACTAAAAATTATTATAAACACTACCTTAATGTGGCGAAGTCAATTTTTTAAATCTGATTAGCTTCAAGAGAATTTCTGTTAGGGAAGTAAATACCTGTGTTTACCTAAGGGCTTTTTTAGCCTCGTGGTAGAAATTGAGGCCCCTGATGTATGGAGCCAAAACAAATAATAGAAGTTAAGGATATATTTGGTTTCAAGTGACAGAAAAAAAGCAACTCAAACTGGCCTTAAAAACGGAAGGAGTTTCTTAGTTCTTGTACCTAAAAAGCAGGAAGATCTGGGTTTCGATAGGGCTTCATCTGGTAGCTCGAATGATTTTATTAAGGACCCACATATTATCTGTCCTCTTTGCTTTCTATGTTTGTCTTCATCCTCAAGTCTGGGAGTTTCTCTTTCCCTTGCTCTGACCTCGCTCCCTGTGGTCGTAAAGTGGCCGCAGTAATTCTCATCTTGCAATAAATACATTGTCCAAAGGAAAGGGGCTTATCTTTTCTGCTTTCTCCTCCTCAAGTCCTGGGATTACCTCTCTCTCATTGGCCCAACTTGGGTCTTGTGTTCAACTCCGAACCAATCACTCTGCCCTGGAAGCTGGGACACACTGATTGGCTTAGGCCAAACACAGCCAATTTCTGTAGTTTGGGTAGTTAATTCTACCCAAACAATAAAACTGAAAAGGGGAGAGAGGGACACTCCTCTAAGATGCTATTGATGGGAGAAAGGGATAAGGACGTTTGGGTGGTAACCCACAAATATTCAGTACTCCCACAAAAGAGATGATTGAATAGATTTGCAGAAGATTTAAAAAGCGACTCATTTTGCACAGATAGAGAAGTAGGGAGAAGAATTACCCATCTGAAGGGAGAAAGTATAGATGATAGATAGATAGATAGATACATAGATAGATATTTTCTGTTCGGTTGCGTTTATAGTGTTATGATACTTCTTTTTTAAAAAAAATATTTTTATTTATTTATTTTGAGAGAGAGAAAAAGAAAGAGAGGGAGGGAGGGAGAGAGAGAATCTCAAGCAGGCTCTACATTCAGCGCAGAGTCTGACTCGGGGCTCGAGCCCGTGACCATGAGATCATGATCTGAGCCAAAACCAAGAATTGGACTCTCAACTGACTGAGCCATCCAGGTGCCCCAGTATAAACCCCTTCTTAGTGGTAGGCTGGTAAATGTTGAATAACCAGGTCTCTGGGAAGCCATACATAAGTTTATTATAAACTTTACTGACACAGAAGAATGTGTAGCACACAATGTATAGTGATAACAAAGCACACACTGTTCTTTCCCACATAGCCAGTTGTTCCCACAAAAGGCTTCCTTGAATTTTGCAGAATTCCTGTATCTATAGCTGATCTATGGCTGCAGTTCAACCATGATTTGACAAAAATCGGGCTCTAAATACTTGATTACAAGTATAGTTCTGACGTGAATGTTGGCTGATATCTTCACTTTTGTTGTTGAATGAAATGGAAGAGAAACAAGGAAGACCGACGAGTCAGAAATCCATTTGTCAGTAATGTGAGTGACTGTTTTGCTGAACTGGGTAGCAACTTTCAAATGCTGAAAAAAAATGTCTTTTCCACTTTTCGTGCTTGTCACAGATATGACACCCTGAAGTTTAATGGGCACTATTAACATATTTTCCATTGTGTTTAAAGTATAGACAGTTAACAAAACAATAAATGAAGCCTTGATTTGTAGCCTTTGCTGCTCTGTGTGGTATAAATACTCCCATCACGGCCAGTTTCATCTTACCAATGTGAAATCACTCAACACAGAATTAGGAAGAAGTGCACTACCAGCCCCCTTTTATGGTATTTCTGCCACACAGATATAGTAGGCAAATAACTCCAACAGCACAGATAATAAAACGTAGTGAAATAGTAAGTAACGTTTTTAATATGTATTACCTTTATTAATCATATGGTTTGTTTAATTGTGTTTGCATTACTTAATATTTAATAACGGCCCTGCTTAACAACCAGATTGCAAACTTCCTGAAACTTGAATAGCTGGCTCTCCTAAGGCTGTGTGTCACTGCCCCTCCTCCATGCGTTTCCCCCTCGTTCTCCCCAAATGATCGCCATTAGCGCGTGCCTATGAGGGTGGATTTTAGTGGCAATCAAGCATGGGTCACTTTACCTGCGTCATACAGTAGAGACAATATCCGTGGGATGATAAAAGGATCCAGAAACAAGCGCGGTGGGAGAAACAATTTAGGACCCAGAGGTGAACCTGAGGGTATGAGCACCCATCCCTGCCCCACCGGGGTTTTCCGAAATCTTGGGCAGTTTATGTAAGTCCACTGGCTAGAGCATGGGCTATTCTAGGAAATGTAACAGATATTCTGGAATCAACTGACACCTGGGGGTATGTGTATACACACACACACACACACACACACACTCATATGGTTATATAATGGTTATTATTAAAGCGGAATCCACAATTATGCCATTTTTAGGATAAATGAGAAGATTTGAAAGAAATTCCCCTGTGGGAACCACCCAGGCTGTAAGTTCCAGTCTCTTGGGAGTATGTTTCATTC
This sequence comes from Paguma larvata, assembly GCA_030068075.1. Classification (NCBI taxonomy): domain Eukaryota; kingdom Metazoa; phylum Chordata; class Mammalia; order Carnivora; family Viverridae; genus Paguma; species Paguma larvata. The sequence continues at coordinate 125,178,905 of CM057825.1, read as the reverse complement.
TTCTCTGCTATTTGGGACACCTTAGTGCATTTCTCTTCCCTGAAAACGTGTATTTTTCATCTGGTCTTGACATTTTAATCGGACTCCCATGCCTGGCTAGTCATCAGAACCTCCCCAGAGGCAGTTGAAAAATAGGATTCCAAGATCCCACCCCTAGATGTTCTGATTCAGGAGATGGAGGCTTGGGATTGAGAAACAGAATTCTGAAGGCCCAACCCAGGTGATGCAGCCATGTGTGGCAGAACAGGTCCAGGATCTAAGTGACAAAGAAGTCTGCCACTCACTGTGTGACTTGGCGGGTCACGTCTCCTGATGTCCTTTCAAGCTCTGAAATTCAGGGCCGTGACATTCAGGGCAGTGATGGGTGCCAGGACAGGGCAAGGACAGCCCTCTCCTGCTCCTCCTCATAGGAAGGTCCTTTCCGCCGTCCTGTCAGCCCAGCCCTACCTGCGTGCCCTCTTTCCATTTGACAGAAGAAAGAGTCGGCTCCCCCATTTGCAGTGAGATATCCTGATTGCAATACACTCTTAACATTTCTAACAAAAGTAACTTTTGCTCCCATCTAATTTGCCTGGACCAGAGGGGCTCCGCAAGTCTGACTTCCTTCCAGATGGAAAAAAAGCTTGGTGTGAACTTTCAAATCAGTTTAACAAAATTATTATTTATCTGCCTCATGGGATATACACCATCCTCTGACTGAATGCAGGAAGAGTAAGGGAGCCCCCAAGTATCTAATTTAACACCTAAAAATTCCCGAGGATGATTATACCACGGAAAGGAGACATATTGAGGATTGTAAGAAAAGGCTTAATAAAAAAATGTAAATGGAAAGGCCATAAAATTCAAATGAGGCTCATTCCCCGGGTTATAACAAGCTCTGTGCTCAGACCTTGTTAATAGCTTTTTTTTTAAAAAAAAAATAATTTTATTTTAGCTTCTATTTTTTCTGTTGGTGTAATTAGAGCTTAATTAATTCCCCCCTAAAGGGGAAAAAGAGGACAAAATAGTATTTGATCTGAGACTTGTATAGCGGGCAAAGCAATTAGGATCAGCAAGTGACTTTCTGTACCTTTTTTTCCTGGTTAGGTCTTCTGGGAGACAGATGGCTTTGGACAGACACCCCCAGGTCTTCCCTTAGACCAGAGAATCAGCACCGCCGGGACGTGCAATAGGACTGCAGGATTTTATTTAGACAGATACCATGCAATTAAAAAAAAAAAAAAAGACAGCTGTAAAAGCTTGCTGCATCAAATCTCTGATAAAAAGAAGGGTTCTTTTTATTCGTTCATTTACGTTATTTGTATAAGTACCATATGGTTCAAAGTACCAAAAGCGTGGCTCTTGGAGGGAACCGGAAGGCACATGGTCTCAGTTACAGCTTGGACATGGGAGCCAATCCCAGCGCCAGCACTGAAACCATGTGACCTTGCAGCCCTCTCTCAGTTCCTTAGACACTGTAAATTGGGAAGAGCAATGGTACCTTATTGATAGGCTAGTTGCGAAGAGTAAATGAGGTAATGTAACAAAAAGCACCAGGTACAGGAAGTTGCTAAGTGATAGTATGATTTTGTGTGTGTGTGTCCTGGTTTCACAATATAGTTTAGTGGAATTAGTCTTGAGCAGTTCTCAGTGTTAGAATTCATTACCTTCAGCTTGCATGGCAGTGACTTATTAAACCAGGCCTGTTAATGCGACCTCTGGTGGCCTCATAGGCTCAGGAGAAGCCACCGGCAGTACAGGTGTGCTAGCTAATTAGAGGAGAACCAGTGGGCTCCAGAACCTCGGTCAGTTCACACTCCCGGGGCCAGGAAACAGCATGTTGGAAGCCAGGCACTTGTGGGACCTGCTGGCTGTGTTCCAGGGTGGGGATGGGGGTCACAGAAGGATAGGGGAAGACATTTGTCTTCCAAAAGCAGGCAGAGGAGCTCCCAGCTTGACTCCAGAATCATGCCAAAGGCTCCATGGTGATGGTGAGAAACAGGCAGAGGGCGGAGCCTGGGCTGCAGTGTCCCAGGATGCCCCGAGTCCCAAACCTAGTACCAGGGCTTCGGTCTGCTTTGCCTCCTGGCTTTTGTGTCCTAGTTTCCTCTGCCCGCAGGGTTCACCTCACCTGCTTCATTGAACTAACACCTCCTTTTTCTTTCTTTCCTGTTTCTGTGGGAGACCGACTCCAGTGTCATCTCCTGCCCCCAGATATTCAACCCAAGACAGCTGTTAGAAGCGCTCACCTTCCTGTAGCACTTTCTCTAAGTAAGTTTATTTGACTAAGGTCTGTACGCTCCACAAGAGTAGAGATCCCTGTGTTGTTTGTTTTTGCTCACCTTCGTATCCTGCGTTTCAAGCTCCACTTAAGATTTTTTATTTTTTAGTCAGCTTCTGACTTGAGTGGCTGCCCACAGACCCTGACTTAGGCCACATTACTCCACAGCCCACTTCTCCTGTCACATCTCTGCCCTGACTCTGGCACTCCTTTCCCCCTCTTAGAACAGACATTGGGTCCACCAGGGTCACCCAGAACCACCTCAGTCTCCATAATTATATCTATAGTAACCCTTCTGCAGTGTAAGGCACCACGTTCACAGGTTATGGAATGGATGTCTTCTTGGGGTCATCCCCATACTTACCACACTCCCAAAGTGGTCTACAGATTTAATTCAGTCTGTAATCAATGCCAGACTTTTTTCAGAAATTGGCAGGCTGATCTGAAAACCTCTATGACCTAGAATAGCCAAAACAATCTTAAAAAGAACAAAGTTAGGCTTATAGTCCTCAATGTCAAAACTTGCTCCAGCACCACAGTAATCAAGAGATGTATAGGTCAATGAAATAGATTTGAGAGTCCATAAATACACCCTGACTTTTATGGTCCATTGGTTTTTGACAAAGGCACTGAGACAATTCAACAAGGAAAAGAATAGTCTTTTTAACAAATGATGTTGAAACTAGGTCCCTACCTCACATCAAAAATTAACTTGAAATGTCTCATCAAACTAAATGTAAGAATGAAACTATGAAACTCCTAGAAAAAAACAAAACAAGACAGGAATATATCTCTGTAACCTTCTGTTAGGCAAAGTCTGCTTGTTAGGACTTCAAAACAAAATGACAATGACAAGAAAAAAGATACAAAGTGAACTTCATCAAAATTTAAAATTTTTGTGCCTTGTAAGGACAATATGAATAAAGTTAAAGGGCAGCGCCCGTAATAACAAATAACATTTGCAAATCATATATCATCTGAGGACCTCAGATCCATAATATATAAAGAACTCTTATAACTCAACAATAAAAAGAAACTCAATTTAATAATGGGGAAAAGATTTTCTCAGGCATTTCTCCGAAGAAAATAAACAAATAGCCAATAAGCCATGACTAGATATTCAATATTATTAGTCATTAGAGAAATACAAGTGAAAACCACAATGAGATATCACTGCACACCTACTAAAATGTTTCTGATTAAAAAAAAAGACAGATAACGAGGGTTAGAGAAATTAGAACTTTAGTGTGTTATTGGTGGGATTGTAAAATGGTGCGGGCCCTTTGGAAAATAGATTGGTAATTTGTCAAAATATTAAACATAGCTACTATATGACAGCAGCAATACTCCGAAGTATATATCCAAGAGATTTGAAAACATACATCCATATAAAAAGTATGTTCATAAATGTTGACAGAGCCCTACTTACATTAGCCCTCAAATTGAAACAACCCAAGCATCCATCAGCTCATGAATGGAAAAGTACAAGGTGTGCGTCTGTGCCTGTAATCCTATTCAGTTATAGAAAGGAAGGGAGTAGTACCACATGCCAGACCATAGATGGACCTTGAGAACATTATGCTGGGAGAGAACCCATCACAAAAGAAATATCCAGAACAAACAGATCCCTAGAGACAGAAAGTAGAATATGGTTGCCAGGGACTGGGAAGAGTAAGGGGTGTGTAGTGACTGCAAATGGGGATGGACTTTCTTTTTGGGTTGATGAAAACATTCTGGAGTTAGATAGTAGTGAAGGCTGAATAACTCTGAGTTTGCTAAAACCCACCGACTCATCACTTAAAAGGCTGAATTTCATGATATGGGAATCATATCTCAATAAAACTGTGAAGAAAAAAAAGAAATCATAAAATATACCGAATCCAACAAAAAGAAGAAACAGAAAGGAAACAAACAAATGGAACTAATAAAAAAAAAAAAACAAATTGAAGATGATCAACATGAATCTAACTGTATTTAATAATCATATTAAATTTAAATGGTCTAAATGTTTTGATGGAAAGATAAGGTCAGTTTGGATTTAAAGAAAATCAAGACCTAACTCTATGTTAGAAAAACAAGAAATTCTCTTTTAAATACAAATGTGGAAATAGGTTAAACACAAAAAGATAGGAAACGCTATCCCATGGTAACACTATTTTGATGAAGACTTGGAGCCATTAGTCTCAGAGAAAATAGATTTCAGAGCAAAGAATAAAGTTTACTTTATAATAATAAAGGGGGCGGTTATTCCAGAGGAGATTTGTGCGCCCAGTAACAGACCTTGGAAAGACATGAAGCAAACATTGAGAGAAATGCGAAGGGAAATAAGAATTCCACAGTTACAGTTAGAAAGTTCCAGCTCCTCTCTCAGTAACTGATAGGACGAGTGAGTGGGAAATCAGCAAGGGTACAGAAAGACTTCAACACCCTGAACCAAGTTCGCTGAATTAACATCACAGAATACTGTCCACCCAACAGCAGCAGAATCACACGTACTTTCTGCCGTGCTCTGAATGTCCACACAGAACATGAGCACATAGACCACATCCGGACCAAAGCATAAGTTCCAATATAGTTAAATTAGAAACGAGTAACAGGTCTCTGAGAAACTCCAAATATTGTGGAAACTTAACAGCGTATTTCTAAGTAAACCATGGATCAAGGGGACTTGCAGAGCATTTTGAACCGAATGAAAATGAAAACACTGTATACGGGAAGATCTGGAATGTTGTGAAAGCAGTAATTAGGCAGAAATTTGTAGTATTAAACGGCTACCTTGGAGAACAAGGATGGTGTGAAATGAATGATCTCAGTTTCTACCTTGAAATAGAACTTGAGGAGCAAGTTAGACTCAAAGTAAGCAGATGACAAGCTGTAAGAAACATCAGAGAAGAAACAAACAAAGTAGAAAACAGAAAAGAGAGAAAACCAGTAAAACTAAAAGCTGATTCTTTGAGAATATCATCAATCTGATTGATAAATATCTCGCCAGACTGATCAAGAAAAAGAAGGAAGACAGATACCAGTATCGGGAATGGGAAAGGTGATCTCATTACAGATTCTGTAGATATTTAAAGGCTAATAAGGTGAATATTTGGAACAACTTTGTGTCTGCAGATTTAACAAGCTGGTTCTCTGAAAGACAAAAACCACCAAAGCTCATTTGCAATGAAACAGATATCTTGAACAGTACTGTATCAATTAAAATGAAATCGTAGCTTAAATTTTTCCCACAGAGGGGGCGCCTGGGTGGCTCGGTCGGCTAAGCATCTGCCTCTCAGTTTCAGCTCAGGTCGTGATCTCACGGTTCGTGGGATTAGGTCCCACGTGGGGCTCTGCACTGATGGTGCAGAGCCTGCTTGGGACTCTCTCTTTCCCTCTCTCTTCCCTTCCTCTTTCTCTCTCCCTCTTTCTCTCTCTCAAAATGAATAAATAAACATAAAAAAGTTTTAAAAATTTCCCACAAATAAAACTCTAGGTTCATTTTTTTTTTCATTGCCAGAAATCTGGCCATGTGTAGCAACATGGATGGAACTGGAGGGTATTATGCTGAGTGAAATAAGTCAGTCAGAAAAAGACAGATACTATATGTTTCCACGAATAGGTGGACTTTGTGAGACAAAGCAAAAACCAGGGGGAAGGGAAGAGGGGAAAGAAAAAAAAGACACAGAGAGGGAGGGAGATAAAACATAAGAGACTGTCAAAGACTAAGAACAATCTGAGGGTGAGGGGGGTGAGGGAGGGGGGAGAGGGGGTGACGGGCATTAAAGAGGGCACGTGTTGGGATGAACACTGGGTGTTATATGTAAACCAATTTGAAAATAAACTATTATAAAATAAAAAATTAAAAAAAAGAAACGAACAAACGAAAAAAAACTCTAGGTTCAGAGGGTACCCTAGTGAACTCTCCCACACATTTTAGAAAGAAATGATACCAGTTCTGCACAAACTCTTCCAAAAAATGGAATAGAAAGGAGCACTTCCAAATGTATGGGTCTAAGATTCTTCTGATACCAAAACTCATCACAGACGTTGCAAGAGACAGAGAACCGTAGTGAGGTTCTGATCACTCCCAAGACAGGGTCCAGGTGTGAAAATATGGAGGGTCCATCTGGGGAAAACCCTACAGGACAGCGGTTAAGAGGAAGAGTTTATTCAGCCACATTCAGGTTCAAAATTCCTCCTGTGACACTCAATCAGTTGTGTGATCTTGGGCAAGTTCCTTTAGCCCTCTGACCCTCAGTTTCTTTATCTATAAAGTCAAGGTAATAACAGTACCTGTGGCTGAGAATTAGGGTGAAGATTAAATTAGGTAATATATCGGCGGTGCCCTTAAACAGTGCCTGGAGCGTAATGGGCAGTTCAATAACTATTAACTGTAACAAGATAATATTCTTGTTAAGATAAAGAAGGCTCACGCCTTTCGTGGTGTGAATAAATGTTTGCAGCCAGTAGTTATTTTTTGATCAATGAAGCCATCTCAAAAATTATTGTTTTTCTTTGCATTTAAAGGAAGAATTAAAATCCTCTATAACCACACAACTTATATAACAACATAACTCATCTGCTGAACAAGAAGCAGTGGGCCTATTTTTTTCTGTCTTAGGAAGAAGAAAGATTTTTCTGCTTCAGATCATGTAAAAATTCCTTTTGGCCATTTGTTACCCTGTTGGCCAAGGACCTGACTTCCCCACACAGCAGTCACTCAGTTCAAGCTGACATAAAGTCCAAAGGAGTCTCGCTCACCAGAATCTGCTGGTTGACCCAAGGCCCTGTGGTTGACAGCCTTACTTGAGGGGGAAAAAAAAAACTCTTTGGAAAGGAGCTTTACCTGGCTCTGCCCAGAGCCTTGCCCTCCTCCCTGTGGCCTGGGTAATAAAAACCAAGGGATAGCCCCGAGGGTTTATCCTTGTTATCTATGCCTCATACCCAGTCAGCACACAGCCAAATGCTAAGGATTCAAAGTTAAAAGGCTCTTCTTTCCCACCCACCCCTCCGCCCTGGCGGCCAGAGATTTACACAAAGAACTGAACCTTGAGCTTTTATGTATGACCCCCATTACCACCAAATCCTCATCATCCAGCGAAACTGTATTAGAAAAACTGGTTTAGGTAAGAACCTCCCACCCCAAATGGCAACTTTTCAAAGGACGCATCTCTTGTCTATGAAAACATGCAAAGCATTCAGACCAGGTTGGGAGTCCACACTCCCAGATGCAGTAGGGACAGGGCTCAGTAATCCATGAAAGGCTGTGTCCCGGCCCTCCTCCTGCCCCCGGCAGAGGTGTCCTGCTTATTATTTTTACTGCAGGGGTTGGCAGCCAGACGGGAGGAAGACTTGCTGTGTCTGAGGCAGACGACACCAGAGGGAGTTGCCTCGTTCTTGTTTTTGAAGTTCTAGAAGCACAAAGACCCTGCCTGCTTATTCATGTGTCTCAACAGTTGTCCCATATTCTGAAAAATAGGATTACTCACTCCCTGTCCTGTGGAGAGGACCAAGTAAATCAGGAGAGAGAGAGAGAGAGACACCTCAGTTACTGGTATTTTTTTTCCTTCTTCTTTGGGACTAAGTCAGAGTTTCTTTACTGTAGCACTATGGACATTTTGAGCCAGAGAATTCTTTGTTGTGGGGGAGGGTCCTGTGCACTGGAGGACGTTTAGCTCTGTCCTTGGCCTCTACCAAATAGATGCCAACAGTAGCCCTCTTCCCAAGTTGTTACAACCAGATACCTCCAAACACTGCTAAATGTCCCTTGGGCGAGGGTCAGGGTGCAAATGTCCCCAGGGGAGCAGAACCCCCCGGAGGCTGAAAACTACTGACTTAAACAGAAATATGGGAGTAAAGACATTTCTCATTAGAGCCACTCTAGCTTTTTCTTAGAAAACTAGGAGAAGGAAGCAAATTCCTTGACGCCGCAACAGGAAATCAGAGGGCAGTGGGAGAGCTGCGACCGTGTCTTTAGGATGGCCAAACACTGTCCCAGGAGTAAATAAAGCACCAGTCTATTTTGCCGGCAAAGTACAGACTTGGCTTTGCAGGGCTCTCTCCTAAGGGCTGCGTTGGAGGACACAGAATGACCCAACAATATTTATGAACATCCGGTCCCACCGCCAGGCTAGGGTGGCGGGGAACGCATCGCAGACCCACAGACACCGAGCGGTCCGACCCGACAGAGCTGCACACAGGGGTCGACTAGCCTCCGAGGAGCTCTCTCCCCTCAAGTAACCATGGCCCCGTGTGGTCAGAGCACAATTCCTCATCCCTTCACAAGAGTAGGAAGGGCCTGCCGGAGAAATGAGCTGTGAGAAAGGAGATATGGTCCCCGCCTCCAAACAGAAGTCACCAGGAGTGTGTGGTGCAGCGAACATGGGCTGAGGGTAGCAGATCCACGCCAGCAATGAAGGACGGATGGGGCTGTGGTCCACTGAGGAATGACCTCCCAAAGACGTCCATGACCAGGTCCCCGGAGCGGTGAAGGGTTCAGGCACATGGGAATTTGCAGATGTGATCGAGTTGAGGATCTTGAGGGGGAGATCATTCTGTATGAACCAGGGCAGGGGTTGGGGTGGGGGGGGGCTGATGCAATCACAGGGTCTTTCCAAGAGTGAAGCAGGAGGTGCTGTGATGACAGAATCAGAAGGAACGAGAGGGAAAGATTTGAAGATGCTGTCTTTGGAAATGGAAGAAGGGTGTCATGAATGAAAAAGCATAGGTGATCTCTTGGAAGCTGGAAAGGGCGAGGAAACAGATTCTTCCTCCAGAAGGAACACAGCCCTCGCAAGACCCGTTTCAGACTTCTGCCCTTCGGATGGGGAAGATAATAACACGTGTGTGCTGTTCTAAGCCACCACATTTGTGATAACTGGTCATAGGCGCCCTAGGAAACAAACACGGAACCCTCCAGAGAATACTCAGAGAGTTCATGGTTAGAGACCAAGCTTCCGGATCAGCTCAATTACCATTAGTTGGGGTCCCTATCATCTGAGTCCTATTTAACTTTGGTAAAATAACCAATCACGAGGTCTCCTCTCTCCGACTCTACAGTCTGCCATTTCACCACCCAGCCAGCTGGGGTGACCAAGAAAGGAGGGGCTGTGTTGGTGTCAGCCTCAGCCCCTGAGGGATTTTCAAAAAGAGATATCTGACTTTGGTTCCTAGGTCCTGGCACAGAGCTTTCAAAACCTTTAAAGTTTCCTGAGTGACGGGGCGTCTTTGTTATGCTTAAAAGGCATCCCTTTTGACCACACCAGAGTTTACAGTAATGAGGTGCCTCTTGCTGAACCCGTCGGTACTTTCCAGTCATGTGATTTAAATTTTTTTAACATTTATTTTATTTTTGAGAGACAGAGAAGGAGCGGGGCAGGGGCAGGGAGAAGGAGACACAAAATCCGAAGCAGGCTTCAGGCTCTGAGCCATCAGCACAGAGCCCGATGAGGAGCTGGAACTCGCAAACGGTGAGATCATGACCTGAGCTGAAGTCGGACACTTAACTGACTGAGCCCCCAGGCGCCCCTTGAGTCATGTGATTTAAAGGGTTAGACCAGGCTCGCTCAGATCTCCTGGAAGGAAAAACAGCTGGAGACTGAGTTCAACCGAGCGACCAATCGTTTCATCACTCGTGCCTGGGTGATGGAGCCTCGGCAGAAACGGGACAGGGAGACAGAGAGAGCTTCCTGGCTGGAGGACATTTTGATGTACAGGCACGGTGGATGCACCCCAGCCTTCACAGGGACACAGGACCCTTCGGAATCTTGTCACCTTGTAAACCTCTGTATCTGGCTCTTCATTTGTATCCTTTATGGTAAAAGATTCACAGGTATGTGATAAATTAAAGCAAATTTCACCCCATGAATCACTTCCAAATCCTCCGACCTCTTACCCCTGAAATACCTTTGTGAAAACCTAGTGTCCTGCTGAGTAATTGTCAGGCCACTGGCCTAGGTGATCTGGGATCCCCTCTTTTCTCAGGCAGTGCTATTACGTGCCCTCAAAGTCTCATAAACACAGAGCTGATGTCCCCGAAGGCCCTGGATGCTTCATCAGTGGCCCGTTCCTGTCCGAGGCAGCTGCAAGGGGAGCTGACGGGGAAGTCGGCAGCCTCTTGGCTGAGTTGGAAATGAGCCCTCGCTCCTACTGAGGTTCTCTCCGCACACACCCAAGGTCAAACCTGTGTGGTCACAGAGCCCCAGCTCTTTATTATCAGAAATAAAATAAATCCTGCTCTTCTCTCCTCCCCCATACCAGGCGGCAGCATACTCTGGCCCTATCTCTGGTAATATCAGGTTTATAAGAACAGTTTCTCACTTTTATTCATTTGAGAATTGAATTAGCTTTCACATTTGCTTCCCCAGCTTCAAGAAGTCTCTCAAAAATAAATAAGCGTTAAAAAAATTTAAAAAAAAAAAAAAAAAAAAAAAAAAAAAGAACATCTCCAAGCCATCATTTACCACACTATTAAATCGAGGAGCATCTTGTCGGTACATCTGATAATTTGATTCTGAGTGATGTTTGTGTTGTTGCTAAGCATTTTAGCCGGCAACAATAACGTTACGAATGTATGGCTGGGCCTTTTAACTACCAGCTCAAAAGAGATTTCAGCAACTGGATGTAGCACTGGTAATGAAGAGACTAGATTACTTTAAAAGTTATTATGTTTCAATAGGGGGAACTGGATTCAATTTAAAGATACTCCCAGCTCTGGCCGAAGTAACGTCTTTAGTTTCTCATGTGAAACTAGGTAAAAATCGGATGTCGCAGCAGCAGGAAGGATGTCAAGTCCCAGCACATTAAGCAGGTATCGGCTTGGCAGTATAAGGCTCCCTACTTCGTTCAACCTTGTAGATAAGACGTGCCAAGAGCTATCGGATAGATGGCAAGAACATAGATTTAGACCCAAAAGAAGAGGTTCAAATCTCAGCTCTACTTCTGGTGCAAAGTGCCTACAGTATTACATGTCCCTCAGTTACCTCTCCTGTAAAAGTAGGAAAATAAGACTACCGATTTTAAAATAATAATGAGGTTGCACAAGGGATTACTGTAGATCAAGATTTCTTAACCTTGGCATCATTGACACGTGGATCTAGACCATTCTTTGTTGTTGTGGGGACCTGTCTTATGTTTCAGGGGATGTTAGTCGAACACCCAGCCTCTGCCCACTAGCTCCAGCGGCAGACTCTGTCTTCAGTGACAATCAAAATCAAAATCATGTCCAGACACTGCCAAATGTCCCAGGGGGCAAAGTCACCCTGGTGGAGAACCGTTGGTTTATATCCTGTTTTCAAAGCTCTTAGATGGTGCCTGACAGGCAGGAATTGGTAAATGTTATTAAGATTTGTTTTTAAGAAATATCTGAGTAGGCTGGCTGAACTATTCTAATTAATACTGGGTTGAGTGTCCTGTCCTCAGGTCTCTGCTCTACTTGCTTGACCAGGATTGTCTGTGAGTCCAGCTCAGGAGAACATCTGAGGAGATGTGAATTCTGCCAGCTTTTGTGTGACCTGACAGCCTGAGTTCTCGAATCTGCAGGCTCACAGTGCCAAAGTCAACAGAGTCACCATTTTGCCCAAAGCAGACTATGATTCCTCTGGACAAGTGAGGTTGGCCAATGCAATTTGTCTTTCATCCTTCCGTCTATCCATTTAGATATCCATTTACTTTTATGGAGTGTCTATTATATGCCAAGTTCTGTGCCACGCATTTGGAATATAATGACTAAGGCCTAGTCTCTGTCTTCTAGAAGTTACAGGATAGCAGGAAGCACAGAGAAGTAAAAGATGATTAGACCACAGAACTATGATGGAAAGAAAAAGAGAGAGAGAAAATAAGATGGCCCCCCAGCACAGCCTAGAATGTTAGGGAAAGATTCCTTCCTGAGAACTAAGTTTTTAAAATGTAGGACCCGCTTTTCTTCTCCCAAAACTAGTTGGAAGGATTTATCTCATATTTAAGCTCTTTACTTTTCAGATAAGAAAACTCAAGGACAAAGAGGGGGTAACTCTTATATAAGGAAACACAGTGAATTTGTACCAGGGTTGAGTTCAAGTTTCTTTACACTGTAGGTGTCCTTGTGGGAGGCAAGCCAGTCGATAGAGTGAACACAGACAGCAAAATGTTTTATTCCTTAGAGGAAGAGGTAATGGTTGCTCAGTGTCTAGTAGGGCATCCTGGGGTGTGCATGTGTGTGTGTGTGTGTGTGTGTGTGTGTGTGTGTGTGTGTGTGTAACTACTGAGAGCCTGGGAAGATCTGTGTGATATTTGTCCATTGCTGGATGTTTCCAAGAGAATGGATTCCTGAACAGGAGGAACCATTGGCATGAAGTGGTCTGCAGGTTCCTGCACCCTGTTAAATGGGGCTGAGTGCCTCCCGAGCAGAGGCATTAAAGAGTATGAATGAAAGTCTTTGTGTTCTAGAAATGTCTCAGCAGCATGAGGGGGGCACTTCACTCCTCGTGAAACCCAGAAAATGGCCGTGATCTGACAGACAGGGCTCTAATAAATGTTTGGTATTGGAACAAATGAATGTGTAAAGGATGAAGAGATGACTAAACAAATGATTGAAACTTGAAGCAAAATGCCCTCCCTGTGTTTAGCACTAGAAGAAAAATGTAGAATTCACCCATGGTTTTGTCTGTCCAGCCTTGCTCTTTTTCTGGAAACTGCTCTTCCACCTACAAATTCTGTTTGGTTTCCTTTTGAGGGACCATGTTCCCTGCATTTCCAGCCACCGTTAACCTGGTCCACACGTAGGCATGTGATCCAGAATGGGCCAATCACAGTACACTTTTGTGTACCGGAATCGGCCAGTTGGCCCAAGAATGGGCACTACCCAAGCTAAGACAGTGAGTTCATTCATGAGGACATTTGGACCAGCACTCAAGGAAAGAGCTCAGTGTCCCATGGAAGCCTGACATCCTAAGGAGAAAACTCAGGAGTTATCAGAGGCTAGTGTTTCGTTTTTGGTTTTTTTTTTGGTTTTGTTTTATTTGGTGTTTTGGTTTTGTTTGTTTTGTTTTGTTTTGCAAACTCATTTATAGTGAGAGAGAAGACTCAGGAAATACGTAGACAAATGCCTACAGGAAATAGGAAGAGAATCATCACAATATGTCTTGAATCCTTGGTTTTATAGTTCCTAAGGCCTTCCCGAATTCCTGCCTTTTCCTTGGCTTCATTGTCCCACTGTTTCCTGGAATTCCTCAGTGTCCTTATGATTCCACTTTTCCTTAAGCCATTTTGAGTTGTGTGTCTGCCCCTCGCAATCCGAAGAGTGCTGGCTGGACACACAGGCCAAAACATCATGATAAGTTCATTTCCTTTGCATGATTTGTCACCTGTGAGGAGGATCCCGGGCAGGCACACGCCACCATACGGTAAATCATAAACACAAGGCCCCGGCTTTGCAATAAAGCATCATTCTCCTTCCAGTGCACCCAGTATGCCTTTATAAGAGTAATAGATCAGAAGTTGCTTCGTAACAAAGATGCCGATATTATAGAAGCTCAAGACAGAGGATTTACTGGGGAGAGAATAGTGGTCTATTGACTTGCTACAAATGTTCTGGCTCTGCCGTTATTCAAATATTTCTATTGCCTGGAGTCCTGAATTTTTTTTCTTCACTCTGTGAACACTCATCTGTAGCTTCCAAGCAGAGGGAAGAATCTTTCAAGTAAGCCTTCTCTGCCTGTACTATGGGTTTTGTTGTTGTTGTTGTTTGTTTGTTTTTTAATTCCAGTGTAGTTAACAGTGTTATATTAGTTTCAGGTGTGCAATATAGTGATTCGTCACTTCCGTATATTACTCAGTGCTCATCGGGATAAGTGTACTCTTAATCCCCTTCACCTGTGTCACCACATCCTGCCACCCACCTCCCTTCTGGTGACCATCTGTTTGTTCTCTGCTTTTTAGTTTGTCGCTCCCTCTTTCTTTTCTTCCCTTGTTTGTTTTGTTTCTTAAATTCCACATATGAGTGAAATCATATGGTATTTGTCTTTCTCTGACTGGCTTATTTTACTTAGCATTATACTCTCTAGATCCATCCATGTTGTTGCAAATGGCAAGATTCACTCCTTTTTATGGCTGAATAATATTATGTTGTATGTATAACCACATCTTCTTCATCCATTCATCTATCCATGGACACTTGACTCTTCTGTAGTTTGGCTATTGTAAATAATGCTGCTGTAAACATAGGAGTGCATGTATCCCTTGGAATTAGTGTTTTCGTATTCTTTGAGTAGTGTGATTCCTGACTGTAGGGTAGTTCTTTTTTTAATTTCTTGAGGAACCTCCATACTGTCTTCTAGAGTAGCTGCACCAGTTTGCATTCCCACCAAACGTGCATGAGGGTCCCTTTTTCTCCATATCCTTGCCAACAGTTGCTGTGGCTTGAATTTTTTATTCTAGCCATTCTTACAGGTATAAAGTGATATCTCATTGTGGTTTTGATTTGTATTTCTTTGATGATGGATACTGTTGAGCATCATCCTTGATGATGGATACTGTTGTGTCTGTTGGCCATCTGGATGTCTTCTTTAGAGAAATGTCTGTTCATGTCTTCTGCCCATTTTTTTGAATAATTTATTGTCAATTTGGTTTCCATACAACACCCCGTGATAATCCCAACAAGTGCCCTCCTCTGTGCCCATCACCCACTCTCCCCCCTCTCACACCCCCCTCTCCCCCCAATTTGTTTTTAGTCTTTGAGAGTCTCCCATGTTATGTCTTCCTCTCTGTGGCATTTTTTTCCCTTCCTTCCCCTCTTCCCCTCCCCGCTGGTTTTCGTTAGGTCTCCCAAAGCCTACTTATGCGTGGGAACATATGGCATCTGTCTTTCTTTGCCTGACTTATTTCACTCAGCATAATATCCTCCAGTTCCATCCATGTTGCCACACATGGCCAGATTTCATTCTTTCTCATTGCTGCATAGTATTCCATTGTATGTATATACCACATCTTCTTTATCCATTCATCAGTTGATGGACACTTAGTCTCTTTCCCTGCTTCTGCTCACTTTTAATTGGATTGTTTGTTCTAGTTCTGTGAAAAGTGCTATTGGTATTTTGATAGGGATTGTATTAAATGTGTAGATTGCTTTGGGTGGTATAGACATTTTAACAATATTTGTCCTTCCAATCCATGAGCATGGGATATCTTTCCATTTCTTTGTGTCATCTTCAATTTATTTCATCATCGTTATAGAGTTTTCAGATATAGGCTTTTACCTCTTTGGTTAAGTTTACTCGTAGGAATGTTCCTATTTTGGTGCAATTGTAAATGGGATTGTTTTCTTAACTTCTCTTTCTGCTGCTTCATTATTGGTATACACAAATGAAATGGATTTCTGTATACTGATTTTGTATCTTGTGACTTTACTGAATTAGTTGATCAGTTCAAGTTGTTTCTTGTTGGTCTTTTGGGTTTTCTATATATAGTGTCATGTCATCTACAAACAGTGAAAGTTTTGCTTCTTAATGATTTGGATGCCTTTTATTTCTGTTTGTTGTCTGATTTCTATGGCTAGGACTTACAGTACTATGTTGAATAAAAGTGATAAGAGTAGACATTGTTGTCTTGTTCCTGACCTTAGGGGGAAAGCTCTCAGGATTTTCCCCATTGTGTGTGAGGTTAGCTGTAGGTTTTTCATGTAAAGCCTTTATTATGTTGAGGTTTGTTCCTGTACAGTCTTTGTTGAGGATTTTTATCATGAATGGATGTTGTATTTTTGTCAAATGCTTTTTCTGTACCTTCTGAAATGATCATGGTTTTTATCCTTTCGCTTATTGTTGTGATGTATCACACTGATGCCTGCGCTATTTTGAATTAATGCTGCAGTGTGGAAATGACTGTCCATGATGTAATTGTTCATGGCATTGTTATCTGTCACTGGATTTTCACATCCACACAGGGAAATATTGTCCCATAATTCTGGTCACTGGCTTCTTATCCCCACTACTGCTAATATGGCCATTCTTCCTCTCACTCAAGTGGGTTCAACGACCTGGAAACATTTTGCTGACTTTTTTTTTTCTTCCACATTTCTACTTTGCACCCCATAGCAAAAATGAGACCTAAAAAGACTACAAATCTGCATGGTGGTGCCACTTTGCTTAAAACCCTTCTCACCATGGCTTATCCTGACTTTAGAACAAAGTCTGAGAACCTGGGTGAGGCTTACAATGACCTCCATGACCGTCCAGGGCTTTTCCTGCCTCAGCTGTCATCGTTCTCGTCTGCTCTTGCCATGCCCCAGCCCAATTGTATTTTCCTAGTTCCCTTCCCTCTCCCCCTTTGACCTCACCCCCTTCACCCGCAAGTCCTAGTGGAAACGTCTTTTCCTCTGAGAAGTGTTGTCAGACCCTGGAGACCAGGTTAGGCACCTGCTTTATGCTCCAGCGGCACCCCAGGCTTCATCTTTTGCAACACCACGTTAGTCACTGTTTTCCCACGTCTGTCTTCTTACTAACCTGCAGAAAGATACACAGCTCTTGTATTCCCAAAGGCAGCCCTCTACTTATCACCTGTAATCACCTGTCTTTCCTTCCCATAGAGAATCTTTGGCATTTGTTGTTTCCTTTCTATTTCTCATCATCCCAAACCTTTTCATAGTTTTCATTTCATCCCTGGATCTCTTCTCTCCGATTCCTTCAGTGAGCTGGATGACCCACGTAACTTCTTAAAACACTGAACTTGAACGTCCTCGCCCTGTGGTTTTCATCGGCTTCCTCTTGCCCACCCAAGTATGACAGCGTAATATTCATAGCTCTTCAAATAGGGTCCCGACTTAGGATTCTAGTCTTAATAGCCAGATTTGTCTCAGGAGTCACAGTCCAGCAAGAGACTTTGGTTTTCTTTCTCCCTTTCCTTCTTCTTTCCTTCCGTTGCTTCTCCTCCTTGTACTTCCTCCCTGTCTCCCTCCCTGCCTTCTCTCATTCCCTCACCATCTCCATTCCTCCCTTACATTCATCAAGTAAAGAGTTCAGCAACGGACATCTACTTTTGTGATTATTAACGCCTAGCTGCACAAGAGATTGAATTTTTATGGATGCCTGGACCTCAGTCCCGGGAGTCCTACTCACTTAGCATGGGGTCAGATCCTCCATCATATTTTTTTTTATTTTTTTTAATGTTTGTTTATGAGAGAGAGAGGTAGAGACAGAGCACCAGTAGAGGAGGGGCAGAGAGAGAGGGAGACACAGAATCCAAAGCAGGCTCCGGGCTCCGAGCTGTCAGCACAGAGCCCAATGTGGGTCTCGAACTCACAGACTGCGAGATCATGACCTGAGCTGAAGTCGGACACCTAACCACCTGAGCCACCCAGGCGCCTCTGCATCATAACTGTTTAAAGCTTCCTAAGTGATTCTGAAGTTCAGCTGAAATTGAGAACCGTGAATCTACATTTACCAGGCATTGGATCGGTTTCTTTCCTCATGGAGTTTCCAGTACAGTAGACTGTGGAGTGGTGGTTTTCCATGGGGGCAGTTTCGCTCCCCATCCTTCCACACAGGAGACCTTTGGGCAGTCTCAAGACATTTTTGGTTGTCACAACCCAGGGAGGGGGTGCTCCTGGCATCTAGTGGGTAGAGGTCAGAGATACTGCTAAATATCCTTTGTTTATTTTTTAATGTTTTACTGATTTTTGAGAGAGAGGGAGAGTACAAGCAGGGGAGGGGCAAAGTGGGGGACAGGGGGACAGAAGATCTGAAGCAGGCTCCTTGCTGACAGCAGAGAAAATGATGGGAATAGAACAAAAGTGGATGTCATAGGGGTCTGGGTGACGCATGACACTGGGGCTCTGGGTGGGAGAGATACTTGCAGGAGGTATTTTGGGGTAAGCTTGACCCTTTTTACTTATTCTTGTACTTTTCACCCTCTAGGTATTTGACGAGGTCATTTTCTTTCTTTCTTTTTTTTTTTCTTTTTTAGTGTTTATTTGTTTTTGAGAGAGAAAAAGAGAGAGCATGAGCAGGGATGGGCAGAGAGAGAGAGAGGGAAACACAGAATCTGAAGCAGGCTCCAGGCTCTGAGCTGTTAGTACAAAGTCCGACATGGGGCTCAAATTCACAAACCATGAGATCATGACCTGAGCCGAAGCCGGATGCTTAACCGACTGAGCCACCCAGGCGCCCCCTATGCCCTTCTTTAACGGGAAATACTCTCCATATCTATTCGAAACTCTACTCGTTCTTTCCTTAAGTCCCAAGCCAAACAAAAACCAAAAAGAAACTTCTGGTTTACCTTAGTCAGTGTCACTGCCTTTGAAATCCTGGGGTTCTCTGTACCTTTGGAACAAGCTTTTACTTGTGATGTACAATTTGTGTACATTGGGTTTATCTTCCTTATAAAAAGGTAAGGTCTTTGACAGCTGAAATCTGTCTTATTCATCTTCATTTCCCACACATTTTTCTAGATATTTAGTCAAGGACTATTTGGTGACAAGAAACAGAATTTTCTCAGACTAACTGAAAACAAGAGTTTCTCTGAAGGGAGGCAAGGATGTAGCAGAGGCTCCCTCACATTACCTGCCCGGAATCCGTGTTCCAGGAACAACACCCCAGTGTTCCTTTGGGTGGTGTCCCTTTGCTTTCTTTCCCTTCGTGCTCATGGTTTGGGTGGGGCTGATGCCACTTCACAGTGACTTCTAAGGACAGACCGACTGGTCAGCGTGTCCGCCCCACGGCTTAGCTCCTTGGCGGCTGTGACCTAAACTATTCGGTGAGCATCAATCGTGCAATTTTTCTCAACCTACTGGAAATGAAGGGGCACTTTCTCCATTGTGGTCGCAAAGCCAGAACTTCTGAGAGCATTTGGTGAGCCCATCTGACAAGGAAGCCAACCAAGAGGAAGGCAGAAACAGGAGACAAAGAGGGAGAGCCCTGTTGACCCTGAACACTGGCAGTCATCTGTCTCCATCCTGGCAGCTCTGTAAGCCAGCACACCCCCTTGTCTCTGGCACTTGCCACCAAAGGACCCTGACTAAAACAATGGGCCGTCATTCAGAATCCAAGGGCAGGGATTTCAGCCATGTCTCCAGGGACCTGGAATCCAAGAGACCCGGTGTACATCTCTGCCTTCGGGGTGTGGCTAGATAGGGGAACACATGTGTCCCCTCTTTGTGTCTGAGGGCTTATCTGCCCCGTGTCTTTCCTTCTCTACCTATCAGCGATGCCTCTTTGAGCTGGGCGGGCCTCAGAATCGTGAGCCTCTTCAGTGCAATGCTCATTAGCAACTGCACAGAGCGCCTGAGCCACGTTCTCCGTCTCCAAAGCCGATCTAGACTTAGACTTCATTTCTGTCTTTGGCTCAACCTGTGGTTAGGGGGTGCAACCACAGGCTCATTATCCACTCAGCAGGCTCTGTGGGAGCCCGCCAAAAGATTTGGGGTGGGGGTACAGCATGCAAAGTGATTAACATCCCGACTACGTGGTCGACTCCAGTAGTAAGGACGTACGGAAAGCTTTCAGAATTGCACCGGCTTCAAGACCAGAGCTACTGCTTGAAATATCAAGTGATCATCCCAGCAAAGGGGAGGGCTGTATCCTGACGTTTTTATTATAAAATTCCAGGATAAACTCCAATTATAGCTTCCGTTTGCCATACCTAAGACCCACAGTTCCATCTGTCTTTGGAGATGTGCCTAACCAAACGAAACAACCAAGCCGGATTCCCAAACATGGTGCTATGACCAGGTCTGTACCTGCATCACTCATCTGTGGTGGAGGTGTGCAGGCCCCCATTCAACAGGGGTGCAGAGACCTCATCCAGTCTCTCCTTAAGAACATTTCCCAGTCTAATGGTCTTACCCATTTCCTTGAAAATGAAAACATATTATGGGGCAGTGACAGCATCCCCTGTAGCACATTTCCCCAGGAATCTTCCCTAGTAGTCCTTGAGAGCCTGAAGGCTCTAGAGCGGGCATACAGTCGGACCTCAGAACTGTGAGTATCTTCTTTCTGTACCTCTTAGTCCTAATGTTCCACGATCCCACCCCGATCGCTGGGAGCATTGTTAGGATTAGAGCAGGGACAAGCCGTGAGGCTGCTTTTGTATTCTCTCTTTGCCTCGAGCTGGTGAGTTTTGCTTGTCCTGCCTTCTCTCCTTCCTTCGCGGTCTCTCTGGAGGTCCCGCATGTATGGGCCAAATGTTTCTCTACCAACCTGCTTCAGAGACTGCCAAAGAATCTGGATGGAGGGGCTGCAGGACCGGGGATGAATTGCCAGTCTCTAAAGTCGATACCTGTTCAGAGGCTACCCTGAAAGTGAGTGATGACTGGCGGGGATAGCTTGCCGAAATGGGCTGATGAATTGGGACCCATACAGTCACAATAAAGATTGTGGTGCTGTTAGGAGACCAGATTAGATTTTTCTGGACTGCAATAGGCTGCAATCATCTTGTTATGTCAGCTTGTTTATTGTTTTGGGTCCCGACTTATTTTCTCAGTGTGAGGCGCATACAAAATAACTCTCCTGTGAGCACTAACATTATTTGGGTAGCAGACTTGAATCCCACTAGTGTCCCCCATTAATTAGTAGAATGGGTCATCCTAAGGGGACGGTTACCCTGTATTGTTCAGGGATGCCTTATCATGGTGGAAATTTCACACCCGGTAAATCGCTAATGAAAATGTCGTTCTCCCGCTAAGTTTACCTGACATACTATTTATCTTGCCATTGCCATTAGAGATAGAATTACTGTCAGATTTACTACGAAAAACAGAATTGATTTTTAATTAGGGTTTCTAGAACTAAAGGTTAAAGATGGCTTAAAGAAGTGAAGCTGTGCTTTTCTCCGTAAGCATCCCAAAGATTGCTTCCCTAGCCTGGTGAGAGGCCCGAGCGTCCTCTGCATGGAGGGTGTTTCACGATTAACCCTTTATACATCCCATGCGGAGCAGGAATGTACACACATTCCTGTCCATCCCTACCTCCATTTTTGCCAGCCAGGGGTGTCAGAGTGTCAAAGTAGAACAGATTGCTTTGGTTTGTGTAACAAGGGTTGCTAAAATTGCAATCCTTCCTTCACAGGCGATTCAGGGAATACTCCGATAACCTCATGCAGGCATTTCATATACAGGCAATTATAGGAAGATAGATTAGAGTGTCCACAAGAATCATAACTTCCCTCTGCCTGATTTATAAGCCTTATCCTTATTTTTTATAATACCATTTATAACATCAACACCATCTAGACAGCTGTCTACGGGAGTTGGCTTCTCCACGCCGTATGCTGGTGCCTGGCTGGCATGGGGGGAAAGATCCCCGAGCCAAGGTCCATGGGAGAGCAGCACCAAAGGAGAGGTTATGATCAGCTCAGGTTCCAGGGCCAGGCCTGGCCGTGTCCCAGCCCTACCACTCACGAGCTGTGTGATGGTGGGCAGGTGGCTGAGCGTCTCTGAGCTTTGGTTTCCTCTTCTGTAAATACGGAGTAACAGTACTTACTACACTGTCAGATTGCCATCTGCAGTAAATGAGCTGAATCTTATAAATTGGCTAGCATTGTACGGGATACATAGTTAGCATTCAGTAAGTATTATCTATCATTAGAAAAGCAGAATATGGTAATAGAAATAAGACCGAAAACTTTAGAGGCTTTAAGGAGGGGGGAAGAATTCATTCTCCCAAATATCCTTCCCTTTCATATGATGTCCGTAGACACCCACCTCTCATGCTACCTTCAGATGTGGCCCCAATGATTTTTGCCATGGTAGGAAAAACTGTTTCCACTGCCTTTTCTTCTCTCCTTCTCTTCTTGTTCTCCAGCTCTTTCCCCATGGCCAGGCTGAGTGTCCACTCGGCTGTCACTAACCTGTCCTTTCTCACCCTGGTGCTCATCACATGAAGTCTGGGTCCCTGGTGACCTCGCCCCATGGTCCCCAGACTGTGAAGATGAGAACGAGACGCTGAAGAAGACAAAGAGTGTCCACTGCCCTTAGCATCGTGAGTTAGAAAGCACCGATGCCCTGGGGCAGCAGAAATACTAAGAGAACCTCCACGCTGGCCTTTGGCTCGCTTCCCATAGGAAGCTATGACTTGCCCCGCCTGATAAGTTCTTTATGCTTTAAACAAAAGAGATTATTGGAAGGAAGGACATGAGCGTCTCAAAGTGGTATTTTGGTACAAAAGGATGTCTTAAAATAGCATCCTTGCGCTTCCCATTGGGGCAGGAAGGACCGAGGAGAGAGAACATTAAGTCTGGAAAAGCCAAGATGATTGCTGGGCATTATTGTCCCCTGATGGGTAAGAGGGCTCTCTTTGAGAAGTGGCCAGGCACTCCGGCTGCTGGGCTGCTGGGAGAGGAGGGGACCCCGTGATTAAGTAAAGGGGGGATGTGCCCTCACAGAGGACAGCGCCAGTTAGGCCCAGCAGGCTGGAGCTCATTTAGGGAGTAGGAAGAGAAGGGGGATGAGTTTGTACCATTACTCTCCCACCTGACCCAAGACCCTAAAAACAGTAACAGGGAGGCCATAAGTGACCAACTGATGGCTTCTCTCTGGTGGTTCAGCCTCTGCTTCTGCATGCCCTATCCCTGTTTTCAGATGCAAACACTGAGTCCCCCTGTGTGTCCTGCCCACCAAAGGACCAGTGACTTGTAAGTTTTAATGGCCAATCCAGAGGTAAGGCGGACTCCCTCGGAATACAGAAGAAGGGTATTACGTGCCACATCCCATTGTAAGCAACTTAAAAATTCAAGTAGACGTGTCTATTCTTCACATTCCATCTCTGAGATTCTTTCTCTCTTATTATACACCAGGGATCGGCAAACTTTTTCTTAAACAGCCATAGAATAAATATTTTAGCCTTTGCAAGCCAAGAGGCAAAATCAAAGGTATCACATAGGCACTTATCTAACCATTTAAAATGTAACCATTAAAAACTGTAACAACCATTCATAGCTCAGGGGCTATAAAAAACCGCTGGATTTGGCCTGTGGACTGTAGTTTGCTGACCTCTGTCCCACATAATTCTCAAATTTCTGGCTCACCGTTTTTCACCGATATACCTGAGGCACTTCACATTCTCGGCCCTGCCCAGCGTGTGTCCAAGCCAAACCCAATCCCCCCTAAAACAGGCAGTCCCCACACAGTTAATGGGCTCCAAACAGTTAACAAGAACATACTTGTTTGAAAACGATCAGGTTATGGATACTTTTTTTTTTTTTTTTTTTGCTCTGTCATATGAAAAAAGATTGGGGACATTGGTGAAAAGGGACCAGCATCTCAGGATTTCTGCCCATGAGTCAGTGAAATTAGGTCATGTTTCAAAGTGAGGGTAATGCCTCTCGGTCCACTCTAAGGGGAACAGGTCCAGTGATTTGTGCAGGGGAATGAGACCCACTATTGCTATATCCGTGTTTATGTCCAGCTCAGACACAAGGTACATACGTCCGTGGGGCAAGATAAGACCCCTTAATGCTGGACTCATTTTTCTTCAGAAACCTTCCAAGACAAATCATCCAGCTACCAAACTACAGAGAAGTCTGGACGTCTGCAGGTGTAGCACTCAGCAACAACTCACTCCTGTATTCATTTGTTTGTTTAACAAACATTTATTAGACACCTACTATCTTCAGAGATTAAAAAATAAAGAAGGGCAACCAGTGAATTCTCACGGAGCTCAAGTCTAGGTGGGGAAACAGTTGCTGAAGTGGAGAAATAAGAAGAGTCCATTGAGACCAGAAAAGAATGCAGAACGCATGAATGCAGAAAGATCTCCCCAGACTAACATGTGGGAGGGTGGGCGTGTATGGGAAGATACCTCCCCAGACTGGGAAGGAAAGGAAAGGCTTCCAAAGAAAGGGATACTTCGTCCAGGTGGTCCAAAAGGCAGAGATGAGGAATGGTACCCAGAACCAGGGCAAGCCTACAAAAACATAGGAGAACATAGTCTATATAAGAAGCCAAAGTGTTTAGGGTAGAAGGAGTGTTTGCAGTATATAGGTGCATTGGGATGGGGACAGTACCGGAACACAGCAGCGAAAGGTTATGTTGAAAGAAAAAAAGAGAAAGAAGGGAAGAGAAAGGGAACTGAAGGCCTTTTCTGCTTTACTTAGCATTTGTCCTTCATGCTCAAAGCGATAAGAGACCATCAAGGGACTTAAACAGAAGAGTGCCATATTTGTGCTCTTAGAGGTGAAAAATGCAGGAGTCTTACTGCCCCGTGGTGGCCCAAGCGAGTCCCATCAGAATGAAGGTCAAATTTCTGAGCATGCACTTCAAGTCGTTTGGCATCTTGACGTTTCCAGTCTCTCTCCTTTGTATTCATTCCTTGCCTCCCCTCTGCCACACATCTTCAATGGTAGTCATTCTAGAACATTTATTCCTCCCCTCAACATGTCAGTCGCTTTGCCTTAGTTACCTATCGCTAAGTAACAAACAGTTAACAGCTTAAAAAAACAAACACTTACTATCTCAGTTGGTTCCGAGGTCAGGAACCCAGGAGTGGCGTAGCTCATTGGGTCTGGCTCAATCTTTCATGAAATGGTAGTTAAGACATCAGCTGGGGCTTCAGTCATCTGAAGGCTTGACTGGGGCTGGAGGAGGTGGTTCCAAGATGGCGTACTCCATTGCAGTTGTCTAAGATGCCTCAGTGCTTACTGGATGCAGGCAGGAAGCCTCAGTCCCTCACCCCGCGTACGTCTCCATAGGGCTGCTTTTGTGTTCTTGTGGCTTCCCCTAAAACAAGTAATTCAAGAGAGAAAACAAAGAGGGAGGCCAAAATCCCTTCTGTGACCTAATCTTGTACATCCCAATTCATCTATCATGTTCCGCTTATTAGAAGCAAGTTGCTAAGTTCTCCTCATACTCAGGAAAATAGGAATTATCCTTCTACTCTTTGAAGGAAGAGTATCGATGACTCTGTGGGTATATTTCAAGTCCACACATAATTTAGTGTTGATGTCTCTTTCCCAAAAGCAGTAGTTCTCAACTGGGGATAATTTTTGCCCTCTCCCCCTGGGGGACATTCACCAACATCTGGAGACATTTTTGGCTGTCGCGTGTGGAGGGAGTGGTCTACTGGCGTGCAATGCTAGAGGCCAAGGATGCCGCCGAGCATCCTGCAACGTCCATGGCAGCCCCTCACAACAGAGAATGATTCAGCCCAAAGGATCAGTCGTGCCGTGGCTGGGAAATCCTGGCCCCAGCCATTAGTTAGTTCTGTGACACTGGGCAAATTAAGTGTTCTCTGTAAGCCTCAGTTTCCTCAGCAATGAGATAGCGAGACCATATACTCCACCTGGTAGAAACATGAGGAAAAGCATGTAAAATGTTTATTTAGTCAGTCAGAGGAGTGCCTTCTGTGTGCCAGGCCCTGGGCTAGATGCAGGGAGCTTGGAGGTGAACTAGCCAGGCATGGGCCTGACTTTGTAGCGTTATGTACTTAGGGCTTTCATCGTAACATCGGTGTGTTAGTGTAGTTTATCACACGCAGGTCGTTGTTCTATTTATCTGTGAAAATCTTGGAGGAGAGGAGCGGCTCTCTCTCCCTGTGCAGCCCACCTCAGTGCCTAGCAACATGTTCTGCACTGACAAGATACTCCATCAATGCTCGTGGAATTGAATTCCACCCGCTCACTTCTTAAAACCACTGCTTTTTATATGATTTTAAGGTACCGGAGATTGTAAAATGTACCATCTTTTTAAAAACAGCTTTCAATTTTGTTAGAAGGGTTTGGGGGGGGGGGAAACACTCTATTAACTGTATTCTTCAATCGTGAGGCACAACCGGATTTGAGAAATGTTAAAATTTGAAAAACAAAACAAGTATGCATCACAAAATTGGGGAAATGCGGTAACCTCATTTGTCTGTGTCCCAGTCCACCAGTTCTGAGTAAAAGCAGCCTGTGTGCCAGTTCCTCTGTCATTCTTCCCATGGATATGGTGTTAGCCTCGGCATATTAGTTTTCTCTTGCCGCTGTAACAGATTGGCTCCAGTCACGTAACCTAAACAATGCATATTTATTTTCGTACAGTTCTGCAGGTGAGAAGTCCGAGGGAGCTCTCAGTAGTCCAAAATCAAGGTGTCTACAGGGCTGTTTTTCTTCTGGAGACTTTGGGGGAGGAGTCTGTTTCCTGGCCCTTCTCCAGCTTCTTGAGGCTGCTCACATTCTGTGGCTCATGGTCCCCATTCTGCGTCTTGACAGCCAGCAGTGGAAGATTAAATTCCAACCTGTCTTCCATAATCACTTCTCCCTCTGTCTCCCTCTTCTACTTTTAAGGACCCCTGTGATTACACTGAGCCCATTTGGAGAATCTGGGCTAATCTCTCTGCCTTAAAGTTGGCTGACTAGCAAGTTAATTCTACCCGCAACACTGATTCCCCTTGGTCACCTCACCTAATATATTCACAGATTCCAGAGATTAAAACCTGAGTGTCTTTGAGGGGCATGGTTATTCTACTACCTCCATCAGTGACACCAAAAGAATAGGGAAATCTCTTTAGGCATGCGAAGTTAATCCAAACCACATTTCCTGACATAGGGAAGTTTGACCCCTGTATATATCGTATATGTAAATGTATATATGTAATTATACATTATCCAGTTGAATGGGTGAATTCTAGCCACTGCTTTCAAATGGCGGGATCCAGAGAAGTCTTGCATATCTGTGCTCCTTGCGACTGGGGGAGTGAGATTCAATCCCTTTGTATGTAAGCAAACGGAACCTATAAACCTCAATTTGGCTACTCTACTGTTCCAACATAACATTGCTCAGTGTCGTGAAACGTGACTCTTCAGAAATCTATTATGTGACAAGCCGGGTGGTTGATGACACAAATATTGTATTTTGCACACTTCATTTGCAGTTAAATTATTGAACATCTGACAGCACAGGCCACGTTCCGTTTCTTAGTGCAAATCCATTAGAAGGTATTTTGTTGTTGTTGTTGTTGCTCTCAAATTAGGGCTTTAACATTTCCAGACGTGAAGAGTGAATTTATTTTACAATGATTAAAAATCATTTTGTAATTAGATTTGAATGAATAGGGAGTTATTGGAAAAGCTCAGCTCAGTGTCCGGCTTCTTAAGGAACAGTGCCAGTGCTCACGTTTTGATGGTGTCTGCTGTTGTAGTCACTTGGCAATTACACGAAAGAGGAAATTAGGGCTGGAGGGGAAACGACCGAAGAGAGTTGAGATCTCGGAGGCACGTCTCCAGGAAGACTTGAATTCGAAATCCCTTCTGGAGATTGGTCAGTCTTTGGATTTTTACAATCCTGAGCTGCACTGTGCTCTCAGTGGTGAGGCCGTTTGTATTGCCTACAACCAGGGTCATAGCATCAAAGTCTGTTAGGGCTAGGCAGTTAAACCAAAGGAAATAAGCGATGCTGGTGCGTGATGGTATATTAGGGAGGGGCGGGGACTGTGGAAAACTGGAAAGCACGTACCTTCTCTAAATGGGTAACTGCTACTCGGCTCCCACTGGTGTTTTTAGAAGAGTATGGGAGACCAGTCTTGCCAAATTTTCCAGCTTTTCACAAGAAACCAGAATTCCTTTTTCCCTGTTTTTATTTAAATGTTTTATTTTATTTACATTTATTGAATTTGTTAACTTGCAATGCAATATTAGTTTCAGGTGTAGAATTTAGTGATTCCTCGCTTACGTATAACACCCAGGGCCCATCACAAGTGCCCTCCTTAATCCCCATCACCTTTTCCACCCATTTACCCACCCACTTCCCCTCTGGTAACCCTCAGTTTGTTCTCTGTAGTTAAGAGTCTGTTTCTTGGTTTATTTCTCTTTTTTCTTTTCTCTCACTATGTTAATTTGTTTTGTTTCTTAAATTCCACATGTGAGTGAAATCTAATGGTATTGGTCTTTGATTGACTTATTTCACTTAGCATAATACACTGTAGCTCCGTCCCCATTGTTGCAAATGATAAGATTCCCTTCTTTTTTATGGCTGAGTAGTATTCCATGGTATATATCTATCACATCTTCCTTATCCATTCATAGTGAGTGGACACTTGGGCTCTTTCCATAATTTGGCTATTGTTAATAATACTGCTATAAACATTGGGGTGCATGTATCCCTTTGAATCAGTACTTTTGTATCCTTTGGGTAAATACCAAGTAGTTTAATTGCTGGATCCTAGGGTAGCTCTATTCTTAACTCTCTGAGGAACTCCCCCTGTACTATTTTCCACAGTGGCTGCACCAGTTTGCATCCCCACCAACAGTATAAGGGGGGGGTCCCCTTTCTCTGCATCCTCGTCAATGTCTATTGTTTCCCGTGTTGTTCATTTTAGCCATTCTGACAGGTGTGAGGTGTTTCGTTCTGCATTTCTCTGATGATGAGTGACGTTGAGCATCTTTTCATGTGTCTGTTGGCCATCTGGATGTCTTCTTTGGAAAAGTGTCTATTCATGCCTTCTGCCCATTTATCAACTGAATTATTTGTGTTTTAGGTGTCGAGTTTGATAAGTACTTGACAGATTTTGGATGCTAACCTCTTATGAGCTATGTCATTTGCAGATATCTTCTCCCATCCCACAGGTTGTGTTTTTAGTTTGTTGTTTCCTTCGCTGTGCAGAAGCTTTTTATTTTGATGCAGTCCTCAATAGTTTGTTTTTGCTTTTGAAGAAAGCAGAATTGTTGATTTTTTATATAAGATCTTTAGATTTCGAAATACAGACTATTAATACAAAAATAATTTTTTAACTATTCAAGTCAGACGAAACACATGTATAGATCCAATATAGCCCAGGAGACATTTGATTTAGATTTCCAGGTTCCAACATACCCAGAAGCTGTGTGCAGTAGCTCGTCCAAAACCGCCGACTTCGAAGTGTGCGCTGTAGTGCAGTGAGGTGTGGCTCGCGGAACAGACTCTTCAACCGCCTAAGAACAGAATGGCCTGTTTCAGCCTTAGCATGTGCATCTTTTATCTGTTGACGACCTCGGGCAAGTTGCTTAACGTCTGTCTCCATTTTGGTTTCTTCTTCAAATAAAATGTAACTAATATCTATCTCATGAAGTTATTGTGAAGGTTTAGAATTAATTCCTATTTAATTCCAGTAGTGACTGAATGTAGGAAGCGCTTGGGTTGTTTTATTGTTGTTGTTAATAATAAGGAAACTAAAAGACTCGTGTTCAGAGTTTAGGTGACCTTGCTCAAGGTCACATCGTGTGACTCTACATTGCCTCCTGTGTGTCAAGGACTGTCGTAATTGGTTTGA
The DNA here is from genome assembly GCA_030068075.1 of Paguma larvata. Taxonomy (NCBI): domain Eukaryota; kingdom Metazoa; phylum Chordata; class Mammalia; order Carnivora; family Viverridae; genus Paguma; species Paguma larvata. The sequence continues at coordinate 125,149,478 of CM057825.1, read as the reverse complement.
AAGTGGACAAAATAGGTGCTCCTGACTGGCTCAGTTGGAAGAGCATGCGACTCTTGATCTCGGGGGCTTGAGTTTGAGCTCTATCACGATGGGGATAGTGCTTACTTAATAAAATTACTTAAATAAAAACAACTTTAAAAAAAATTAGGGACACCTGGGTGGCTCAGCCGGTTAAGCGTCCGGCTCTTGATTTCAGCGCAGGTCATGATCTCGCGATAGAGAGCGTCGGAGGTCACCTAAACTCTGAGCATGTGAGCCAGCCTGGGACTCAGCACGGAGCCGGCTGGGGATTTTCTGTGTCTCCTTTCTCTGCCCCTCTCACGCTCGTGCAAAACTCTCTCTCTCTTTCTCTCTCTCTCTCTCTCTCTCAAAATAAATAAACATTTTAAAGAAATGAACTTATAAAAAAAGTGGGAAAACTATATGCCCATGATTTGGGTGCGAAGGTGCCCAAAGCCTGTTTCATTAACACTTGATAAATAAACCACATGAATATAAATAAATGCCTTTTTCCCTCCTTGCTGGGGTTTGGAACAAGATTAGAAACAAAATCATATCACTTGTAACCCTTCAGTGACTCCCTAGAATCCTAGGGGTGAATTGTGATTATGTAGTGCGGTTTTGGGACCCTCCGTGATCTGGTCTCTCCCTACCCTGGAACTCGCTGACTTGCTCTTTATTCCAGCTCTCCTGTATTCTCTCTGTGTCCAGGTTGCCACGTATCTTCTTTCACCCTAGGAATCGTACTTTTATTACCTTTGCCTGAAACACTGTTAGAAGCCTAGGACTGAGTTAATCACATTCCGTAGCTCATGAAATATCATCCCACTTGGTCAAGGGATGGCCCTTGTTTTGTTTTATTATTCGTTTCCTTCTTTCCCTGTATACCTCCTTCCCAATATCATTTCCTTCGCTCACGTGTTTGATACATGTTTGTAAACAGTGTAAATAAAGTACGCGGTTGTTTTGACTGCAGGTGTATTTTTAATGAACATAAACAGCGCTTGTTGTAAACCTCATCCTGAAGCTTTCCTCTCTCAACCCTTCGAGGGTCTATCTATACTTCTTCCTATGTATTTAATTTGTGACTTCCTCATGCCTGTATGATTTTCTTTAATGTGCATTTATCACATTTTCGTTATTCACGTGCTCATTTAGTTATGTCCTAAGGATGGATGCCTTGGTTGCTTTCTTGGTGTTACACACTGCCAGATACAGACCTAGCCCTTTCCGGGTCCATGCGGGAACTCCCCTGGATTGTATACATAGGGGAGATGGATTGACAGGTAATAGGGCAGACACTAACCTACGTTCGCCAAGTCTCACCAGATAGCTTTTCCAAATCATTTTGCCAGTTCACACCCCCACCACGAAGGAAGGAGTGTTCCCGGCTCCATGTTTCCCGGCAGTGGCCACCTGTCTAATGTTTTGCCATTCTGACGGGTAGGTAGGTAGCATCTCGTTTTAATTTGCACGTCTTTAGTTACTGAAGAGTTTGAGCATCTCTTCCTGTATCATAGAGTTACCCAGGTTTCTCCATATCTGAGTCGTCTGTTCATGGGTTTTTTATTTTGTTTGATCTTCCCCTTGGGTTTCCTATCTTTTCTCCATAATTTACAGGAGCTCTTTGTATTTTCTAAGCGTCTAAGCCTTTTTTGGTTCTGGATGTTGTAAATGCCTCTCAGGGTGGGTCGGGTTCACCTCCCTCTTCCTGGGCTAGCTGACTCCATCTCATCCTTCAGTACCACCCTGGGCAGCCCTTACTCCACGAGGCATTGCATGAGCTCCCTGACTCTCTGTTACCTGTCTCGTGTACACTCCCACGGCCCCTGCTTCCCCTGTCACACTGCCCATCAATCTCGCGTAATCACCTGTTGCAGTCTCAGCTTCCCCAAAGTGACTTTGAGCTCCCTGTGGCTATAGATCCCTTCTTGTTCGGTGTGACATCTTCAGCTCCTGTTTCAGGGCTTAGACTGAGGGGCCAGGACAAACATTCGTGGAATCAGTGAGAAGTAAGCTCATTTATTAAATACTTCCTGTGCATCAGATTTGATACGGAAGAATTACAGGCAGCGCTCCTTCCAACTATCCCAGGGACCCTGCAGCAGAGGATCTGTTGTCCCCAGTTTACTGATGAGGAAACAGAGGCGACGTACAGTGTGTGTTCTATTCTAGGAGAGACGGGTAACAATGAGTGTTAACTATTTTCAGCACTGATTGTATACATACAGCCCCATAGCTCAAGCTGCCAAATGAGGGTTTTAGGAGATCTTGCCCAAAGCATAATCATTTATTTGCCCTCAAATTTTTTTTTTTTTGCTTAACCTGCCTACAAGAATCTGATGTGGTCTACCCCCCTCTCCAGCATCCGTAATCCCACCATCACTGCCGCCTCTTTCTCCCTAAGTCCCAGGAACACCTCATCTCCTTCCGGTTCCTCAGATGCTATTCCTTCTCTTCAGAGCAGCACTTCTCAACCCTCAATGCAAATATAAATCAGCTGGGGATCTTGTTAAAAAGTTCAGAGTCTTGTTTGCTACATCCCAGGCGGGGCTTGAGACTTCGCATTTCCAGCAAGCTCCCAGGGGACATTGATTCTGTAAGACCACACTTGGAGCAGCTGGAGTTTAGAACACTCTTTACTCGGCTCTATCCTGTCTCCCAACTGTTCATGCTTCGGAGCTCCGCTTAGATTCCCCTGCCTCAGGGCATCTATCCCTAATCAGACTAGACCCAGAACTATCTCCTCACTGTACTCTGCCCGTGTTTTTTGAAGCTCTTACCACCGTGGTATTAATGAGCCACCAGATGAATCATTAAATGTCTGTCTCTCTAACTCAAATACAAGCTCCATGAAAGAGGGAACGAGAGCTGTCTTTGTGTCTGAGCATGACTTGCCAATAATAGGCTCTCAACAAATATGCGTCGATCCAAAGGGCTGAATGGAGATGAATGCCCCAACATTGGATGCAGAGACCCCATGATGGTGGGTTTTTCACCTCCTTTGGGCTACAGAGCCCTCTGAGAATTTGGGGAACTCTATCCCCAGAGGAGCGTGGCCATAAGATTTTCCCCGACCCCTGCAGTCCATTTCAGCAGGTGAAGGACCGCGGCCCTGTATAAATGTTATCGTCGCTCATCTCTTCTGATGAGCTCCCGGTGCCCCCTTGATCTTCCTTCCCTCCCTTTTATTTCAGTCCGTCTAACACGGAGGAGCCCCGCGGGGACTCCTGCCATCAACCCAGCATCTTTACTGTTATTTTTTTAAGTTCATTTATTTATTTTGAGAGAGTGTGTGTGCAAGCAGGAGGGGGAGGGGAAGAGAGGGAGCGGGGGAGAGATAATCCCAAGCAGACTCCGCATTGTCAATGCAGAGCCCAACTGGGGCCTGAATGAACCGAATCGTGAGATCCCGACCTGAGCCAGAATCCAGTCGGATGTTTAAACTGACTGAGCCACCCTGGGGCCCCCCGCAGCAGCTTCACATGTAAACTCACTGCACAGGCGGTGGTGAAGAGCGGGGAAACGTGGCCCGAGCAAGGCGGTGGTGTGTGTGTGCTCCTGGGGGAAGGACTAAGTCTTGCCAGACCGACACGTGAATTAGCCCAAATTAACGGAGACTTGACGTGAGCTAGAAATCGCTTTACCTGGAAACGGGCTGGGTTTTCATTCGGGCTTTGGCAAGTGAACCTGATTCTAGAACATTCTCAGAGACCTGCCTCTCTCATCATTTCTGTGCCTCTACGTCTCCTGGAGACAAATGCCTTGCTCAGGGGACTAGTGTAGATTTCAGTGACGGAGGCACCTGCATTCACCTGCAGCTCACCAGAGTCTGAGACCTGCGGGCAAGAGAGTTAACTTCCCTGCACCTCAGCCTCCACATCTGTAAAATGGGTCGGATCGCAGTATCCTCTGAAGTCCTGGGACAGATTTTCAGTGCTGAAACAACATCTGCCATTGATACTTCTCTTGCTTTTAAACAGAAGCTTCCTCACTGTGTCCCACTGTCTCTCCTATAATAGAGCCAGCTTACAGGGGCTTGCTTTGCCCTTTTAGGCTGATTATCTAATCTTTTTGCTCAATTCTCTCCTCCCAGACTTCTGGGGATATAGTACATTATAATCTGTTACTGGCACTGCTATTTATTTGCAGCCAGGGACATTTTATTCTTTTCCAACTTGTACAAACCTGGGCTTGGCTTCCATCCACAGCCAGACCTAGAAATTATAATGCATTACCAGGTAGGTATTCATTTCCTGGTATTATTCTAAAAGACTTCTGGGGCTCAGGAGATTCGGAGCAGTGAATTTGAGGAAGACATCCTGTAGGTTGCAGCAAAAAAGCCTGTGCAGGTACTATTTAAGGTGGGTTTTTTTAAGTCTTTAAAATTTGTTCAGAGGTTCAATTATTTACCATGCTAGCTTCAGGTGGAGAGTAATTTGAATATCACTGTTGGTGAGAAACGGGTGGAGAAGGTGGCAGTTTGCAAATCACACAAGTCGGTCTTGGCTTTGGCGAATACCACCAAGATGCAGAAATGGAGGCTTTCTGCACTCTATTCCGTGTTATAGTTTATTGATTTTTAAAATAACACAGGTGATATATTGCCATCTGTAGGGGTGATATTTGGAATACACGACTATGTTAGACAAGTGGTCTGAGCCGGGGCAGGGATCTGAAGACCCCCTGGGCAACCAAGGCATTAACCCGGTACCTACTGGATCCTGGGGAGGCACGGAGGGTGGGGTAGGCCCCAGGAAAGGGCCTAGGATGGTCAGGATAGTAGGGGGCGTTCTCTACCAACTGGTACAAAAACAGTTTAGTATCTTAACAATTGCTGTAGCCCTACGGTTGCCTCACTGCGGCGTATCAGCCGTGTTAGTGACGACGTTTGAGGGGTAAGAGTCTAACGATGAAGGGATCAGTCTCCCCCTTCACAGCCCACCTCTTCTTCCTCTGTCACATGCCCCCCCTCCTGCAGGTTGTTGTCTCATTCAAACACTAGGAACCTCTACATCTATGGGCAGTTTTTTGTTTCGTTTCGTTTTGTTTTGTGTCACCCAAAGTGGAATCCCACACTGTGAATCATCATAGCCCACAGTTGTTAAAGCTTGTTAGTTACCAGGCAGGGTTCTAAGCAGTTTACATAATGAACTCTTCTAGTCTCCCTACAAGTTCTCTCTGCTGACAGATGAGGAAACTGAGGCACAGCGAAGTTAGTTGCCTGGCAAGCCCATAAATGCTGAATCAAACCCAAGTGGCCTGGCTCCAAACCCCCACTTTCAGTATCAGGAGTGAAGCCAGATAAATCTGTTACCTGCACTTTCTCTTATAGATCTGACTCATCCCTTCAGGTGACTACACCGTATTAGCTAGCAGGGTTTACAATATTCCATTAACCCTTTTTCCTTCTGCAGGCATTCGGAATGTTCCTCATTCCCGCCCTCCCTCTCTCTACCTGTCCTTCTCTGTCCCTCCCTCTCGCTCTCTCAGCTGCCCCGTCTCCTTTTTGCATTTTTCTTTTCCTTGTAGGGGGACACTACAAATAACGCTATAATGTGTATGTGTGTACCTGTACAGACAAGTCTCTGTACAGTTTTTGTACAGCCGAGGAATTGCTGGCCCTAATGATAAGGATATTTTGAATTTTAATAAACATTGCTAGAATTACATCGTAAAAAAGTATATGCGGTTCCAATCAGCTGCACAAACCTTTCCCATTTCTCCAGACCCTTACCAGCCCCAGAGGCTATCTGTCTTCCTAATGTTTTGCCAGAGATGGAGGAAGAATGGTGTCACATGGTTGTCTTAATTTACATTTTCCTTATTATCAGTGAGGTTGAGCAGTGTTCATATGTTTAATGGCCTCCTGCTCATAAATTACCTGTTCCTATTCGTGTATTTTGCCCAATTTTAAACTCAGTTATCTTCATTCTTATCAGTTCACTATTAGAAATATTAACCCTTTGTCAATCATGAGTATTGCAAAGGTTCGATCCCAGTTATCATCGCCTTTTGTTTATATGTGGTCTTCGCTCGAACAGGTTTAAAAAACGATGTTTTTAATAATCGGCTTGTCAGTCGTTGATTTTATAGCTTCTGGACTTCCTGTCTAGCTTAGGAAGGTCTCCCCCATTCGGAGTTTGTACATACAGTGTCTCTCCTTCTTATTTCTTTTATACATTTACACATTCAGTCTATTCGGAATTGACTTCTATATCTGATTTGATGTGTGAATCTGTATTTTCCTCCAGACGGAGAGCCAAATATACAGCTCTGTTGATTAAATTAAACACAGCCTTCCCCTTGGCTCGAGATGCCACAGCCGGGAGTGAGGACAGAATGGCAGAGCTGGGTGCAGCCTCAGAAAGGCAGAGCCCAACGATGACTGCTAACCCCTCCCTCCTCGGACTGGCCACAAGTGTGGCGAGACCTGGCCTGGGGTCTCCTTGGAAAAACGCCTTCTCCAACCATCTGCTCTCTAAAGAAAGTAGGCAGTGTCTAGGGAACTAATGGAAAGGAGGCCACTGGGTCTAGACAAAAGGATGCCCCACCTCCACATCCCCCCCAAATACACAGGATTTGGTCTGGTTCAGGAAGCCTCAAGCCCAGGCGCTACTAAGGAGAGCATCCATGAAATCAAATCATATCCTGGACTCCACAGGCAACCTGGTGGGAAGGGCACCAGCTCCCTGAAAGAGTTTGCATCATGCAGTCGGTTCCTGACTGCTGTTTGAAATAAACATTGACAGCTACAACCCTGTGCACAGGTGAGCGGGCAGTGTCTCTCTGCTTTACCTGGGAGCCAGTATAAGCAGGAACTTAGGGCAGGTTTCAGCATGCAGGTATCTGTAAAAGTTGAGCCAAAGGCTAGAGGCATCTGACATTTGCCAATCCAACCAGAAAGCTGGGAAACTGGTTTGGCCCCTTTTTTCTTTCCTCTTTTGTTATTTTTCTTGTCTCCTCTGCTTCTCTTCCTTCCTAACTTCCTCCCTCCTTCTCTTTCCATCTCCCATCTTTTCTGGGAAGGTGGGTCCAGGTGATGTCTAGAGAGCTCATCTCTAAGGCAGAGAACCTCAGCAGCCCCGCACTTGGTGTGGTCAACACCTGAGGTGCCTGCAAATACTCTTGCTTCTCATTTAAATTTGTATCGATCTCCCAAACGGCAAACAGGCAACCAAAATAAATGCTCTAAATAGAGTTAATCAGGAAGGAGCCAGGGCAGAAGAGGAATCTGGTGCTAGTGCCACAGATTTCGCTGATGTGGAGAAGCCGCTGGCATGAAATATGGGTGCTTTGGACAGAAGAAAGTAAACAAAAGCCAGTCCCCGAGAAGTCAGAATTACTGAGAAATGAACCAGGGTCGCCTCGTGCAGAATTGCTCTGTGGATGGCAAGACCTGGAGGTGGGCACGCACGGATCACTAAGGGCGCCTCCTTCTTGGGAACAGGCTGCAGAAATCCTTCATGGTTGAGGAGAGATCTGCTTATAATAGGTATATGGTTGGTTTTTGTTTGTTTGTTTTTTTCAGATCTAGCAATTTCAAGCTAAACAGTGAGTGCATGGCCTTAGGGGAAAAAAAAAACAGTGGGGAGCCCAGGTGATATTTATCTTTTCGGTTTGTGCCTTAGAGCAGATATCTATAGCTTTTGTCTAATTTTTTTCTGATTTTGACTTGGGGAATCACCTCAAGAGAGGTGGACACGCAGTGCAGGCTTAGCCAATCAGCTCTCATTCCCCTCCTCGAAGGGGCTGCTTCAGAGGTGGGTCCAATAGTGTCAACGTACATGTTTTGTTTTGCCAACACCGTTTGGGTTTGTTGGTGTATTTAAGCGATTTAGTTGCCCATATCTAAACCATTGGTACATTTGATGTAAAATCATGGCCTCTTTAAGAGATCAGATGATTGGTTAACTCTGGGCCGATATCCCCACCTGGCAGTAGGCTGCTGGTGCTGCTCGGTGGCTGTCCTCTTCAGATGGGCAAGGGCTTCCAGTTTGCCACATTCCACACCTGGGCGACATTGACTTGAGTTTCTGACCCAGCCGAAGATAACAGTTGTATCTAATTTCATTTTGCACCAAATGTCAAGAATGATAGAGACCTCTGCGGTCTTAAGAAGGGAGATAAGTTGACTAATGGCACACAGCAAGTTGGTAGTATAAATGGGAAAAGAACCGGGGTATTGTTACATTAACTTTGCAGAGCAGACAGCACGCTACCTTTCCTGCTAGGGAAGAGCTGCTTCCCCGAGGAGGCCTCCAAGGTAATGTTCTATGGTGCGACCCACTGAAACTGCTAATGGTGGGAATTTCAGATCCAGTGGGGGGTTGGGGGGGCGTATTTTTAGGCAATGGGACTGAGTGCCCTCTCTGAAAATGCTTTTCACAGGGGAGTGCAAGCTCCTCTCATGACCAGGGTTGAAGCCTGGACAAATAAAACTGTTCTTTTCCTGACTATTCAAAAAAAAAAAAAAATGCTATGAGTGTAGTTGGGAGTCTCTTTCTCCCTCTCTCTCTCTGCCCCTCCCCCACTCGTTGCTCTCTCGTTCGCTCTTTCTGGCTCTCTCTCTCAAAATAAATAAGCTTAAAAAAAAGAGCTATGACGACATCACTCATTCTTTCTGACCTGGCTGTGATTTATAAGCTTACAGATGGAAAAAAACTCTGTCTTTATTCATTTGTCCATTCAGCCGCTGGCAGGTGTGTTTGTCCACGCCGCATTTGCTAAGCACTCGCCGCCTGCCACGTTCTGTGCTAACTTAGGGAGACTGAGGCTCTCAGCCAACCTGCAGGCTATAAAGGCACACACGAAGGGGGACTGACCTCACTGAGAAGGTGTCATGTTACCAACCTTTCCAGGACAAGGAAGAGTCTGTTTTGGGTAGAAGTCAAAAATTAGTAGCTGTGACCTGCCCTAAGAGCCCAGACCCACTTTGGTTGGCCCCAACATTTAAAAAATTAAATTAAAAAGAATGTTTGCCACATTTAAAACTTGGAAGATTTCAAATAGAAATTCAGATTTCCAACTTCTCTTTAAAAACAGTGGATCTCAGGGCCCCTGGGCGGCTTAGCATGTGAGCTTCTGACCCTTGATTTCAGCTCCGGTCATGATCTCAGGGTTCATGAGATCGAGGCCCATGCTAGGGTCTGTGCTGATAGTGTGGAGACTGTTTGGGATTCTCTCTCTCCCTTCTCCTCTCTGCTCCCCCCCCCAACAAAAAAATAAAAATAGCACATCTGGGTTCACATCCCCTTGTGGCAGTGCTGCTGAGTGGCGGCTGCTCTTTTTAGAGATGGCAGGCCCTCCGGTTTGTCAGAAGCCCACCACTTCCAGTTACATCATTCTTGGCCCCCATCACAAAGTTATATAACCTGGCTGTCCGCTCTAGGGATTTGCGCTGGTATTCTCTGATTTAGCATCTCGGAGAACGTGCAGTGGTCACAGGGAAGAGGTGGAGAAAAATGAGTAGGCAGAGGCCCAGAGGTGGGGAACGCGTCATGTATCCAGGGAACCGCACGGAGTGTCACGAGGGTGGATGATCACGTGGGACAGAGTGTAGGCAGAAACGAAGCTGAAGAAGCAGCAAGGGACAGATTGCCCGTGGAAGGCCCTGTGGGTCATGCGAAAGACTTCGTACTGAGTCCTCTACTCCATGGGGAATGCTTGGATTCTTGGCAGGGAAGTGTTGCGATGATATCTGTGTTTTCAAAAGACTGCTGTGCAACCATGGAGTGAACATAACTGGCAAAGGTGATGAAAGAGGCTGGGAGACCTTCTGGGCAGCGATCGTACTGATCCGGGACAGAGAGGAGGGATCCAGTCATCTTTAATTATGCCCAGCACAGGCACGTGGCAAACGATTGCTCATGATGGAGAGGCGAATAAGAAAGTCTTAAGGGTCACTCGTTCCTTTTACCAGCCAAGAGTCAGCATGGCGGCCCTCTAGGCTTCCTGTGGCCAGAGTTCAACACATGTTCAGGACAGGGCACAACTGAGTCCTTCCTTGTCTGTAAGATGCTTTTTTGGCAAAGTACATAGGAATTTAGACTTTCTTAGTAGTAATTACACTTTAATGCCCCAGGTGCCCCCAGGGTGTACTCAGAGAATTAATGGGCCTACCAGTCTCATTTACTTCTTAGGGTCCCAGGGTCTCCTTCCACAAATGAGCATTCTCTGCGCACTGAATGAGACCCCGGAGGACCAGAAGAGTGATTGCTTCTCTCCAAGGTGAGCCAGAGGTGAACACAGCCCCTGGAGGATGCCTGACGGGGAAATACTGCAGTGACCGAGGCAGAAGGCGCTCCAAATGCAAAGAACGTTATTCCAAGCAAACAAGGGAGCCCAGCAATTATTCCCACTCAAAAGTTGGTAATGCATAGGCATGTTATTTATTCATTCATTAACTGTAGGCAAACAAGCAACCAAAGAGGAAGCCGTCTGGCCATTCTTTTAATGAATCTGCCCCATTTCTGAGTGAAATGTAGGCCATGCAGACGAAGTGCTGAACTCTGCAAATACATTACCCACTCAGGAAGCCGTCCTGCCAGCCTTAATTAAAGAAAATCAGCAACTCCCGTTTGCAGTGGATGATGATGGAAACCAAACCGAGGAACTGAGGTATGGACTTGCCCGGCAAGCCGAGTCGGGCTTGGCTGGGCTTGCAGAAGCCCGGGAACCTCATGATTTCTTTGGAGAGATTGTGCCTTGGGTGTGCAAGAAGTCTATAGCATCAGCAGCAGCCAAGATACTGCTGGGAACTGATGTTGTGACAGGACACCAAATCTTTTTTGATGAAGTTTTGGTGATTCATTCATTCATTCATTCCCTCCGTTTTTTATTTTATTTTATTTTAGCTTTTTTATTTTATTTTTGAGAGACAGAGAGACAGTGCGTGAGCAAGGGAAGGGCAGAGAGAGAGAGAGAGATACAGAATCTGAAGCAGGCTCCAGGCTCTGAGCCGTCAGCACAGAGTCTGATGTGGGGCTCGAACTCACAGACCGTGAGATCATGACCTGAGCTGAAGTCAGACACTCAACCTACTGAGCCACCCAGGCGCCCCAACTCTCAGTTTTTTAGGAATCTTATTTATTTCGAGAGAGAGAGAGAGAGAGAGAGAGAGAGAGAGCGCACAAGTGGGGTAAAGGCAGAGAGAGAGAGAGAATGAGAGAGAATCCCAAGCAGGCTCCACGCTGTCAGTGCAGAGCCCAACAGGGGGCTCAATCCCATGAACCGTGAGATCATGATCTGAGCCAAGATTAAGCGTCAGATGTTTAACCAGATGCCCTTCCTACCCTCAAGTTTTTATTAGTCCATATGTTCATTCATTCATCTACTCTGTGAGCATTTATTGAGTACCTACTATGTACTAGGTATTGCACCATGAATATAAAACACTAAGCAAAAAATAAACATTGTTTCAGCTCTGTCACTCTTAAATTTTAGTGGAGATGATGTTTACTAAGTGAATAATCACATAAATATATAATGACAATTGTAAAAGAACTCAGAAAACTACAAAGTACTTTGCAAACATGTACCCAGGAGCTCTGACTGGTGTGGGAATCCAGGATAGATATCCCTGGGGTGTTGACACTTGGGCTGGAGTCCTGAGGAGGTCGGGGTAGTAACCGGTTGAGGACAAGGAGGCAGAAGGAGAACATCCAGGCAGGGAGAACACTGTGTGCTCATGTACCAACATCCAGAGATGGAAAGGAGTGTCATCACCAGGGAAAGTGCCCCTCGGGTATGGTGTACTAAACAATGGGACTCTGTTTAGATGATTAAATTAGGGCATGTTTATGGACAAAACCCGTCATGATAACAGAAGGCTTGGTTTGAGTGTGTTGGTTTAGATGCCAAGGAGACTGTTGGGAACCCTGATTTCACTCTATTAATCTCTTAAAAGGAGGACCGAGCTTGCCTTGTTGCAGTAGGAACATGACCTTTGGGCCTCCTGTTATGTGGGTTGCCTGTACTTTGGCTGAAGCCAGTGTCCTAAAGACCTCTCAGGTCTCAGGAAAAGCTCCCATGCTCCTCCTCTGCATGAGTCCATGAACCACTAGTACATGGGCTCTGGAGACTCATTATGCCATTAAAACCTGGACCTTCTGCTTCTAAATTCTGTAACCTTTGACGAGTCACTTACTCTCATTGTGCCTTAGTTTCCTTGTCTAAAAATTGGGTGTGATCGTAGTGTCTACCTTAGCATAGGGTGCCGTTGTGAGGAGGGGCTATGTGGAAGGCGCGAGGCAGACATAATCTGACGATAGTATCATTATTACTTAGGGAAGTCTCTTCATACCCGTTTCAGACCCAAGGGCAAGAAGGAAGCTTATGTTGAACATCAAAATAGGTGGACGGATGTGTGTGTGTGTGTGCGTGTGTGTGTGTGTGTGTGTATGCGCGCCAGCCATGTTGTTAGGCACAACTCAGAGGTAAACACTTCTGAGACAGGAGTAAGATGTGTGTGACTCGAGTGACTGTCGTTGGCCACGTCTAATGCAGGGGCCCTGGAGAACTGAAAGTCAGGGTGGCTGGAGTCCACGAGACTTGGAGTATTTTAGATTCTGCTGGTGGCATCAGCATAGCAGCTTGTGGCTGCGTCTGCAGTGAGAACACGTGCTCCTGGAAGATGGTGGTATTCCCGAACTCCATCTCTTCAGCGGCCCTACCCACTTGGTTCTGCACTGAGTGTAGACTACTTATCACTTCCATTCTATACCCAAGCTGTTCTTTCTGCTCCGAAAGCCCATTTCTCCTGCTTCCGTTCTCATTCACAACCATCAGGCAACCCGTTCATCTTCCAGGATTGGCTCATGCATCTGCCCCTCCAAAGTATCTCTTGGACTCAACTTCCATCCTCTGTCCTCAACAAGTCAGACATTTTATTCTTTATTCCTGACTGAAATGTATATATAACTGTCTTGGCATCTGTGATGCTATATAGTCTTATTAAATTTATAAGTCTGTCTCCCAGTGTAGACTCTAGGAACATCCCTGCAGGACAGAGCCCTGCTATGTCTCTTGTATGCCCGGGACCTAGCACAATGCTTTGCTTGGTACTTAATAAATGTTGGTTAAATTAGCCACTGAAAGGACACGTGAAAATCTATTTTATCATCCCTTGAGTAAGAAAGAAATAATTTAAACCGCTATAAATGAGTGTTTGAGAATGGGGGCTTATTCTCTTCTCGAAGCTCACTCGTGGAATGCTACTCAACAGTTAAAATGGGTGGGTCTGATACACGCAACAGCTTGGATGGATCTCAAGAGAATTATGCTGAGTCAAAAGAAATGTCACATACGGTGTGATCTCACGTATAGAGCACTCTCGAAATGGCAAAACCATAGGGACGGAGACCGGATCAGTGGTGCAGAGATGAGAGTGCGGGAAAGGGCAGGAGGGAGCAGTGGATGTAAAAGGTAGGAGAGGTTCTTCCAATAAGAGTGTCTATATCCTGACTGGTGGTGGTTACGGGGCCTACTCATGTGGGACACACACACACACACACACACACACACACAAATGCGTGTGCGCGAAACTGGGGAAATCTGACAGTGTGGTGGGTTGTATTCATGTCAGTTTCCTAACTGTGATATTGCCCTCTAGTCATGCGAGACGTTACGACCGGAGAAGACTGAGTGAAGGGCACATGGGATCTCTTTGTGTCTGTCTTATACCTGCATGTGAATCCTTCATCACCTCAAAATAAAAAGGAACACACATACACACCTACTCACACATCTACACAGTGCGATCCTGCTCTCCATCCTCCAGAATGGCTAAAATTAAAAAGACTGACAACATCTAGCGTCGGCAAAGACATGGAGCAACTGGAACTCACGCACACTATTGCTGGGAGTGTTCATTGGCGCAAACAAGGCTGAAAACACACACACCTGGCCACCCAGCATTTCCATTCTGGCAACAGAAAAACACAAGTATGAGATGATCTGCAGCAGCACACTTCATGATAACCCGACCCTGGAAGCTGTCAAATCGCCCATCGACAGTATGATGGATGAATCAGTTGTCTCAGTTCATTTAAGCTCCTATAACAAATTCCCAAATTGGGTGATTTAAACAAAGAGCATTTATCTCTCACAGTTCTGGAGGCCGAGAAGTCCAAGATCAGGGTCAGTAGATGTAGTGTCTGGTGAGGGCCCTCTGCTCGGTTTACAGGTGGCTGTCTTCACATGGCTTTTCCTTGTGTGTGCATGAGGAGCGAGAGAGAGAGAAATCCCATGCCTATTCCTCTTTTTGTAAGACATTAACCCCCTCATGGAGACCCCGCCCTCATTACCTACTGTAACTCTAATTACTTCTCCCAAGTCCTGCTGCTAAGTACCATCACACTGGGGATTAGAGCTTCAACATATGGAGGGGAGGGGTAGTCCACAGACAGAACACGGCACGTATGACAGAATACTATATAGCAATTAGAACGAACAGCTTTCAGCTACATGCATCGGTGTAAATGGATTTCAGAACCATAACACTGTACAAAAGAAGACGGTCACAAAAAAGACATGCTTCATGATCCCATTGATACGAAGTTCAAAGAAGGCAAAATTGGTCTGTGCTTTTGGAGTCAGTAGGTGGTTCTACGCGGGAGGTAACCACTGGAGAGTGACAGGAGGGAGAATACGGGGGTTATAGTATTGTTCTGTTTTTTTATCTAGATCCTAGTTATAACAGTGAATTTAAAAATTTGCCTGATTGTACCCTCGCGATGTGTGTTTTTTTTGAGTGTGTGCATTATTATACCAGAAAACTAAATTTTTAAAGGGCAAATAAGTTGATTCAGTCTGTCCCATAGTCAGTATTTATTAGGTGCCTACTCTGTTGCAGATACCCTGAGTCTTGGGAGACCCGTAGAGATGCGAAAGCCCTATTCTAGGGGACTCACTCACAGTCTCTGGAGAGGCCATTTATTTTCCTGTTCTTTCTTTTTCTCTTGCAAAGAGTTCTAAGTATCAGATAAGATCAGGAGAAACTTTTCTGTTGGTGGTGGTTGTGATTTTAATTAGTTATTGAACTGAAAGGACTTGCATAAGGGAGAGCTCTTTACGGCAGAGCAACAGGGAGGTTCGGGCTTCGTAGACATACATACGGTGCTTATTGAACTCTAAATCTTGAGTTCCAGCATCCCTCAGATAATTCCTTTTAAGACTTCCTCAAACTAATTTTCAATCAAAAGAAGAAAACAGTCAAATGTAATTGCTGCAAAAGAAAATAAAATCCCCTTATTAAGAAATCCGTAGCTGCCTTCAGGAATTCAGACATAAAAACAGTCAGGTGTGGGACTCTTTGCTTTGCTTCACATGGAAGTATCTTGGCTGAGAGGAAATTCTCCATCTGTGTGTGCAGCCCTCAGGCCTGGGCGAGCAGCCCCCCGGGACAGATTCCCCCCTGCCATTTAAATGAAGGACAGTTCATGGCTTCTAGGACGTGATTCGGTGAAAACAGTGTTTCTTGTCATTCTATCCATAATAATCCTGTAATTTGCAAAACACAGGAGGCATTAAAGCGTGGATAATATCACCTTGCCATGCCAAAGAGGGAAAAGAGAATTAATGAGATCAATAAAACTACTCTCACAGGAAAAATAGAAACACAGATGGGAAATGGTGGATGCATTGGCAAGCCTGAGAGAGAGCTGGGGACCTGCTCATGGCCCTGTCTTAGAGCCAGGACCGTTCCGTGGAACAGGTGAGCCACCTCACTGCCACACCTCCAGCAGAGTCCCACCTTGGCAATGCTCAGGCTTCTGGCCCGGACGAGAGAGCTATCAACAGCAGGTCGGCAGGTATTGGAGGAACACCGCCATATGCTTGGCCCTCGGGAAGCATCATGGTGATGCTAAGAATTTATGAAATATTGTGCGTTTATCAAGGAGCTTATGTTCTGCTTTGAAAGAAAGTCAGATGCCCTTAGCTTTTTTTATACCAACATTTACATTAACATGTATGGCAATAGACATCTGATCAGTAATCACAATGAAAAATGTGGTAAAATTTATCCAAGGCTCTCGAAGAGTTGAACACACAGGGTTGGGGGAAGAGAGTGACCATCATGGAAAAAGGAAATAAGCCTGTGTCCTCGTAACAGGGATTAGGTCTTCTTCAAAGCAACGCTTAGAAAGAACAGATACAGTTGCAGCCAATGGGCAGATGGAAAAACTGAGGCTCTGGGAAATAATACCTTTGCCCTATTTCCACAGCAAGTGGTGAAGCCAAATCAGATTGTACTGAATCCGGAGTCCATGCTTTTTCCCTGTGGAGTGTTCCCCAGACAGGGAGGGCTGCTGCCAAAGAGAGACAAGCGCATTTCAGGGGAACCTGGACGGACACTGGAATTTGTGTAGTTGTGCATTAGTGTTAATATGCATAAGAAACATACATAAAACTAGGCTAGCAAAGCCCTGATTTCAGATATTATTGGTACAGATGAGGCTAAAGTATTTAAATTCAAAATAATGCAATTCTTTAGATACATATCAAGTAAATCATGCAGGTGATATGTATTTAGAACAAAAGCGTGGTAAACGTTTAGAACAAAAGCATGAATGACTTTCATTATAGAAAGCACCTGTCCCTGTCACGGGGCACCGAGTGTTTTATAGGGACCTAGGTAGGGATCGGGGAGTTTGGGCGTGACTAGGACTCACAATTGCTGCCTGGCGAGTGGAGAGGAAAGTCCAGGTGTGATGGGCACAATGTGGAGTTAGAGCGGGAATGCCCAGCATGAGAGGGGACGCCATGCCCAGAGGCTCTGAATCCCCATCAGAAACATCCGTATCAATTAGCGTCAATACCCGAAACAGAAGCTCAAGCTTTTCTTTCATTACCAAACTGAGGAGGCAAGGAAATACGAGTAATCTTTGAGAACTTAAAGCAAGGGGACATGAGTGTGTCATTGGGTCAAGAATGTGGTCACCTGGGACAGCCTGGTGAGTGCTCACCTTAGTGGGTGTGGCAGCTGATCCAAAGGCAAAGGTAGGGGAGGTGAGACCCCACAGCCCCAGGCCCGGGAAGGCATCATCAGGTGGATGCTCATTGTCTACCCGGGGATGGTGATGGCTCCTAGTTTGTCACGGCTGCTTCAAAGTTGTCACTTTGAAGACCCATGGGAATGAGGGAAGGGAAGGGAAGGCAGGAAGGAGAGAGCAAAGGGAGTAAGGAGGGAGAATCAGAAAGAGAGAAGGATGACGGGAAGAGAGGGAAGGAGGAGTAGAGAAGGAGGGGTGGGGGCGTATGGAGGGGAGAGAAGGAAGGCAGGAAGAGAGGAAGGAAGGAAGGGAGGGAGGGAGGGAGGGACGGAGGGAGGAGAGCAAGGTGTTAGAGGATTGATCCCCAGTGGACCTGCTACGCACTGTCTGTATTCACTCCCGGTATTTTTTCTTCCTTCTCTGTCCCCAGTCGCCACCTCTGAGATTAGCTTCTTGTTGGCACTTCCACCTTCTCTTCTTACTAATTTCCTTTTTGATATTTTAATTTATTGCATTTCGCTGGGACCTCTTTCCCTTTAAGGCATTGTAATTAATGGACCAGTCTAATTTCCTCTGAGACAACATTCTTAATTGCCGTAATTCTCACTTATGTCTTTTAGGCATCCCTGTTGGCGTTGATTCATTTTCATTTGCATCCTCAAACTCTTCAATTAGAAATGCCCCGCCAGCCGGCGGGTTTCTTCCCCTCTGTTGCTGTGGCGTGAGCGAGCTTCGGGGCCCTGTCTGCCTTGTAACGTCTCATTTATAAACTGAAAACCTTCTCAGTCTCCATGCACATTGGAATTTTTAGGGACGTCGGCAAAGAGGCTGGGTTGCTATTATTTTTTCATTTTGGAAAAGTCAATACTGGTTTTCAGTAACTTTTTTTGTGGGAAGACTTAACGTTGCTTTTGTCTTCCTTTGTTGTTGTTGTTTTAATTTTTTTTAAATTTTTTTAAATATTTATTTATTTTTGAGACAGAGAGAGACAGCGCATGAGTGGGGGAGGGGCAGAGAGAGAGGGAGACACAGAATCCGAAGCAGGCTCCAGGCTCTGAGCTGTCAGCACAGAGCCCAACTTGGGGCTCGAACTCACAAACCTCGAGATCATGACCTGAGCCGAAGTCGGACGCTCAACCGACTGAGCCACCCAGGCGCCCCTGATTTTTAACCACTGCTTATGGGATATGGCCTGGGCACCCAACATGGTTTGGGGGCCTTGGGTGACAAAGAGTTAGTGGTGAGATCCCCTTCTTCTCCCAGAGCATTGACGCTGGGGCGGTACCGTGGACTCGCACCCCCCGCAGCCCAGCCCCCTGGCAGCCATCGATCCATCCGTCCTCTCCTCCTGACAGTTTCAGATTTTTCTATAAGCGGTAGCTTTGTATTTTTTATTTTAGTTTTTGGTTATGCCTGTTTTCCCAGTTATGTCTACTCATTTTCAAGGTAGCCTTAAACTTACTCTTACATTATATTAACATATAAAGTAAAATAATTATATTGATGTTATTATATTGTATTTTTATTTCATTTACTCTCCACCACATGCCATGGCACTGTCTCTTCTTTTGAGGAATGTACA
Organism: Paguma larvata; assembly: GCA_030068075.1. Taxonomy (NCBI): domain Eukaryota; kingdom Metazoa; phylum Chordata; class Mammalia; order Carnivora; family Viverridae; genus Paguma; species Paguma larvata. The sequence continues at coordinate 125,130,902 of CM057825.1, read as the reverse complement.
AAATAGTTGGGGGGAGCAGGACCAAAAAAAAAAAAAAAAAGACTAGGACGCCGAGGGACGACCATTAAAGTTTCTGTGCTGGCCTGACTTCACGGTGGCCCCTCTGCCTCCCCAGCGCCTGTAGACAAAGAGGAAGAAGAGAGGTTTGAGCCCAAGCAGAGTAAACCCGACAGTCTAACTCTAAGCTGTGTGGCCCGGGGCCATTTGTTTTGCCTCTCTGAGCCTCAGTTGCCTTACTTTTAGAATGGGGGAATTGTTACCGTGCCTGCCTCAGAGTTAGAGGCTGGGTCGTGAGGATTGAGAGTCGACAGATGTCAGGTGCTCAGAACCCATGCCGGGCACATACGCCCTAGTCCTCAGTCTCGCCCTTGTCCCCGCCTCCATGGAGGTTCGCCCCTGGGGATCCCCATCTGAAACCAGCCCCCCCAGAGACGGGGGCCTGTAGGGTAGGAGATCAGCCTGGACCGGAGGTGCACACAGCCCGGTGGGGGATAAGAGGAGAGTCCCGCAGTGCCTGGTTTTTCTCCAGCACCCACACTGGCTGCTGTTCTTACATAAAATCTGAGGCCTCTCCTCCCGGGTCCCTCTTCTGATCCCACCCATTTGTCCCCCACCCCGTCCCTCCAGCAGGACCCTGTGCTCCATCCCAGGGGGGACCCACAGAGCTGTTCACGCTCGGCCCTCCCTCCTTCCTGGCAGCGCCAGGCGGACTTTGCCTGCGAAGTGGCTGCAAAGTCAGTCACTCTTGGGTGATGCCTTAGGGTAGGTGGAGTTCTTTCAGCCGTGGCCCGTCCTGTGCCGACTCTGTGATCGAAGCTACTGGAACAGTCAGGCATTTGCTTTCCGTTATATCTTGTACAAACCTATTAAATGGATAATTCTTATTTGACTGCCGCTCATGTAATTTTTTTAAACTTTTAATTTTGAAATAATTTTTGAACTCACAAGAAGTTGCAGGGTGGTCGAGGGAGTTCCCGCACACCCTCTCCCCAGCTGCCTTCAATGGAAACGCCTTTCTGACCCACGGCACACCGTCGACACCAGGAAACCAAGTCTGGTACAGTGCTGCTCACCACGCTACGGACCTAATTTGAATTTTGTCCATTTTCACACACACTCAGGTGTGTCGGGCGGAGGGGGGGGAGCTATGGAATTTCCTCAAATGAACAGGTTCATGTAACCAACCCCAGGTGGGGCACAGGACTTGTCCATCCCCGCAGACCTCCCCTCCGGCTGCCCCTTTATACCCACCCCCCTCCCCACCCTGTTCTCCTGCAGCCTCTGGTTTCTCCATCTCTGTAGCTTTGACGTTTGGCGAATGTTGTAAAAATGGCGCCCTTGTATGTTTTCCTCCAGCTTTTCCCGCTCTGGCTAATGCTCCCAAGTCTCTAGAAACCCACTTTGATATCTTATTTACTCCCCATCATCACTTACCATGTAGGACACCCTTCCCCCATCTAGGGAACGTATAAGATAGTTGGAGGGATACAAGACCGAAAAAATGGACTAAAAAGCAAAGAGACAACCATTAAGATTTCTATCCAAAAATGACAAAATAATGGTGATGGTAATAACAGCAGTGATAATAGCTTGTGTTTATTGGGCCCTTTTCTTTGAGCCAGGCACTGGTTGGTGTCAGCTCTTTTGTGTGTGTGTGTGTGTGTGTGTGTGTGTGTGTTTATTTTTGAGGGGGGGGGAGGGGCAGAGGGAGAGGGAGACACAGAATGCAAAGCAGGCTCCAGGCTCCCAGCCGTCAGCTCAGAGCCCAATGCGGGACTCGTACTCAAACCGCAAGATCATGACCTGAGTTGAAGTCGGACGCTCAACCAACCGAGCCTCCCAGGCGCCCCTGGTGTAAGCTCTTAATGAGTGTGACTTCATTTAATTTTTACAACGCACTTTAAGAGGCAGGCGCTATTACTATCTGACTGTTGCTATTAATTTATGGGTGAGGAAACTGAGGGACAGGGAGGGGGTGCGAACCGCCAGAGTCCGTGCTATATGGCGGTGGAGCCCGGCTGGGAACGCAGGCAGAGTTCGCTTGGTCTCTGAAGTCCCGCCGCTAAGAATCCACTCGTTTCCTTCCTCCTGTAGCAGGGGCCCACCCACACAGCCTCCACGAAGTTTGTGAAGACTCATAAACTCCGTAAGAGTCATGGATTTTTCAGGCCTCTCGAAGCGTGGTGAGACCATTGGATTCAGTTCCCGAATTTTATAACAGGAAATTGAGGTCTGGCGGCATTTTGGACTTAAACAGGATCACTCAGCGATTTAGAGGTCCAGTTAGGATGAGAACCTCGGGTGCTGCTGCCTTTGATTTTTTTAAAACAAGTATTCCTTTTTCCGGCTTTATCTGTGTGTAATTGACAAAAATCGTCTATGTTGAAGGTGCACAATGAGGTGATTTGGGATGCGTGTACATTGTGAAGTGGTTACGACAGCCATGCTAATTAACGTGCAACGGATCACCTCACATAGTTTTGTTTTGGTTTTGTGTGTGTGTGTGTGTGAGTGTGTGTGTGTGTGTGTGTGAACGATTAAGATATGCTCTATTAGCAACGTCAGGTGTACAATACACTATTGTTAACTGTAGTCACAACGCTGTGCATTCGATCCCAAGAACTTACTCACCCTTCATAACTCAAGCTTCGTAGACTTGAACACCATCTTCAGGGTTTTTAGGGCTCGGGTGAAAATCCAGTGATGGGGCCAGCTACCTTCCTCTGCTTTGGTGTTTGTGTGAAAGTTTCCAATACTGACTCTTGTTTCTCTTGTCCAAATACAGCATTTTCGTGTGTGCGATCAGGATAACCCTGTCATTTTGTGATTAGTCACTAACCAAAGTCAGCCCACTTGTTCAGTTCCTCCCTGTTGCCACTGTCTTCAGAAAAACAAAACCAACAGGATATTGGTATATATAAAGAAATTTATTTTAAGGAATTGCGCATGCAATTATGCAGGCTGAGAAGTCCAAAGATCTGCAGCAGTTGGCAAACTGGAGATAACATACACACACACACACACACACACACACACACACACACACCTATTATGTTACAGCCATTGAGATCTGGCTGTGTATTTGTTAGAACTGCTCGTATTACCTGGATTATTACATGGCATGAAGTCCATTCGTTGTAATCCAAGTGCCCTCAGTAACTAACTCCTGAGCACGATACACCAGGCAGGCGGTGGGCAGTGGAGTTAGGGCACACATAGCATAGACGGGTTTCCTGCCCTCACAGTGCTTTCCTTGTGAGGCCTGTGGCCCTGCTCTGGCCTCTCCCAGTGTCCTGTGCTTCTGTCTGTCCTAACACTCGCCATGCCTTGTTATCACTGTATAATCATCTGCCTATCCTGTGAAAAGTAGGTAACATGTCTTAATTGTATTCCGGGTACCCTGGTGCCTGAGCCACAGTACGTTTGGTAAATGTTTCATGAATAAACGCACCACCTGCCGTCCTCATGTTTTGCCCCCTTAACCCCGATCAGTGGGGAAGGCCCTGCCCTGTGTCCTTTTTCACCTCTATGACTTACTGACTCTTTTCAGTGCAACATCGAGTTCTCCCCACACGCGAGGCGGATTCATTGAATCCAAAGGGAAAGTTTATGCCTCACTCAAATGACTCCCCCCCCATGAGAAAATAAAATATTTGACAATTTTCTCCATTGTCCTCCTATTTTCTTTTCAATTGGGCTGCATTTTGCGGTGTTTCTCCTGTTCAGAGATGACGGATACCCTTTAAACCAACACAGTGTTATTTGCAAATGAACTTAAGGAGGAACAAAATTGCACAGGGCCAAAGTGGGCTCCAGCAGCAGCTTGGAAAAACACATTTTTTCAAGGTACCAAGCAAAAGGAATTTATCCAATTTAATTTTCAGGTAGGTCTATAAAATTAATAAGTATTCTGACTGAAAAGCATAATTAAACCAACGGTGAATGTAAATGAGGAAGGGAAGTATCGTGCTATGACTGGAATATCGTTTTGCAACCGAATGGCCCATACCAAGAAAACAAATTATTAATGCAGTCTTCTTTCTCGAGAATATTCAGGGAAACAGGAAAGCTCTCGCTGTTTTGCATAATCATCTTCTTGAGAATGTATGAGCAAAGAACACAGGCTCGGCTGAAGCAGGCAGTGGTTTCCACAGCACTGAAGCCAAGAGGGAGCTGCCTGCCATTGTCCGCATCCAGGGGGAGACCGTTTGAATAAAGCCGAAGCCCACCCCCCACCCTGCGGCAGACCTGTCAGCAGCTGGTTTTGATTATGGCTGGAGGCAGGGGGTAGGAGGCAACATCGAAGCTCCAGAGCGTGAATTATGACTGGTCTAAGCCATTCAGGCATCTGGTTTCCTTTGCCAGATAGCCGATTTCCCAGCTCACCTTGCAGTTAGGAATGGCCATATGGCCCATCCTGGCCAATGAGACATTAGCTGCTATCTGCTGGGAAACCCTGGAAAATATTTCCTCTGTGAGAAAAGAAGAAAGTTGCGAAATGATCTTCACTCCATGGCTCCCCTGTCTTCACCCTCTCCTTCCTGTCCTTGAATGCAGCCATGATGCCTGGAGCTGTGGCAGCCATCTTGCAACCATGAGCCAACACACAGGAGTATAAAAAGCCAATATGTTGAAGACTGGAGTCCATACTGAAATAGGTGTGAGTCTTTAAAGAGTTTTGGTGGTAGTAGTTTTTTTGTGTTTTTGTTTTTTGGGGGGGAGAGAAAGTGAGTGAGAGCAGGGAAGAGGCAGAGAGAGACAGAGAGAGAGGGAGACAGAGAGGGAGAGAGAGAAAATCCCAAGCAGACTCTGCACTGACCTGGGGCTTGATCCCACGGATCACGAGATCATGAACTTAACTGAAATCAAGGGTCGGGGGCCAACAACAGCCACCCAGCCGCCCTGGATGTTGCTCTTTAACAGTATAAATGAGTTGCTGAGCCAGCCTTGGTGTCTGCCTCTAGTCTTCTTGTTAGCGAGACAAGAAACGTTAGTTAGAATTCCATTACTTACATTTGGGTAAACATAATCCTACCTACTCGCCACCCCAGGTTCAGCCCCTCTGCCATGTCTCTGGAAGCCACCTCCTCCTCACCAATCTCTCTGCTGCTGCCCAGTTCAGGCCTGCTCCAGCCTTCTAACCAGTCTCCCTGCCTCCAGGCTCACCCAGACCGTCTGCTACGTAGCTGCCTGGGTGATATAATGCTTCCCCCCCCTCCCCAGATTTGTGCATCTGGCAAACCCCTGCTCATTCTTTAGGATCCTTTAGGGTCAAGATCAGTCAGCACCTCCTTTGAGAATCCATCCGAGTTTTCCAGACAAAACCTACAGTTGCCTTCTCTGTTCCCATATATAATCCTATTTCCATACGTATTTCAGAGTTCCTCCCTGCCTCCATCCTTCCTCAAACACTCTGCGTGCCAGAAAGCACCAGGTCTTATCCCTTCCAATTATGGCTGCATGTATTTCAGGACATATCCGTCTGTCCAGCCGTCGAGTGGTCAGACACGACATCATACTCTTTCTGTATCCCCAGCACCTAGCCGAGGGTCCGGAGCCTCCCCAGATCTCCGCAAACATTCATGGAATAAACTCAGCCTCCGAGCCACAGGAGCTAAAGTGGTGAAAAGACAGCATGGTCTCTACCCTCATGATCTACAGACTCCAGTTGGAGAGGCTTCGGTACAACAAAGCATCGCAGACACATATGAGCTTGCGAAGTGTGGGGGATGCTGCTCGTTTTTGGAGGTGAGGAGTGTCACCTGAGAATCTCATCCAGACAGTGGGCAAGGGCTCAGCCTGGGGCCCTTTGAGGAAGCCACTCATGCATGCCGAAAGCTTCACGGCCACGAAATGGAAGACATTGAGTTTTTTCAAAGAGCGGGATGAGTCACTGTGGTCATAGCACAGAGAGGAAGAGGATGAGAGGTAGGAGGTGACATCAGCAGGGGCACGACCACATAAGGCTTAGAAGACCTATGCAAAGGATTGTTTTCTAATATAAAAATGTTTCTTTTTCCCATGTTAAAACTGTTCAGTGCCACACACTGTGTACATTTTAAGCAAATGTAGTCAAATGATCCCAATATATAGAAAACATCGATGATCAAATTTATCAAATCAGTGATACCTCCCCAGCATCGATTAATAATGTCCATTCAGCCTGTCCGGTTGCTGGACTAGATGAGTAGGTGCCTACTTTTTACGTGAACCGAGGCATACAAAATGCTGGCCTTTCATCAGATTTCAGCTTTAAAATAATGATTAGGGGTGATGCTTGGTTTAATTTTCAGAAACAACAACAGCCCTATTGTGGTGAGAACATTGAACAGAAAGTCTGCCCTCTTCACACAATCCCGAGGGCACAGCACTGTTGTGGGCATTGCGTACAGGGTTGCACGGTAGATCTCTGGAGCTCATTCATTTCGCTTAAGTGAAACTTTGAGCTCATTGATTGGCAACTCTGCGTTTCTCCTTCCCTGCAGTCTCCTGGAAACCATACATCCATTTCTAGGTTCTGTGAATTTGCTTACATTAGGTCCCTTGACCAAGCAACATCATGCAGCATTTGTCGTCCTATGACTGGCTTATTTCACTCAGCATCACGTCCTCAAGGTTTGTTTCCATTATTGCAAATGACAGAATTTCCTTCTTTTTTTTTTTTTTAAGGGTGAACACGATTCCGTGGTATGTCTCTAACATATATCCTTTATCCATCCATGCGTGGACAGGCATGTAGGCTGTCTCCACAGGCAAAGGATTTTGGTGTTTGTCCAAGTGGAAGCAGAAGCACTGAAGGGTTTTGAGGAGGTGGAGGGGACAAGGATCTGATTTATGTTTTAAGATGGTCACTCATTGGCTCACATGAGAAAATAGTTGGAGGGAACAAGAGTGGAGCTTCAAGGTCAAGTTAGGAGTCTGTTTCAAGGAAAGATGGCAGTTGGGTGGGGGGATGGCAAAGGAGGTGAGAGGAATGGGCAGATTGGGGAGAGGTTTGGGAGTGAAAGTGACAGGACTTGGGACAGGTTCGATGTAGGGTTGGGGGGACAAGTGAGACGGTTGCAGACCCTCTGGGCTATCTCTGCTCTCACCCTCCTGCCTGGCTGCCTCCCAACCTTCCTTGGGACACAGGGCCAGGGTCATCCATCTCTAGGCAGCTGCCAGAATTCTCATTCCAAGCAACTTCCCACTTCATGGGAACAAGGTCAAAGAGAAGCCTTTTCCTTCTAGAAAAATCAATGAAACTCATAAACCAGAAGAAAAAAAATATATTAAGCCTGCCTCCCTTTCTTTTCACACATCTGTCCCAACAGAAAAGTGTGCATGGTATTTCCTAGTAATTAAGTCATATGGTTGAGAGGAAATGCAAGAGATCATTTAATTCTCCAACATCTGTTTGCCCTTGGACAACGCTTCTCAGCGTCTTCTCCAGCCCCCACAGGAGTGAGGTTTGTGCAGACTGCCAGAAGCCTCCGGCCCAAGCCATGCATCCGTGTTGTAGTGGTTTCCTCTGACCCAGACTCAGTCAGCGCTTCCTGTTTTGAGTGTTGACCGTGTACCAGACGTGTTCTCAGTGGTTGACTCATATTAACACAGCCACCTTGAGAGGTGCTGCTGATAATATCCCCATTGTAATGTGAGGAAATTGGAATAACTCGATAAATATTGGATAATAATACCACCAAAAAACATTCAATCAGCATCTATAATCTACCAGGCCCTCCGCTCAGCCCTGAGAACACAAACATTCTTTCCTTCTAGAAATTCGCGGTCCAGCCAAGGAGGTAGATAAACATATAACTATCTGAAAATGCTATGTTCACAGTATGAATAAAATTGTATGCAAATATTGAGTTAATAAACATTTTTTTTCTGAGTCAGTAGGAGAGAGGATTAAATCTAATGCATAGATAAGAACTATGTAAACCTGAGGGTGCACACAAACAAAATGAGAAACAGTATTATTAGCAATTAGAAATACTCCTTACCTACGTACGCAGAGGAGAAAGAAATGCCTCAGGTGTGAAGGAAAGAGGGCCAGCTTAAGTCCACTTATTGCCATTGTCACTTCCTTGGCTGATTGGTTCAGGAGGGTTTCAAGACGGCTTATACTGATTCATGCATGAATGGGGACTGGCCCATTTATTCCAAAGTGGTGACTTGATGCTAATAATAAGAGTGACTTCTGAGACCTTTATAAGGGAGGCAAGCAGTTTTACTAGAACTATTTCATTCATTCATTCAACAAATATTCATTAAGTGGAAAGTTCTAGTCCAAGCGTTGATCAGTCTACAATCTAGAAAGAACCCATGCTGTCATCACATGTATATTCCAGGAAGGAAGATGGACTATAAGCAAATAAAACAACTTATGTTTTGTAATCATTGAGTGTATCTGATGGTGTTGAGTGCTTACAGAGGAAAGACAAGCAGGATAAGGAGGGGATGAGGAGTCTCAGGATGGACAGTGGAATTACTATTTTATTTGGTGTATTCACTTACTAGGGCTGCAGAAACAAACTACTCCTGACTGGGTGGCTGAAACAACAGGAATGTACTTTCTCACAGCTCAGGAGGCCCAAAGTCCCAGGTCAGTGTGCCGGCAGGATTGGTCTCTTCTGAGCCCTCTCTCCTTGTTTGCAGATGGCGGCCCGTTGGCTGTCTCTTCACACGGTTGTCCCTGTATGCATGCACACTCTGGTGCCCTAATCTCCTCATCTCATCAGGTCCTTCAGATTGGCTTAAGGCCTACCTTAACAGCCTCATGTTACCTTCATTGCCTCTTTAAAGACCCCACCTCCAAATACACATCTCCACATTCTGATGTACTGGGGGGTACTTCACCATATGGAGTTTTGGGGGGCGCACAGTTCAGTCCGTAACAGGTGGTGAGTGGAGAACCTGTTTCACAGAACCCGGTGGCAGTGAGGAATCACATGGACATTAGGAAGAGCATTCTGGCAGAGAATCAGCAAGGGCAAAGGCCCTGGGGTAGGTTATTGACTTGGCGAATATGAAGATCAGGAGATAACAGCTACTCAAGCTAACTGAGTGATTGCTGTCAGAGAGGTGATGGAGGTGTACGAATCTTGTAGTCCATGGTCGAAGTGTGAATTTTATTCTTGGGGAAATGGAAAGGATTTTGGAGGGTTTTAAGCAGAGGAGTAATACAGATTACATCTCTCTTAGTTTTAAAAGATTACCCTGGACACCATGTCAGGGGCAACCTTTAGGGAGGAAAGGGAAGAGAAAAGGGATGAAGAAGCTACTGCAGTAAACTGGGTGAGAGACGAGGTGACCTGAGCCCGGGGGTTGGCTCTGGAGGTGGTCAGAGTCAAGGTGAGGCAGGGATGTGTTTTCAAGTGTGGCTGACAGGACTTACTAGTTGGTTGGGTGTGCAAAGAGACAGAGAGGAGACAGGGAGACCCCAAGTTCTTTGGCCCCGACCACCAGAAGCATGGAGCCCCATTTACAGAGACGGGCAAGATGGGTGGGTTGGGTGGGTGTGGACGAGAAGACCGGCAGCCCATTTGGACACGTTTGGTTTGAGATGCCAACGAGACACCCATGCCGAACGCTGAAAAAGGAGCTTCTGTGGAGAGACCGGGGTTTGGAGGCGGAGCCCGGGGAATCATCGACAAATAAACAAAGACACTTAAACCCACGGGACCGGAAGCTGTGCCGGAGGGAATGAGCGTAGACAAAGAGAAGCTCTGAGGAGGTGTTCCCTGCGCCCCTGCTGTTTGGGGAGCAGATGTCTCTAGCCTGGCCTGCTGCTAGAGTTCAGGAAGGCCGTGAACCCAGACGGGAAAAATAAAATGTGACTTCATTTTCACGCACTCCTCACTGAAATTTGATATGTCCCTCCATTATGAATGAGGGAATAAACCGCAACAGGACTGATAGAACCGTGAGCTTGTCACCAACAGGGACCACAGCCAGTTATCATCCCAAGTGTTCAAAATGTCATTTACATGTATCACTGTTTCAAGGTTACGGAGTCTTTAGACCCACCTCTGGATCTCTTTTTTAATGTGTTAATAATATAAGACCACATGTTACCAGTATTATATATTTTGATAACTCTTTTTCAAGGTCATTAGTTTCTTCGAAATGCAATGTACTTGTATGGATTTTTTTTTTAAATCATTTTTCCGGGAAGCTTCATCTGTCGGCCTGAGGGTTCTAAGCTGCCCGCCCCCCACCCCCAGAGGAAGTTTCAGACCTCTGGTTTAAAGGTCTGCGGATCAACAAGGAAGTGCGGATGAGCCCGTCTCCCCGCTGGTTTACCAAGCCCGCCTCTCTCCCTGCCTCCAGCCTCTCTTCCTGATGACCAAGGTCCTCTCTGGCCGGCCCTCCACTCAGTGCCACTTGGAGTCTATACGAGTAAGCCAGAGCCCCAGTGACCCTGTTTTCCAGGAGGGGAACAAGCATTTACGTATTTTTCTATTTTTAAATGTTTCTTTGTTTTGAGACAGAGCGAGAGTGCACGTGCGTGTGAGCAGGGGAAGGGCAGAGGGAGAGAGAGACAGAGAGAGAATCCCAAGCAGGCTCTGTGCTGACAGCAGGGCTCCATCGCACCAACCGCGGGATCGTGACCTGAGCTAAAATCGAGTTGGGCGCGTAACCCACGGAGCCACCCAGGCGCCCCGGGGAGCAAGTATTTAGAGATGTTATGCTCATCAGACATTCTTGCAACCTACAAAACGAGACGCTCAGCCGCTCTCTGCAGGTTCCCAGGACAAGCCTTGCAAAGCATTCAAGTACAGGTTTCTAGTGCTGGGGAGCAGAGAATTGACACCGTCGTTGTATTCTTCTGTGGCTTGCTTCCTTGGAGAAGCATTCGGCAGCGCAGAGAGATCTCTTAGAGAGCGTGTTCTGTCTGCATCGATTCTGTCACAGGAGGGATCCAGCCCCCAAAGAACGCACCGTGTGCCTTGAAAGGCCACGCGCAGAGGTCAGGTCCTTTCTTCTAAGGGCATCCTCTGTTTTCCCCTCGCTCTCGCCTCCCTCCCTTTCCTGGCTCAGGCCAGAGTCAGGCGTAGGGGGAGGGGACCTCCAGCGAGAGTGACTTGGATTGTTCTTTTGCAGATTTTTCTATCCAAAACCTCGTGGGCGCCGTTTTCCCCTCTGCACCTCTGAAAATAGAAGCTCCCGAATGTTCAGATCCGCATTTGGGGCCCTGCAGCTTGAGGCCTTCCATCCCTGCGATGCCGTTTTGGGATGTGACAAATGGCTGAATAGATTTTCTTGGCTCTCACCCACTGCCTTGAGGCAGTCGTCCATGGGGTAGCGCATTCCAGAGCAGCCGCATCCCAAAAGGAAACCAGAAGTCAGAAAGCTTCCTCCTGCCTGTCTTGCTGGGGGAAGTCTTCCTATCTCATTTCCATAGTTTGCAAAAGAAAAGACAGAAGTTTACCGCAAAACATGTGTTAGTAAGCTTTAAGAATGTTCTGGACCAACCCTATTTTTTTTTTCTCCTGTGGGTAAAATAAGAGAAATGATCCCTAGTAAATGAAAGAACGCATCTCTGAGAGCAAATTCACTATGAATTTGCTTCGGTCGAGAGTGGGCGATCTCTCCTTAGGAAGAAATACGTTGGTAACTGGTAAAGCCTTGCGGGGCAAGCGTGGAAGGCATGAGCGGGCAGAAACTCATGTTGACCAAAGACTTGGCTAACCCTCTTGGTCTAGCAACGGACCAGAATTAGGTAAGAAATAGACACACCGTTTAATAAATTATGGAAACTTGTTTTTAATAACCTCGTGGTGGGAGAGGGCTTTCTAACCATTCGTCCATTCAACAAGTATTTTTAAGTGCCAGGCACTGTTCTGGGCACTTAGATCCAGGGCTTTGTCTTCTAGATGACCTCCCACACATATAAATGGGTATCAGAGCATGTGGAGAAATCCTTGCAAACATAAGGCACCAGGGACACTACAGGGTGCTTGTAAGTTGGCGGCAGAGAGAGAGGGCTTTGCCAGCCGCTAACCTGCCAGGGTTCAAAATCCCACCCACCAGTCATGTCACCTTGGTCAAGTCACTAAGTTTTCTGGGCCTCTGTCAGTCACGGGGTTGTTGGAAGAGGCAGGCGAGTTAATGGATTGGAACACCTAGCACAGCACCTAGCACAGCACCTACTCATACTATGTACTTCCCAGGGAGAGCTGCTGTTGTTAACTAAAACTCCCCTGGCTGTATTTGTTCCCGGAGAACTTACCTGCAGAAGTGCGCTTTTATAATAAGCCAGTGTTATCGGTGAAGTTCAGTTACTAGAAAACGTTTTATTTTTATTAAAAAAAATTTTTTAATGTTTACTTATTTTTGACAGAGAGAGAGAGACAGAGCACAAGCAGAGGAGGGGCAGGGAGAGAGACACACACAGAACCCAAAGCGGGCTCCAGCCTCTGAGCTGTCAGCACAGAGCTCAATGTGGGGCTCAAACCCACCAACTGTGAGATCATGACCCAAGCCAAAGTCAGAGGCTTAACCGACCAAGCACCCAGGTGCCCTGAAAATGATCTTTTCTCCTTTTCCCTTCAGCAAGAGAGGCCGTTGTCTTCATCCGCATGCCCTCTCCCACAGTCAGTCATGTGTCTTCCGGGGGCAATTTGAGTTGTCCCAATGGGGTGGGGGTGCTACTGGCGTCCAGCAGGTAGAGGACCTGGCCAAGGACACTGCCAAACATCCTACTATGTTATGTCCGCAACATCCCACCGCAACAAAGAGGTATCTGGCCAGAAATGGCGACAGTGTCAAATTTTGAGAACGCCTTCTCTAGAAGGAGTCCAGAGTCTTCGGTCACCTACTGAAGCCGCAGTGTGTGTCGAGCACTCTGCTAGTGTTAGAAATCCAGTGGTGACCAAGAAGGACATGACCCCATTCTCGTGGAGGTTGCATTTTAGGAGAGGAGAGAGAGTGATTGCACAAATAATCACGTTAGCAAACCCAGCGTGTGTCACCCAGGGGTAGGTCACACGGGGAAGTGAGAGAGTGCGGTGCAGAAACTGCCCCAGTGTATGGGGGCCTGCGAAGACTCTGCGTGGAAGCGGCATTTAGGCCGACACCAGAAAGATCTGGCACGATTTAACCCATGACCGTGGTGTTCTAATCATTGTGTTTTGGGCCCCGGGACTCAGCGGTCCCCTGGCATTGCTACTCGTGAAGTCACAGTGAGGTTGGAATGGCATGGCAGCTAAGAACACGGATTCTGGGGCCAGATTGCTGTGGTTGGTAACCACCTTGGGTGGCTTCTCTGTCTCAGTTTCTTCATCTGTAAAATGAGAATGCAGATAGTGCCTGCCTCATTGGTCCTCGGTGAAGATGAAATACGTAAAGTATTGTAATTAGATAACGGGAATCAGCCGTACCGTAAATATCCCTAGGTATTAGCGCTGGTTAAAGTTAATATTGTCATCCAAGGTGAAGGAGCGGGGCTTCTCCACGAGACTCTGCCCCACTCGTCTTGGAAATACTGAGAAAACACAAGGCAACAGTGGACTCATCAGTTCAGTCCCATCGTTTTTTAGAGTGAATTTGGCCGTGTTTCTTTGAAAATGGCAGACTTGAGACTGTAGCGGGACCTGCATTCTTCTCAGAAAAGTGAACAGTCAGCGTGAGAACTGCCGTGGGCACAATGTCAAACAGAGACAAAGACACAAAATCCAACGGTGTCACGTGGTGGTGGTTTCAGACTCCCCTCCGTCGTCTTGATTCTTTAAATCCTTTGTAAACTCATCCAAATCCTCCCTTCTCTGGAGCACCACTCCATTAAAACAGGAGCGAAAATGTTATTTTTATAGTTGGCATGAAAATATTCTTTAGGGGATTCTGTCTTCTTCAGAAAAACATCTTGACAATCAGCTTTAAATATGGAAGGACAGTAAGACAAAAAGATAGATGGCCAGGTCCGGACCCCCAGAAATTTTGGTTGGGAGAACTAAGACAGGAAAAGGCAAGAGTTACAGAAAAACATCTGGCAAAAGGGCCAGGAATGGCATTTAAAAAAAAATCAGCAGTAGGAATAGCTGAAGGATTTCTTAGATCACATGTGCCTAAAAATCAATTTTCAAGTTACTTGCTGGGCAGAAGTCATCCATCACCTCAAACTTCCCTTTAAGACTGTTACACACCCAAATAAATGTCTTTTGTAAATTGTGGACTCAGAAAATCAAAGAAAGGCTTCAGGCATCTACATCCACACTGGCATCCCCAGAGTGAAATTAACAGGAAATTAGACCCAGAGGTCACGGTAAGAATATAAGACCCTGGAATCCGCAGAAATCTTGGAGCAGAGATTAAATTTTCCAGCCCAGTGCGGAATGGAGGGCTTGAGTCAATTGTAAGAGAACGAGGCTGAGTGTTCTCAGCTGACTTGTGAGCCACGCGCCCCTCTTGTTTCTAACATTTCATGCAGTGATGCGGGGATCACTGGAGGAACTAGGTTTATAGACCATCCTTATGATTGTTTGGGGAAGATTAGACATAAAAGACAGTGAAAGTAGTCATTAGGTTCTCAAAACAAAACAAAAGCATGAAAGTCTCAACCTAAAAAAATTCTAAAACAGCCTAGCTAAGCCTTCCAAAAAAGGAAGGTCTCTTGCGGGTTGAAACAAAGAAATCGGTAGAAAGGCTCAGATAGAGTGGTTGTACTGATTTAAGAGTCGCTGTCTCTTCTATATTAAAAAGGTGTGTTTAAACTTTTACTTGCTTCCCCCACCTAGGCTAAACTTTGGTTTTGGGTGCGCTAAGTGAGTTTTTTTTTAATTTTTTTTAATGTTTTTATTTTTGAGAAACGTAGAGACAGAGTGTGAGCAGGGGAAGGGCAGAGAGAGAGGGAGACACAGAATCTGAAACAGGCTCCAGGCTCTGAGCTGTCAGCACAGAACCCGACGCGGGGCTCGAACTCACAGACCGTGAGATCATGACCTGAGCCGAAGTTGGATGCTCAACCGACTGAGCCACCCAGATGCCCCTAAGTGAGTTTTAAAGAACAGTCCTTGGAGATGTCTTTTGCTCGACTGCTCACCCCAGGATCAGCTATGTCCTTTTGAGCATTCAACATGATTCAATGCAATCAGCAAATTCTAGAATCAGCAAAATTGTGTAGAAAGAGCATGGGTGATTAATTCTGACAGAGCTGGGTTTGAGTTCTAAGTCCTGTGTGACGATGGGGAAGTTAGCTTAGTAACTCTTAGAACCTCAGTATTTTTATCTGTCAAGTGGGCCTAAGAATATCTACCTTACAGGTTACTGGGACCATAAAGTGAGACCGGGAGAGGGACGTGTGTGTGTCTACAGTTAATTCACATCACGTGTCAGAGTTAGGTACCAGAAAGTTGCAAGAACACCAGTTTAGGTTTCTGCGAGCCTTTGATCATGACATTTTCACCTGGCAGTCAACACAAGCCTTGTCTTGTGCGTGTTTCTCTTTAAAGACAGCTTATTTAGTATTGTTGTCGGAATTATTAACATTGAACCCACTCAGCCAGCAACACTGTAGCCCCTGCCCGTTATCCAGCCTGTCTGATGCACCTGCTTTCTCCAGGTAGAGCATCATGGCCTCCTTGCGTTGTGAAAGTCTAGACAGCACTGGAGTACTATGCTTGGGGACCATTTTGAATAGAGAAATAACCAATAAAATGTACAAAGATGCAAGAAACCAAAACTTTTAGCACGAAGC
This sequence comes from Paguma larvata, assembly GCA_030068075.1. Lineage (NCBI taxonomy): Eukaryota > Metazoa > Chordata > Mammalia > Carnivora > Viverridae > Paguma > Paguma larvata. The sequence goes on along the minus strand of CM057825.1, from coordinate 125,115,220 downwards.
AGACTGGAGAAGGACCCTTGTTTACACCATGAGAAGTGCAGCAAGCTTCGCTCGACCACAGCTGGAAATGTGCACCTTGAGACTCAAATTGCTTACAGCTCTGCTCACAGCTGTGAGCAACTGCCGAGGCGCCACATGTATTGAATTGGGGATTACAAATACATTTTAGTGGGAAGCTGAATTCACAAATACGGAATCTGCAAGTCATGAGGATCAGATGAAATTATACCCCAGTCCTTATAGCCCGTAAACGGATCTCAAACCCCCAGGCTCAGCCCTTACAGCCCTGGCTTTCATCTCTGTCCTTATTTCCGGCCCCTGATGAGTTTCTTCTCCAACTTCTAAGTTTGGATGGATATTTTTATGTTTTTACTGTGTGTTATCTTGCCTCACTGTATGTTTGTAGCAAGAGAGGGTCTCATCTGCCTCACCTTAGCCTGATGCCTTGCTAGAAGTCGTGTGTAGTTCATTTTCTCTCTCTCTTACTGCAGCTTTTGCTGCAGGCCAAGGACACTGCGAAACATCTTACTATGTTACATTGTAACATGGCGATGCCTGTAAACCCCATCGTAACCCTACCCTGCATTTCCACTGCACCCTGACCCCAAGTATCCTGGGCCTTCCGCTTATGGCCATTGCACCCCATGTTTTTCATGACAGAGGCCATGGCTCCTAACTAATATCTTCAGTATCAGGGCATCAGGTTCTAGAAAGATCTCAGCTGTGGCCTCATACTCTCCCAGAACCAAACTGCCCCATGACAACCTCGGCCTGGTCTCAGCCCCTGTCCCAAGTATAGCTTCTCCCCCGGCCTCGAGGTGAGTTTCCTGCTGGTGTCCCCCATGGTTTGTGCTGCTAGCGGACCACAGTCAGAGCCACATGGGTCAGCAGAGATATAACCTTGAACCTCAAAGGTGAGAGGATCAGCACTTCAGTTCCTTTCCCCCCTGAAGGGGTCTCAGCCCCCTATGCAATGTACCCTGCCCCCCATCAATAACCCTCCAGATTCGTTTCATATCAATACTATAACGAACGACCTCACACTGAGTGCCTTTGAACATATGTATTCCCTTGCCATTCTGGAGGTCAGAAATCCAGAATGAGTCTTCCATAGTTCCAGTCCTGGCATTGGCAGAGTTCGTTTCTTCTGAAACCTTGAAGGGAGAATTGTTTCCTTGCCTTCCGCACCTTCTAGAGGCTGTCCTTATCTCTTGGCTCACGGCCCTGCATCCCGTGGCCTCTTCTCTCTCTCTGCTTCCTTCATCATCTCACCTTGCTCCTCTCTTGACCTCCTCGCCTCCCTTTGCTAAGTACCCTTGTGATGACATTTAGGGGGCACCCACCCAGGCAATCCAGGATAATCTCCCCATCTCAAGAGCCTCGACTAGATCACATTCTAGGAGCATCCTGGACGCGGGGATTAGGACGTGGCTCTCTTACGGGGGTGCAGAGGGGCACTAAGCAGCACATCACGCCCTCCATCACCTTACAAAGGAGAACGGGGGCGTCGAGGCCATCAAACTGAAGAAGAACAGTGTTCACATGCTGCTGTCTACACCCTGCCTTCAGAGCCAGTGATGCCTCCGTGGGTCAGACCAAAGGCCCCACTGAGGTGGTTCTTGGTGACCCAGAGTCCTCCCCACCATTGGACATAGGAGGGGGCTGACGAGGTTTAAATGGGAGTTTCTCATCCTGCACTAGTCATCGTTGTAATAATGTGCTGATAAGAAGGTCCAGAATTCTAACGATAAATGGAACATGGCAATGAAAGGGACATAAGCGTGCCAAGTTTATACATGCTTCATGCCATTGGATTATTCTCAGACGCCCGTTAGCAGACACCACCCTTCTTCCTGTTTTCTGGACGAGGTAACTGAAGCACAGCTAAGGACCGTGTGCAGATTTCCCCAGTTAGGAAGAGTCGCGTCCAAGAGTAGGAGCCAAGCATTCAGACCCCAGAGCCTGTGCCTCTGACAGCCACAGATCATTCAGCTGCCGGGTTCTGCCTCTAACTTGTGCGTGACCTTGAGGAAGCTACTTTCCCACTCTGGACATAGGTCATTAAAGTAGACGCATAAAGCCAGGGCTAAGCTTCTCAACCTTAGCATTTCTGACTTTGGCCCCAGACTATTCTTTGCGGTGGAGGCGGTCCTGTGCCGGGCACGATGTTTGCCGGCCTCCCTGGCCTCTGCCCACTAGATGCTTCCCCAACACCCTCCTCGACCGTAATAATGGCGCATGTCTCCAGACGTCTCCAAACATCTCTCGTCTGGGGGCAAAAATCTCCTCTGGTTGAGAACCACTGGGAAGTAACCCATCAGGACTTGCCGAACGTAGAATATTCTGGTATTTCCTTGGCTTCAAGTTAGAAAATTGCTTTACATTCAAGAAGCTCCCTAGGCAGGCAAGAGTTCAAATGCAATGTGCAAGCTAACCAGTCTTATAAATTAGCACAAACATATGTCAACGGTAATTAATTAAATACCTCTGTTGCATCACTAATAGCACCAGCCGGGGACAGTATTACCATTTCTCAGCTTCACGTCGCGAGAGGTAGAAGAGTAAACAGTTTGTTTTTGTTTAGGGGGTTAAACAAAAGCTGTTCATTTTTACTTTGAAGGAGAGAAGGAGCCACCACTCCCCCCACCAAAATGGACACACAGCCTTCTTACTCTCCATTCCTGCCACTTTCTGCGATTTTCCCAGGGAGCCAGTTTCCAGGCAGTGGACGAAGGGACTGGTCCTCAGTGTTGGCTTCTCCTGCTCCGTCTCCGTGTGAGAGTTTGTTTGCCCCTGAGTTCAGGCTTCCCCATCATGTTATTCCGTAGGCACTCTCCAGCCCCGTGCTTCTAAGCGGTACGTTGATGCCATTTTCTTATCATCTGACCTTATCCTCCACTTAAATCAGTGTTGGTTTTCGTTTGTTTGCTTATTTAGTTTTTATTTTTTTATTTTTTGGAGTGTTTTGAAGTTCTGTTTTATTTCGCTTTGTTTGGTTTGGTACCAACAGAAGTCACGAAAAACATAGACAAATATCTGAGTCTGTATTCCAAGTCTTCTCACAACTCGTGTGCTTCTGGGCAAGTGGCGTAATGTCTCAGCCTCCGTTTCCTCTCATCTGTAAGAGGGGGATAGGAACACTGATCTCATGGATGGCCATAGAGATTAAATTAGACCGTATCTATTCGGCGCCTCGACAGTGCCAGGCAGGTCCGAGTGGTGCCCTTCTGCCAACGTGGTTAGCCAACAGGCAACTACGTGGCTTTGAAATCTTCCCTTAGTTTCTGGCTGTCACTGTTGAAAAACAGTGTTAACGTGCACAAGATGGTTTAAATCCACACTAAGAGAAGGAAGAGGTGGAATAATCAGCCCCTGAATAATGAGCGTCTGACTACATACAATTGCTTTGGGAAGCACAGCTCCGAAGGCTGAGTCCACGCTGGCTTTAAGCAGAAAGATGTATCCTTCCGACTCGAGCTCAGAATGGGAAGCTCCATCACACACACACTTCGTCAGGCTGCAAAATCAGATCCCCTGGGCCACCACCGTCCCGAATCCGTGGAAAGAGCCGATGTGGTATTCCATAGCATTACGTTTGAGGAGCTTAGTGTAAGGAGCAAATCTCTGGCCTCCATTATAATGCTTAATGATCAGCCCTTTGGCCAATGACACCCCCCTCCCCCCGTTCTCACCTCCTGTGTCAGTTAGTTTTCACTAGGTTATGCTGTGTAACAAGAAACCCCCAAATCTCAGTGGCTTACAGCAATTCGGTTTTTACGGTCTCCTTATCCGCTGGTAATGCCAGGTCAGCTGCAGCTCCGTTCCACACGCCTTCTCTTCCCAGGACCCAGGATGCAGGAACAGCCCCTGTCAAAGCTCAGTGACAGTCATGGGGCAACGGGAAGGAGCAAGAGAGCTGATGGGAACCAACCATCTTAAGCTTTTGCTTGAACATGGTTCGCATTATACCTCCAGGTCTGCCACTGGCCAAAGCGAGTCATATGGATGAACCTAACATCAGTGGGTCAGAAGAGTATAACCCTCTGACAGGAAGAACTGCCGAATATTTGGAAATATGCCCCCAAATTGCAGAAAGTGATAGATTATGCTGTAAGCATTCCCAGGCCTTCTCTGATTTTAAACTAATTTTCAATTTTTATTTTTATTTTTTTAATATATTTTTTTAACATTTATTTATTTTTGAGAGATAGAGACAGAGCATGAGCAGGGGAAGAGCAGAGAGAGAGGGAGACACAGAATCCGAAGCAGGCTCCAGGCTCTGAGCTGTCATCACAGAGCCCGATGTGGGGCTTGAACTCACAGACCGGGAGATCATGACCTGAGCTGAAGTCGGCCGTTTAACTGACTGAGCCACCTAGGTGCCCCTAATTTTCGATTTTTAGAAGACAGACTAAGTCAAAGCCTTTAAGAAAAATTCACTAGTTTATTTTTAAAATTCCAGTATAATTAACACACCATATTATATTAGTTTCACATGTACGACCTATATGAGTCAACAATTCCATGCATTACTCAGTGCTCATCATGTTAAGTGTCCTCTTAATCCCTTTCACCCATTTCCTCCTCTGACCTCACCTCTGGCAACCATCAGTTTGTTCTCTATAAATAAGAGTCTGTTTCTTGCTTTGTCTCTTTTTTCCTTGTACTTTGTGTTTTTTAATATTCCACATATGAGTGAAATCATATGGTATTTGTCTTTCTCTGACTGACTTATTTCACTCAGCATTATGCTCTCTAAATCCATCCATGTTGTTGCAAATGGCAAGATCTCATTCTTTTTATGGCCGAGTAATATTCCATTGTGTGTATATATACTGCATCTTCGTTATCCATTCATCTGTCGATGGACACTTGGAATGCTTCTATATCTTAGCAATTGTAAATAATGCTGCCATAAGCATAGGGGAGCATATATCTTTTCAAATTAGTGTTTGCATATTCTTTGGATAAATACCCAATAGTGGAACTACTGGATTATATGGTAATTCTATTTTTAATTTTTGGAGGAACCACCATAGTGTTTCTTACTCTGCCTGCACCAGTTTGCATTCCCCCCAACAGGAACCCTCTTCCTTTCTCTTCCCATCCTTCCTAACACTTTCGTCCTTGCTACCAAACACACTTTGTGTTTTTGATTTTAGCCATTCTGAAAGGTGTGAAGTAATAGCTTCCTGCAGTTTTGAATTGCATTTCTCTGGTGATGCGTGATGTTGAGCATCTTTTCATGTGTCTGTTGGCCTTCTGGATGTCTTCTCTGGAGAAATGTCTGTTCATGTCTTCTGCCCATTTTTTAATTGCATTATTTGTTTTTTGATACTGAGTTGCATAAGTTCTTTATATATTTTGGATAGTAACCCCTTGCCAGATGTATCATTTGCAAACATCTCCCATTCGGCGAGTTGTCTTTTTGTTTTTTTAAATTTTTTCCCCTCTGTGCTAAAGGTTTTTGTTTTGGTGTAATCCCAGTAGTTTACATTTGCTTTTGTTTCCCTTGCATAAATATATGTAGAAAAAAATGTTTCTACCTACAGCTTGTCAAAGAGATTACTGCTTATGTTTTCTTTTTATGGAATTTTATGGTTTCAGGTCTCACATTTAGGTCTTTAATTCCATTTTGAGCTTATTTTTGTGTAGGGTGTAAGAAAGTTGTCCAGCTTCATTCTTTTGCATGTAGCTGTCCAGTTTTCCAACACCATTTGTTGAAGAGACTTTTCCCCGTTGCATACTCCTGCCTCCTTTGTTGTAGATTAATTGATCATATAATTGTGGGTGCATCTCTGGGTTTTCTGTTCTGTTCCATTGACCTGTGCGTCTGTTTTTGTGCCAGTGCCATACTGTTTTGATCACTACAGCCTTGTAATATAACTTGATGTCTGGAATTGTGACACGTCCAGTTTTCTTCTTCCTTTTAAAGATTGCTTTGGCTCTTTGGGGTCTTTTGTGGTTCCATACAAACTTTAGCATTATTTGTTCTAGTTCTATAAAAAGTGCTATGGTATTTTGATAGGGGTTTCATTAAATCTGTACATTGCTCTGGATAGTATGGACATTTTAACAATATTTGTTCTCTTAGACCATAAGCAAGGGATATCATTCCATTTGATTTTGTCTTCTTCAATTTCTTTCATAATTGTGTTTTATAGTTTTCAGAGTACAAATCGCCTACCTCTTTGGTTTATTCCCAGGTATGTTATTATTTTTGGTGCAATTGTAAATGGAATTGTTTTCTTAATTTCTCTTTATGCTACTTCATTATTAGTATATAGAAATACAACAGACTTCCGTATATTGCTTTTGTATCCTGCACAAGTCAAAGGCTTCTTATACACACAATGAGAGTTCCAAAGCTCAAAGTTCCCCTTAAATGTTCTTAGGGTCTGTGGACTCCAACGAGGCTTGTCCAACAGATTTCCAACAGATACTAGTCAATCCCTAAATATACTTTGTTAGAGCAGGAATCCATTTACGAGAACAGTAATCCGTGGTAAAATATCCCTTTCAGGCATCTTTGTGGCTTTTAGGTACTTTCAGCTGAAGGAGGTCGCAATTCCTTTCTAAAATTGCTATGGCTATGATAGACCTCCCATTGATAAAAGATGGAAGGACGTATACAGAATGTAGGATATGCATCCACACGGGGAGGGACGGGCTCCGAGGGAATACAGAAATGCTGTCACCAGCTGGAAAGTATGATGGAGAGCCAAAGCTCCAAGTGTGTGAGAAACATCAGCTCTTCCATTGGTTTCTAAGGTTTCTTTCGCATCTAAAATGTTACTGATTTACTTTCAGAAACCACCTCCTCCATCCAGACTTCAAACCACTTCCAACATCTTTTTCTAAGTATGATCCCTTCATACCGCTCACCCTCTCCACCACCACTTGGAAGGAAGCTTTCAAACTGTCCTTCATCAATGTTCCATTTAAACTTCAGACCCTTTTCTTCCTGTCCACCAGCACCCACTCCGAATGCTGTCACCCGCATTCCTAGTCATCTGATATCCCACTTTTCCCCCATGAGTTTTCCTTGGAAAACTTCGTGGTCCTTGGACGTCTAAGCAAGCATTTCATACTGTTCTTCCAGCAGCAGTCTGAGTGTTTACGTTGAGACGTGTGTCCATTAAAGGAAAAGGGCGCACCGTCTTCCTTGTCGTCACCAGTAACTGTCATGTCAGCTGTTTATCGAGTCCCCTGCGATGTTCTAGGCTCCGTTCATGATTTCCATTTATTATATCTACTGTTGAGTACAGGGGAAAATATATTATTACCCCAGTTGAAGAGAGGAGTCAGCGGAGGCTCAGAAACGTGAAGCAACTTGCCCAAGTTCACAGACGCTGACAATCGGCAGAGCAGGAATTCAAACTTGAGTTCTGCCCGACCTCACGATCCAGGCCTTCCTGCTACACCGCGCTTCCTTCCACCTTAATACTTTATGGAAAAGCGTTATGAAAGGCACGCCGCCCTGGGCCTGAACAATGCTCATTAAGGAGAACTCGCTCCTACCTTGTTTTTTCTGCACACTTCGATTCATTCAACAGACTCAAGAACGGAACGGGAGACACTTATTCCTCTGCAGACAATAAATCATTGGCTTTTTATCTGTCACCGGCTCGATTTTCCAAAGATTTGTTTTCGTCCGTTTAATGAATTATTGGATCACCTGGAAATTGCTCAGAATTAACCTGTGGCTGACATTAACGGGCCTGCAACACAAGTGTCGAGCTCTCTCTAACCAGTCCAATCCATCCTTCTGCGAGGGGGCCGACTGCCTGGCACGCGGAGATCCGTTTACTTGGCTGCTGCGTCTGCCTATTTCTGCGGACGTGGCGAGCAGGCACCAGAGGAGCCCGCGAGGAGCCCGCCTGCCACCTGCTGCTTCCACCCTGCCTGCGCCGGCAGGAGGTGGGAACCCTAATAAATCCCTTGAGGAATTCCCACAGGATCCCCTAGTTCTTTGAGGAGCCAGGCTTCTTTGGGCAAGGGCTGGGCTTCTTTGTTAGGATCCAGTCTACATCCCCAACTACCCTCGAGCCCTCTTTAGCCCGGTTCCAAGTATTTCCCTAACCCAGCCGGTTTTCTCCACCTCCCCCGTCAGCAGCCTAGTCAAGCTGCGGATACTCGATGCCTGAGTTGATACAAAGCACAACATCCTCAATCTCCTGTCCCCACCTCCGCCCTCCAGTAACTTCCTCTCCACAAAGCGATCATTTTATATCATATAATCCAATCCACTCTGTGTAACATTCCCAGGGGTTTCCCACTGTGTTTGGAATAAGGCCCCACAAGAGCGTCCGTGACCCCGCTCTGCCTCCCTTCCAGCACACCTAGGACCTCGCCCTGAGCTCTCACTTGGCCCCAGTCACTTTGGCCCTCGGCCCTCCCACATTCCACACCCGTATTTTGGTCTGTTTTGCTCACAGCTGTATTCGCAGGACCTATGACAGAGCTTGACACGCAGCAAGTACTTCCTCTACCGGCTTAATTCATCTATCGGTTATTTTCAAGGTCCTAAGAGCACTGTAGAGAATGAGGTGATGGAGGGCTTCTGATGGCTCATGAGTGGTTTCATGGCCAAGGTCAGCTCAAAGGAAGTCCCGGCTCACTGGGCTCCCCTACCACCTCCCTTCACGCTCACACTCTAGACTGTCTCTCTGTCTCTAGAGACAACTCTCTCTAGACCAGAAATTGGCACACTTTTTTTTTTTTCTGCACGTGGCCAGAGAGTGAGTATTTGCAGGCCACTCAGTCTTTGCCTCACCTGCTCAGTTCTGTTGTTGTAATGTAGGAACGATCCTAGACAATACGTAAATGAATAGCCTCGTGTGTCAGTATCTTTTCCTGCCTGCAGTAGGCTGGATTGGCCCAGTGGCTGTAGCTTGGTGCAGCTTGCTTAAACGCTAAGTTCCTTGGGGAACCCTAATACACGGCTGGCCACCATTCAGAGTCAGTTGGAGAAGGTCCAATATGATGGAGGCGAGAATTCACCCCGTGATGTGGAAATCAAGAAAGCCGTCTTCATAGCCTTCCATTTCTGGGACCAGCCTTTCACATCTTGACTATTAGAATCAAGTCTGTCTTCCACAGTGGCCCGCCCCAACCACAAGCTGTGCAGCTCTGGACAAGTTACCGAATTGTTTTCAGTCTTTCTCCTCTACAATGGGATGAACTAATCTCTTAGGGGTCTTTGAAAGAGCAAAGGAGATAACCTAAATGATTTCAGATGAAGTGAGAATCGCCTTCCCCTCCTCCCCCACATGTGCACACGTACACACACACACACACACACACACGCATGTAGGCGGGTGCAAAAATAGTTGTGATTGTCACTGTTTAGTTAACAACCTGGCTTTTGTCCTCCTGAGTGATGTGTACAATCTAGAGACACAGCTGAATTCCTCGGGACCATGGAAGACATTTCTTTTGTGATGCTTTAGGGGAAAAGGAGAAAGATGAGGCAACTGGTAAGGAGAGAAGATTTGGTTGGAAAAAAGCAGGTGTTTGAGGGAGGGAATTCCATCCTGTATGTGGTGTCTGATTGTAAAATCGCTTTCCCTTTACTACCCCTGGGATTCCAGCTAAACGTCCTTTTCTTGTTACTGCACTGGGGAGGGAGGGTTGGATCTATTTGTTTTCAGGAGGGGCAAATCTACAGAAAAGCTCAACCTGACTTCTTTTAGGCATGAGCTGAGAACAAGTGATTCCCTGGCCTGGCACGCGCTGGGTTCAGTAAATGCTGGTTAGTTCCATTCTCATCGCCCCTTCATCATTTCATCTTGACAAAAAAAAAAAAATTCATATAATTCAGACTCGGTGCCAAAAATCTGCAAGTCTCAAGTACTGGATGTTTGTAGAAGGAAGAGAGTAATTCAAATGAGGCTTGCCCGGTAGAGATCCCTCAAGGATACCTCAGAATGGCTTGCAATTAGCATCCTCATTCTTAATATATAAATGGATGCTTCTAAAGTGCTGAAGTGTGCTTGAAAGCAATTTGATTATCAGTAGTCAAAGCATTCTTTTTGCAACCTTTCCTCCACACATTCACACTGTCTATGGGGAAGAGTTTCCAAAAGGTGGAGGGAACTAGAGACCAGCCCTTGCCAGAACTGTCACAAATTACAAACAAACAGTAGTCCTAGCGTAGTGCTCCCTGAGAAAGAGAGCTCAGCTTTGAGTCCTGGGAGAGAGAACTTAACCAGGTTCCCGTTGTCATCTTCCCATATGTGAATTACATGATCTTGAGTAAATCGCTTATTCTCTCTGTGTTTCAGAATTCTAAGAAATTGGAAAATATCCTGTGCTCATGGATTGGAGGATTTAATATTGTTAGCATGTCAATATAGCCTAAAGTGATGTATGGATTTTCCTGGCATTTTCTCGCGTCAGAACTGCGATTCAATTCCTGGGTGAAGGTGCTCTAAAAAGCTCTTACTCTTATTTTTCGTCCTCCCATAATTCTGGAGATATGCAAACACACACACACCATTTATTTATTTTTTTCGCTAGTGCTTTGGTATCATATAGAAGAATCTTGCTAAATCCAAGATCGTGAAAATGTACCCTTGTGTTTTCTTCCAAGAGTTTTATGGTTTGGGCTCTTCTGTTTAGATCATCAATCTATTTTGACTTAATTTTTCTCTAAGGTGTGAGGTCAGGGTGTCCACCTCCAGCCTTCTGCATGTGGAAATCCACTTGTCCCAGTACCAATTGTCAAAGAGACTATTCTTTCCCCACTGAATGGACATGGCACCCTTGTCAAAAATCAATTGGCCGTAGATATATGGGTTTGTTTCTGGACTCTCACTTCTATTCCACCGGTTTATATGTCTGTCTTTATGCCAGTACCACACCGTTTTAATTACTGTAGCTTGGCAGTAAGTTTTGAAATGGGCAAATACGAGTACTCCAACATTGTTCTTTTTCACGACTGTTTTGGCTATTCGGGGCCCCTTGCAATTCCATATGAATCTGAGTAATAACTTTTTCATTTCTGCAAAAAAAGGCCATTAAGATCCGACAGGCTATTAAAAACAGATTTGTTAGGCCATTGAATTTTTGGCTCACTTTTTGTATGTCGACATCTTACCAATATTAAATCTTCCAATCTGTGAACACAGGATGTGTTGCCATTTATTTAGGTATTCTGTACTTTCTCTCAACAATATTTTTTTTTAGTTTTCAGTGTATTCTCCTTCTTCCATCCTTTGTCAAATCTGTTTCCAGGTATTTTATTCTTTTAGATGCTATTGTAAATGGGATTGCTTTCTTAATTTCCTGCTGGGGTTATTCGTTGCAGGGATGTGGATACAACGTGTGTCCGTCTTGTCCCCTCCTGCAACTTGGCTGACTTTGTTCATTAGCTCTATTAGCTTTCTTTCAGATTCTTTGGGATTTTCCATGTATTAGATCATGTCGTCCATGAACAGAGGTAATTTTCCTTCTTTTCCAGTTTAGATGCCCCTCAATTATTTTTCTTGTCTAATTGCTCTGGCTGGAACTTCTGATACAATGTTAAATACCAGTGGGGAAAACAGGCATCCTTATTTTGTTAGTAGTTTTAGGGGAAGAGCATTCAGACTTTCACCACTGAGTATGATGCTAGCTGTGCATTTTTGTGTTAAGGGCGTTCCCTTCTGTTGCTTGTTCCCTGAGATTTTTTATCATTAATGTGTGTTGTGTTGGATTTTATCAAATGCCTTTTCCTCATCATTTGAGATGATTATATATTTTTCTTCATTCAACTAATCTGATGTATGACACTGATTCATTTTCTTATGTTGAATCACCCTTGCATTCCTGGGATGAATCCCTCTTGGCCATGGCATAAAATCCTTGTTAATATGCTGTTGGGTTCTATTTGCTAACATTTATGGATTTAAAATAACACCTGTAATGAAAAGCAAATACTTGACAATTCTTTTGCAACCATAATGTAATGAACAGTAGTCCTCTCTCTCCTGTCTGCCTGTAACTAACTTACCTCCCTAGTACAAGCACTAGATTTGTACTTTGATGATATGTTTGCTGTATAGAGGGCAGTTTAGTAAAATAGCTGATCTTTTACGTCCATGTGTGTGTGTGTGTGTGTACTTGAAGCAGCATAGCATAGCAGTCAGCTAGGGGCTTTGGCGTCAGAAAGATCTGTGCTCAACTGCCGGTTCCGTCACATACCACCCTTAGGAACCTGGACAGTCTTTTAGCATCACCGAGCTTCACTTTCATCACAAGAATATTTAATCCCTAGCTCTCAGAGCTGTTCAAAATGAAAAAAGCAGATGAGACATTGTATGCAAAACACAACACAGTGCCTAGCATAAAACAAAGTCTCAATAAAAAAAAAAAAGCAGCTCACTTATCAGGATTATTTAGATTTAACAAATTGTAATTATGTTTTGTTTGAGTATTTTCTCCCCGGGAAGTTAGTTTTGTTCAGAAAAACTAACACGACCTTCTGATGGAGGCTATGATCACATCTCCCAGCCAGATGTACTGTGGAAACAGTTCCCATAAGGCGATCAGATGTGTCCACAGTGAAGACGGCGGGTGTGGACATCTCACCCGGATGCTAGGTGCGGAGCCGCAGCCTCAGTGATCTTCCTTGCGGTCCTGCTTTTTCAGGGTCGTGGGGGTTCCGCCTCATCCAGCCTGGCCCTCCCAGAGTGATCTTCCTGGGCCGAGCGAAGGGTGCAATTCCCCTTTCAGCCACCAGGTGGCAGATGACCATTCCCAGGAAGGAAGTTCAGCTGAGCGAGGCCCTGAACCTGAGCCTATTGGAATTTGAGCCACAGCCTAAAGCTGAGGCCTAATTACGACTCAGTAGAAGAGAAAGGCTAATCCTGGTGCTTCCTTTGTTTCTCTGCTTTTTCTCAAGAAAATGGCGCTTTGTTGAGAGCAGACTCACCTTCCGCCATCCAATTCCAGGAGAGGTGCAGCAAGCGTAAAAGTGAAGTATGCTCCAAGAATCGCTGTGAGGGGTTCAGAGTAAGGCAGGATCGCAACACCGACGAGACTTCCTGAGGGCGCCCCGGCAGATAGGGGCGGTGAGAGTCCATGAGAGAAGGCAGGCCAAGTGTGGGCAGCAGTCTGCCCTCAGATCCAGGCTCGCTATCAGAAAAAAACAGGGGCAACAACTGTTCTAAAAAAGGAAGTTTATTGAAAATAATTTTTGTAAAGTTTTTTTTTTCCTATCGGAATATTAAGGGGTCAAAAATTTACAACCTACCGATGCAGACTAAGATACCATTTTTTAAACATGCAGATGGAGGGGAAGATCTTTTTATCTTTTCCCTTCACCTCTGGTGCCACTCCAGAGAACCTTAAGTATTGTAACAACAGATTTCCTCCCGCGGCATTTGGACCTGCATTTTGCTGGGTAGTGAGGAAGGCTTCAGGGCCCAAAGGAGTTTCCTAATGGGATTTCAGGTCCCACCACCAGCCATGCCAGACTCTGATGCCTCCTCATGACACGGACTCCTGGAACAGGGGTCTTACCCCTTCATGTGCCAACCACCCCTTCTGCAGCGCGCGGTCACCCGCTGGCTCCTTCTAACAATGCTGTTTTTAAATGCGTAAAATACACTACATCGCATTACAAAAGAAGCCTGTAATTTGATACTAGCAATGATTTCTGTAAGTGAAAAGTCACAGATATTACTATACTATAGTCATTTTTGTTTCTATTCATAATCGACTGACATGCTCAGTGTTAAGTGGAACTTTGCGAAAACCAGTAAGCAAAATTTTCTCACCCAACGCACGGACTCCTGAATTCTAGCCACAGCGATTCCGGGTCGGTGGGTCTCAGGTGAAGAACAAAAACATGTTATGGCTGCCACCTTCGGCGTCCTGAGCAGTGAGCTTTTGTTGTTTATTTCAGCAACAGACCTTCCATTATGCCCCCCTTGGAATCTAAGTGAATTGATTCAGAACACATAGCTTATCACCTTTTTTTAAATTATGAGACTGAGAAAAACTACCAGCGCACCTGATGTTGAGGGAAAAATCCATCTAATTGGTATCGAATGGTATCAACAGCTAATTTTTTTAACGCGGCAATTCTACATAGAGCAAATTGGTTTAGATGATCAATGGAAAACAATACTGTTTCAGGGCTTAATGAGAACAATTCTTCCTTTCCTTAAAAAGTTCTCACTTCGTGGCCAGATTCATATGCCGCTTATCAATTGCCACATTGCTTTTCATCAAAAAAGTTAAAAAGAAAAAGGAAGAAACTTTCCTGAAAACGTTTAGCCCTGCGGATGTTAGTGTGTGTGTGCAAAGGTGTGAACATGTGTGCATACGTGCGCCTTATATCCCAGACTTGTGATACTGAGATGCATAGTTCCATACCTGATAGAGAAAGGCTTCTCAGATTGTTTCCAAAACAGCTAAAAGAGGTGGAACTTGAGAAGGCAAGAGAGCAGAGAGATTCCTCACTCGTGCCTGATTCCCCTGAAACAAGTTTCTCTATTTATCTTCCTTCATCACACCATCACCGTGACTTCCTTCTGTCAGGGGTTCTGCCCTCAGAACACTTTCCCCAGTTTGAAGGATCAAAAAAAAAAAAAAAATTAAGAGTTGTAGTGTGTTCTTGTTTTGACTTTTCCCTGCCTACGATTCCTTACTGCTTTTCAAAGCAGAGTCCTGAGTACAGTTACTTCCTCCTTATCTGCAGCACCTCCCCAGTGCAAAGACTTTGTCTTAAAATAATCCCTGTAGAGTGAGTTACTTAATGGCTTGGCAAAGTCAGGGCATATCAGAACCACCTGGCATAAGGTCGGGCTATGGTCATTTCGGTACAAAACCAAGCCAAAAGTTTGAGTGGGTCAAGACAGCCACTTCTAGGTAGAGAAAAAGGAAATGAACCCCCTTTGAGAGTGAAGAATCCATGCCTCTCCTCATTGAGGCCGTCGGTGTCTTTCCTTGATAGCTTCCAGGACTGTCTACACAGAGCGCTGAGAGCTTAGTCGAACTTAGACCAAGAAATTTCAGGTCTTTATGGATGCTTGTCTCACATGTGTCTACACTCGTGTGTGCATCTCCATGTTTGTGTCTTGTATGTGTTTGATTCAGCATGTCTGTGTGTTTATGTCTGCATGTGTGTCAATGTTTGTATGGCATGTGTGCTAATGTGTGTTGTGGGTTGAACAACATGGCAGGCCTTGCACTGGGCTGCACTCCACGATTACACTGTGTATGCTACTTAACAGATGCCACCGAGGAAAAGCCAGTCGTTGTTACTATATCCAAGGGCCCTAGATTCTGAGAAACTCCCCGAGAAGGAAAACAGAAACCCTGAACCTGTGGCATCTCCTGACACCCCATTTCAATGAGCAAAAGGGGAAGAGTTGAGCTAAAATTAAGAACTGCTCTTGTACCATTCTACCAAGCAATGTACTATTCTAGCAAACAATGGAGTTCAGTGGAAACTTGGGATGGATTTTTAAGATAAACGTGAGACATTTCGTTGCGTGAATGAGCATAGTAAGGGGAAGTATTAGAGACATAGATAGCAAGGCTGATTGCTACCAGGCTGGGGAGGGTCTCGAATGCAAAAGTCAAGGCAAATGACCTTGGGGAAGCCATCAGTGGCTCTGGCCAAAGTGAAGGTGTGGCACAATGAAGGGCAGCTGTGCCATCCCCAGGGTGCTCCTAGCATTGGCCTTAGTCCCCGGGTCTTCCTCACAGACCAGTGTGGGCGTATTCTAGCAGGTATATAGTTGAGTTCCTCGTGGAAATGAAACCAAGTCACTTTAAGCCCAGCATTCCACTGACTGCCTAACTCTAGGCTCTGCTATGCTTTCATCTTTTGAATTGCCTAAATGCACATTTTTTTATATGTTTATTTATTTTTGAGAGAGGCAGAGAGACAGAGCATGAGCAGGTGAGGAGCAGAGAGAGAGGGAGACACAGAATTCGAAGCAGGCTCCAGGCTCTGAGCTGTCGGCACAGAGCCCGACGCGGGGCTTGAACTCACGACCCATGAGATCATGACCTGCGCCGAAGTCGGACGCTTAACCAACTGAGTCACCTCGGGCGCCCCCTAAATGCCCATTCTTATCTATTTATTAATTCATTTAACAAATGTATATTAAGGGCCTACTGTGTTAGAGGCTTTGTCCCTGGCACCGGGGACTGAGCAGTGAACAGAGCAAACCACAGCCTGTCCTCACGGAGCATTCCATCTAGTCAGGAGATGGACAAAGCGTACATTAAACCAGTAACTTATGTACCTCATTAGGCAGGAATACGTGCTTAGGAGAATAAACCATGGCGAAGGAGACAGGGGAGTTAGGAAGCAGTGGGCCATTTAGAACTTTTAGGTAGAGCCGTCAGGGAAGGTGGTGTTCAAGGTGAGACTAAGGACACGGGGCTCAAGCAGGTGTCTTGAGAAATAGAGTTTTAAGCAGAGAAAACAGCACATTCAAAGGCCCTGAGGTAGGTGCTTATCTGCCTGCATGGTCCAGGGATTCTGAAGAGGCCAGTGTGGCTGGAGCGGAGCGAATCGGGGCAAGATCTAGCCAGAGAGGGGATGGAGGTCATACTCGAGACATTGACTCAATCTGAATTCCGGAAAGAGTGAGCTGTGGGAGGTCAGAAGCAAAGCTAGCGTTCTTCAAAACAGCATCTGGACCCGCACCCACAAATGAAGCCACAGTTGCTGGTATGTTTTAGAAAGATGCTCCGAGCCAACCGTGGGCTGCAGTAACACTGGCAAGCTGTGGCGGGAAGCTGGGGTCCCGATTTCATTTCCAGACGGCCTGGTTGCAGTCTCTCTTCACACTGGAGGCTCCAAGGTCTGTGTTCCGGCATCTGAAAGCCTTTTCTCTCCAGAGAATGGACTTGTCCCCCACCATCTGTTGAGTCCACCAGGCACTGAGAAACCAGAGGGGATGACCAAAAATATCCAGGCTCTGTTTTCAAACCATCAGACCCAGGCTCCCTTTTATCCTGCTCTCGTTCCGTCTTCTTTTCAAACACATCTGGATTTCAAAGCAAATCGAAGCCACGTGTAACCAATGAATCACAGACACTGGAACCGCTGGGTGGGTTTGACACAATCCATTTAGTATTTCAACTCGTTCCGTTCCAGTCTCTCTTCCCCCTTCCCTTCCTTACCTTTTGTTTTTCCCTCTTCTTCTCTCTCTTCTAAATATTCTCCTTATATGCTGAGACAAAAGGGTTTTTGTTTTTGTTTTGTTTTTGCCTAACCAGGCACTTTGCCTGCAGAGACCGGAGCCCTTCCTCCCTCTTCTCAGGGACGCCCCTTGGTGCCTCCCCTGGACTCAGCCCTCTGCGGCTTCTTGTTCCGCCAGCTCGCTCCCGTGCCAGGAGGCAGACATCCCTCCGCGTCCCTCACCCTTCCAGGCCTGTCTCTGCGGGAGCACCCACACGGAAGAGACTAAGTGGGGTCATCGCCTCTTCCTCTAGAAGGAGTTGTAATTCGGCAGAGGGTATTTTTATCACCGTTCTGCAAATTGCCTCAAAAGGAACGCCACTTAAAGAAGAGGCCGTTTGTTAATAAGGCGGCATGGAGCAGGCTAATTCCAGTCACGACTTGCCTGCCATGCTCAACTGCTATTTGAAGAGAAATAATTCTTGCTTTGGAAGTGTATTTGGCATGGTGTCTATAACAAGCATCAAGAAACCCTGATTCAGTCCAGTTTGGCATTACTTGAGAGAACTCCGGCTTGAAAAGATCCCGGAGCAGCTATGGGTTTGGCCTCCTCCAACTTGAGGGGTGAGATTTGACGGGGAGCAAAAAGTTGTCCTCACCAAAAATACCTCCTTTGCCTTCCCCACTCCCACACTGATTCTCTGCGCTCGTCACTCTCAGAGGGCAAGTGTGTCCACGTCTCGTGTGTGTTTCCCGTTAAAACCCTTGCACGTCTTTACCGGTGAGACGCTAAGTACTCCACTTAGAACCTTCCGCCTGGTCCTGCCCTTCCAGAGCTTATCCAGGCTGGAGCGAATCAGGCGTCATCTGCAGCGAGCGGAGGCCAGGAGTCGGCTTAGCTCATCGCTGCCGTTGCCTCGCGCAGCCACGTGGTGTCGCTGTTGAAGACTGGTTCTGCCGAGCGCGGAGACGCTCCACTTGGTAACCTAAATCCCATCAGAAGCCGCAGTGGTTCCCGAGAGTCCACAGTCCGCTTCCTTGGGGGTGGAGCCAACCGCGTTTCGTGCTCCTTTCTGTAACTTTACAACTCGCGGTCAGCCACTGTTCTCAGGAGCGCGAGCACGGTGTTAAGGTGTCTGGGTCTGTGAGAGCTTCCTGCATCAGCCAAAACGATACCCAAACATCTCTCCTCTGTGAAGAGGCTCAGGGACCGTGTTGTGGAGCTGAGCACTGTAGTTATCCCAGGTCTAGAACACAGCTAGGACTTAGCCCTTTCTTTGAAGTGATCTTATTTTAGGGTCTTGTTGCCCTTCCCTGCTCCTTTGCCATGGTCAGGGCCTCCTGGTCAACCTGGACAACTTGGTGCATAACAACCCCCCACCCTCCCCAAACACATGTATGCACACCTGAGTCATGGAAGTACCTGGGCCTAACTGGAAAACTACATGTCCCAGCATTCCTTGCAGATAGGAGGAGCCCGTGAGGTGTGAGGGGAGGCCACTGGGTGGAGCCCTTGGGAAATAGCTCCTGATCTTTTCTCCTTGCTTCCATTTGGAGGCCAGACTTGTAGAGAGAACGCCAAGAAGCTCTCTTGGACCATGAAGTACCCAGAGGGTGGAAATCATGAGATGAGGATGTTGGAGAGAAAAGGACAGGAAGATTTGGGCTTCTAGTGACCAAGGAGCTGCTAAACTATCTTTGGTATTCATCTTCTGACTCTTCTTTTAGCTGGACTTCTCAAACCTTAATACGCATGCTAATCATCTGTTAAAATGCAGATCTGGATTTAGCGGGTCTGGGGAGGCCTGGGATCCTGCAGTTTTCACACGATCCCCGATTAGGGTTGCCTGAGAAAACACAGAGCACCCAGTGAAATTTGAACTTCAGAGAAACAACAGATGAATTTTTAGGATACGTATGTTCTAAGTATAATTGCATGGGATAAACTTATACTAAAAAAAGTCTGTGTAAGTATGACCCAAATCTGGCCTACTGAGCCAACGGGTAGGCTTCCTTTTAGGTGCAGCAAAAATGCGTATTGGTTCTAAGGGCCTTAGTGTTCATAGGGCTGGTGCATGTCCAGCGTTGTTGTGTTTTTTTAGTACTGGTGCAAAGAAAAGAAACTCACCCCATCTAAGCTGGGTTTTAAAAAAAAGTCAATGGAAAAGGCATGCATGAGGGAAGCCGTTGACTCCAAGACAAGAGATCCATCATGAACAGTGGCTGGGCCTCAGCAGTTGGGGACAAATGAGTCTCTCTGCCTCTCTCTGTGGGCTTAGTTTTTTGTCCTGCCTTTGCTCCTGGCTACTCACGATGAACCAGCATGCCCTTTTATTCCCATCGAGTCCCTGAGACAGCCCCATGCTTTTGCATGACCCCAGCCGCCCCAGTCTTGGCTCTCCTGAAGTAGAAGAGGTAGTGTGGCATCCAGGCTGAAAGCACGGACTCCCGGTTCGTATGCCGGTGCTGCCCTTGTTGGTACGGCGGCGGGGGCGTCGTCATTCTCTCTGCCCACCAGCTTCCTAGTCTGTAAGACAGGGAGACAGCGGTAGCCACCTTGTAGGATTGCTGTGGGCTTGGAAGAAGGTGAAATACGCACAGGCCTTAGAACGGGGCCCGGCGCACAGTCAGCACTAAATAAATACGTGCCAGGTGTTAGGACAGCACAGCCTCTGACTCCACGTCCCCAGGCTCCGGGTCATCTCGTTTAAAGTCTCCAGAAGAGGAGGGTCTGGGTGGCTTAGCACTGCGGGCCGCCAGGGCAGGGGCCGTGAGGAGGCGAATGGTGTCTTTGGGGAAAGAAGCCAAGACCTTGGTCCTGCGGGAGCACAAAGGAGAGGCATCGGCCTTGCCTTATTTGGAAACAGCACCCCAGAGAAGTGACACCTGTCATCGTGCAGAACACAGAGGTTTCTGGCGGGGGTGGGGGGTGGGGGTGTGGGGAAAGACAAGAACATCCCAGGCCGAGAGAAGACTTTTAAGCGTAAAGAACAGAGACATGTAACCGAGCTCGATGCCCCTCTTGGAGTTTCATTAGCAGCCCTGAAGACGTGGGATAAGATGGGGTCTTTTACTGGCCAGCTGAGGAGTTCGAACTTCCTCCGCGGGCTGGGATGCCAGGCGAGAGCCAAGAAACTCCCAAGGGCCTCGATGCCCCATCGGCGGTCCGGGACTTCACTTCGAGGATGTTTCTTAGAAACCCCGTGGTGAGGCGACTCAGGACACGCCGATGTCACCGCTTTGAGCCTCGGGCTTCTCATCTGTGATATGGCGCTAAGAATAGTGTCTGCCCCGTAGAGTTGTGAGGACTAAGTAAACGATAATTTGGCAAGACCTTAGGACAATGCTCGGCAGATAGGAGTTGCTCAATAAGTGCCGATTACTGCTATTCATACTTCACCGATAATTTTGAACTTATCACAGGCATTTTTTAGGTCATTCGGGCGGCCCGCTCATAACCTGCAGGGGAATGCCCTTCAGCTGCAGTGGAATTAGAGCGCCGACGTCTGCGTGAATATTTATGATCGCCCCAGCGCTCACTAGCATGTCTTTCACTGTCATGGTTCAACGGGAAAAGAACGGACGTGGCACCGGTCCTTAAAGGCCGGCTTTGTTGCAAGCGAGGTACCAGTAGCGTCAGAGCGTGGTGTTGGAACGAAGGTATCCCAGCTTTCGTTCAGACTCAGGAAAGGGACCTGCACACAACGGAAAAGGGCCCGCATCGCGGCCGCCAACAGGGGACCACACTCACTCCGCCACACGCACTTCCGTTTTGGCAAAGTGGCCTCATCCCACGGAATCAATGTTAGTTCGACGTTTCCTGGTTCTATAGTCTGACTTCATTTTTTCTTGTAATTGATCAATTTGGCTTCACCGTTGTGTAAGAGCTACAGGCACACGGTGGTAGCGCCGAGGTGTAGGTTGGGACATAGTTAAGCCACAGTATAGCAAATGTAAGTTAGGTCACTACGCTCACCTTACGGTTTCTGTGTCCTTATTGTCGCTCACATCTGAGAATACTCGTGCCAGGAGGGAACGGGGTGACTGTGTGTTTCAGAAAGGTCCAGCCTCGGCGAGGGCCCGGATGGAAGGGTGACAGGCAAGTTCTGCTGTCTCGGCGGTGTGTGCTCTGGGAAAACTCACAACCTCGTGGACATAGCCACGCCTTTTATTTTTTTTTTACTAGATCTGCGTATTCGGAGTAGGGTAGCCGTCATGGTTTGCCGGGAGCAGGGCTGGCTCCGTGAGCAGCACTTACCGTCACAAAAGCACGTGTCTTCATGCTCTGGGATCGCAGTCTCGAAATGGTCCCCGAGGTTTTGAGCAATTCTTGCGCTTTTCGTTTTGCCTCGGGTCCTGCAGATTCCAGAGTTGGTCGTCTTTGGAGTGAGAGGGTTTTCTGGGACACGAGATGTTCGGTGCTGACACGGGGACAGGCCCAGGCACACTGTCTGGTCAGGGCCAAGGCCAGGAAGAAAGCAGGCTGCCTCAGAGGGGCCTCTGGCGGCTTTATTCCCAAGCCCCCGGCCACTCTGGCAGAGGGTTTGCTGAGCCCCCGGGTCTGGACAGTGAGCACAGCCAGGTTCCGGGTGTCAGCTCGGAGACGCAGGCTGGGAAGTTTCCCCAGGGGCGGCTCGCTGCAGGGCTGTGGATGGTGGGGGAGGTGGGGGGCGGGGGGTGGGCAGGGGTGCAGCTGGATCTCATTTGGCTGGAGTCAAGCGGGGTGGGGGAGGAGATGGTGTGGCTCTTTGAAACTTGTTGTGACACACTGAAGGAAACAGTATCTGGACACGTCTCCTGGCAGCCTCACATTTTCCAAAGCATGGGACATTCGCAGAAGCCCCCGCCCAGCTTGAGCAGTGAGAATGGCTCCTCTCTCTGCAACAAGAAACCTCCGCAAGATGAGGGCCAGGCACCTTGAAAGCAGCTCTCGAATTCAGACCAGCTCTGCACTCTGCTGTTTAATCCCGGGTCATGGGTGAGGCCAGAGGAGGAGGAAAAAAAAAAAAGTAATCCTTTAGCTTGCTCTGGCCGGAGCGAGATTCAAGGGAGCCAGAGAACGGACACGCTAGGGTCCTGGGGAGCGACCTGCGTAGAAGAAGCCTCAAGACAGATCCCTCTCTGTCACTGTGGCCACGATG
The DNA here is from genome assembly GCA_030068075.1 of Paguma larvata. NCBI lineage: Eukaryota > Metazoa > Chordata > Mammalia > Carnivora > Viverridae > Paguma > Paguma larvata. Next base: position 125,092,948 of record CM057825.1, on the reverse strand, counting down.
CGTCGCCTCTCCCCAGAAGATACTCACGCCCATTCTGTGTGAACTGGAAACCTCTGATCCTCTGAGGTTCGGTCAAAACGGTCTAAAACGGGACGGTCACCCAGTCTGGTCGGGTGCTGGAGGAAACCGTGAGAACTTCCGTCCATTACACATTATCTTCTGCTTTTTGATGGCCGTTTTGTGCACGTGCATTGTCACTTAGAGGGTATGCAGCTCAACATAGAATTTATAGGTATCCACATAACGGGGTGCTTGTTAGCTGTTTTTTGAAGGGGGCATAGTATTTGGAGACTCTTGACTCAGAGGTTCTAAGCCTTTGGAGGCAAAAACAAAAACAAAAACAAAAAAGGCCGTGAACTTCTGTCTGGGCTCCATTTTCCATCCCACAATTGAGCAGATCACGCGAGCCGGCTACGCAGGACATCAAACAGAAGTAACCAAGAGTCACACGTGATCGACGCAGGGAGACACACAGAAGGGGCCTCGCACACGTTTCTGAATACACGACGGGGGGTAGGATTTACACAGTGGTCAAGGAGTTACTGAATGGGCAGAGAACGGGAGGGTGTTGGAGGCAAAAGCAAGAGTTCGAGCAAAATTACGGGAAGAATGGTCTTTCTTCCGCTGTGGTTTCGAGAGCTCGGGTGGCGAGAATGGAGAGGGACGTTTGGACAGCAGGTGACTTGGTGTCCGGTGGGGAAAAGACGCAGGAGGAAAGGTGCTTTTCCCTAGAACAGTGCCTGGGATGCAGCAGGTGCCCCATACATGTATTTCGAATGGATGAGGAAAAGGATGCATTAAAGTCGACCTTGAGTGCCAGATCAGGACATGGGACTGGACCGTCGGCAGTGGGATGGCGCGCTCATAACCCTGGCTGACGCTCATTACCTTCGGTAGCTTTGAGGCTGGTGACGTGCTCAAATCTTCGCTTTGGGGAAAGAGGCTTATGTTGTGCGTTGGCTAGAGACGCACCGAACTCCCAACACGGCGTCTGCTCCCGCGCGGCTTCAATTCTGTTGGTGGAGACAGAGCTGGAAGAGACATGAATACATAGAAAACTAAGTAAGTACGGGCTAGGAAGGAGACAGTCAGGGTAGTATGAGATCAAATAATGACACTTGGGCACCAGCCAGGCGAAGGGAGAGGAAAAGAATATTTCTGGCAGAGGCCAAGCCCGTGCTAGCTCCCTGAGTTGAGAAGGGGTCGGCCAACTGGAAAAAGATAACACAGAACAAAACAACAACGTAACTAACGTGACTGGTGCATTGTGAGTCACATGGAGAGAGTTTAGCCAAGGTGCTCCTGGAAACAGGCAGCGGCGAGGACGGGGCGGGAGGGACGGCTTAAGAATTTTGATTCTTACCCGAAGAGCAAGAAGGAACCACTGCAGGGTCCACGTAGAGAAGTGGCAAGCTTCTATTGATGTATTTTAATAGGTGACTTTTGACGGCATGGGTCCAGATGATTTGTACCTGGAGAAAAGGCCGACACCCCCCCTTTCCCGGACAGTCATGATATACACCTGTTTGCTAGTAATAGAACTCTAGAGTAAAAGTATGTTAGCAATATTGGTTAGTGTTTTGCTTGTTTGCCGCACTTAAGAAGCAAGGTAAGTGATCCCAGAGCTCACTCAGCAGCTCAACTCAATAGCTTCTCTAGGATTCTCTTGGTCCTTTCCTTATGGTCACAGTGTGGCTGCCACAGCTCCAAGCACCACATCCTCACCCACCAGGATACAAAACAGAAAGAGAGAGAGAGGTCTTCTCCGTGTAGCTCCCCCTTTTTACCAACAGGGGGCATATCTCCCAGAAACCTCTCCGCAGATTTTCTCTCTATGGAGGTTAGGCCGCTGGCTGTGCCGTAAGGAGGCTGGAAAAGGGAGTCGTCTAGCACCGAAGGGCCACTGAGCAGGCAAACAGGAGTGCCTACCGTGAGGGGATGAAGATTGCTTCCTGATGGGATGTTTACCTTTCCCCCGTCTTTTTCGAGACTTTCTGCTTCAGGCTGTGAAAAGAAGTTCCTCTTTCCTGCGCTGGAGCCGTGCAGAAGGCAAACCATCTGGGCTGCGGAGCCATCTGGACCACCTGAAAGAAGGTGCCACAGGTGACGGTCAGGCAGTCACCAGGGAGGGCGGGAAGTGAAGAGAAGCGTGACTCAACCCCGCCTCTCACCTCTTGCCTGCATTGCACAGTTACCGCTGTGAGCACAGCCCGCTGCAGGGGAAAGAGCCACTGGTCGGGGAGTCCGGAGGCTTATATCCTAATTCAGTCCGTCCTTGACCGGCCGGCTGACCTTGGACCAGGCTGCACTTGTTTATAAATGAAGCATTGCCTCTAGAAAAATAACGTATAAAATACTAGGGCAAACATCAAACATCCCCCCTGCATGAGGACCGCATCCCACTGGGTGCTCTCCTGCAGTACCCTTCCCCTGCTTTGGACTACAGTTTCGAGTTCGGCACTTATGATCCCTTGACTCTGAGCCTTCCTAGGACATAGTTGTGTCCTTAGACAATGCGTGGTACTGTTTCGTGTGTGTCTGAAACTTGGCGTAAGGTGGTGTTTGACGAACGCATTCTCTGACAGTTGATTTTTTTCGTTCAGTTTGTTGTTCTCTTCCGCATTATAGGTGAGGTGTATACTTCTGGCTGATCCGCGTACCGTTGCGGCACTTAAGTGTTCTGGTTTATCTGTCCTCTCTGCCACTGAGAGACATTTGGCATCGTCACCATTTGCTGTTACTGTTCCAGCCGGGTGTTTTTGCGTACCTTTCCCCGTGCACGTGTGTGCGGTTTCTCCAGAGTGTACGGGGCGGGGGTGGGTGGGGGGGGAATCGCTGGGTAGGGGGGGAGAGCACGCGGTTTAGAGCCACACCCCCCGGGACTGGATCCTCATTCGGCCTCGTACCAGCCGCACAAGCACGGCCGGCCGGTCCTCCACCCTCCCTCCCTCCCCTGGTTCTGCATCTGCACCGATGAGGTTGTCATGAGAAGCATTGTGAAAATCACATCAAATCAATGCCCGACGGAGCCCGGGCACAATAGGTTTGCAGTCGGTGGTGTCAGCCTGCCTTCCCCTTTGTTCTTCTGTACTCTGTTTGTAAAATGGCGATTTGGGGCACCCGGTGGCTTGGTCAGTTGGGTGTCTGACTCTCGATTTCAGCTCAGGTCATGATCTCACGGTCGAGGGATCGGGCCCCATGTCAGGCTCTCTGCTGACAGTGCGGAGCCTGCTTGGGATTCTCTCTCTCTCCCTTTCTCTCTCTGCTCCTCCCCGACTTGTGCTCTCCTTCTCTCCCAAAATAAATAAGTAAATATTTTTAAAAACTTTTTAAAAAGTGGTGATTATATCTCTCAGCTTGCTAACCACCCAGGATCAAAGGGGATAAGGTAATAGGTAATACTTTTGGAAATTTCTGTCCTCATAAGACAAAAACCTTCAAATATCAGCCATATCACACAAGTCAATGTAATATAGAAAAGTGCTTCGCAAGTGGAAAACCGGCCTCTTTCATTCATTCATTCATTCATCAGACATTTTTTTCAGACATTTTTTGGGGCATGCCGCACACCAGGCACCGGGTCATCAGAGATAGACACAGACACGGATGTGGACGTCACCTTCATGCAAACTGTAGAGAACCTACAGAGAAAGGTAGTGGACAGTTAGCACACAAGTAAGTGCAAAATGTGGTGAGAGGAAGGAAAGTAACAGCTAATAAGAGGAGCCAGGAATCATCTGAGCCCTTCCTGGGCGCCCCGCACTGAAGCTAATTCTCACAACAACCCTGTGAGGCTGATACTCTTATTGCCCGGCTCAGAATCCTGGCGGCAGGCGGGTGGCCACTCCAGGGGTAACGGCAGGAAGTGGAGGAAAGGGGATATTTACATGGCGTGGGCAGGGCTACGGGCAGGGGACCCGAGGCCCCAGAGGCCAACAAGTCCCATCAGTGCTGAAGAAGCACCATGAGGGGAGCGGGGAGCAGTTCCTCGAAGTTAGGACCCGGAGGGAAGGGGCGGGAGCCACCAGCCGCCAGGCAGTGAGCCGGGTGGCTGAATAGCCTGATCTCGTCCCGGCCTGCCCCTCACTGACTGCATCCAACCAGAGGACACGAGGACACCGTGGACCAGGCCAGTGGAGCCTGGAGGAGTGTGGAGAAGAGTGCAAACAGGGACTGTCCTCCACTGTTGTCTTATTGACCGATGGGGAAGATAAGGCACAGAGAAAGGGAAAGACAGTCTCAAGACAAAGGATCATCGAGGAAGGAATGTTCCCGAGACGATGCACACGAGTTCCTCAGTGCGGACAGTTGCAGGTGTGTTGGAGAAACAGAAGGAAGGTCAGTTCCGAGTGGCTGCAGTGTCCCAGCAAGGTGGGGAGAGAGACTGTTCAAAGGAGAGTGTTTCTTCTTACTACAAAGCCTTGGCTCGAAGGTCCTGGTGGCCTGGCCCTCAAATCTGGGTTCACAGGGGGCCCGCTGTGGACACCAGATTGGTCTCTCCTCACTGGGTCACCCCACTAGTGTGAGGTGACCCAAGAGTGACGGCTTCTCAGCTGGAGCTTCTTGGCAGAAGGCCCGGGCCGGGTGGACCGGCGGAGCTTGGCTCGGGGCCGGGAGGACTCCGCAGCGCTGCAGTCAGTGCGCTGAGGGATGAGTTTGTTTAAAGTCCAGGTGTCAGCCCCTGTTCTACATGCAGTGCCATGAGGGAGCCTCCGTCCGTGGCCGAACAGATTCCCGTATCCACAAGGGCACCGCTTTCAGTGCAATTGTGCTGAAATAGACTTTGGAGCGAGGTGGCCTCCCTGCGTGAGAGAGGAGCAGACGGAAGGGAGGCAGAGGGCACCCCCACTGTGGGCATCCCGCGATCACTCTGGGTCTCAGTGACAGGTGTGCCATAATTCTGTTCCCACAAGCGGCAAGGCACACTTGTGAGGGAAAAACAAAGTCTTCCACCTGTGTTTGTGTGCTGGACTCCAGGTGTGGGCGTTATATAATGTATGTATTTATTTTAATAGCTTTTATCCAAGTATGCGTGTGTATCCATCCGCCCACCTATCCATCCATGTGTGTGTCTATCCATCATCTGTCTGTCATCTGTCTATCATCTGTCTGTCATCTGTCTATCTATCATCTGTCTGTCATCTGTCTATCATCTATCTGTCTTTCTATCATCTGTCTATCAATCTGTCTTTCTATCTATCATCTATCTAGCTACCATTCCATCCATTCATCCACCTATCATTAAAAAGTTAAATAACACTAACATTTACTTCATTCAAGAAATACTTCCAAGCACATTAGCTTAATTTCACTCTCACAAAAACCCTGTGAGGTAGGTACCATAGTAATCCCCATTTTAGGATGGGGATATAGAGGCACAAAGTGTCTGTGTAACCTGCCCAGTGTCATTGCGCAGCTAGTAAGTAGCAGAATGGAGATTGAAACCCAAAGAGCCTGGCTCCAGAGAAGGGCTCAAAGCACAGTAGTGACCACCTTCATTTCCTCCACCTTAGATTCAAAATCATTGCCAATTTACAATTTCTGCTCTCTCTCTTTCCCTCCATATACACACACCCGCTCTCTCTCTCTCACACACAGACACATTTTTCTAAACTATCTGAAAGTAAGTTGCGCATTTCATGTTTTACCCCTAAAGCATGCCTCTTCTAAGAGTAACATACTCTCCTAGAATTCTGCTTGTTTCTCCCCAGCTTTCTTGAGATATAATTGACATACAACACTATACAAGTTTAAGGTGTATAATGTAACAGTTTGACGTGTGTAGATATTGTGGAATAATTGCCACAGTAAATACATCCATCACCTCACGTGGTTACAATGGTGTGTGTGAGCAACTTTAAAATACAGTAAAGCCTTAGTTTGCGAGCATAATTCATTCCGGAAACACGCTTGTAATCCAAAGCATTTGTATATCAAAGCAAATTTCCCCATAGAAATAATGGAAACTCAGGTGATTCATTCATTCATTGAGATGAAACTCATTCATTCAATACTGTAACGCAATACAAAATAGTAAAGAAAACACAAAATATAAAGAAAAATAAACAAATTAACCTGTACTTACCTTTGGAAGCCTTTGCGGCTGATGTGGGGGAGACAAGGGAGAGGAGGGTTACTGAGTGGGATGACTTCCACCATCACTAACGGAATCACTGCTATCTGTTGGCCCAATGGAATCTTTTTCTTTTCATGCACCTTTAACAAGGAACCTGTCCAATGGAGTTTGCTTTTGCCTCCTTTTGAGGATTTCACGGAAATTGACGTTGCATTGTCATTAAACAGATTCCTCGCTCGCACTGCTCCAGCCTCGTTCGGGGGGTGCTTTTCTACAAAATTGTGCACTGTTCCCCACGTTTTACACGTCTCCCTAATCTCATCTGAAGTGAGGGATTCGTCTGCGTTTTTCTCCTCCTCCTCTGCGGACGAGATGCAGATGTAGACTTGTTATGAAATCTTGCAATTTCGGCCACTCGCGTACCTAGTCCATGCTTCTCGACGACTTCCTTCTTAACTTCCACCGTAATGGTCTCCTTCTTCTCATCACCTTTCTTTTCAACCTTTATCTGCATGGGTGCCATTGGATAAGCTCACACGGATGTTGACTACAGTATGGTATTAATAAACTCCTGTCATGTAGCATATTTAATGTAACTGGAAGGCAGCAGAGGGAAGGGTCTCTCTGCAGGCAGCCTGACCTAGGATAAAGCAAAGCGTTCCTGAGCTTACTCTTGTATGGAAGAGCAAAGGTCTGTCCGTAGGTGCTTTGAAGTGACAAAAAAGGCACTAGTGCCAGTTGTGGGCACCTTCCCACATTCCGAAAAATCACAGATTTCTGCCAAACACTGCAGCCTGAGCCCGAGCGTTCAAGCATAGGAGGTGATCACCCACAATCCTGCAGAGAGAGAGAGAGAGAGAGAGAAGGACCGTCGGCTCGGTTGCGATCATGCGATGTTCAGCGTCACGTGCTACTTGTATTGCAAGACATCGCTCGTTTATCAAGTTAAAGTTTATTAGAACTATTGGGGGCCTGGGGGGCTCAGTTGGTTAAACATCTGACGTCAGCTCAGGTCATGATCTCATAGTTCATGAGTTCGGGCCCCACGTTGGGCTCTGTGCTGACAGCTCAGAGCCTGGAGCCTGCTTCGGATTCTGTGTCTCCCTCTCTCTCTCTGCCCCTCCCCGCTCAGACTCTGTCTCTCTCTCTCTCTCAAAAATGAATCAAAATGTAAAAAAAATTTAAAAAAAGAAATAAAGTTTATTAGAAATGTTGCTCATTTTGCAGAACGCTCGCAGAACAAGTTACTCGCAGTCCAAGGTTTTCCTGCATACGATACAGTTATCAACTGCGGTCACCGTGCTGCACATTCCATCCCCAGGACTCGTTTATTTATCACTGGAAGATTCTATCTTTTAACCCCCCTCATCCATTTCCCCACCTGCCACCTCTGGCAACCGCCAATCTGTTCTGTTTCTATGAGTTCAGTTATTTTATTTATTTTTTACTTTTTTAATGCTTATTTTATTTTTAAGAGAGAGAGAGAGACAGAGCACCTGCGGTGAAGAGGCAGTGAGAGAGAGAGAGGGAGATGCAGAACCCGCAGCAGGCTCCAGGCTCTGAGCCGTCACCATGAAGCCCGACGCGGGGCTCGAACCCACAAACCACAAGATCATGACCTGAGCCGAAGTCAGACGCTTAATTGACTGAGCCGCCCAGGCGCCCCCGGTTTTTTTAAATTGCACCTGTAGGTGAGATCAGACAGTATTTATCTTTCCCTGCCTGATTCGTTCCGCTTAACCTAGTGCCCTGAAGATTTGTCCGCGTCGTCACAAGTCACATAATCTCCTGCTGTTTACGACTGGGTAATATTCCATTGTCTACATACACCACATCTCCATTATGCGCTCATACTCCATGGACACTTGGGCTGTGCCCACGGCCTGGCCATTTTGAATAATGCCGCAGTGAACCTGGGGTACAGATATCTCTCTGAGGTTGTGATTTCATTCCCTATGGTTATTCACCCAGAAGAGAAATTGCTGGATCGTGCACCAGCTCTCGTTTCAATTTTGTGAGGCGCCTCCATCCTGTTTTCCAGGGCGGCCGCACCAGCCTGCATGCCGAGCAGCCCTGCACAGGGCTCCCTTCCCCCCACACCCTCGCCGACACCTGCTATCTCTGGTCCTTTGGATCACTGTCATCCTGACCTGCGTGAGGTCACGTCTCAGTGTGGTTTTCATTTGCATTTCTCTGATGATGAGTGATGTCGAGCATCTTTTCTTGTATCTGTTGGCCACTCGAGTATCTTCTTTGGAAAAATGTCTGTTCGGGTCTTTTGCCTATTTTTATTCGAGTTATTTGGTGTTTGTTTTTGTTTTTACTATTGAGTTGTATGAGTCTGTGTTATCAAACTTTGCTAACTACAGATAGAACACCGTCTTGTGACTTCTTTTTAGCTGCTGACGAGTTAACCCCCCAGGGAGAGATGGGCCGTTAGGTGGTTGGGGCCAGTGGAGCCGATTGAGGAGGTCTGGGCAGAGAGTCCCTTGCGAGAGACAAAAAGGAAGTAGAGTCCCGTGCTACTGACGGCGAACCCTCTCCAGCTGGGCGGTTCTCCGCTTCTCACCCTGAGTATTGAAACCTACAAATGCATGAAGATCGATTTCAATTCTACCCTCTCTTCCCCTGCCTTAAAAATTCAGCTCGCTCTGTGGCCCACCCCCATCAGGATGCCTGCAAACAGCAGTCAATCCTTTGCCTCAGCCGGTTCATCTAGAAATTTCTGTGTTACTGCTGCGAGGCGGCTCAGAGCGGACTCTGTGTCCTTCCTTCCGGGTCCCTTACGTCTCCTCAGCCGTGAGTGGAATATTTTTCAAGTCCTGTCGGCTGTTTTGTTTGTTTGTTTTCCCTGCCTCAAGCCCAACGCCGTGTTCCTGATTGGTGGTAGGAAAGCCCATCTTTCTGACAGCCGGAGAGGCCCAAACAGATCACACCCCATAACGGGACCCTGCAGTAAATCGCTGTATCCCTCTGAGCGATGGCCTCTCTCAGAGTGAGTTATAAAGCCGGCTAACGTATCAGCACGGCACATTTGTACACTCTAACTTATGTTCAGTGTGTTGTGTTCCGAGGGGAACCCCCTGAGCCAAAATATGGCATTTTGCAAAGTCCGGCAAGAGTTATTTGTGCCAAGTTTTCACAAAAGCTTCTTTTCGAGGTTTGCAGGGGGCAGGGGTCTTTGAAGGTGCTGACAACTGTGATAGCAGCAGTAGCTTTATTGAGCTCTTCCTGTATGCCAGACGCTGTACTAAGTAGGTGACATGGGTATCTCATTTAATCCTCGCAGCGGGTGTCTGAGATCTAGGTACTGCTATTATTTCTAATTTCACAAATGAGAAAATAGAGTTCAGAAAGGGGAAGTCGTCTGTCCCGCCCTGAGAGTTTCTGATTCAGTGTGTCTGGGGTGGGACCTGAGAATTTGCATCTCTAACAGGTCTCCAGGTGACACTGCTGGTCTGGGGCCACACTCTGAGAACCCCTGAGTGTTTGAGCGGCTGCTTTTGTGCCGTATTTCAGCCGATCGCCTGGACCGACCCTGGCTGCCATTCAGCCTGCCTTACCCGTGTTTAAGATCTGAGGTCCAGAAGAAGGAAGTGGCGTCCTCAGACACACACGGGTGTGGCTGACTTCACGCCCACTCCTCTGTACACGAAACCGCTGCCGCCTTCGGAAGCAACTTTGTCCACAGAGTGTGTCAAATTGAGAATCCTGGTGAGGGTTTCCCATCCCTCTTTGCTGCCGTCCGGGGGTCACTGCAAGGAGCAGGAGTAAAGCCTTACAGAGTCACTCACTCTGACTTGGATGTTTTTCCACATAGAGCTTGGGAGGAAGTTCTCGGACACACGCTTGGGTCCGTGTATCTGTGGTCCGTGACTCCCTGCGCCCTACGCCCAGGAGCCATAACCCTGTCCCTCCTCGGCTCGGCTAACGGCCCTCTGGTGGACTAAAAGAGCTAATGCAATTTCCAAAAGGTTGAACCTGGGAAGCACAGGGCGTCAGAACTCGTCTGCGTTGAGAGTCTCGTTCCTGGCTGTGCACCGGACTCACCGAGGCAGGGTGAGAAATGCCAACGGGGAGGCCCGGCACCAGAGCCGCTCCTGCAGCTGGGTTTGCGGGGAGTTAAAAAGAAAAGCCTTTCAGGTGAATTCTGAGATCAGCCGGGGTAGGACCTGCTGGAGCGTGAATCAGAACCCCCTGGAGAGCTCGTTAAAACACAGGTTTCAAAGCTCCACCCCCAGGGATGCCAATTCATCGGGTCTGGGTTGGGGCAACAGAATTTGCATTTCTAACAAACTGCTGGGCGATGCTGATCCCGCCTTCCAGAACCGCACTTGGAGCCAGCACACTCAGCCCTGTCGTGTTCAGAGACGCTCTCAGAACCACAGAGGAGTGACGGCTTCACATCACGGAGCCGGGCACTTGGACATCCCGGGTGGGAACTCAGCGAGGCTGACTGCGGCCTGAGGCATGCTTTGCTCCCGGGGGCCAGCACCTCCATCCAGCAGACATTTATTAAGGACTGATAAGTACTGGGTGCTATTCTAGGTGCTGGGGGGGGAGGGGGGAGGATGAGAAGGACAGTCACAGCTCCTTTCCTCCCAGGGCAATGGTCGGGTAACGTGGTTTCAACCAGGGATGATTTCGCTCCCCTCCCCCCCCCATCGGGGACACTTGGGAATGTTTAGAGACATTTCTAGTTGTCACAACTGGGACAGAAGGGGAGGGGTGCTACTAGCATCTTGTGGGTCAAGGCCACGGACACTGCTAGACATCCCAGAGTCCACAAGAGAGCCCCCTGCAACACAGAATGATCTGGCCCAACATGTCCGTGGTCCTGAGGCTGAGAAACCCTGGTCCCGTTGGCAAGACAGACATATAAACAGGGGATTAATGTACACTGGGGGTGACCTCTGTGATGGCGGAAGTTGAGGGTGCCTCCGACCCAGAGGAAGGGACCTTATCCACGGGTATGGGATCTAGGGGATTCCAGGAAGAAGTAACGTCTAAGCTGAAAACCAAAAGATGCGTCAAACAAGACGGTAAGTTTGAGGCACGTAAAAATGTTTACCTCGGGAGGCGCCTGGGTGGCTCAGTTGGTTAAGTGTCCGACTTGGGCTCAGGTCATGCTCTTGCGGTTCACAGATTCGGGCCCCGCATCGGACTCTGTGCTGACAGCTCAGAGCCTAGAGCCTGCTTGGGATTCCGTGTCTCCCTTTCTTTATGCCCCTCCCCCGCTTCCCCTTGCGCTCTCTTTCTCTCTCTCTCTCTCCAAAATAAATAAAAAGGTATTAAAATTATTTTTAAAAAAAGAATGTTGACTTTGGACAAGGGAAACAGCATATACAAAGAGGGAAAAAAAAGCACCTTGGAGGAACAAGACTCCAGCACCCGCCAACCATTGTTCTCAGCACTGTGCGGCCCCTAATGTGCTTCATCCTCACGGCGGCTTTATGAGGCAAAAGCTTCTATTATCCCCCTGTTATAGATGGTGGACCTGTGGCCCCAAGAGGTCAAATGGCTTGCCCAAGGTCCCACAGCTCAGATGTGGTTGAGCTGGAATTAGAACCAGGCACCCTGGCTTCCGAGTCCCTAACTTTGACGACCCTTCTGCATGTAGATGATAATCCACTCTATTGGGGCTTGAAGGAAACGGAGGGGGAGAGCGTCCTGGGGGAGGGAGAGAAAGATGGGGCCCATAGGCCGGGGACAGGCCAGCACAGACGTGCAAGTCTGCTGGCTGCTTGTCAGTGGGAAGACATTGAAGGATTTCGCTGGAAAAGGGACCTATTTAGATGTCCAGGGACTAGTATGGGTCAGGGAAGAACCCAGATGAAGACTGAGCTGAGGTCGAGAAGCCTTTTTAATTCCCGATCCCAGAGGAAACCCTGGTTACTTTTGTATTTCAGGGAAAGGTATGCATTTCCGGACTTCTTAAAAAACCCCAGTGTCCGAGGTCTCTCCCCAAGAGTGCCAACGGCTTGCCTGCTGGCCTGTGATAAAATTAGAACAAAGTGGGAAAAAAAACGGGCTTCAGTGTTGCATTTCAGAGGCGTCTTCTCCATGGCTAGCCCCCGAGTATCGTTCGGCTAGCTCACTAACTAGAAGCTTTAAAAGAACGGAATTGTTTAGGAGTAGAAAAATACAGTTATTAGCTATGATTATAGGGGAATCCGATCGAGCCGTGAACGGGCTCTGCCTGCCTTCTCCTAACTGGCAATTTCAAGCTGCCTCCTCTCCCCAAATTTCGGAAAAGGAGGGACCCAAACCTTGCAAGCGGTTCCACCTTGTTTATTTGTTATTTTTCAACAAATCAAACGGAAATTGATCTGCCTTCTTGGGAACGCGGCAGCTGCCAAATGGCCTGGCTCTCCTGCAGGTTTTCATGGCGAACACCATCCGTTAGCCGTGATCGCTTCAATTGTGAATAATCGAGGAAGTAATTACAGCCCGTGTGGCGTCGCCCTCACCAGCAGGTAACATAATGCACTACTAAGTGGGGCGACAGTGAGCCTCCCGTGCTTTGGAGGAAGCGGTCATTCCTGGGTAGCATTCCAACACTGGTCTACTCCAGCTGTCCCTGTAGGAGCGGGTCGAAGGAGAATGTCACCCGCGTGCCCGCCTCTCCGTCCCTTCCTTCTCAACAGATGCTGATTAAGGATCTGAGTTTCAGACACCACCCAGTGGAGCTTATATCCTGCAGGGTAAGTAAGTGACTCAAGAAGATCAATCTTAATGGTTATAAGGGCCGTGAAGAGAAGCAAATATCGTGTTACCTTAGAATGAAGACTTCTCTGGAGAGGCCGCGTCCGCGGAGACCTGACTGATGGGAAGGACGTGGCCCTGCAGAGATCTAGGGGTAGAAGGTTCCAGCAAACGCAGAGGCCTGACGAAGCTGCAAGCGTGAGGTTCTCGAGGGTAAGAGGCAGCGTTGCCAGAATGGATCGATAGAGGTCATTTCAGCTTTGCAACCATCGCCCTGAGCTTAGATGTATTCTGAGGGCAGCCAGACACCCCGGAGGGCTTCACAGAAGAGGAAGGCAGGATCCACGTGAGACCAGCGGAGAGAAGAGAACAAGAGTGCATGCAGAGAGACCAGAGACCACGCATGGCTCCTGGTGCCTTGGGCCCAGGTGCTTACAGCAGAGGTGAGGAGGGCGGGGACCCAGGCGGCTGTATGGAGGCAGAGCCCCCGGCTGCCACATGTTGGGGTGACGACCATCCCAGGTCCATCCCAGGTGGGCGCATCACTGCCTTTCCTCCTCAGACCAGTGGACAGAGTTTCTCTCTCCAAAGCATCCTCTTCCCCACCCAGCATTTCTTAAGCACCTGCTGTGTACACGGGTTGGAGTTCTCTTTAAGTGCTGTGTCTACTGTGATACAGTACTCAAAAGCAATAGACTTCTCTCAGTAGAAAACCTCGGTGGTTCCCGTAAAGCCAGCCGTACAAATATGAGACAGTATACACTGGTTTGGGTTTGAACTTATTTCTAGATCACAAGGACCTTACGAATTCTCACGAGGAGGGATGCGGGCTAACTTCCAGGAAAATGCGTACGTTCGAAAGATCATTCATACATATATCCCCTAAAGACTATCCTCGCACAATCTGGGGGCCGTGGGAACCCCAGTAGAGTCCCTCCTTTCAAGCGACAGGACATTCACCCCCTCTGTCTGGAAAATCTTTAAATAATCCTGCCATGGTCAGCGTGAAGGGCCACCCAGCATGACCCATCACCGGGAGTCCTTGCCTGTCGTAAGTAAGAGAACAAGGGCCAGGGCTCCCAGAGTATGTATTATCTCGTCCATTTCCACATGGAGGTGACCTGTCACTGTTGACCTAAATGTGGTCATAGGGATAAAAGAGCCAGGAACCATCAAGGACATCAGAAGCTGATCCGAGCCCTTCACAGCGAGGTTTGGAGGTCACAAATGTGACCCCGGGGAGTCAGGCAGCCTGGTGTCAGGACCCAGCTTCAGTGGTCACTAACTGCGTGAGCTCAGGCAAGGCAGCAAGCTTTCTAAGATTTAGCTCGCTCTAGACGGGGGAAGGGTATGGCAGTTTTCCCCTGCGTTTGGTGTGGGGGGGAATTAAGTAAGACCGTGTCTCCGGTGCTAAGTTCCCCACAGTGGTGGTGGTTATAAGCTAAGAGGGTTTGGGCAAGTCAAGGCACTTCGGAGCCTCACGTCACAACGTTCCCACCCCATCGGGCTGGGTTGTCTGGAGAATCAAACTCGAGAATATGTATGAAAATCCGTTTACAATCGCGACAGGCAACATTAAATTACTGTTGCTCTAAGTGTTTGCTAAGACGTGCTTCTGAAGCTGCCCGGCTCAGAAAAGGGGACGTTCTGTGATTTAAAACAAACCAACCAATAAATAAACTTTCTTTTTAGTCTGTTGCAACACCCTTCGAGGTAATTGGTGGCGTCCTAAGAAACTGGGGCTGGAAAATTTTCGCCTACGCTCATAAAGCAGGTTGAATAAAACATTTGTTAGGCTCAGCCGAGTAGCGGATGAATCACTGCTGAGAACTGGGCGCATTCCAAAGTGTGGTCGCGTCTGAATTAACTGGAAGTGCACGGGAGGAAATTCTGATCAGTCGATCGCTCTGGTTCCAAGTCTCCCTTTTTGTTCTTGCCCTTGTGTGTAAGGAGATTTTTTTTTTTTAAAAAGAACTTAAGTCCACCGTCCTTCTTTGTCAGTAGGAATTAGGTGGGGAGGGGGAGCTTTGGCGAATTCAGATCTTCATTGTTGTCAAGGCGATGGCCACTGTCGCTGCACAGGGCTGGACAAGGGCAGGTCACAGGTTGCAGATTCGGGCTAAACGAGGACCGATCCCTGTGCATTTGTAGGTCCAGGAAATAGACTATTTTATAGCCATTAAAAAAATCATATTGTAAAGCAACTTTTAATGGCAGGAGAAGCTATTACGGACCGTGTCCCCCCACCCCTGTCCCACAGAAAGAATAAAAAGACATGTCGAAGTCGTAATTCTCGGTATCTCAGACTGTGTCCTTCTTTGGAAATAGGGTCGTTGCAGATGTAATTAGTGAAGAGGAGGTCATACTGGAGTCAGAGGCCCCTAGTGCAATGAGGACTGACGTCCTTATAAGAAGATGGGCATGCGAAGACAGAGACGTACAGAGGATGTCGCATATGATACAGGCAGAGATTGGAGGAAGGCTGCTGCAGGCTAAGCAACACCCCGGTCTCCCAGCAGCCACCAGAAGCAGGGAGAGAGAGGCACGGAAGGAATCCCCTACAGATTTCAGAGGGATCGTGACCCTGCAGGCACCTTGACTTTGGACTTGTAGCCCCCAGGCCGCAACAATATGTTTCTGTTGTTTTAAGCTCCCCAGAGTTGTTTCGGCAGCTCTAGGAGATGATATTGGTAAGTGGAGAAGCAACTGATCCGTGTGCAGACTCTGAGCTCATTTGTATAAAAGTCACGGTGACGTGATGGTAAATGACACGAGGGCTGCGCAGTAACATGCTGACGGAGGCCTCACCAGGTGATGAGATCGCAGGCTTAAAAGTGCGCTCATTCTTCTAGCCCATATTTTCTAAATTTTCAGAACAAATAGATTATTAGTATAATAGGGAGAAAGTTTATTATTTTTATAGGAGAAATAATTACCCCTGGAACTAGGCTCCGCACACGTATGCTCATACCAAAAAACAGCGTGTAAAATTTGCTTCCTAAGATCTCAGCCTTAAAATATCTCCTCTCTCCGGCTATGGCTCTGTACTGAGAGAGGAGCTGAAGAGAGAAAGGACTTCTGCTGTCTCCCTTTTATAGTCAGTGGCTCCCCAGTACCGTCAGAATGTCACGTATAAGTTCTCAGGGCACCTGGGTGGCTCAGTCGGTTAAGCATCTGACTTCAACTCAGATCATGATCTCGCGGTTCATGAGTTTGACAGTGCAGGGCCCGCTTGGGATTCTCTCTCTCACCTCTGCCTCTCTCCCTCTCTCTCTCTCTCATTCTCTCAAAATAAATAAATAAACTTCAAAAAAAAAATAAAACAACTTAAAAAAAAAGAATGTTCATATAAGGCCTGACATGACTCAGACCCTGGCAACATATCCACTCTCCTTTCCCACCCATACTTATCAGCTTGTGCCTTACACACACACACACACGTACACACACGCACACACACGTGTGCACACACACGCACACATTGCTTATACAATATCGATGTGGTGATATTCTGCCTCATTCCTGAAGGAACCTCAGGTGGCTTTCCACGTGCCTCAGTACCTTTGCTCATGCTGTTTTCTTTGCCAAGAATGCTCTCCCCCCTGAGCTCCAGTCATCTTTAGATCCTCAGCTGAAATGCCAATTCCTCCAAGAAGACTTCCTCGATGCCTCTTCCTCATCGAGCTTTTTTGGGGGCTCTTACCCGTGTTATCACAGTACCTGGGTGTCCTGAGATCCTATCCTCAATCACAATTGCTGGCTTCCTTCTGCCTGTCACACTGCAGCGTCAGCTCCAGGAGGGCAGGAGTCACACCGTGGTCATTTTTGTACTGGAGTACCTTGGCCTGGTATACGGCAGCAATTCAGGAAGCCCAGATAACAGAAGGCAACAGGATTGTTGGGCTGGGTCGTTTAGAGACTACATCTCTCTGCTCCTACTTTTGCCTCCTACAGCCTATCATCCACAAACCAATCATTTTAATTTAAATAGTATGAGGGCACCCCCAGATTAAAACCCTTACATGGGTCCCAGTTACTCTTAGAGTAAAATTCAAATTCCTTGACCAATAAGGTCCTGGAGGACTACCTCTGACGACCCTAACCTTAGCTCATATAGTGTAGGTTCTATAAATACTTGCTGAATGATGTAATGGATGGCTGGGTATGAGATAGGTGGGTGGATGACAGTGGATGGGTGGGTGGGTGGATGGAAGGAAGGGTGGGAAAATGGGTGGATGGATAGATGGATGGATGGATGGATGGAAGGATGGGAAAATGGGTGGATGGATGGTTGATGGATGGATGGATGGATGGATGGATGGATGGAAGGATGGGAAAATGGGTGGATGGATGGTTGGATGGATGGATGGATGGATGGATGGAAGGAAGGATGGGAAAATGGGTGGATGGATTGATGGATGGATGGATGGATGGAAGGAAGGATGGAAGGAAGGATAGGAAAATGGATGGATCGGTGGATGGATGTCCTCTTTTCCATTTATGTGAGTGTAAACTTGCAGGGAATTCAGCTCGAGTATTTATTTTTCTCTTCAGATAAACTCTTTGAAAACATTCCACAGCAAGAGAAAAGTTTGCTTGATTTTTGGTTTTGCCACTTACTGTCATTTGCAAATGTTTTTCTGCCCTGGGACTCAGTTTCCTTATCTTTTTACAGAGCATTAAGCCAGGTGATTCAGTAAAGTTCACTGGAGCATCTTCTCTGGCCAGTGGTCCTCAGGATCCACACCGGGCCACCTAACTGATGTCTTTCACCTCAGCTCCCAGCTCTTCCTCTGTTCTCTGGCCCCATACTGGGGGAAGTTCTGGAGAACCGTTAAACCTGTTTTTAGTTGACCGATGACATCAGGGTCTCACTTTTCCTCCCAGTTGCCCATCAAGGTGTAAATCCAGGTGAAATTAACTTAACATAAAACTATTTCAAGTGTATAATGTATAATTATTAGTGTATAATTTTAAGCGTATAATTCAGTGGTACTTAGCACACTCACAGTGTCAGGCAACCATCACCTCCACCTGGTTCCGAAGCACTTTCATTGCCCTTAGAGGAAACCTCTTTCCTGCAAGCAGCCCCTCCCATTTCTCCAACCTGCTAATCACGAATTCTGGATATCTCTTGTAAATGGGACCATATAATAGGTGACCATTATGCTTTTGAAGTCTATCCATGTTGTGGCGTATATCAGAACTTTATTCCTTTTATGGCCAAATAATATTCCGTTGTATGTTTATACCACATTTTGATGGATGTGTGAATTGTTTCCACCTCTTGAGCTACTGTGGATAGTGCTGCTATGAACATTTGTTTCTGTTTTCAGTCTTTTTGGGAGGGCAATTGCTGGGTCATAGGGTAATTCTACTTGCTGCAGAACCCAATCATTCTCCACAGAGGCTGGACCATTTTATGATTTAGCTGCATTTTTAATATTGCACCCTCTAGAATCCAGGATTTGTTCACAGCGGTAGGCTTGGCATCCAGAAGACTGGCTGGCACATGGGAAGGTTTTGTTTTATTCTGAAATGAATAAACATGGCAGACCGTGCCTCTCAAGCTTATCCACCTGGGTAAAAATGGTATCTTCAGTTGAAAGCCACTGTCCCAGCTTTCCCCTACATCCGTGTCCTTCCAATCTAGTTCTCTCCCAGGACTCTTTGAAAATAGCTCACTTCACTGAAGGAAATCAGGTTTATAGGGAGATGTTTTGGGAAAGCTGCGAGTCTCAGAGGACTCAGGAGAGAGGAGAGAAGCTTGGCAGAAACAGAAGATGATTGCCACTGAAGAGTGACCACCGTGGCCCATGCCTAGCTGCACGGACCCCCCCCCCACTTTGTCTTCAGTGTCCACCTAGCCAGATGGAGAGGGAGGACAACCTTCTCTGCTCCAGGGTTAAAGTCATGGCAGTCAGGGATGTCGCCAAGATAATAGTCACCCTTGGGATTTAATCTCCTGTTGGATGAGAACAGACTCCGTGACTCCAGGACCAGAATTAGAGCCTGAGCTACTAAGTGCTTCGTGACTCTGCCGAGGGAACAGCTCCCTTGGTCCAATTCCGTTAAAACACGTAGTAAATTATATCCACTGGTAATGGGTCCAGTATGGCAACCGAAGCAAAAACAAAGAGACAGACATTTTACGACTGGATGTTTGTTCTGTCTCGCTTTCTCTCGGCACCTCCTCCCTCCTCTGCCTCCACACGTGTGCGTCCACGTGCACATACACACACACACCTCCCCTTAGTGGAGCCCCATGATGGTTTATTCTTCAGAGACGCCGTAAAAAGAATATGGATGTTCGAAAGTCAGAAGGACCTGTGTTACCATCTCAGAGACCCTCCACTAATTAGTTTGTGACTCCAAGCAGCTGACTCTACCTCTCTGAACCTCTATTTCTTCACTTACAAAACGGGAGTCTCAGTAATATCTATGCCAGTCACCGTGACTGGCACGACACATATTCGGCGCACACCTACCGTTTGTAGAGTGAGTAGGTCTCTCTTTCCGTCCCAGCGGGCCTCGATGTCAGCGGGAGGGCAGGGCCAAGGGCTCGAATGTCTTCGGAAGGCCACAGCAGCCATGCCCTGCAAAAGTCCTACTGAAAACAAGGCCAGTTTGGAGGTGTTTGGTGATAATTAAAACTACATGTAACCCAGTAGTCTTTGAAATACCCATTAGCACCAACCGTTAAGGTAAAAGCAAAAAGAGCCACAGCATAATTCAGCCCTCGATCTCAGACTGACACACTTTAATCTAGCTTTTAAATTTTTAATTATGTTAATCTAATTTTAGACATTAATGAGATCGTGGCGCAGAGTATTTATTTCCATTTCAGGTTGTTTTCTTTTCTTCTCAATCACTCACTCTTGTCAACAGCGCAGGGCGCCGGAGCCGGCGAGCTTCCTGGGAAAGCTGGCAACCGCTTCCCAGAGTGCCCCTGCCCGGCCCCTCAAGGCTGGTGGTCTGCCCACCGGCAGCATCGCCTCCACCCGGGAGCTGGTTAGACATGCAGAGTCTCGGGCCCCAGCCCAGGGCTGCCGAATCAGAATCCCCACTTTCGAAAGACGCCTCCCGGGTGATTCTTGAGTGGATCGAAGCGGGAGAAACGCTGGGCGTGAGGACCCTTTAGATACCTGGCGGTGCTTCTGGGGACGGGGCTGGTCCACGGATGCACAGGCAGCAGCGGGCTGCGAAAGCTAGGGAAGCCAGCTTATCATTCCGCCAGGGTTTTTATAGCTACTCTCGTTCTTGTTTCAGTTTGGCTTGCTTTACAGGTGCTAGCTCATGTGATCCTCGCGGCCTCCCTGGGAGGTGGGCGCCGCGATCCTCCCCATTCCACACAGGAGGAAACGGAGGCTCACAAGTGTGAGTGACCTTCTCAGGATTACAGCTGGTGATCCCAAGAGTCTGACCGCAGAGCCTGAACTCTTAGCAGTTACGTGCCCCGGGGAACTTTCACCCAAGTGAGACCCTGATTCTGTCATCCAGCAAATCTCTGTTGCGTACCTACAAAGTGCCGGGCATGCATAAAGCACTGGGGAAAGGACTGTGAATAGAGACAGAGATTTCGCCCCAGGGAGCCTGCGGTCTCGGGGAACACAGGGACCTTAACCAGATACACACATATGCGTACACATGTCCTTGCAGATGCGGGGAGTACCAGGAGAGGGGACGCACGGTGCCCCGAGGGCACCGGGGGAGGGGACGCGCGGTGCTCTAAGAGTAATTGGCAGGGGGATCTGCCTGGTAGGGCTGTCAAGGTAGGCCTTCCTAGAAGATCTTGGAGCTCAGGGCTCACAGAGGTATTAGCTAACAAGGGGGCAGGAACGGTCCAGGAACAAGGTGTGAAAATACTCCGAGGAAGCGATCCATAGGACGTGTGGAGTATCTGAAAGGTGGTCCGAGGGCAAAGGTGCAGGAAGCAAAGGGGATAGAGTTGTCCAATGAGGGGAAAGAGGGGCAGGCCTGCCCAGGAGGCCCCGGGAGGCCTGCTCGTCCGTGGTCTCCCGATCACCTCACGGCCCCTCTCAGTGCCGCAGCGCGTTTCCCCTCTCCCATCTCCCCGTATCCTCGGCCCCTTCCCCCATGCTCCCAGCTATCCCATCTCCCGCTCCTCTTCCAGGACCCAGCCCTGCTTCGTGGCAGCACACATTTGGAGCTGTGTCATCTGGACAGAGGTGGCGCCTATGACAGGAGCCCAATTCAACAGGACCTGAACATGAATTCCCTAGCCTCCAACACCGAGATTCAGGTGGTCTCTAATGACATTGGGAATTCCCTCTCTCCATCTTTGAACTCTGACTTCTTGGGATAGCTTCATCTCCAATGGGTTCGATGGCCCCTGCAACTTTGGACCTGTATGTCCCATGAGCTTATTAGCAATCAAGAAGACCTCTTTCCTGATGGTTCTGTGACCTTTCCAAGAAGAAATCCCAGTGGCCCAACTTGGTTGATATGCCTGTCCCTGAATCGTTCACTCCAGCCAGGATATGCTAATGCTTTGGTTTGCCAAGTTAGGGGACCACCCCTGGAGCCCAAGGCTCTGAAGAAAGAATGTGAATGTGGGCTTTTCAGGCATGGTGAGCACGGTAGGGACAGGACTAGAGGGAAGAGAGCCGTGCCCTTGTGAGTGCCCTTCAACATTTCATTTACAGTCATCCATTACTCTGCTCCTAATAGCAGGGGTGACTGAATCACTCTTACAGGAATTTACTCCAATTATAAAATGCCATTGGTTATTTTTAAAATGCTGTATTAAAAGTAAACTTGTATCATCAAACACACGCTGGCTTTGGAAATGTCAACATGGCAAGGGCAGCATCTTAGAATCAACAGGGTGTATTGAGTGCTCCGGTGGGAACAAGGTCTTGGGTGAGGCCCCTGGAAAACCCTAAGTAATGAATTCTTGTCTCATTTCCCCTGAGCTGCTGTGTTCTGTTCTCTCACCGTGCGCAATGTTGTTTATGATAATTAATAAGGACATATGTGTTATCTACCAAGGATGGAATTTTGTATCTTGGGATGGAAGAGTGAAGAAGGAGACAGACAGACCAACAGAAACAAGGAATGACAGAGGCAGATACAAAGGGAGAGAGCAAGAAACAAAACTAAATGAAGAAGAGTTAAAGGAAGTGCCCCAAGCACAAGTGGAAAATTAATCAAGATTCCACTTGTAAGTGGATATGGTTCTTGGGCCAAAGGACAGGAAGCACTTTGACCTGGAATCTTTTGAGGAACTGTGGACAGTTCCTGTGCCTAAGAGAGGGGGAGAAGAAGTGGGGATCAGAGACAGGGATAGACACTCTCCTGGAAGCTTCCACCACCACCCCCCCACTGCCCCCGAGACAGTGCAGACGAACACAGCATCCGCCTCCAGAGGGAACGGCCATGGCCTGGTCATGTGGCATTCGCAACCAACACACACGTCCACCCCCGTGCTGCTGTTGATGAGACGTTTACAAACATAGTGAGAGAAAAATGTGGTCATTTGTACTGCCACGTTGTAAAGCCTGACATTAGTGGAGCCATTGGAGCCCATGACTCACAGAAGGAGGTAAAACTTCAAATGGATATAAATGTCCATTAATAGCGAGAAAGTTAAATTACACTTCATCCACATCATGGAGTAATATGAAGCCATTATAAAAATGAGATAGACCTCTACCGGGTGCCATGGAGAGCTCCCCAAGAAAAATGCTCAGTTAAAATAAAAAAGCAAATCGCAAACAATACGTATGGTATAATTCCATTTATTTATGCTACAGGAACTATCTATACGCATAAATGTACAAAGGATCTATGCCAAGCAATACCCGTGACTATCTCAAGCATAATAGGCTTGAGATTTTCATAATTTCTTTATATGTTTATATTCTTTATATATTTTCTACTATTGGACTCTTTCTTGTTGAAAAAGAGCATACATATAAATGACGTTGTATCTACCAGGTGAGAAATAACAATGGAAGTTAGTGGTTTGGGAAAAAGGAAACAAATTACTTAATTTACACACATTCAGTCTCACATTCCCACTCCTGCCACCACCAGCAGCACCACTAGACTCCACCTGTGGCCACATTGGTCTGTCTGTGGTTCTCCTGCCCAGGCTAGAATACACTTCCTTCCATTAGTCTCCACGATTCTGCTCCATCTACAGGGTTGTTTTCATGCACATTCATTTTGTTCAAAAACATGTAAAATCCAGAGGTCATACGATTAGTACAATCACATAGTACAGTATGTATCAGTCAGGATAGGAATGGATATGCTGCAGTAACAAATGACCCCAAAATCACAGTGCCTCAGAACAACAAAGGTTTATTTCTTGCTCATATTTCAAGTTGTCTTCGACCCTGGCATCCAGGGTTAGTCTCTGGAGCGGCTTATATCTGAGATGCTGTGGTCTCATGTCAAAGGCAAAACAAGATCACAATGAGCCTCATAATGGCTCCTAAGCCTTCTTCATAGAAGAGAAGAACCCCAGTCATTTCTGCTCAAATTTCACTGACTGAAAAAGCCCAGTGGCCAAGCCTGATGCCAAAAGTTCAGAGTGGTATGAGTGTCTTGGGTTGGAGACTTGGATAGAGAGAGGGAAGGAGATACTTGCGTGTGGTTTTCAAAGACTTGAACCACAGCACATATTTCCAGAGCATCTACTCTGTCCTAGGTGCTACTGTATCGTAGGAGGAATAGGAAGACAAGTCATAGTAATAAAAATAGACCCGATGACACCAGATACTGTGCTAAACACATTACACGCAACCACTCATTTCATCCTTACATTACTGTTACTCGAGCTGAGCAACCTGGAACTCTGAAATGTCAAGTCACTTGCCCAAGTTCACTGCCCTCCTTACAGTCTGGCGGTGTCCAGACTTAACATGTGAAGAACTGCTCATGATCCTATGCTTTTCAAGAATTTATTTATTAACATAACAATCATCCCTCATATGCAAAAACTGAGTGGGTTTTTAGGATGCTTTAGAAGAAAGACCATAGGGCAGTGCTTAAGACTATCGCCAGGACCTTAGTTCTTCCTATCTCTGTATTCACTCTATGACCTAGGTAGGTAGGTGACACAACCCCTCAGCCTCCAGATCTTCACCTAAAACTCAGGATGATTATAGAGCCTACCCTTTGGGCTGTTTAATCAACAGGACTGATTGAGGGCCTCCTCCATGCCAGATTCTCTTCCAGAAATCAGCAATGAGTGAATCATCCATAGACTTTATTTTCTAGTGGGGGAAGAAAGAAAGGAAACCAACAAATCAATATATAACTTAATGTTAATATAATAAGCGCTATGAAAAAAAATAATAAGGCAGAGAAAAGAGACTGAGTGATGGGGGTGCTATTTTAAATGCAGTGGTCAGCAAAGACCTGACTGATGAAGTGATATTTGAGCAGAGACCTAAATAAAGTGAGGGACAAACAGGTCACATGAAGTGCTAAGAAAGTATGGGTCCAGTGGAAGAGAGGGCAGAAACAAAGTCCATGAGGCCGGCTGCTTTCCGTCGTGGGGCGGGAGAGGGAGCAGAGGAGGCCTTTGTAGCATGACTGGAGCAGGTGAGCATGGCAGAGGATGGTGGAAGTGAGGTGGAGAGATGGGTGGACCAGATAAGGACCTCATAGGCCACGGAAGGGGGTTTCGATTCTGTTCAGTTGTGAGGGTCAAATGTGATAATCCATGGAAAGCTGCTTAGCACCGTGGCAGGCGCATAGCAAGCCTTCAGCAGATGAACGAATGCTAGCAACCCGTCATTCATTCATTGACTGAAGATTTACGGAGGGCCCTGTTATGTGCTAGGTATTGTCCTGGATGCTTGGGACTCGCCAGTCACCCGGCATGCAAGTCTGACTGCAGCACGAGAGGCAGACAATGAAATAAATGAATATAATAAGCAAATAAGTAAGTGACAGAGCACATTACAAAGTGCTAAGTGCTGTGGATAACCGATAGAGAAGGAGAGCCAGGAAGGGGCCCCCGGGGTGTCAGGCTGTGGTGTTGAGTACTGTTGATGGGTTAAGTACTGTTGATGGGTTGGTGGGTTCCCTCACTGAGAACAAAGACTTGAAATAAGTGAGGGGTTTGGGGAAGCAGATTTCTGGGGGAAGAACGTTGCAAGCAGATGGAACAGCAGGAGCAAAGCCTGGAGGTGGGACCATGACTGGTATGTTTAACGAACACCAAGGACGTCAGGGAGCAGGGCCTGGGTGAACAAGATGAAAGGAGCAGCGGGTGTGGTCACAGGGGTGATGAGGACCAGTTCGTGGAGGGCCTTTGGCTTTTGCTGTGAGTACCACAGTTCCCACCGGGGGTTTCCAAGGAAGGGATGTGACCCAAGGTGGAGTCTAACAGGGTGGCCCCAATTGCTGGGTTCAAAAGATATAGGATTGGGGGGGTGGTTGGAAGCAGGGAGATCAGTTAGGAAGCCATTGCAGTAATCCAGGGTGGTGGGTTACAGAGGGGTGGCAGGCGATGGTGGCTGGGGCCCAGTTGGCAGTGGTGGAGACATTGAGAAGAAATGGGATACTGGAGATGTTTTAAAACAGAACCCCTTCCCTAGGCTCCTGTCCATCTCCCCCAGCCCCAGGTCTGTGCTATTCTTGGCTCAAACAATGGAGGAGAAGAGGAAGCCACCATCTGTGTCCCATGCCTAAGCTCAGGACGTCTCCTGTGCCTCCACTCACTGCCTTATTGGCTAGCTCTCAGTTATTAATGCCAGCTGCTCCCACCTCTGATGGTGTAGAAGCAATTCTACTAAGCTCAGACTGGCAATCCGAGGCTGGGCGTGAGGGAAGCACAGGATAGAGATGCCAGCAGCAGAAAGACAGAAGCTTCTACATGAGAAGACTCTCTTCTCCCAGTCCTGATCTGGTGCTATTTTCGATAGGACTCCCCCCACCTCCACCCCCTGAAAAGTCTTGGAAGGCTGATCTTGCCTGGCGACCTGTTCTCATGCAGACATGCATCTTGAGTCTCTCTTCTGAAAACGAATTAATGTATTCTTATTTTCATATGTTTATTCATTTATTCGTTTTGCAAATGATTTCTTAGGGCCAGGCATGCCGACGAGTGGTAAAAACCCATAATAGGCACAATCGGAGCAGCCCCTGACTGCATAGAGCGTATAATTGAGTAGGGAAATAATTAAATTAAGGAATCCAACCCTTAAACCGAGGAATGCTGTGGTCAAGAGGAAGTAGGGGCTGAGGGGGCCGGCCCTGGAGCTGACTCCTCGCCGGATGATCTCTCAGGCAAGCTAACCTAACTGCTTCTGTTTTCTCATTTGTGACATGGAGGGATAATTAGACTGCCTCTCTGATGGATTTGCGGATGAATTGAAGGAAATCGCATGTATAAAGCCCTTGTGGAAATATCCAGCACGTAGGACACATCATGTGGGTGTTAGCTACAATTATTATAAACAAATTCAGATTATGCTAATTCCATTAAGGGAGCCTATAGGATACCTATGAAAGTGGGGAGGGTTGAAACTGTAGGTAAATTTAGGGTGAACACGAAGGATGATGAGGAGCTATCTTTGCAAAAACGTTCAAGGACAAAGCGTTCCAGGCAGAGGGAAGGGTATGACATGGGTGAAGACTCTGGCGCAGAGAAGGAGGCTGGCCTTTTGGAGGAGCGGAGAGAGGGTGGCGCAGGACACAGTGATCCAGCAAAGATGCTTGGTCTTTTCCTGAGTCTTTGACACGAGGAAGCAGAAGACAGGAGACTGACCTGAACTAGCCAATGGGCAAGCTTAATTCCCCGGAGGATTCTGACATGGATCCTTGTCAAGCGGTCCTTTCAAAGCCTGTCATTGCCAATCACTGCAACTTTTTGGCCTCTTTTCCTGCTTTGTCTAGGGGGCAGATGCTTCCTGGCACCTGTACCCAGTACACGCCCCTGTGATCTGATATCTATCCCACCCCACAGGGGTCAGCGGCTGCAGGCTGTGTTTGTGATATGTGACTTTGACCTCACCTTGGGCATAGATGTTTGGGCTAGAAGGCACAAAATGGGCCAATCGGATCCTTTTCTGGGAATTTACATTTGAATTTAGTTGTTCCTGTGGGCACTTAAATGGAAAGAACGTGAAGAGAAATGAGGTGGCCACACTGGGGTCATGGGCAAGAGAGGCAGTAACGCCGCCCTGCAAAGGAGGAAAGCAAACAGATTCGCAGAGCACCACATTGAGGAGGGAGCACACACTCTCACAATGAGGAGAGAGAACAGAGTTGCCCTAGACCCTGATATGTCAAGTCCCGGGTTCTAGACCCTTCGAGCCCAGCCGTGTTCTAGGAGCTACTCTTGAACACTTGCCATCAAGCTTAGACCGATTGGAGTCTGTTTCCTTGGCTTGCAACCCCACGCCCCATGAGAAACTCCTTCCTCTCTTTGACCATTCCATGAAATGCCAAGACGGGTGCCATGACATTGTTGGACTTCCTCCATGTGGTTAGTGGGCAAGGTAAGATTTCACGGGTGGTCTGTGGAGTCTTCCGCTTCCCTGAACCGTTTGAAGTGGAAAATGTTCAGCAGCTAGTAGGTGTGTATTGCAGGAACAAAAACCCAGCTCAACACGGAAGCCCTTTGTGCATACGTATGTACAAACAGCAACGCTTCTAGATGGCTTACCCGCGAATTTCTGCCCATATGGGCATGTAGTTGACTGAGACATTTGAAGAGCCATAGGGCATCTAGACACTGTAGGGACAGAGCTATCCACAGAGAGGCACGTAGGGATCTCCTTTTTAAATTTTTCCTCTTCTGGATTAATTTGTTATGCAATTAATTAATAACAATGGTTAATATTTATCCATTAATCACGTGACACATCACTGCTTTGTGTGCTTGACATGAATGGACTTACTTAATTGTCACAGCGATCCTGTTCAACAGATGCTATCAGCCCAATTTACAGGTGAAAAAACGGAGGCACAGACAGTTAGTTGCACTGTGTCTGCCCTCGTGCAGAGTCTCGCCATCCAAGGAGTTGGCCCTGCCGCCGATCTTTATAGTTTTATCATGTTTCCGTCCCTATTGTCTTCCTCTGAGATATGAGAAAGGCTCCTTCCCCACCCCCTCGGCCACTCTCTCTTTCTCCCTCCATCCCAATATTTGGTAGATGTGGCACATCACCTCAGGCATTATTTGACTGCGGGCCAGGGGAACCGCCAGGGAAGTAATTCACAGAAGGTCATAAAAATAGTAGCATTTATCTAGTACTTGGTGTATGCTTTGCTGTCGCTGTTTCGTTTAATCCTTAAATCTCCCTCAGAGGAAGATAGACATATTTCCTCCTTTTTTCAGATAATGAAGCTCAGGCTTAAAAAGATTATGTGACTTAGTCAGGGTCACTGGGCTAGTGTATGACAGAGCCAGTGTTCAAACCCATGTCGCGTGACGCGCACACAGACACACACGCAGAGCCTGGATTCTTAACCCCGAAGATCCTTGGTTCCGGAGCTGGAAGCATAGGCCGGGTAGAAGCCAGCCCGGCCCGGGGCTTCATCTCAGATCAGTGCCTCTTGAGCCGCAGGGACGCACACATTAACACCAAGAAGCACAGTCTCCAGAAAGAAGGAGTTAAAACCAAAATGGTTGTTTGTTGAAATCTCTGGGGACGCTGAGCACACACCGATTACTGGTGGGCTCAGCAACGTTTGTCTCGATGGGGACTTCTGAAGTGGGCTGGTGGTTCCGATGCCGTCTCATCATCGCTGGCCCCAATGGTGTCCTCGCCTCCTCACCCACAGGGCGCAGGGCAAACCAGAAAGAAAAGGGCGGGTTTCACTTGCCAGCCAAGCAAACTGGACTTACAAGAATAGGTGAGAGGTCCCCCCAGAGACTCCCAGAAACGGTGATGTGCTGGTGTTGGGGAGCTTCAGGTGGAGATTGGGATGAATCCCATCGTAGGTGGGACGGAGCGAGAAAAATACGGTTCTAGGATATGTGTCCAGAATGGTCCACCAAATTTTGTCACCTTATGACCCATTAAACGCAGATGACACACCAGTTAAAACAAGAGAGCTTTTTTCACCAAAATTTCACATAACACGTATCACGTGCCAGGTGGCGTGGGGCACGGTGCACCCAACAGGAGAGGTAGCACTTTCACAGAGAACCGAGTTCACGATGGTGCTGCTGGATGAGAGGCGGAGGGTTGTTTCCACATGCTCACACGTGCCAATGCTAAGTAAGCAAAGAGCTTCACTGAATCTGTTTAATCCATAGACAAACACAAACAAAAGCAAAAACCCGACCAAACAAACACGGTAGGCATGAATACCCTTCAGGGATGAGAAAACTGAGGCGCAGGGAGGTGCATAAGCTCCTGAAGGTCACACAGCTAGGAAGCAGTGGGACTGGTTTCCGGTTTCACCCAGATCCCTCTGGCTCCTGAGCCCAAGTGTGTTGGCACCATGCAACTTGGCCTCTCGTGTTTGTCAGGTTGTCTTCTTCCTTAAAGTGGGCCTCTGGCACGAATGGCGAGTTTCCCTTGGAGAGGCTGACAGACACCGGTGCTGGTTGAGAAGTCACAGCAGAGGCACGAGGGGTGAGACACCGCTACCGCTGTCCCTCCAGAGGCGTCCCAAGGGCTTGTGCTGATTCCGCGGGTTTCCGTGGGCGAGCTCGATCTGGTTTTTCTTTCTTAACCAAACCATAAATAGCTGATGCGGTAAGGCTGACCACCTAGCCGGCCTCTCTGTGGGGGGTCTGCATCCCAGCCTCGTAGGACCAGGAGACATCTTTCAGCAGAAAAAAGAAATGCCTCAACCACAGAGCTGCTGACACGGCATTTCATTTCTCTACACAGACACGGGCAGGAGTCAAGATGAGCAGACAGGAAGGCCGGACTCTCAGGCTTGGGTTCCTCAGCAGGGGCTGCATTCCAGACGCCCTGTCCTAGCTGGGGACGTGGAATGGAAATCGAGGTCCGGGTGTCAGGCTTCTGGTTTGCAAACAGAACCAACCCAGGGGGCCATTAACTGGAAGGGAGATACATTAAGTGTTATTCAGCTCACAGGATCGCCAGGAGGGGAGGTAGGCACATGAATGGTGGCCCGCAGAAAGGTTACGTCCATATTCTAATCCCCCGAATCCGTCAGTGTGACCTGATTTGGAAAAAGGATCTTTGCAGGCGGAATGATCCTGAGGGAAGATCATTCTAGATTATCCAGATGGCCCCTAAATCCAGTGACTAGTGTCCTTATAAAATGAAGCTGAGGGGAGTTAACACACTCCGAGGAGGCACAGAGAAAAGAAGAAAGGGGAGCACAGGAGCAGAGCCTGGAGTGACACGGCCATACATCAGGGAAGGCCAACAGCCACCAGGAGCTTGAAAAAGCAAAGGACCGAACCTCCCCTAGAGCCTCCTGAGCGAATGTGGCCCGGCCTGCACCTAGATTTTGAGCGTCTAGCCTCCAGAACCGTGAGCGGACACATTTCTGGGGTTCTGAGCCACCGAATTTGTGGTCCTTTGTTACTACAACCGTGGAAGGAAGGTAATAACGACTGGAGAGGACAGGATTTCAGGACAAGGACACCGAGGACTCGCACTGCAGACAGAAGTGGTGCAGCAGAGGCATCGCTCCCCCACAGTCGGGCCCACAGACCTTATGGTGCCAGCGCCTGGACGCTTTACTGAGCCCGGGACCCCGCCGCCCCCCGGAAGCTGGAGAAAGACCCCACCGTCGCGGGCAGCGCCGGCTTCCCAGGCGAAGCCGGCACCAAGCAATCTGATTGGTGGAAACGAGGTCACATGCTTCCCATCCAGCTACAAGGGAGGCTGGGAGAGGTGGTGCTCAGACCTGGGAAGGTGCTGGGAAGTCAAACAGAGAGACGGGGTCCTCCAGCGAACCCGCATCCTATTCCCCGATTCCTCCCACCGATCGGAAGGAGCGGGAGGGGGGTAGGTGTGTGGGTGCGGCTCCTCCAAGTACGAACAGCCCTGGAACCGCCCTGCGGAGCGAGCGGCGCGTAAGCGTCTTTCACGCGAGCATGCGCAACCGTGAGTCCTGCTTGCCCAAGTTCATTGTCGTGGCTGCCGGGGTCGGGGTTTCTGCTTTTGTTCTCAGAGTTACCTTGTCCTCTGTTGCTGCATGCTTCCTGCCAAAAGGCTGTTAGGCAATGTAGGTCGTGTTGCCGGAACTGGCCTCACCAGTCCCCCACCCCCGCTGTATCCCCCTCGCCCCCTTGGCTCCAGCCCCAATGATCTTTCTGGAACGTTCCGGGTACCCGAGGTATACAAGCTTTGGGACTTGTTCTCGTTCATGCCCTCCTGCGTGGAATTCACTTTCCTTGAACCTGATAAGAAGGTTCACTATCTCACTTGATTGGCCTTCAGCTCTTTGCCTAAATGCCATCATTTTTCAAAAAACAAAACAAAACTCAAAAAAACCTTTCCTGGCCTCCCAATTGAAAATAGCAGCCCCTTCCTGTCACTCTCTGTCCCTTTACCTGGGTTTCTTATTAAAAGTTCTTATCAGGGGCCCCTCGGTGGCTCAGTTGGTTAAGTGTCCGACTTCAACTCCCATCATGACCTCACCCTCTGTGAGTTCCTGCCCCACCTGGGGCTCTGTGCTGACAGCTCAGAGCCTAGAGCTATAGCCTGCTTCGGATTCTGTGTCTCCCTCTCTCTCTCTGCCCCTCCCCGGCTTGTGCTCTGTCTCTAAAATAAATAAACATTAAAATAAAAAATTAAGTTCTTATCACTAGCCAGTATAAGATGTACATTGATTAGCTTTTTTTTTTTTTTTTTTTTTTTACTGTGCCTCTTCCCTCCCCCCCACCTAAAACAAACGTTCCATGAGAGGAAGCACTTTTATACTTTGCCTAGGGCTGTGTCCCTTGTGCCTAGAATAATTCCTGGCATGTAAGAGTTGCTCAGAGATATTAGTTGAATGCAGAAATCATACTGTCATTAAGAGTTTTCTTCTTTCTTCCCCACTAGAGTTTAGCCATCTCCAGGGAGTGATTTCATCTTCTTATTCTGTGTCTTGTCTGGAGCCTAGCACAGTGCTGAGCGCATAGAGGCCCGGGGGAAATACTTGTGAGAGGGATGAATGGATGGGTGAGCACGGTTAAACTCTTGTTAATCCCAAACACTTGACGTAAAATGCAAGATTTTCGAGGGGAGATTTCTCTGAATGGTGTTT
Source organism: Paguma larvata (assembly GCA_030068075.1). Classification (NCBI taxonomy): domain Eukaryota; kingdom Metazoa; phylum Chordata; class Mammalia; order Carnivora; family Viverridae; genus Paguma; species Paguma larvata. The sequence continues at coordinate 125,060,994 of CM057825.1, read as the reverse complement.
CCCGGCTCTGAGCGGCACCCGGTATAATCGGATCTTTCTCTGGCTGTGTCTGCACATAGGGCAGCCCCCGTGTGAGTTTTATGCTCACAGAATCTTAGTCTGGCACGTAGCAATCAACCTCCATCTCACTTGTATGCTTGTATTCATTAGCAGGAGAGCTGTCTTTTACCCCAAACAAGACCTAGTACTGATTGCCAGTCTAGGAAACGGGTGAAGGGGAAAAGCCTCTGACGGGGGGGCCTGGGGCCTGTCCGTGTGGCCCCTCCTTGTGGCATCTCCTGCAGCTCTGGAAACACCTGCCTTGCTGAGAACGAGGAGTGTCCCTGTCTCCTGAAGATGACATACCAAGCGTCCCTTCTTCCTGTCTTCTGTCGTCAGTGACAACTCTTCTGATGGTGTGTCCGGGACTTGGATAATTGCATGGGGGCTAACAAGCCTGGGCAGGGGCGTGTGAGGTAGACAGTCAAGATGGCCAGGTGGAGATCGCCGTCCTCACTGTCCCCTTCTGTGGCTCAGTCTTGGGCCATTCTGAGAATTCATCGAACACGGAAAGACACACACACAGCATACCATGCACTATGTTACAGCATCAAACACATCCCCATGTCCACACTGGGTGGCTGGGACTGTTACCGTCACACCCATTTTACAGACGAAGAACCAAGGCTTCGGGAGGTGAACTTACTTACCCAGGGGCACAGGAGACAGAGCCTTCGAAACCTGAAGTGACTTCCAGCCTCTGCCCACAGAGGAAGGAAGCAGGGATGATTTCTTTCACAATCGTTGGGTGTTTTTCTTACCGATTGCTTTTGAGAGTGCTAGGCCGTTGGCCGTAGGCTTCTCAGCCTCGTCAGGCTCCCAGCTGGGCTCTGGCAGGTGCCCCAGCCCCCCGACTTACTGAGGTTGCAGCTTGGTGGATGGCTTGACCGTGGGAACCGCATGCTGAGAAGGTGGTGCTGCCCGCTCTGTGGGCCTCAGAGGCCGCTGTGCCTGCAAGGAGGCTCTTCCCTTCCCTCTCGGTGATGGACGGTACTGGGGCTCAGCCAGGCAGCGCCCACTGGTCCCCATTTCCAGACGTGGCTCTGTGTCAGACGCTGTACTGGGTGCCGGGGACCCTCAGTGAGCGGACAGCCATGGCCGACCAGGCCAGCAGAGAGAGGGCTGCTCTCAGCCCGCAGGAACCCCCGGGGTTTGTGCGTTATGTGAGGTGCAGCGCAGCCCTGGCCCTATCCTGATGGAGCTGTTTGTCAAAAAGAGGAAAACTGCATGAGTCTACTGAGTACGCCATTAATGTAAGTGTGACAGGCATAGGACGGTAGTCAAAGAGGAGCCAGGTCAGGGAGCGTGGGGAAAATCTTTCCAAAAATAGTTTGATTCGATATCAGAAAGATGAGCAAGAGTAAGTAACGCAGGGTGTGTGTGTGTGTGTGTGTGTGTAGGTGTGGACATGTACAGATGGATATGTGTGTGGATACAGGAATGTGTAAGCGTGTGTATATGTAGATATGTATGTGGATATGTGGGTGTATGTGTTGTATATGGATGGATGTGTGGATATGTTGTGTGTGGATGTTGTGTGTGTAGGTGTTGTGTGTGGATGGATGTGTGTTTAGATGCACAAGTGTGTGTGTGTGTGTGTGTGTGTGTGTGTGTGTGTGTGTGTGTAAGAGAAGAATTAGGGGCAGAGCCTGGAGCCCAAACTGAGGACAGCACTGCTAGGAAGAGGAAGTGGGATGCTCCGGGTCCTGAGCGAAGTCCAGGGGGATGGGTGACAGGAGCGCAGTGTCCAGGGGGATGGGTGACAGGGGCGCAGTGTCCAGGGGGGTGGGTGACAGGGGCGCAGTGTCCAGGGGGATGGGTGACAGGGGCGCAGTGAGCACACAGTGGAGCGGGATGGAACCCACATCAAAGCAGGGTCCTTCGGGGGTCAGGGTCAGTCTCAGCACGTCCTGTGGTGAAGAAAGACAGATCTAAGCCCAAGAAAATCTGGGAGGAGTGAGCTGCGTCTTTCCTGAAGAACACTTAGCCATCCCGAAGTCAGGAGCCACCAGCCAACCTTGTTGAAATTCTCCCCCAGCCGTCTTTTTCCAGAGTCCCAGGAGCTGCTGTGGAGAAAACAATGTCTTGACTCTAAAGGGGGTGGTCGAGTGAGGAAGGGTGTGTGAACGATTCCCCTCTCTTGTCTTCGTTTTAGTTACCCCTAAATATCTTTTTTTAATGTTCGTTTATTTTTTGAGAGGTGGGGGGAGAGAGTGAGAGAGAGAGGTAGTGGGAGAGGGACAGAGAGAGAGGGAGACACAATCCAAAGCAGGGTCAGGTTCTGAGCTGTCAGCGCAGAGCCTGGTGTGGGGCTTGAACTCATGGACTGCAAGATCATGACTTGAACCAAAGTTGGATGCTTAACCAACTGAGCCACACAGGCGCCCCACCCCTAAATGTCTTAAAATGAATCGGATATTTGTTGCTCTTTGAGACTCAATCCGTTGGTAACCCTCATGGGGTCTACATACGAGGTTCACTTGTCACCACCCCCCTTCGTCTGCGGGTACACCATTGACACATCCTGTTCAAGTTTCCTTTTCTGACCTTTTCCGCTAACATGACCCTGAAGAGGAGGGTCACCTGGTCAGTGTTCCTTTCCTACATTCTGGCTTTCCCCTCCTTGCTGCGGAAGGTGAGGAAAATACTTAGGACCCTGGGGGCAGCGTTAGGCTCCTTGGACTTTTTTTCCTAAAAATAATAGGATATCAGTTGAAGATTTTAAACTCAGGAGTGCGAATAGGTTTTTGATCCGAAATAAGAGGATTTTGCCTTTCTTGATTCACTGTGAAGTTTTCCCAAGGGCAGCAGACACTGTCTCAGCAACAACAAAAGACCCTGCCTCTCCCGAGTGGACGCCGCCCCACGCCCGGCCCCACGCTCCGTGGTGCAGCCTCTCTGGCTGAGCTCCGTCCACACTGTGGACCAGATAGTTCTGTCTTGGAGGTAGTCGTCGTGGTGGCAAAGGATGTTCACGAGACGCCAGTAACACCCCTCCGGGCGTGACAACCATAAGCGTCTTTATATTGCCAGGTGTTCTCTGAAAGGAGAAGGCAAAGTCGCTCCCGTTGAGAAGCTCCGCTCTGTAGTTTCAGCCTCAGATTTTTTATCTCACCGTTTGTTGGGATATCATCTAAATCACATCTATCCAAGATACACAGCCTCGGTTTCCATGGATATTGACATCAGGGCCTTCCGTTTAAGCTCCTGTGGGTTTTCTTCTTTCACTGATGAGACGCAAAGCCCTTGCTGACCCTTCAGCCACGTTCTGAGAATCTTGTCCGGCCCTCTCGCATTTGCCTGATGGACCTCTCCTTCACTCAGATGCGCTCAACTTCCTCACACCTCGGTGGGCTTAATTCGTTCCGTGGCGGTCACTGAAAGGCTTGGGCAAAGAGGGCATTGGGTAGCCATGCCATGACAAAGACTTCGCTGTGTTGGGAAGTCTCAGGCCTTTTATGATTTACTAAAGATGACTCTAGACTCTTAAATGGTTTGAAAATTAAAAAAGAAAATGACCTTGGGCAGAAATGATCTCTGGATAGCAAGTAAGAGAATTCACATTTCTATAGCAGAAAGCCATCCCGAGTGTTCTCCGGAAGGAGGTCTTTTGTATTTGCCAGGAAAAAGGGAGGCTCAGGCGTACCCCCGACGGCCTGTCTTATTCTTCCGTTCATAGCTCTCTCAAAAGCCCCAAGCTCGGGATTCCATATCCCGGATCCCCAGGCTCGCTAATTTCTCCACGTAAGAAGAGCAGGTGACCCGGCTGTCACAGAGTACCTAGGAGGGAACTTGTCGGAGTTCGGTTCATTGGAACAGAAATGACAGAATGTCAATTTCCCTCCTAACTGCATGTCATCGTCGGGAATCAAATAAGCAATTACAGAAGGCTAAATTGAATTCATTTCAAATTCAGATGGTCAGCCCGGACCTGGGATGCTCCACCGAGGAGAAAGAGCCTTTCTGACTCTGTATACAGTTGCAAGCCCGCGGGTCCCACCGCTGTCCCCCACAGGGTCAGCCTGGTTAAAATTGTCACTGGCAGCTTCCCACCTGGCCGTTCTGTGTCAGCTCCTGATCTCGCATCCCCTGGCGACCCCCGACTCAGAGATGCTGGCTCTGAGGCTGGAGTTTAAGGCATTGAGGCAAGGCGTGGGGACGTGTCCGTGTCCACGTCAGCTCGGCCCCTTCCATGTGCCTCCTTCCAGGGGCTCTACACAACACCTTCTCCACCGGTCCTGCCAGGGTGCTCTTTGAAGGTGAGGGAAAGAGGAAGAGAACGACAAAAAGGGCTCACTATTGTTTTTAATGTCAGTTACCGGATGACATACGGTTAAATAAGCTAATTCATTTTAGCCCATGTAGTTCTAAAAACGACTCTGAAATAGCTACGTTGTAATTGTCTGCATTTTTACCAAATCCTGCTTGACAGCGAAGGCTCTCGCCGTATATTCACGTTCTTGCCTAGATCCCTCGCCTTCCTCGATATTAATTCTGGGCCCTGTGACTCATGCTGGCGGCCGGGCTGTGAGCAGAAACGATCGGTGTTATCTCCTGGCCGGCGTCGTTAAGAGCCTCCTCCTTCCCTCTCTTTTTCTCTTGTGGCAAACGTGGAAGTCCCATGAGCCAAATGGTGCAGAACCAGGGTGGTGGAGAGTAGCGTTAATTATGCTTATACGCTCAGAGTTGGAAGGGTGCTTAGAAGCCTAGTACCTGCCCTGTTCCAGCATTCTTGCCAACTTCATTTCCATCCTCTTGCTGCACACTTTTAGTGACAGAGAACTCACTACTTCATGAGCTATTTATATGCAGTTACACTCTGTCTCTGCTGCTCCTTATTCTGTCCTAGGGAGCCACACAGATCAAGTATCCTCGCCCATAAACAGGACACCTTTCTCACTGTTTAAACATAGGTACTCTGTCCTCTGGGTGTTCCTTTTCCCAAACCTAGTTCTTTAAGCTGTCCTTTTGTCTTGCTTGATGTTGAGAGTTTGTCTTCTATGACAAACAGGAAAGCACATGCCCACAGAGGGCAAAGTGCAAGTCACTCTTTAATGGCAGAAACTGGCATTGAGCAGGCTAAGTTCCAAAAAAGAAAGGATTGTGTCTGTTTGCTTCATGCACTGTTATATACCAGAACGGTGCCCGGCACGTAGTAGGTGCTCAAGTAATATTTGTTGAGCAAATGAATGAACCAAAGAGTCCTAACTCCCAGTCATTTTTCTCTCTTTCCTTTAAATAATGCAGAGAAATCAACAGTCAGTCATAAATTCCATTCTAAACTCATACCTTGAATCCTTGGGCACAAAAAACTATGATAACACAGCTACAATCAAGATAAAACATGTATCAAATAGCCTGGGCTTATAAGGCACTTAAATTTGGCAAAAAGAATTAGATAGATAGATAGATAGATAGATAGATAGGGAGAGATGGAAAGAGAAAGATGGAGCGTGATTTGCAAAAAACATCTTAAAGATGGTGGTGAAGGCCTATTTGACCACCCCACCTCTCATCCCCTTTAACTTTAAACTACGTTGAGTCCATACTAAGGCATTTCTCATGGAATTATTCCTCTATTCTAATTCTCTCCACCAAAATCATGGTTATCTCTAAAGCCTTATTAAGACACATGTATTTTGTGGCATATTTCAATAGTTGGTGTAGTAGCTTCAGGGATTAAAGCTAAGCACAATAAGAGAATGTACCTAGCTTTTGACATTAAAATTGTTATTTACATTTGGGGCTGTTTTGCTGTGATGTGGCATTATAATGAGGGTAAACTTTTCTTTTGAAAAGAGGGATATGATTCTGGGATAAAAGTGAATGCCGGCTAACAAAACCGCAGATGAGTCCACCTTTGTATGATGCCATCGCGCTTGGGCGATAATTCAAATACATCTGCCCTGCTGGGATTCTCCTACTCCCCAGAAGATGAGGCGACTTCTGCCTCAGGGAAATAGAGTTGAAGAGATGGGTACATCCTTGCTATGCGTCAACCATTGTGGTATGCCTTTTTGTTGTGTACATAATGAGAATAAGATGAAATTCATGTATGCGTTTATTTTCAAAAAGACAGTCTTGAAACCCCTGATATGCCATGCACCGAAAGTTTAATTGCTCTCTACGATAAAGGGGAGATCAGTCTCTAGCTAGCTAGTTATGCGGGTGACTAGGTGGGTGAGTGGATGGGTAGGTATGTGGATGGGTGAATGGATGGATGGGTAGGTGGATGGGTGAATGGATGGATGGGTAGGTGGAGGGATGAACAGCCAGATAGGTTGGAAAGGATGGTAGAGAATCTTTGCATTTCCAGGATCACGCCCTCCCTATCCCCATCCCCACCCCCACTTCGTCCAGTAACAACACGCCAATATTCCTTAGAGAGTCACTCTCCTCACTCTCTGTCCATATAGTTTATGTGAATCTGACCCATTCTGGCCACTGAGACCACTGAGACCAGGCAGAGGCTGTCAGCTCTAATTCTAGAACTGGAGCAGGCGTGACCTGGAGAGAGGCAACTCTTTCCTACTGGCCTTGGATTTGGGATGGCGTAAGCCTGGCTGTGCTTAGTGGGTTGTGGGGACACACTGAGAGAGTGTGCCTGGGAGCGAGGCCACCAGAGAGGAAAGCAGAGAGAAAAGGGAAGAGTCAGGTGCCGATGAAAGTACTTGAACGTCTGACTTCTGCCATGCCCGCTACTAACACCTGGGCTTTGGAATTAATGTGAAATTTTTATCTCCCCTTCTTTTTTCATAATTTTTCTTTTGGTCTCCTGCAATCAAAAGCGTTCTATATAACACAAATATATGAGCCCGGAGAGGGACCTAGTTACTGCGCCGTGTGCTGGGGAGGATGAAAAGTGGGATCACCCGCAGCATCCCACTCACCCCCTCCCGGAGAAGTAACCAGTCTCTGGGCCACGCGCGACCTGCCTAAACTCTGGGATTCCGTCCATGATCTGATTTCAAACTGAACCATTCGAAAGCCAACTCCATGGGCCTACTTCTCAAATAGACCCAAATATTAGCCTTCGTGTGGCCCAAAAGCAATGTCGAATCATTTATCGATGGCCTTCTATTTAACGAAGTAAGTACGCTCAGTTTGAGAACGCCCCCCTTCCTGCCAAGGAACTCAGTAAAACTATTTTCGCTTTGTTCTATTTTATTTTATTTCGTTTTGTTTAAAAATTTTTTAACGTTTATCTACTTTTTTAAAAGTTTATTTTTTAATTTACATCCACGTTAGTTAGCGTATAGTGCCACAATGATTTCAAGAGTAGATTCCTTAAAGCCTTTTACCCATTTAGCTCATCCCCTCTCCCTATTTTCACTTTGAATTCACTTTGAATCAACCGGAAGAATGTGGCTGGAAAACATGTTTATTTTCCCCAAAGCAGTCCTGTGTGCAAAAGGTTGCTCAACATCGTTCTTGGTAGATGATATTCTCCAAGGGTCTTTTCAGCTTTTAAACTCTGTGCTTGCATGAAAAGACCAGAGAGAAGTTTCTCCCTGCATCATCTTGTAATATCCTCCAGGCTCAACACAGTGCTTGGCACAGAGATTCTCAGGAAGCATTTGGTGAATAATTAATGGAAAAAAACGTGACCCTTCCTTAATCCCTAGCTGCTCACCAGTAGAGAAGTAGAGAAGGATCTTAAAAGGATCTTAGAGTTAGACTCCAGAGTCGTCATATCAAGAAAAATCACAGAGACTAATAATTTCATTTAAAAGTCTTCTTAAATTATCCGTGCCGTGAGGAAGTGGCTCGTTTCTCAGCGTGTCCAACAGAGTCCATTTTCCATCCATCTCGAAAAGACCACTGTGTCTTGGGCTGGGCAACCAATGATGAGGATGAGTTGTGTTTAAGGGATCTTAGTGACTAAAAACAGCAGCCTGGCATGGAGCATGGGGACCCTCTCCTACTTTAAGAGCCAAAAGGACAAAAGGAAGAATCTGTAGTATCAGATTTTCCTGCTTTCTCAGGCTATGAGTGGGATGAGGGTTGAAAGAATATGATTTAAAAGACTCCCTCTCTCCCTTCCCATCCCTCCTCTCTCTCTCTCTCTCTCTCTCTCTCTCTCTCTCTCTCTCCACTACCCACCTCATATAATAGAATTTGAGTAACTAAAATATACCTCTTGCCGCAACTATGATGTATTCTTAAACATTCAGACCAATGACTGTCCTGGTAAAGGACAGAGAAAGGAGATTTCCCTCATCCCCTGATGCCCATCCTAACACAGAACATTCTAGGGTTGATAGAAAGTATTCTTTGCAAGCTTCTTCCTTCCATATTTGGTTGATCTTGAGGAAGCAGAAAGATCGGAGGGAAATGCTACAAGCAATCTCCACATTAGATTCTAAAACCACTATGATTCATTCTTTTTCCATCCAAATAAAATCCATGTCTTTACAGTAAGTGTGATGAATGGAAACAGCATCCTCGGGGATTTATACACATCTTGTGGGCTTTTTTCCCCCTTTCCCTCTCTTCTTCTTCTTCTTCTTTTTTTTTTTTTTTTTTTCCATCTTGCAGTGCAACAAAGTTTCACAAGGATGGATTTTATAGAAAATCCATGTCCGGGGATTTATTCAGGTCTTTGTCATAAATTATGGCAACATAGAGCCACTCTCTTGCTATACAATTCCAAATATTTCAACAAGGCGATTACAATAAAGTCCATGGCTCTCTTCAGCTGGAGTAGGACTGTGAGCCCAGCTGCTCTCCCAGATACAAGTAAGACAAACGCAATACAAAAGCTTCCTTTGATGAGAAGGCAAAGCTGAGTTTTGGAAGGAAAGGCGGCCTTCTCCCCCCTGAAGAATACAATGTTGAAACAGAATTATCTTTTTAAAACCCAGATCTGCATCTATGGGACATGGAAATGACAGAACACAAGACGAAAGAGTTTCTCGGGATGAAACGTGACCTCACCCCTTGATTCATCTTTGCAGTTAATATAATGACCTTTAAAATCGAGTTGCCAAGAATTGGACAAAGTAAAAAAAAAATCAAGCAAGAAAGCCCAGCAAAGACCATAAGGGATTGTTTAACTGCCTGCTAATTGGGAGCCCTGTCATCTCTGACCTACCACATATACCAAGGGAGTAGGTGCACCACTTTCCTCCTCGTTTCTACATAAAAATCGAATGTGAAAATTAAGAATCACTTTGATGGGCTGTTTCCAATCTGGGCCAAATTTCTGTGGCCATCCAACCCTTGATTGAGTCTCTGTGGGGCCACTGGGGATGCTCCGTGGTCCAGTTGACTGTCTCAGATAGGTAGAGTGGTCCCTTCCATCCTTTTGACGATGATGTTGGTTAAATTCACCTTTGAGTGGGAACTTGTGGGTCCTTTCCATTCCAAGAGCTGAAGATTTATCTGCAGAAGCCGGGACTGCCTTTGTCTTTCACACCTCAACACTAACGCCACCCTTTCCAGAGGCCCTCCTCGGCCACTTTATCAAAAGCATGTTTTCATGCCCCAGTCACCAGTACCATCCCACATTTTGTTTTCTTCATGGGTCTTAAAGACCTATACTTCCTCATTAACATGCCTATTTATTCGTATGTTGTCGCTCTCTTCCCATGGAACCTGAGCTCTGAGAACCTGTGTCTGTCTCGTTGACCATGGTGGTCACAGTACCTAAAACAGAGGCTGGATCATAGCAGTCGTGGAGAAAAAAATATGAATAATGGCATGGCCGTCCTTTCTAATAATAACTTTTATGTGTGTGCCTTATTTTGTGGAAGCCAAATAAAATGAAAACCTGGTATTATGTTCTTAAATAATTTAAAAGATTCTTCCACGTGAAATTCCACCAGAGAATCCCACCGTCAGCTCCACAGGGGCTCGAAGGGACAGTTCCACCCTCTTACCTTTGGGAGTGCCACAGGTACAAATGGAAACCCACGTCAACTTTGGAAATTGCTGAGGCTCCTGGTCTAGAAGCAGATGTTGAGTTGGAGGCTGGGGTATGAGGTGTTGGTTAGGAATCTACCTCTGGAAAAGGAAGGGGCAAAACTCAGGTTGGAGATGGAGTAAAAACCAGAATCACAAGGCAGGCAGGTCTTAGCTCTGGAGCAAGTACCAGGTCACACCAGAGTGACCCAAGTGGGTCCTTAGCTCACACCGCTTTTCACTGAGTCACAGGGTGGAGGCTGACCTGCAGCCTGGATCTCTGCAGCCAAAGCCGACCTTGAAGGAGCTGGCAGCTGGAGGCGGGCTTCCAGCCACACTCCCTGAAGCCGGGCAGCGAGTCCCTCCTCAAAGGGACACTTGGACAGGACACCTTCTCTGTCTTCCAGTGTTACAGATTTCAAGCTCAAACCTGTGTGCTTTCAGAAGTCTGGCCACCAGTGTCCACTGAGTTCCTGCTGTCTTCGAAGATGAGCCACAAATAGTCCAATTCCTAAATTAGAAGTCACGTCCTGTAAGTGCTTGCTGACTTGGCAGCAGCAACACTGACATAATTTCACAAATAATGATGTTATCCGAGGCAAAAGTTGCATTAGATCAATTACCACTCTATTTCGGTGCCATCTGAGTAGCTGTCAGTGTTTATTTCAGTTCGCCTATTTTTAAACCAAAGCTCTCAGGCTTCTGAACCACAACCATGAGCCTACCTTCCTTATCCAGTCCTTGATAGCGTCTGGCTCACATTTTGAACTAAAGACAATGATTTGAATACCCTGCCCCCAGTGTCTCTTCTCAGTTCCCTTTCTTTGTGTCCTTTAATTGGCAGGAGGGGGGGGGGTTGTTCAGGTACAACTAGAGTTCAAAACTTAAGGCTCAAAACAGAAAGGAGAGAATATTGTTATTTTAGGAGATTGAAAGGCAATTACCTTAAACTGTGAGAGGGGAAGGTTTAGGTTGAATTGGAGGAGCTTCTCCTTTGGGAGAGGGATCTTGAATCCTAGCAGGTCTGGACTGTCCAGAAAAGACCACAACCTAAGTCACACATCCACGTGGCTGGTGTCGTGGGTTAAATTGTGGTGCCCCAGAATTTATATGTTGAAGTCCTAAGTCTACCATCTCAGAATGTGACCTTATTTGCAAAGAGAGTCATTACCGAGGTTGAAGTGTGGTCATTAGAGTGGGCCCTAATCCCTTATGACTGGTGTCTTTTTTTTTTAATGTTTTATTTATTTTTGAGAGAGCGCATGCGCACAAGCGTGAGCAGGGGAGGGGCAGAGAGAGAGAGAGGGGGACGGAGGATCCAAAATGGGCTCCGTGCTGACAGCAGCAAGACCGATGTGGGGCGTGAACTTGCAACCCATACGATGATGACCCGATGGCACGTCGGACGCTCAACTGACTGAGCCACCCAGGTGTCCCCCCTTATGACTGGTGGCTTTATAAAAAGGGGAAATTTTTTGGACACAGACACACAGAGGGCGGAAGATGTGGAGAGACACAGGAAGGAGAGGCCGTCATTATATGGGCTGAATGCTTGTGTCCCCCCACCCCCATTATCCCTCCAAACCAAGAAGGAGAAAGCCCAGTCCACCTCCTGTGTGTCTCCTTTGCTCTCACACAACTACCACAGGATGCTTCTGACACCAGATGTGTGGGGACTCTTCCCCCACCAAGCAATTCTGCAGCACCAGCTGGGTGTCCTACAACTTAATTCTGATACTGTGGACCTGGAGATAGCTTCACATCCCACAAGTAAAGGGCTCAGTCCCACAAGACTGCTTTCCCCTCCCCCACTTGAAATGCCAATCACAAGTAGTAGGTGATTACCCACAACTTCTGTCCCACTTGGCTACAAATCGGAGGCTCCTATGACCTCCCCCCACAGAGATTCCATTATTTTCCAGAACAACGCACAGAACATAGGGAAACACATCAACCAGTTTATTAAAGGGTCTGATAAAATACACAGATAGTCAGATGAGGAGATAACATCAGGTGAGGTCTGGGATTGGGTGTGTCACCCTCTCGGTGCATGGATATGCCCCCTAACCTGGAAGCCCCTAAAACCCATACTGTTGGGTTGATGACGTAGGCATGATCAATTACTCTATCTGTTTCTGCTCCTCTCTCTTCTCTGGAGAATTGGGGGATGGGTTGGAAAATTCCAAGCTTCTAATCATGCTTGGTCTTTCTGGTGACCAGTCCCCATCCAGGAGCCCACCAGAATGGCCCGGATAGAACGAAAGGCGTCCTAGCACTCTTACCACTTGGGAAATTACAAGGGTTTCAGGAGCTCTGTGCCAGGAACCAGGGGAAGAGACCAATATACACATTTTTTGTTACCTCACACCTCCGAGCAGGTTGAAGCCCACCACCCCCCCTCCCCCGTGATGGTATTGGAGGTGATGCCTTTGTTTAAGTTGCTCAGGTTGTGGCCCTTTGTTAAGGCCACGCTGGCAAACTAACCCAGCTGGGACAGATCAGGAGGACCCTGGCTAGAGGATCCTGATGGACTTCCCCAGTTCTGGGCCGAAGGGTTTGCCGAGTCTCAGGAAGCAGAGAAATTTGGAAGATACAGCCTTGCTGTTGTGCAGGGGACTCAGGAGGAAACAAGAGAAGCGCTCCCCTGTGCCTTTTCTCTCCTCTCCAATATTGCCTACACCTTTTCATTCGCTGCCTCCTGGTCTTTGGCAGAATAAACAGTAGATGCGTGGGCTCTCACACGGGGCTCCCCCCAGTCCAGTCCCCTCATGTATGAAATGGTCACAATAAAACCATCGACGTGGACGTGCTGTTCAGAGGAACCAGAAGGCTCCTATGTATGTGTGTTTGGTGCAGGCATATAGCAAGTGCTCAGGAAACCGACACTATAACCACTATCACTGTGTCAGCAAGAACTCCACACTATACTTAATCATTATCGTTCATCACTATAATTAATGATTAGAACTTATAAGTAATGGGTGAATCATTATTCTTTTTGGCAAACTGAAGTCCTCTTCTAGTCGGTCTGTGACTCCTGGGACACAAGGAGTCAAGGATCACATAAGCCGGGGGTCAAAGCCTGGCTCTACAGTTTACAAGAGGTGGGTCCCGGGTCAGGGAGTAGGGGATCCATAGGGACGGGTGTGTAAGGGGTCCCAAAACACACTGAAAGATGGCAGGGGGTTGGGGGTAGGGCCAGGCAGACAGCCACGCCGATGAAGGAGTTGTGTGGGGAAAGAAGGAGGGGGACACTATAACTGGGTGGTTTCAAAACATCTAGGTGACTTTAGGGAAGAGGCGAGGGGAGTGATTGTTGTCTCCTGCACCCCTGCCGACACCCCTCCAGTTGGTTAATATTGAGCATGGAGCTCTTAGTGCTTAGCACCAAACTTCTGTGTCCTGATTGTCTCTTTGGAGATAAAGATCACAAGCATCTTCAAGTCCTCCCAGGTCCACAAAGCATTCTAACTCCTGTGATAGTAATAGCTCGGGGTGGGTTTTGGTGGTGGTTTATTTTTCTTCTTGCTTTTGTTGCTGTTTTGAGTCCCACTCCGTGCCAGGAACTTTGGTGACTAACCATGCCTGGCATATTTCTTATTCTCTTCACAATTCCATGATGTAGACCTTACCATTACCGCATCCTGGAGAGAGAAGAAAACCCAGGCTTCAAGAGGAGGAGTAACTTGCTCAAGGTTCCATGGCTAGTAATCCTGTATGAGTTTGCTAGAGCTTCTGTGACAAAGTACCACAGCCTGGGCGGCTTACAAAACAAATTAATTTTCTCATCGTTCTGGAGGCTGGATGTCCAAAGTCAAGGTGTCAGCAGGGCTGGCCTCTTCTTGTTTCGAAGGCGTCTCCCTGTGTCTTCAGGCGGTTTTCCCTCTGCACCTGCCTGTGTCCACGCTTCCTCTTCTGAGGACAGCGGTCAGATTGGATGAGCGTCCACCATAATGACCTCATTTTAACCTAATTACCTCCTTAAAGACCCTGATCCAAATGCAGTCACCTTCTGAGATACCGGGGGTTAGAATTTGTACATAGGACTTTTTGAGAGACACAACTAAGCCCATAACAACTCCCCTGCCTGTGTGTCTTCAGGCGTGAAACCCATCACTTTGTCGAAGCAGCATGGTTTCTGGTGTGACCTGAACACTAACCTCCGCGAATTGTGCCTAGAGAAGCAGTCGTTTTGTTCCTCTGACTGCACCAGGGAGGAAGTTTTAGGCTGGTGCTAATGACGTTAACACTTCTCCAAACCTCACAGGTCCCTCATTTGAACAAAGACTGCTGTCTGTCTAACTAACTAGAATGTAACAGCCTTGCTTATTTTTTTCTGTATTTATTTCTCCAATGATTTAGTAGTCAGCACAGGGAAAAGCAGCCTTGCCTTCAAGGGGGCTGATGTCAGGTTTCCTTCTCAAATAAATGTACCATTTGAAAAAGAGTGAGTCCACTTATTTCATTTTTTTTAGGTTTGTGTCTTAATTCCGGCTAGTTAACATGCAGTGTTACGTTAGTTTCAAGTGTGCGATATGGCGATTCAGCAATTCTGTACGTGACTCAGTGCTCATCGCGGTAAGTGCACTCTCAATCCCCTTCACCTGTTTCACCCGCCCCCCACCCTTCTCCCCTCCAGTAACCGTCAGTTTGTTCTTTAGAGTTAAGAGTCTGTTCCTTGGTCTGTCTCTCTCTCTCTCCTTTTCCCTCTCTCTCTCTCGTATGTTTTCCCTTTGCTTGTTTTGTTTCTTAAATTCCACATAAGAGTGAAATCATATGGTATTTGTCTTTCTCTGACTTATTTCACTTAACATAATACCCTATAGCTCCATCCATATCATTGCAAATGGAAAGATTTATTTCTTTTGTGGCTGAGTAATATTCTATTTTGTGTGTGTGTGTGTGTGTGTGTGTGTGTGTGTGTATTTATTTAATTAAGTTAAAATATATGTATACCACATCTTCTTTATCCATTCATCTTGGGCTGCTTCCATATCTTGGACATTGTAAATAATGCTGCTATAAGCATAGGGGTGCATGTATCCCTTTGAATTAGTGTCCTCGTATTGTTTGGGTAAATACCTAGTATTGCAATGGCTGGATCATATGGTTGTTTTATTTTTAACTTTCTGAGGAACCTCCATACTCTTCTGTACAGTGGCTGTAGCAGTTTGCATTCCCATCAGCAGTATACGAGGGTTCCCCTTTCTCCACATCCTCACCAACACCTGTTGTTTCTTGTGTTGTTGAGTTTAGCCATTCTGACTGGTGCAAGGCGATACCTCTTTGTAGTTTTGATTTGCATTTCCCTGGTGATAAGATGTTGACTTTCTTTTCGTGTGTTTGTTGGCCATCTGTGTGTCTTGTTTGGAGTAATGTCTACTCATGTCTTCTGCTCATTTTTTAATTTCATTATTTGGTTTTTGGGTACTAAGTTTTATAAGCTTGTCATATATTTTGGATATTAACCCTTTATCAGCTTTGTCATTTATAGATATCTTCTTTCATTCAATAGGTTGCCTTTTATTTTTGTTGATTGTTTCCTTTGCTGTGCAGAAGCTTTTATTTTGATGTAGTCCCAATAGTTTATTTTTGCATTTGTTTCCCTTGCCCCTGGAGACCTATCTAGAAAGAGGCTGCTATGACCAATGTCAAAGAAGTTACTGCCTGTGTTCTCTTCTGGGATTTTTATGGTTTCAGGTCTCATATTTAGGTCTGTAATCCATTTTGAATTTATTTTTGTGTATGGTATAAGAAACTGGTACAGTTTCATTCTTTTGTATGTAGCTGTCCAGTTTTCCCAACGTCATTTGTTGAATCCATTTTTTCCCATTGGATTTGTTTTGTCACAGATTGATCAATCATGTAATTGTGAGTTTATTTCTGGATTTTATATTCTGTTTCATTGATCTTTGTGTCTTTTTTTTGTGTCTTGATCACTCCAGCTCTGTAATATAACTGGAAGTCTGGAATTGTGATGCCTCCAGGTTTGCTTTTCTTTTTCAAGAGTATTTTGGAAATTCAGGGTCTTTTGTGGTTCCATACAAATTTTAGGATTGTTCTAGTTCTGTGAAAACTACCATTGGTGTTTGGATAGGGGTTGCATTAAATATGTAGATTACTTTTGGTCGTACAGACCTTTTAACAATATTTGTTCTTGCAATCCATGAACATGGGATATCTTTCCATTTGTTTGTGTCACCTCCAGTTTCTTTCATCAGTGCCTTATAGTTTTCAGAGTACAGTTCTTCACCTCTTTGGTTAAGTTTGTTTCTAGGTATCTTGTTATTTTTGGTACATTTGCAAATAGGATTGTTTTTCTTAATTTATCTTTTCTGCTGCTTCATTGTTGGTGTATGGAAATGCAACAGGGGCACGTAGGTGGCTCAGTCAGTTAAGCATCTGACTTTGGTTCAGGTCATGATCTTGGGGTTTGTGAATTAAAGCCCCACGGCAGGCTCTGTGCTGACAGCTCAGAGTCCGGAGCCTGCTTTGGATTCTGTGTCTCCCACTCCCTCTGCCCCTCCCCAGCTTGCACTCTGTCTCTCTATCTCTCTCAAAAATAAACACTTAAAAAGTTTTTGAAATAAAAAAAAAAGAAATGCACCAGATTTCTGTACATTGATTTTGTATCTTGTGACTTTGCTGAATTTGTTTATCAGTTCTAGCAATTGTTTAGGTGGAGTCTTTAGGGTTTTATATATATAGTATCATGTCATCTGAAAATAGTGAAAGTTTTTCTTCTTCCTTACCCATGTGAATGTCTTTTATTTCTGTTTTGTTGTCTTACTGCTCTGGCTAGGACTAGCAGTACTATGTTGAATAAAAGTGGTGAGAGTGGACATCCTTGTCGTATTCCTGATCTTAAGGGGAAAGCTCTCTGTTTTTCACCATTATGGCTGATGTTAGCTGTGAGTTTTTCATATATGGCCTTCCTGTGTTGAGGAGTGTTCCCTGTAAACCTACTTTGTTGAGATTTTTATCATGAATGGGTGTTGTACTTTGCCAAATGCTTTTTATTCATCTATTGAAATGATCATAGGTTGTCATGTTTTCTCCTAGTGATGTGACGTACCATGTTTTTTGATTTTAGAATATCAAACCACCTTGCAGCCCAGGAATAAATCCCACTTGATCATGGTAAATGACTTTTTAAATGTATTGTTGAATTTGGTTTGCTCGTATTTTGCTGGGAATTTTTGCATCTATGTTCATCGGGGATATTGATCTATACTTCTCTTTTTTTCAGTGGTGTCTTTATCTCGTTTTGATATCAGGGTAATGCTGGCTTCATGGAATGAATTTAGAAGTTTTCCTTCCTTTCTATTTTTAATAGAATAGTTTAAGAAGAATAGTTTTCAATTCCTCTTTAAATGTTTGATAGAATTTGCCTGTAAAGCCATCTGGTCTTGGACTTTTATTTGTTAGGAGTTGTTTGATTATGGATTCAATTTCTTTGCTGGATATCAGTCTGTTCAAATGTTCTGTTTCTTCCTTTTTCACTTTTGGTAGTTTATATGTTTCTAGGAATTTATCCATTTCTTGTAGTTTGTCCAATTCGTTAGGATATAGTTTTCCATAATATACTCTTATGATTGCTTGTATTTCTGTTGTATTGGTTGTCATTTCTCCTTTTTCATTTGTGATTTAATTTATTTGAGTCCTTTCTCTTTTTTTCTTGATGAGTCTGGAGAAAAGTTTATCAATTTTATTGATTTTTTTTCAAAGAGCCAGCTCCTGGTTTCATCAATCTTTGTCGTTGTTGTTTTGTTGTTTAGTTTCTATATCATTTATTTTTGGTGTATCTTTATTATTTCCTTCCTTCTGTTGGTTCTAGGTTTGGATTGTTGTTCTTTTTCTAGATCCTTTAGGTGCAAGGTAGATTGCTTGAGATTTTCCTTGCTTCTTGAGGTAAGCCTGTACTACTATCAAGTTCTTAGAACCACTCTTAGAACCACTTTTGGTGCATCCCAAAGGCTTTGGACCATTGTGTTTTCATTTTCATTTGTTTCCATGTACTTTTTTATTTCTTCTATTTCCTGGTTAACATTGTTTAATAGCATGGTATTTAACCTCCATGTGTTTCTGCTCTTTCCAGACTTTTTCTTGTGGTTAACTTCTAGTTTCATAGCATTGTGGTCAGAAATAGGCATGGTAATTTTTATCTTCTTGAATTTGTTGAGGTTTGTTTTGTAGGCTAAAATGTGATCTGTTCTGGAGAATTTTCTGTGTGCAATTGAAAATAATATGTATTCTGCTGTGTTAGGATGGAATGATCAAAATATATCTATTAAATCCATCTGTTCCAATGTGTCATTCAAAGCCATTGTGTCCTTGTTGATGTTCTGTTTAGATGATATGTCTATTAAAGTCCATAGGGTGTTAAAGTCCCCTACTATTATTGTATTATTATCAATTAGTTCTTTTGTGTTTGTTGCTGCTTTGTGTTTTGGGGGGCGTGAATATTTACAATTGTTCTATCTTCTTGTTGGATTGTCCCCTTTATTATTTTATATTGTTTTTCTTTGCCGTTAGAGTCTTAAAGTCTACATTTTCTGATATAAATATTGCTACTCTGGCTTTCTTTGGATATTCACTTGCATGATAGATATTTCTCTGTCCCCTCACTTCCAATCTGCAGGTGTCTTTAAGTCTAAAATGAGTCTCTTGTAGGCTGCATATAGATGGCTCCTGTTTTTTCAGCCATTCTTTTAGAGTAAGTCCATTTATAGAAGCAAAAGTAGTGAGCAGATCAGAATAAGAGTGGTTCACAGAGATGACAGTAGGAGTTCCTACAATGACTAATAGTAGAAAGCCACTTGTCCCTATTCTAGCCACAAGTACTGCTGAAACACAGAGAAAGAGTCCATAAATCAAAGCCTGGAAGAAAAAATTCCTGAAAGAATGTCCCAGCTGGGGCTGTTGGGGCACCTCAGGGTTCCGGGGCTGAGACTCTGGAGTCTTGAGCTGATGTCACCATGCTGATTCTCTCCAGGAGTGGGTCCTACCTTGGCAATTCCTCTCTTTTCAGCATTGGCTTCAGAACCTCACTCCTTCTTCTCCCAAAAGGGGCTAAGAGCTTATTAGCTTCGACAAAACCTTTCTTTTTCTTAAGCCATCCCACCATACAGCTCCAGGATGCTGCCTCTGGTGGTTCTTTGCCGCTCACCTTTTCACAGAATTTCCCAGAAGCCCATGGGGCAGGAGTTTAACGAGACAGGTGGGTTCTAATGCCAGCTTCGTGATTGAGCAGCCACTAGTCGTCAGACAGCTTTCATGACCTCCCTGGATCTCAGTCTTCTCATCTCCAAAATGGGACTAACCATAGCCGGTGGTGACAGTCAAGTGGGGAACACCTCTACCAGGAGCTTCTGGCACCAAGTAAGCACTCAATAAACGGTACCTATTATTAGCTTCTCCCAAGGCAGAGAAATGTAAATGTGTACTTGCCAAGTGTTCTGGGAATGTGGCCAAAATCACCCCATCTCAGATGAAAATTCTTCCCAGCCTTAAGTTTGGGAAGCTACTCTGTCCTACATCCATGTTAGTTTTAATATAAGACTAATGCGTTAAATTACTATCAAGGACAATTAGTGCTCCAAAAAAGTATCTCCTGCCATGAGCCCATCATCCCCCTGGATAGAAACAATCTTAGCTTCAAGAGGCAGGTAGGGATTCCCTTTAACTTAATGGTTTTCAACAAAGAGCGATTTTGCCCCCAGGATACATTTAGCAAAGCCTGGAGACATTTTTGGTCACAGCTTGGGGACGGGGTATGAATGCGACTGACATCCAGTGAGTGGAGACCAAGGATCTTCTCAACATCCTACAGAGCACGGGACTCACCCCACAACAAAAAAGTATCTGGACCCAAATGTCAGTAGAGCAAGTGTTCATGCCCCAGAGGTGTCCAGAAGGCTTTGTTGCTGAAGCAAGACTGGCTGGTTCGTTCTCATCCTTCTCTCCTGCCTCCAATCCCTTGTTCATCCTATCTCTTTATTGTGGCCCTAGGTGTGGAATCATGCAATGTTGCCATTATTGGCAAACTATTTTGAGAAGCCCAACTTTAAAATGGGGATGGGGTGGGGGGAAGCATTATGGCAACCGAAGGCATTTATACTGCCTTGTTTTCCATATCTCTTTAGACCAAACCAGTGACTAAGTGTCCACCAGACACCAAATGCTATCCTGGGCCCTCACCAGCCCAATAGTGCTCTGGAGTGACAGAATTCTCTCTCAGGAGGTGGCTGTGGTGATTGGGGCCCAACCTCAGCAAAACCAGGGAGAGGACAGCTGGGCTCTTCCCACCTTCTCTGCCTGTACTCGTCTCCCTGTTCTGGGCACTTCTAACTCTTTTCCTTACTCCCAGGCAAGTTCATACTCTCAACCATCTAGCTAAGATATTGCCTTCCGTATAAGTCAGTGTAGTCTGAAGAAACAGAACCAATGGGATGTGCCAGTATATCTGGAAGGAGATTTGCACTAAGGAATTGGCTTCATGATTGTGGAGGCTGGTGAGTCCAGTGTGGGCTAGCCTGCTGGAGACCCAGGAAAGTGTGTGGTGCAGTTCTAGTCCAAAGGCAGTCTGCTGGAGGCCCATCTTTTTGTTCTATTCAGGCCTTCTACTGACTGGATGAGGCCCACCCGCATTATGGAGGGTAAGCTGTTTACTCAAAGTTCACCAATTTAAATGGTAATCTCATCCAAAAGCACTCTCCAAGTTGACAAAAAAATTTAACCATCCCACCTCCTAACTAGGGCGGTGGGATAAATCATGGGGCTCTAGCCTCACCCTGACATATGATTATCTTGTGTGCCCATCTCAACCCGACATTGTGCGAACGTTGCTGCTACTGCTGATGTCATTACTGGTGGTGGAGAAGAGGATGCCAGAAGAAAGAATAGGAACTCACTTCTTTGGGTCAGCCTGAGGTTTGTCCTGCTGAGCAACATGCTATTTTCTGGACTAGGGATTGGCAAACTTCAGCCTGATGCCTATTTTTGTGAATAAGGCCTCTTGGAACACAGCCATTCGCTTACAAATTGTCTGCGTCTGCTTTCATGCTACAATGGCAGCGTTGAGTATTGGTGCAGGGACAGTATGGCCCATAATTATTTACTATCTGGTCCTTTACAGAGAAAGTTTGCCAAAACCCTTTTTAAAAGCGTGGACTCTATAGCCAAGCTCTCTGGTTTTCATTCCCGACTCCTCTACCTACTGGCTGTGTGATTTGAGCAAGTTACTTTCGCTCTCTGTGCCTCAGTCTCCTCTTCTGTGTATTGGGAATAATAGTAGCATAGTCATAGAAATACACTTGTAAAGTACTAGTAACAGAACCCGTCTAAATAAGCGCTCCCTAGATGTTGGGTCAGTATTATGCCTTGCAGGTATGTGCTTTCCTGAAGGTATGTGAAGGTCGACAAGACAAATTTGGCTGGAGAAGCTGTTGGGAAATAGTTTTTGAAAGTGGCGGTCAGCAAGAAGAAAGGACTATTAGGAGAGGATTTGTAGGAAGTTTGACCTGCAGAAGGCAATGTCAGCCTCTCCTCTATCTCCCAAGACAACTGCATTAAATCTGTCACTCATCCATGCTTTTAAGGGCATATGGGTGGGACGTATGGTTACCATGCTGTTTCCAAGGTGGGCACGAGGTGAGAGCAAGAACAGCTCCCAGAAGCTGGTTGCACAGTTTTGTGTGTCTGGCCCCTCCAGGGACAGTTGTAGTCTGCTGGGGTCTCCAGACATGGGTAATTCCTGAAGATCCAAGAGGATATGTTTCTAGCAGTGGAATGTGAGACACCACTACAGGCAGTAGGGAGGAGACTCGGGGAGTACTGAGCCTAACCAGCGCTCACACAGCAAGCATCTACTTTTCCTATTATGACTGGCCCTAGGCATAAGGAAGTCACTATCAGTGTGGTCACTGTAAGCCAGAATTGCAAGTGGCTGACCATGGGTGAAATGGGGTTGGCAGATACATTTTATTTAGCCTAAGCAATGTTTTTAAAAACTGAGCCAAGTTTTAGAAATCTAGGGATTTTGTGCACACACACACACACATAAAATGTCAATGTCTTCCTTCTCTTGAAACATTAGGAAATGCAACGAGAGCCCTCCTTCCCAGATGACAGCAGCCGACTCACATTGGGTGTCCTGTGCACTCTGGTTCACCCACAGTCCCCACAACTCCCTTTGGTCCTATATCACAGCCCCGGTACTGGCTCTCAGTACCTGCCTGACCTCTGTAGGCGTGAGTTTTCAAATTCTGTGCTACGTGTTTGCTGTAAATGCTGGGAGAGGGAGAGAAGGTATTTTTTTTAAGAGCACAATCTGTAGATGATGAATTCTTTCTTAATAGGGTTCATTTCTGACTAAAATAAAGTTCCTATAGATTCTGGAGCCCTGAGACAGTGGGGCTGAAGCAGTTCCTCACTTTACACACAGGGGAAAGCAAGATTTAAAGAAATTAATTATTTTATTCAAAGGACTAATATCCAAGCCCTTTAATTCCTGGTGTGTGTGTGTGTGTGTGTGTGTGTGTGTGTAAGAGAGAGGTGGGGAGAGGGAGAAGGGAGAGAGAGAGATTTGCAGAGAGAGAAGAAAATTATATTGAAAGGGCTGTAGAGCAAACATTTTTGTCTTCTGCTAAAACATTTTTGTTAGTCTGAAAATAGAAACTCCCACCCACCGGAATTATTAAAAAGGAAGTGTCTATTCTTCTCCCCACCTGACCCATCCCTCCTACCCTAGAATGGAGAAGTAATCATATCTGATGGGCAATATCGGGGAGATGGGATCTGAAGGTGATTTAGCTCATCCCGTTGGGCACTGGCTTTTTCCCCGGCCCAGGGTGACTTACGTGGAGTCAGTGTGCCTGGGTCAGGGCGTGGGGCCGGTCTGTGGAAACAGGGCAGCTGCCCACCTCTTTCTGTCTCTACCCCGGGGGCCCAGGACAGTTCTCTTGCAGCTGGTGCTCCTCTTTAGTGGGTCCAGGGATCCAGGCTCAGGAGCGGATACCAGAGAACCACATGGTGGCCGTAGGTCCAAGCCATAGCTTCCAGCCCGTTGTTACCAATGAAAGAGGTGATGTGTTAGCCAGCGATTTATTTCTGTGCCCACCTCTCCATTTGTTCATAATGCAAAGGAAAAAAGGGGATGTTTCTAAATAGCATATGACAGAGATCTCGAAAGGGACAAAAGCCAAACTTTTGCTCTGCGGATTCATCCAGATCAAGGAACAGAAGCAGCTCAAATGACCTTCAGCAGCAAGGTCAGTGTCTTCTTTGGGCGCATTGGTGTACACCACATCCCACATCCTAACTCATTTGCGTTTATCAGTGGTTGTTACCGCAGACAGTTAGTCATGGGCCAATTATACCCCTGTGCGCAGGGAATTATAACTAGTTTACCCAACAGACAGAAGGGATGACACTCTGTGGGCTGCATACTATGGTTGACCAGTTGGCCGGCTGTTCTGCTCTTACTGTTCTCCTTCAAGTTTTTTTTTCTATTTTATTAATTTCTACAAATAAAGGGAGGAAACCGAATGGTTTGGCAGGCCAGATAAGAAATCAAGATCCCTGTATATCAGTCACTTCCAAACACTGACCTCTTCAGTTCCCACGATCATCAGAAACCATTAGATCTATTTAACAACAGGGGTTTTTGAGATAGCCCCATTCATTTCAATGCCAAGGCTACTGGGTTCGTGGGCTTCAACACTTCTTGCTGCCTGCCAGTCCTTTGTGTTGAAAAGATATCTTTATTTTTTTAAGTTTTTTTTTTTTTTGATAAAGATAGAGAGAGAGTGCACGAGTGGGGAAGGAGCAGAGAGAGGGGGAAAGAATCCCTAGCAGGCTCCACAACAGAATGGAGCCCGACATGGGACTTGAACTCAGAAACCGTGAGATCATGACCTGAGCTGAAATGAAGAATCAGATACTTAACCAACTGAATCACTTAGGCACTCCAAAAAAGTATCTTTAAAATATGCCAATTCAAAAATTCATATGAACGAATGTATCCCGGGGAAGATGAGACTCTAGTGTAAACATGGGGTGTCTCTTAATTGCCAATTGTAGTGCAACCATTGACTTCATCTAGAATGTCCCCACTTTCTGCAAGGAAAATTTATTTGCCCACCTTGCTTTAAGTTCCTTTCTGCAACCTTAGCCGTTGAGAGAGGCACCATCTCATTTACACAGACAACCACATAGTGTATGATTTGTTTATGTAAAACGTCCAGGAACGGTAAATCCATGGAGACAAAATGTAGATTCGTGGTTGCCTGGAGCTAGAAGTGGGAACGGGGATTACCTGTAAGTGGGCATGTGGGGTCTCCCTGGGGTGATGAAAATGTGCTAAAAGTAGACCACGATGATGGTCACACAACCCGGAAAATCTGCTAAAAATCGTTAAAATGAGTAAATGTCATGGTCTATAATTTATACCTCCACAGAGTAGTTTATTAAAAAAAAAAAAAAGGAAGAAGAAGAAAGTGAAGTAGACACTGGCAGCTGTGTCCTGCTCACGTCAGCAAGACGTTTAGTTCTCGTACAGGCTCGCTGGCTCCACCTCCAACCCTAGAACCCCTTGCCTGAGGGCTTTCTCTGGCCACCGGAGCCCACTCTGCCCACATGTGTGGCAGACTGTAGGTGTCAGGGGACTCATGTCCCTTGAGAGCAGCCCTTGACCACTAACTGCTAGGAACTGGAGTACAAATACCCCAGCTCTCTTGTCTTGTGGGCACATCCGACATGGCGTTTCCCACAGTTCTCCAGGCGGGATCGAACTCCAGTTTCTCATACTGGTCACTTGCTTGAAGAGATCCATTTTACTTCTCCTTCCTGCCTCAATATTATATGCACAAAATACTACGTTATTACTTCCACTTACATCTTTGTCTCAGAGTCTACTTTTAGGGTAACCCGCTAGAGAGGATATATTGGAAATTGAACTAAGAGTTGATTAAACAATTTAAATTGAAGTTAAGCCATAGACCTTGGGGTCTGATCGCCTGGGTTAGAGTCTGAGCCCTACCTTACTTGCTACGTATGTGACTCTGCCTAAGTTCCTTGGCCCTAAAGTCTCCTATCTCTCAACTGTCAAGTCAGGGTAACCATAGCGTCTCTGTGATAGGGACAGTGTGAGGATGCCGTCACACTGTAGTGTGGCGTCGTACAGCTGGAGCTCTTCACAGAGGAATTGGCACATAGTAACTGTGTCATAAGATGTAATTATACGTGATTTTATGGGGTGATGACTGGTCCATCAAAGAATCACAGACATTTGAACCTGAAAAAAAAAAAAAGGGTGGGTTGGATTTCCTGGGGCTTATTCACAGAGTGTGCCTCTGTAGCCAAGATCATGAAGCTTTGGGCTTGTTGCTTGGGTAACACGAGTACCACCGTCACCAAATGACAGCGGCCACTCTTGGGCTTGGGCCGAAAGTGGAACAGATGATGCCTTATTGTGTCTTGATGAACAAACTGGATTGAATCCTTCTCCAGAGGGACCTATTTAACTAAAGCGATTATCAAAAATTGGTAGATTTAGTTTTACGACCTTCTACAAAGAAGTGGACACGAACATATTTTATTCAATTCCATGTTAAGCCTGGGTTGCTCACCAGATAGATAAGCGGTCCTGCTGTGACTGATTGTAGACTTTGGAACTTATTTTCCTTGCCTTAGCCTAGATCCTCATCTGTAAGAAGGAGGAAATAGCAATGCTCGCCTCAGAAGGGTATCTTGAAGATTATATGACTCATTTTATGTAAAGAGAACTGTACGAGGTCTAGCTTGTAGCAGATGGTCAGCAGTCATTCTTTTTTTTTTTTTTTAACTCCTCTGTTAATGCTTCTCCAATAATGCTAACTTGGATAGGAATTTGGTTCCTTCAACCTGTAGGAAATAGAGCATGTGCCAGAGTTTAAGTGACCTCATTAAATTGGCATGGCACATACACCACCACTTCCCCTTCTGCAATAGCCACAGACATTACTAATCGATCATCGCTCTCTTCATTTGAGTTTGGGTACAGTCCCAGAATCTTTTCCAGCAGAGCACTCTCTGCCACCACTACCAACTGACCAAATTTGGCATGCAAGATGAAAGTTATTTGCCAACTTCCAGTGTCAGCTTAAAAATAATGGAGGTTAGCACAAATTCTGGAACTTAATAAATACTTCATAAGTGGGCAACTGAAGAATAAATAAATGCAATGAGATTATTTAATACTGCCATCACCTGTGTCTTTACTAGCAGTCTTGCTCAGAGATCCAGCCCAAATTCCTCAGAGTTCCCCTACCTATAATGTGTATCTTTCCTTAGTGACAGAAAGTTTTGGCGTATACCTGGAATACTCCTAATTACAGTCCCAAAGGAACATCCTCGGAAAATCTATATATTGGTATGATCTTACCTTGGGAGATTAAATATCCTTTAGGTTACAGCATTTCTGTCCAGCGTTGCTTGCACAGAAACTTCCCAGAAGTCTAAGTTATCTGAAGAGCTATTCTGGCGACGAAGGAGAAATCCTTAATTGGTAGGACAAAGCCAACTATTTTCTGACCAGGAGGCACATCTCAAAACTGTATGTCAGGAGGCTGTGACTGAGCTGCACCGCTGAGGCTGATGGCGATCTCCTTAGGAAATTGGTTTTAATCGGAAGAGTGATGGCTCTTTTAAAGCAAAAAGACCAGCATCAGACATCAAGTCTGCTATTCCAAAAATCCCATGCTATTTTTAATTTTTTTTCATGTTTATTCATTTTTTTTTGAGAGACATAGAGACAGAGCGTGAGCAAGGGAAGGGCAGAGAGAGAGCGAGATACAGAATCTAAGCAGGCTCCAGGCTCTGAGCCGTCAGCACAGAGGCCCGACAGAGGGCTTGAACTCACAGACCGTGAGGTCATGACCTGAGCTGAAGTCAGCCGCTTAACCGACTGAGCCACCCAGATGCCCCCATGTTTATTCATTTTTGAGATAGAGAGAGAGACAGAGTGTGAGCTGGAGAGGGGCAGAGAGAGGGGGAGACACAGAATCTGAAGCAGGCTCCAGGCTCTGAGCTGTCAGTGCAGAGCCGGGTGCTGGACTTGAACTCATGAACTTCGAGATCGTGACCTGAGCCCAAGTCGGCCACTTAACCGACTGAGCCACCCAGACCCTCACATCCCATGCTATTATAGTCACCAGAAGATTGATTCATGGTCTGATGTTTGCTTTTTTTCTATTATAATGTAAAAGTATTAACCGTATATTTGTATAATTATGAAAATTAAACACTTTGTTATAAATGCAAAAAATTTGAAAGAAGAAAACAAAATCAGCTGTAGATTCACCACTCAAAGATAGGCAGTATTAAAATCTGGGGTGTTTCCAGGGTGCCTGGGTGGCTCAGTGGGTTGAATGTCAGACTCTTGATTTCTGCTCAGGTCATGATCTCATGGCTCATGGGATCAAGCTCCATGTCGGGCTCTACAGTGACAGCACGAGTCTGCTTGGGATTCTCTCTCTCCCTCTCTCCCCCTCCCCCCGAAATAAATAAACTTTAAAAAATTAAAATATGGGGTATTTCCATCTTATTGTATTTCAACACATTTAAGCATAATTATGGTTGTATATTACACACAAATATTCTATACAAATGTTTATAACCTGAAGGTTTTTAAAAATTTTAACTTTATGGGGGTACCTGAGTGGTTCACTCAATTAAGTGTCTGACTTCGGCTCAGGTCATGATCTCCCAGTTAATGAGTTTAAGCCCTGCGTGGACTCTGTGCTGACGGCTCAGAGTCTGGAGCCTGTTTCAGATTCTGTATCTCCCCCTCTCCCTGCCCCTTCCTTGCTCATGCTCTGTCTCTCTCAAAAATAAACATTTTTAAAAATTCAGAAAAAACAGAGGATTTCTCTATGTTTTTGCAAACTCTCCACATACATTTTAGTTGTCGTTGCATAAACAGTCCAATAAATGAATATGCCATAATTTACTTAACCTTTAGATGGTATCATTCAAAGTTAAGTTGTTTCGGATGTTTTGCCTTGTAGAGATGCTATGATGACTATAATTGCATATATAAAGGTTTCTTTTTTCTGTGTATGTGTTTCCCTGGAACACTTGACTAGATTCCGAATCTCTCATCCTCTCTCTCATGGAGTTATAATATATTACATGCGAAACCATACCTGTGTCACATGTAGAGCGCATCTAATACACACGTATCCCCCTCCCCCCCGCCCTACTGCTACCCAGATAAGCCATCTCCGGCACTCCAGAAGGCACCCACAAGCCCCTTCTATGGCGTGATTTTTAAACAAAAATGGCCGCTTTGCACCATACAAAGAAACACATCTCCTTCTTTGCCCTAAAAAGAAAAAAAAAAAAAAACCTAATAGTTTCTTTACTGATGCAGAATGCTACCACTATGTTAGGTTATGGCAATATATTCTTTTACTACTGCTGTGGAAGGGAGGAACCTCCCAAAGCAAGCTGCTCAGAGGTGTTCCCACGGTCTTGGAAGATTTTTTTTTTTTTAATTTTCATTTTTTAAGTAGTCTCTATACCCAGCGTGGGGCTCGAACCTACAACCCTGAGATCAAGAGTCGCATGCTCCGCCAACTGAGCCAGCCAGGTGTCCCTCTATGGTCTTTGGAAGGAAGTCAAGGGATCACTATTGAAACTCTACAGATGGTAGTTAGGCGTCTTCTGTCCGTCCTCGGTACAATGATTAGAACAGTTAATGATACTCTATATTTTCTATTCGGCTTAATAAAAAAAAAAAAAAACTTTGGAAGAAGCTAGCAACTTTCTTTCTAGCAATTGTGGAACTTTTGGTAGATTACCCACCCACCATGGATAATAGCACAAATGAAAAATAAAATTAAAAATATATACATAAGTAAATACATCTCAGTAAACAATGTAGTGAATAAAAATGTATATATTTATGAGACCGGTCTCTGACTCCTTCTCTGCTGTAATCCTATTCACCATCACCACCATCATCGTTGTCATCGCCACCAAGTTGGTTGAGGGTCTGCTCCGTGCCAGGGATCAGCTAAATTATTTGTATACAACACCTCCTTTAACTCTTGACAGTCATCTCCTTCCCATTTTACAGATAAAGAAACTGAGGTCATGTGCCACAGAGGAAGTAAGTTTGGGGACTGGGATTTGAATTCAAGGCAGCCTGGCTCCCGAGCCACCATGTTTAATCACCATACCGGGCCTCTGCTAAGGGAACGCAGGCTCAGAATTTAAGTGATGGCAGGTTACTGATTTCCCATTCAGATTTCTGACAGTTGACTTATTTGAAGCGGTATATCCCAATTCTAGAAACAAGAAATCTGCACTTCATATCCTTGGTGAAGTAGGGTACCCTATGTTTTGCACAGTTAATAAACAAATGAGAGCTTAGTGGCATGAATATTTTTAATGGGTTTATTGAGACATAATTTACATCCTGTGAAAATTCACCTGTTTTGGTATGTTTACACTTCTGCAGCCATTACCACAATCTAATTTTAGAACATTTCCATCAGCCCCAAAGGAAATTATGTACCCATAATCCATCACTCCCCACGTCCCCCTGCCCCCAGCCTCTGGAAATCACTAAGCGTCTTTCTGTCTCAATAGATTTGCTTATTCTGGACATTTCATATAAATGAAATCATACAGTACATGGCCTTTTGTGTACGGCTTCTTTCTTGAGCATGTTTTTGGGACTCATCTATGTGGTAGCACAAGTCAGTACTCAATTCCTTTATCTGGCTAAATCGCTGTTCAGTGTGCCACAAATGTGTTCACCAGGCTAGACATCCTTCTCTCTCATTCTTCCCAGTTTATGAGACTTCGTTTGTTCAAAACTGGCTTCCCCTTTCTCGAGTCAACCACCGCTAACCTTCTCTTCCTGTTCTAGTTCATTCTAGTTTGTTTCTCTGTCTCCTCTGAAATCTTCAGTGTTTTGTTTTATTTATATCCAGGACTCGAACCCATCCGGAATTTCCTTGTACTCGATCTACGATAAGAACTCAGCATTATTTTCTTCCAATGGAAATTTAGTTCAACCACATTACCCTACTAGATTCAAATATCACCTTTGTTATATATTTGAGTTCTCTGTAAGAGATCTAGGTGAGCTATATTTTTCTATTCCCAAGCCAGAAATACTATATTTATACGCTTATGTTTGACTTCGTGGTAGATGCAAATGTCAGCGAAGGCATGTATGTCCCTGTCATTTATTTATTTATCGGCTATTTTAGAGCCTTTCCTTTTCTGTTTGTTTAATCCAATCTCCTTCTCTCCCTCCACTTAGCACCGACAGCAGACTGTTGATATTCTCGTTGATACTGGGGTTTTTAGTTAATTTTATTATTTGGGGAAGGCTTGCATTTTATTCATTTAAATGAATAAATTTATAATAAACGTATTTAAATACATTGTCTACATTGTTCTCAAGAACATAATATGTATTTTCACTTTTATAGATCTCGTTTTCTGAAATTCAATGAGATTTTGAAGATGATTTTAGAAATAGTTTTCTTCCTGTAATTCCTGGGTCTTTTCATCTTTCGTGGTTTTCTAAGTTATTTCATAGTTGGTGTTGTTGTAATTGGGATTTTTTTTTTCCATCCAATTTCTCCTCATATCCATTTCAGAGTCATTATTGCTAGTATGTAGAAAAGCTGTTCATATTGTATAATTTTATTGTTTCTAGTCACTTTACAAATGCTCTTCTTGATTCTAAGATTCTAAGATTCTAAGATTATTGTTTTATTCTTTTATTTTTCACTAGAGTCTATTAGTTTTTCTTACTGCACGGAGCAAGCCAACAGGAAGAAGAGTGCAGGCTCATCTTTTCCAATGCTTAACTGATTATTTTATTTTCTTGTCTATATACATCTTCAGAACTTCTGAAATTACATAGACATTTTAATTTTTGCCATTTTAAAATATGGTTTTTTTGTTTGTTTAATGGCCTTCATTATATTTAGGTAACTTCTTTCTATTAATGTTTTAGTTGGTGACTTATCAGGAATGACTGCGAAATTCAATCAAACGGCTGCTCAGTCTCACCTTTCGTATATGGATGTAATTAATGGATTTGGTTGGTACTTTCCCTGGTTCCAACCTGCCTTGAGTTCCTGGAATAAAGTCTTCCTGATCATAATACTTTACTCCTTCGATGCTAGTAACTTATTCAAAGGATTTGTCTTTATTCACAAGTAATATTTACTTATAGTTTTCTTGTCTGGTACTATCTCTGTCAGAACTGGGTTTTAAGCGAATTGAAAAGCTTCTCATTACTTTCTACAGAGCAGGTTACCTACCCTGGCTACACACAAGAACCATCTGGGTATTTATACCTAACACAACACAGACAAATTGGAGAGGAATATCTGGGGGTGAGGTTTGGACAGCATTAGTTTGAAAAAAAAACAACACAAAACTTACCTGGTGATTTTGTCATTCAGTCAAGCCTGAAAAACCAGTGTGTACGATTAGGAATTTTTTTTGACGTCAGGTTAATGTAGAACTCAGCAATGAACCTCTCTAGTCTGGGGGTCTTTTTAATGCTAAATCTTTCATATCTTTGGTAGCTGGTTTCTCCAAGTCTGTCAACTTCTCTTGGGTCATTTGAAATATTTTTTCAATAAGCCATTTCATCTCCGTTATCAAATGTGTTGCCATAGACTTGGATATGGTACTCTCTTCCGTTTCTCTTCTCTCCTATAATTTTGGTTAAGTCTTTTATTTTTTTTTTTAATGTTTATTCATTTTTGAGTGACAGAGACAGAGCGCACGCAGGGGAGGGGCAGAGAAAGAGGGAGAGAATGTGAGGGGGGGATGGGCAGAGAGAAAGCGAGACACAGGATCTGAAGCAGGCTCCAGGCTCTGAGTTGTCAGCACAGAGCCCCACGCGGGGCTCGAACCTACTACCTGTGAGATCATGACCTGAGCTCAAGTCGGATGCTTAACTGACTGAGCCGCCCGGGTGTCCCCAATCTGGTATTTTTAAAAATGAGCTTTTGAGCTTATTTCCCTCTCTGCCACATATGCTTTCTATTCCATTACCTCTATTAGTTTTCTATTCAGAATTTCTTTCAGTTTATTTTGTTCTCATTCTAACCTCCTGGGGTATAATTATAACAATTTCCCTTGTTGTTTTATTAGTCATTCTTTATAACAAAGGCTCTGAAGTCTATTAATTTTCCTCTGACTACAGCTTTTGTTATATCCCGTAGATTCTATGACAACGTCTTCTCTCATCTATGGCAGTAAAAAATACTGAATTTTGTTGTCGAGAATTATGTTTCTCAATTTTTAAGTTACAAAAGTAGGCGTTTCTAACATCATTAGATTATTATCGGAGAGAATTTGGCTTGAGCAAAATCTCTTTTATTTGTTGAAGCTTTCTTATGTCCATTGTGTATGGCAAATTTCATGGATTTTAGAAAATATATTTATTTTCTGTTCAGGTAAGCGTATTTCTGTATATATCTACTAAATCGAGTGTGTAGGTTGCACAATGCAATTTCCCCATGCCTTTGCTTATTTTTACTTCTGTTTATCTGCTTGATCTGCAAAATAAGTGTATTGATTTCTTCAGATATATATGTATTTATTTTATCAAGTTCCTCTTGTTTTTCTAATAGTTTTCAGTTTTTGTACTGTATGCCTGGCACTGCTCCAAGCGTTTTTGTTGGTTTGTTTGTTTAAGTAGGCTTCACACCCAGTGCGGAGCCCAATGCCGGGCTTGAACTCCCCACCCTGAGATCAAGACCTGAACTGAGATCAAGAGTTGGATGCTTGGGGCGCCTGGGCGGCTCAGTCGATTGAGCATCTGACTCTGGCTCAAGTCACGATCTCATATTCATGGGTTCGAGCCCCGAGTCAGGCTCTGTGCTGACAGCTCAGAGCCTGGAGCCTGCTTCGGATTCTGTGTCTCTCACTCTCTCTGCCCCTTCCCTGCTCATACTCTGTCTCTCAAAAAGTGAAATGTTAGGGGCTGCCTGGGTGGCTCAGTCGATTATGTATCTGACTTCAGCTCAGGTCATGATCTCGTGGTCTATGAGTTCGAGCCCCGCGTCGGGCTCTGTACTGACGGCTGAGCCTGGAGCCTGCTTCAGATTCTGTATCTCCCTCTCTCTCTGCCCTTCCCCTGCTCATGCTCTGTCTCTATGCCTCTCAAAAATAAATGTTAAAAAAATTTTTTAAAAAAAGTGAAATGTTAAAAATAATCTTTTTAAGGAGTCGGATGCTTAACTGACTGAGCCCCCCAAGCACCCTGCTCCGAGTGCTTGTTAATATGAAATCATTTAGTGGAGCGTATGGACATCCTGGGAGAGGGGTAAGATGCTCTCCCAGAAGGAGCAGGGATGGGAAAAACCTGCCAAACCCCCAGAGTCAATAAGCAGTAGACCCAGATTCAAACCAGGGTGCTTCGTATCCAGAGCTCGTTCTCAACCCGTCACCCTGCCTCTGACACCTCGGGCATGACCGACTTTCCACTCCTGCGAATGGCCCCCCGTTACATGGCTGGTGTGGGGTTCCCTCTCTTCTTGGGGACTCTCTTTCTGGAGCTACAGTCACTAGCCAGACCCCAGCCGGGATAACCATCACCCTTTGCTGACATGCTTCTAGACTATGACTGAGAAAAGGATTCATTCATCGAGACCGCAAAATTGAGCACCTACTATGTGCCAGGTGCTTAGTGCTGGGGATGGAGCAGTGAACGAAACAGACACCATCTACCCTCATGGAGCGTGTGATCTAGCCGGGGGGTGGGGGGAGAGACAGACATTAAGCCTCGAACTGATCAGTGATTTATTTCTGAAAGATTAACAAGCCCTACAGACAACAGCACCAGTACCGGACGGACACTCAGGAGTGCTGGCCGGGGGAGTGCAGTTGCATCGCGAGGGTCAGGAAAGGCTTAACCGAGGAGGCGTCCTTCGTCCAGAGGCCCGACCAAGGTTGGAGGCGAGGGGTGGGGGGGAGGTGCGGGGAGGCGTGCAGGTACCCTGGGCGAGGAGCACTGCAGACAGGATGAGTAAGCAGGGCACTGCGGTGGTGGGACACCTGACGTGTCCCAGACCGGAAGGGAGGACGGCGGAGGTGAGGAGCTCTGGAGGTGGGAGGCACGTGGGGCTTAGGAGCGGCTCCAGAGTGTGCGAAATCTGGGCGGGGGGTGGGGCAGGGAGCACAGGCTTGAGTTAAGGGCAAATGGGAGACCCTGAATGAACAACTCTTTTGCAGGTGTGCTGGGAAGGGAACAGAAACTCGGGGTGGATGCTGGAGAGGGAAGTGGGGCCAAGAGACGGCTATTTCTGTTTGTTTGTTGGTTTAATGTTTATTTATTTTTGAGAGAGAGAGAGAGAGCGAGAGAGCAGAGGAGGGGCAGAGAGAGAGGGAGACACGGAATCTGAAGCAGGCTCCAGGCTCTGAGCTGTCGGCACAGAGCCCGACACGGGGCTCGAACTCACAGACCTCGAGATCATGATGGGAGCTGGTCGGAAGCTTAACCGACCGAGCCCCCCAGGCGCCCCACTTTGTGTTTGTTTTTAATCAGAGAAGGGGCAGGAAGCTGGGATGGCGGAGGGAACAAGGACAGCAAAGGAAAGAGCAAGGTTAGAGTCGAGAGGCCCCTGCATAGGGTGCGGGCTCCGGGCAAGCGGAGGAGGGGGCCTCCGGCAGGACCCAGGGTGGTTTGTCCAGCAGCCCTCCCTCGGCCCTCCAGAGCAGGGGAGTGGGGAAATGAGGCCCAGGCAAGTGAGGAAGGGAGAGGAGGGCCGGGAAGTGGAGGGGCGTCCAAACACGCGGCCCAAGGCCTGGAAGGGCGTGCGGACGAGCAGAATGCGCAGAGGTCGTGCGGTATCGAGGGTCCAGTTATGGCCCACGGTCCTAGAGGGAGGTTCCGTCCCTTCGTGGTGGCTGTGGCATGGGACACTCAGGAGCTGTGGCGGCTGCCTTTCCTATACGTGGAGAGCGTCGTTCTGCCGTGAGGATCGCTCAAGCGTTCTGAGGGAAGCGGAGGCAAGGGATGAAGCCCCTGGCTTGCCGGTCTGGGTCTCTGCCCCACCGCTCTCCCCAAGGCTCATCTCCATCCCTGACCTTCGTTCAGGTAAATGATTCCGTGTCACCACACACCTCAGCATATCAGGGATGGAAACAGACACCCAGCCTGGGCGGCTTCAGTCGGTGGGAGGCACACTCTCAGGTTTGAAAAGCAGTTCAAGAGTAGAGGACGGACAGCAGGTCAGAAGGCATCAGGGATCCAGGCTGCTTCTGTCTTTCTGGCTCCTCGTCTCCAGCACCGGCTTCTATCCTCGTGGACACAAGCTGGCTGCTAGAGT
Source organism: Paguma larvata (assembly GCA_030068075.1). NCBI lineage: Eukaryota > Metazoa > Chordata > Mammalia > Carnivora > Viverridae > Paguma > Paguma larvata. The sequence goes on along the minus strand of CM057825.1, from coordinate 125,025,694 downwards.
TCCAGCTCTCCTTCCTACATTCCAGACAGAAAGGGCACTCATCCCCACCGACTTAGCACCCTCTCCCAGAGGCCTTCTTTGAAGCTTCACAGTGACGTTTCCTGCTCTTGCTTCGGTCACCCTTAACGACAAGGAAAGCCGGGAACCATTGCTTTGTTTGGGCACACCACCGTCACCCTAAATAAATCAAGATTCTTCATCCGGCAAGAAGGGAACAATGGATGTTTGCTAGGCAGCTTGCAGACTCCAGCATATTCGATTATGCTTTCAATATTTTCCCTGAAGTCTTTTTGGAGTGGATTCCTGAGGTCTACGGCACAAGGACCTCGGAAGACAAGACACTGAGTCATCACGGGAGCTAGACTACGGGTCGAGATGGGGGCGCAGGGCAGAGTCAGCAAACGAGACGGGAGGCGGTGAGTGTGTGAGGACGAGGCCGAACTGACCACCGCAGACACAGGGCCAGGTGGAAACTTGAGGCACATGGAAAACCTTCAAGAGGGCCGAGGGTAAATTAATAAAATAAAAGGATATTTGGACAAAAACATATTTGTGATTTAATGCAGCAGCTCCTCCAAAGCCCCCCCCCCTTTTTTTTTTTTTGTTAGATGGTGTCTTTTTAACTTTTTTCTTTTTTTTGGACCTTTTCCTGACCCATTTCCTATTCCGCACCACCAGTAAGATGAGCCTTTGTTAACCAGGGTTTGAGAGAATCCAAAATGACAGAACAAATACTATGAATTAAGCAGCGTTTTTCATCTGCACGTCCCAGTGGCCTGTGTACACATTTGAAAAAATAGATCTTCTGTTATTTACTCGCCCAACAGCTGATGCTCAGTGCAGGGAAGGAATCACACCCCTCCAAACCTCAGGATTCTGAGACAGTGCATGGAACATTCTAGTGGCGTTCCGTCTGCGGGGGCGGGACCAGCCCTGATCAGCCTGTTGTCCTCACTAGCAGAGGGCTTCTGTTTACTTCCTGCAGGGCACTCGGCACTCTCTGGCGTTACTTGTGGACATAAGTCACTGGTCTCAGCCCCGCGCCCCCAGTAGAATGTAAGTCCCATGAGGGCAGGGCCCAGCATGAGCACAGTCCTGGGCATTGAGTAGGTACTCAATAAATTGTGCTAACGTCTTGAATACAGGGCTTGGCATGTAGTAAGTGCTCAATAAATGTTAGCGCTATCTCCATCATGATCACCACCAACACCATCAGAGTCTATGGCTCCGGGAGCCCTGTTGGGCACCACTGACCCACACAGCAAACACTTACTTTATTTTTTAAAGTTTATTCATTTTGAGGGGGGAGGGACAGAGAGCGAGAGGGAGAGAGAGAATCCCAGACAAGCTCCATGCTGTCAGTACAGAGCCTCAGGAACCGTGAGATCAAGACCTGAGCTGAAATCAAGAGTCGGATGCTTACCCGACTGAGCCACGCAGGCGCCCCGAAAGAGTTATTTTAAAGGAAAAGAAAGGTGCCGGCCAAGATGGTCCAATAACTGGACCTGGGGCGGGTCCTTCTCTCACACAGCAGGGAGCTGCAGGGAAGGGTGCAGGCTGGGAGGGCTCAGGGGTCAGCCGGCGGGCGCCGCGCAGGGTCACATGATCCTGCAGGCAGCGTGGCGGTGTCTGGTTTTTCTCGTGTCCTTTCTTCAAGCAGGTGTCTCCTCCTCTCCTCCGTCTCCCCACCCCCCCCCCGGCCCCGCCCCACCTGCTGCCCCTGCCAATGGCCGGGGGTTCCTGCCGTGCAGAATGATAATGTCAGCTCCACTCGGGACCCCTGCTTTTCCTTGCCGCCTTCGGATCTTTTCTGCGGGAAAGTCTGCGCTCCGAGGAGAGTAATTTGCTACCTAGAGCTCCCTCTGCTGATACACCGGGCGGACGAGTGCCTGGAACGGCAGCATGGCTGGCAGCACGGCCGGGGGGCCCGGCGGACGCGCTCCCTGCCGGTGTCTGCGGTCCCATCAGAGACCGTTTCCTTTTCTTGGGTCGAGTGGGGGAGGGGAGCACAGGCGACGCGTGTTCGCGACCGCAGGTGCCGCGGGGGGCCGGGGCTGGCTTTCCGCCTCCTGGCTCCTCTGACCCCGCGGGCCCCGGGATCACGGGATCACGGGGCTGGCCCGCGCTCGTCTGGAAGAACCAGAGACACCTAGGACGCGGCCACGTTCTGTGCCCCCTCCCGCCGACACGGCCACACCGGTGACCCGTGTTTACGATTTCTGTGTGAGGTGAAGTCAAACCAAGGCAGAGGTTTAACAGTTTTTAAGAGCAAAGTCCGGGGCAAAACAGAGCCTGGGGCAAAACAGGCTCTGATAAAACAAAAAGAAACAGACACATTAAGATTGAGACAAATTAAGATTAAAAAAAAAAAAAACACCCCACGTATTTGACTACATTTGACTCTTGGGCTGAAGTTTATCTGAATTCAGAAGCAGGCATGTCATGCCCTAGCTCTCTGGCACCTTCTCTCAGGAGGACAGAAGAGAAGAGCATTTATCTACAATCCAGCCTGCCAGCACGAGCAGGCTGACGTTCCTTCCGCTGGCAGCTGCCAGAATTTTCTATGAAATATGGGACGCTCTGTTTTATACTCCACCCTGATCCCTGCCCCCCAGCAGCCTTAGGACAGAGGTATTGTTTTTCTTCATCTTTACAGACTGGAATAGTGAGGTTCGGTGATGTTAAGCAACTTGCCTGAAATCACACAGCAAGAAAGTTGCTCGCGTAGGGACGGGCTCTGCCAAGCGCTCGTGAGCACCAGGCGCTAATCCACCAGCTGGTGTTTATTCTCTGCCCGAAGTTTCCTCTGTGCCCTCCACTATGCAGAGTGGCAGAGAGAGAAGAGGTCCTTGCCCTCGGAGGTACTTGGGAGTCTTTTATCAAAGTGGAGGATTAGATTGAGTGCTGCTTCCTCCAGGCAGCCTTCCCAGGCTACCTTTTTTTCCCCCCCTCTGATACCTTTGGACACTCATAATTGACACTTTCCTACTGTTTATTAATGAAATGAACAATACCTAACATTTATTGAGCACTTATTATGTTCCAGTCTCTATAGAAAATCCCTTTATATGCGTTATCTCATTTAATCCTTCTAAGAAATCTATGAGTAAGGCCCTAGTATTACCCCCCATTTCACAGATGAGGAAACTGAGGCATAGAGAAGGTAAACAATGAATGCTAGAAGTCTCAGTTAAAAAGCAGCAGAGCTGGGCACCCGTCTGGCAGCTCCTTGAGGGTGAAAAGCCCTCTTCCCTCCTTTCCCTTCCAGCCCCTAGCTTAGCGCTGGGCACACCCAGGGGCTCAGGACTAATTGCTGATTGATCTTCTCTCCCTCATTTGAAAGCGATGATCAAACAAGATTTTGGGTGCGGGGACGTGGCGGGAATCCCACAAACCCGTAGGAGCTTCCTTAGCACTCCGGGCCCTCGGTTAACATGAGAATAGAACCGTATTTAAAAAAGAAAAAAGTCCTCAGGGAATCTTCTTCATATCTATTTTTCTCTCGCCCAGCGTGGTTCCTGGAGTACAATAGGGTCCGATACGTCTGTGTTGAATGACTGAATGGGCTTTACAGAGTCTAAAGAGACTTGCTGCTGTTGTCCCCGCCGCCGCCGCCGGAGGATTCCAGCCCGGCTTCTCCATCAGGCTCTGGGTAGGTGCTCCGGGGGCTGGCTGGCTGGCTTGGGGCAGGAAGATGATCTCGGCGGGCGACCCTGGTGGCTGGCCTCCCTGCCCTCGTATCTCAGGTGACTTTTCATCCTGAAAACCTCACATAAGCTGTTTATGGCGTCCATAACCTGCCCGGGGCTTTTAAACCTCTTTCTTGCATGGCTTTTTATGAGTTGAGATAAACAAACAACTCTCTCTCTCTCTCTCTCTCTCCAGGGACTGGGAGGCCTGGATCCTTAACCTCACTCTTTCAGCCTGTGGTCCCCCGGGGAGGCGAACCCGAGCAGCGGCCCCCCCCACTCCCCCCCCCCCCGAGGACCATGGTTAAACGTGTCACGTGCAGGAAGCAGATACCATCGTTGCTGTTTAGAGGAAAATGCGGCAGAGACCTCGGAGCAGAGACAGGCTGGAGGGCGCCGACGCCAAGACTCCCCAGGGCCAGCGCTGATGGGATTGGGAAGCTCTGTTTAGACGCTGAGGAAGAGTTCTGGGGACACGACCTGATGCTCTTGGGGACCACCTATCTCCTCTAATCCATCCTTCGTCGCATTGAAGAAACCAAATTCCTTGGAGGGGAGTGACTTGCCCAAGGTCACGTAGCATCGCCGCCTGCACGGAATAGGTAATGGTGCCTGCCTCCCCTGTACCAGTGCGCTCCTTCCCATAAGCCCACGGTCCCTACAGAACATCCAGGCGGTTGCAGGGAAGCCGGCTTCTCCCCGGTGTCAGCGGTGGTGTATGGGACCTCGGCCCAGCCGACCAGCACATTCTATGCTCCTGGCTGCCTTGCTTGGGTAGGGCTGACCTATGACCTAAAGCTAGTTCAATCAGAGACCATCTCCGCACCTTCGAGGAGAACGCTGGGAAAGAGTGATGCTCCTTCCTCTGGGCTACAGATCGACAAAGGCTACGAGGAGTCTCAGCCACTGAGGTTGTGACACGAAGAGAGAGCCTCAGCACCAAACAGACCCCACGAAAGGCAGAGAGCACAGGCGGAAAGAAAAGGAATTCTAGGCCCCACTTCTCAGTGGCTGGATCAAGCCTCACCTGATGCCTGATGTCTTTAAAATAATCAGTTCCATGATCCAGAAAACTCTATTTTTAAGACAGTCAGAAGAGAGATTTTGTTCATCATAACCAAAATATTCTCAAGTGATCAACAGATGACAAGAAGGCCAAAGAGCTGGCCCCTCTCTTTCTGTCTCTCTCCTGGTTAGGTGGGCGGAGCCCAAAGGGCCTGCCTCGACGCCTTCCCGCATGCCTGGCCAGGCTGTAGATACTCCGAAAGCTGAGTCTAGTCTGCAGTTTCGAATCCCCGCTAGCTAGCCGGCCGTTTACACTCTCAGCTCAGGGAAGTGGGTTGGCTGGTTATATGGTTATATGCTCCCTCCCACCCCACCCTCAGGAACCAATAGCACTGCGTGCACGGCTCTCAAGTCATCCTGACCTCCCCGCTTTTTAATGAGCAGCATCTACATCCGGACCCCCTGGGGACTCCAAGCTCGCTGAAGGGGACACGAAGCCTTACTCTTGGATCCCCGTACCTGGCCCCGTGTGTGGCACGAGTTCGGCGTTCGTGGATTCTTCCTGACTGAACGAAACCATCTCTTTCCCCCTCTGCCTCCTCCTCCGATGGAGCCTGTTTGTTCCTCTGCTTTCTTCTCTTTAAAACTTAGGATGAGGTTTCAAAGCACAGCAGACAAGATGCAAAGCGTTCACCCCCTGAGTCCCTGATTTACAACCTGGGGGTTCGACCTGCTACTGTGCTAAGCCCTGTCCGGGACACTCACTCCCCCTCTCCGTTCACCATGGGTTCAAGGCCGTTGTGTACAAAGCCCTGGGCGAGAGGACAAGGGCAGGAAAGACTGGAAAGACTGAGTCAGAGAAGGCTGGGGATGAAACTTGAGTCGGTTGGGCTCACTGGTCTAAGATGTATTGACAGACAGGGACGCTCAGGCCCCGGGAGGAGTCCTCCTGTCTCAAGGTCACCGGGACAAGTCCAGCCTGGATGGGAAAGAACCCCACTTGACAAGGCAAGACCCGCGCCGCCAGAAGCTGAACCCCACACGGGCAGGAAGGTAGGCTTCGGACCGATGGGAAGACAGCCCTGGAGGAAGGCTCCTAGGCCAGACTTCGAGGTTGAGACACTCCAGTGGGTTCCCCCTTCCCAACCAAAGTCCTTGCTCACCAGCAGGGTTTGGAGTCTCCCGGGCTCGTTTGTCCTTAGGGCCCAGAGAAGTGACTCAGTGAAGCACTTAGTACATCGTTGGCTCTAGAGGGTGGGGTGTGACTCAGGAGTCACTCACAGAGCTTCCTAGCCTCCTCCCTTGCCCCTTCAAGCCCGGGATCCAGGGATCCGCGGCGTGAGACCCTTCCGTGGCCCTGACACTCCGGGTCCGTCTCTCACGCCTCCACCTGCCCCGCCGCCTGCGTGCGCGCGGGGCACGGCCTGCCCCGCAGACTCCTGGGCGGGGAGCCCGCTCCGCTCGGCGGCCTCGTGCTTGCTCCCCTCGTGGAAGGCAGGGTCTCAGGACCCCGGCTCCTCCGTGCCCTCCCCTGGATTCCGCGCGGGCCCACCCGCACCCAAGGCTGCCCCCGCTCTTCTGCCCTCTCCTCTCTTTCTGTGCCGCGGAGACCGTCCCCTTCTCCCCCACCCCACCGCTACTCCGCCGTGGAGGGTGTCCGTCCTCTCCGCTCGCCCCCACCCCCTTCCTTTCCCTCCTCCTCTTTCCTCCCTCGCTCCGCCCCCAGGCCCCGCCCCTCGCCACCCCGGGCCCGCGTCCCTCCCCCTTCCCCCCCCCCAGGTCCCCCGGCCCGCCGCCACCCCCTCCCCCGCGGAGGGCCGCGGGGAGCGGAGCCCCGCGGGCCAGGCCCCCGCCCGCCCCGCGCGCCCCCTCCCCGAGCGCGCGCGCCCGGCGGCCCCCTCCGCGGCCTCCCGCTCCCCGCCTCCCGCCTTCCCCTCCTCCTGGTGACGTCCGGGTCCCTGCCCGTCTGAAAACTCCGCGCCGCGGCGGCGGAGGCGGCGGCGGCGGCGGCGGCGGCGGAGGAGGAGGAGCGGCGGCGAGCCGAGGCGGCGGCGGCGGCGGCCCGAGCGCGAGCCCGAGCGGCGGCCGGCGGCCGCGGGAGCCGCGGGCAGCGCGGGGGCGGCCCGGAGCGCCCGGGGTCCCCGCGCCCCGCTCGCCCGCCGCGCTCCGAAGATGGTGGCGGCGCCGTGCGCCCGGAGGCTGGCCCGGCGCTCGCACTCGGCGCTGCTCGCGGCGCTCACCGTGCTGCTGCTGCAGACGCTGGTCGTGTGGAATTTCAGCAGCCTCGACTCCGGGGCCGGGGAGCGCCGCGGGGGCGCAGCGGCCGGCGGCGCCGAGCAGCCGCCCCCGGCCCCGGCCCCGCGCCGGGAGCGCCGGGACCTGCCCGCCGGGCCGGCCGCAGCCCGAGGCGGCGGCGGCGGAGGACGGGGGCCCCCGGCGCGGGCGCGGGGAGGCGGCCCCGGAGAAGCCCGGGCGCAGCAGCCGGCCGGCCGGGGGGCCCTGCCCGCGCGGGCGCTGGTAAGATGCCCTTTCGGCTCGCGTCCCGGAGGGAGGGAGGGAGGGAGGGAGGCAGCCCCGGACCCCCGGCGCCCCCTCCCCCAGCCCCTGAACCCCGGGCGTCAGGCTGGGACTCCCCGAGCCTGCCGGCTGCACATCTCTCTCCCTGGAAGCCGGGGTGGGGTCCCTGCCGAGGTTCGGGGGCCGCGGGCTGCCCCGTCCCGAGTCTGAGGACTGCCCCCATGGGGTCTGGGGAAGTTCTCTTCGGAGGAGGCGCTCGGGGGGTTATCGGAGCCCGGCCGGGTTCCTGTTCCCAGTCCCTCTCGCCCGGCGCCCCGACTCGCACCGTGCATGTGGGTGTTGGTGGCTCGCTCGCTGTCTGGGTGCGTGGATCGTGCCCGGGATCCTCCGCCGCTGCTCATGGGCGGTGCTCGCGGCATCCCTTCGCATTTGGCCGAGCCGAGTGCAGACAACTCAGTTCCCCGCTCGCCGTCTCCTGGTCTTTTCCCGGCCTGGGCTGGGGTCTGGGATCGGTATCCCCCGTCCCCAGCCGACCCCCCGAATCCGGATTCAGGCTTGGGCGCCTGCTCCGACTTTAGGTCTCCCGTCTGCCCTCTCTGGCTGCCTGACACTCCTGTCTCTACCTTCTCCGTCTCTAACCTTGTCCTCTCCAGGTGCCCTCTCCGACTCTCCTCGCCCTGCTCTCCAGTGATAGGGCATGCCCCCTTCTCCTGGATGGTGGTTCTGTTCGCCGTCTCTCAGTGTGTAGCCGATTCCTGTCGCCAGCTGTGTGTCCCACCGCGGCATCACGACTTCGGCTCTGCTGGGTTTTCTTTGCTTTTCCTTGGGTGTGAACGGTCTGAGCTCTGAAGCTGTTTTTTTCTGCAGATCTTCTGGGCCCATCTGGGTGTCTTCCTGTTCTGTCCCCGACTTCTCCAGGGATGTCTTTCACACCTTCTCTGGGCTGCCTTGCTGAGCCCGCTGAGCTAGGACACGCAGGACGAGAGGTCAGAGACCTCAGCTCTGGGCCAGGCTGTCAGGGCCCTGTCCGTGTGAGTGACTGGCTTCAGGGATAACAACGGGCAGCGTGTCTGTCTGTATCTTCCTCCTGCCATCTGCCTCCGGGGGTTCCCCTAGTCCTTGGGGGACATCACACACCAGGGGTTATAGTTTCAGGATCCTTGGCATCGAAGGCATGTCTGTGTCGTTGGTCTCTTTGGGAGCCCTCGGTGAAGAGGGCCTTCAGACCCAGCGTGATGCTTTTTGATCTGTTAAACTTCTTTGGAATCAGCAGCGACCCTCTTTGCCAGAGCGCGGCTCTTTGTGCCTGTGGGCCGAGCCAACCCCAGGACTCAATGTGATGGCATTTCATGTCGCTGGCTTGTCCGCGTGGGTAGCAGGTAGATAGATGTCTTTCCCTCGTTTGTGGGGCTGGTGGGGGAGACTGGAGTGAGATTCCCCATGGAGAACCAGAACATTCCCAATGTCCTGTGGCCTTTTATTAACAGGGAGGAGTACTCCTGGATGCTGCCTTTGAACTCCGGGGGTGACTCGTGATAGGTTTGGGCAGAAATTCAGTGAGAGGGTCTTTCTGGGTTTGGAGCCCTCCCGGGGAGTGGGGTGGAAGGGGGTTCAGGTCGCGCACTAGAATGGAAAAGCGTAGGACGAATATGGGGGCATGGGGCTTCCTGTATCCTTTACATCTGGGGTTCAGACAGGCACCAGGAGGCATCTTTGGATGTAGAGACCACCTGTTGAAAAAAGTCGAGAGAAGGGAGGAGGCCTGGATGACTGATTTCTTGCTGGGTCCTTGACATTTCGAGTACTCCGTCCACACTCCGTATGTGTGTTTGTGTATGTGTGTGTGTTTAATGTCCTCTCTTCTCTCTGGGTGTCTGCCACGCTGTGGTTAACTGTTATCCCTCCTGGATTTGTATTTTATTTTATCGGCCTGTCTGTCTCCTCTCTTTCCCCTGCCCCACGTCTGCCCCCCTCACCCTGCTAGCTCCTGAAATCACAGAGCGGGCACGCTGGATGGAGCCGGGGGTCTGCCCTCCCCTGACTGTGCCCACCCAGCCTCTGCCCTTCCATGGAGCTGAAGGAGACCAGAAGAGGGCAGGCTGTTCCCAAAGTCCGATGTCGCCTGAGCTCGGGCTGCGGGCTGGGAGAGGACCAGACCTCTTCGAGAGTCACTGAGGCCCTTCCTGGCAACATGTGGTTGGTCTGCAGACCCTGCCGGGGCTGCTGGCGTGATGCTTTGGGGATAGATTCAGGAGAGGGACATGAAAAAAATTCCCCGTGATTTTCCGGGTGGCTCTCTTAAAGAGCTGGTGAGACGCTCGCTTGGGACATGAGACTTCATCTCTGCACTCTGCGGAGGGCGGGGCTGGGGCGGGGCGGGCAGGGGGGGTTCTTGCAGGCAGAGGGAGTCTGTCCCCCGCCCCGCTTGGTGGGGGTGCTGGTGGGGGTGTCCCAAAGAGTGTCAGGCAGGCTCTGCGTCTAGAGCATTTTCTAAAGCAAGACCTTGCTGCCTCCTTGTGCCCATGGACCCAGGGCTTCCGCACTTGCACCTTCCGTGTCTGGGGAGCTGCGCCCCAGTGAAAGGACACGATTGTATTTTTGGTGCATCTCAGGAAACCAAGGAGACACCCTCTGTTTCTCCAGCAGACACGGTCGGAGACAGCATGAGGGTGCAGACAAGATGGGCATGTCTAGAGAAGGTTTGCAAGCTCCCAAGTCCCCCTCGGCCTCTTCCAAAGCTCTTAGATATTAGAATTATCAGGCGGCTTGCCGCAGAGTTGTGGCCGAGACGCCGATTCCTTCCCCGGGTCTCCAGGAAGCTGTGGATTTGTCTGTCACCTCGGAATTCACGAAACAGATGGGCTCGCTTATCGAGGGAGGCAAAACAGTGGGGAGAGTGTCAGCAAGCTCGCACTCCAGGTTCTGAGTAGACTGGGGAGGAGGGAGGGAGAGCTGCGCGTGTTAATGTCACGAGCGTTTCTTTCTTTCCCTTTGCCTCGAGGGAGCCTCTCGAGGTCCCCACATTGATTGCTTGTGCCTTTAGATAAACTGCTACTCAGTAAGTTTCATTTAAGGAACCGAATTTTTAATTGCCTCACACACATGCGCACACACACACACATGCGCGCACGCTTAGAATGGCGTTTCTGTGGTGCCGACCCCCTTGAAATGTTGGTTTTTCGGCAGAAATTCCTCATACTTCACATTTCTCAGATAACTCAGGACTTTTTCAGACCTTGGCAGTGACTTTGAAAAATCGGTTCCTGTATCCTGATCACCTCTGGTTCTAGCAGCCTGAGAGGTGTAGCTTCTGTTTCCATCCAAATGTTTCCAGACCAGAGAGAACAGAGGGTATTTTATTGATGGTTCGCGGGTTGTTTTTTTTTTTTTTCACACTCTCAATGGGGTTTTATTTTGCTTGAGCAATACATTACACTTTGTATACAGAAATACGCATCATTGAACAATATTTATCTTACTGCAAATGTTACCATCTGCTTAATCATATACTGGAAAATATTAAGTAGAGTAGATAAATAAAAGCAGAAATTATTGGACACGTAGGTGTATGTATGTTTGTAATTGTATATATACATTTGCTTTCCTTCCAGTCTCCTCACACTTTAGATATTCTCTCCAGTTTATTTGTTTTTGTTTTGTTTTGTTTTTGAGAAAGAGAGAAAGAGAGAGATAGAGCATGAACAGGGGAGGGGTCAAAAAGAGACAGAGACACAGAATCCGAAGCAGGCTCCAGGCTCCGAGCTGTCAGCACAGAGCCCGAGGTGGGGCTCGTACCCCCAAACTGTGAGATCGTGACCTGAGCCGAAGTCAGACGCTTAATCTACTGAGCCACCCAGGCGCCCCCGTTCTCTTCTTTTAATCTTCTGAAAGTTTGCATGACAAGATACTTGCTCTTTTGCAAGTAAGAAGCCAAGGGGTAAGTCCCTGTTTGCTGGGGAATCATCCAGTTTTGATCTATGGGCTTGATAGGAAAGGAAATTTGGTTTTGAGTTAGAGCAGACACCTGACACCGTGTGTGTGCGTGCGTGTGTGTGTGTGCGCGCGCACCCCAGAAAACAAAATACTCCTAAGAATATCTGTGTAGTCGGGCGGCTCTCTCACCCAGAGCTGCTTACGGTCAGTGAGGCCGTAAATCCGCCCGCGGAAGGAGAAACGTGCACCGTGCCCGCGGGATCGGTCGGCACAAGGCGCACCGCGTAAGGGCCGACCTCCCCTCTCGTAGTTGATCCCGCCCTGAGACTTGTCACTTAGGAGGAGAATCCCTTTTTTTCCCTTCGCATTTCCCCATCTCTGTTTACCGAGGTCCCCATCTATCAGAACCAAGAAGAAAATACTTTGGAGAAAACGAAAATTAAAACATAAGCTCAAGTCCGGCCAACTCCCAAGTTCAAAGGAAAAGGCGCAGGAGGCGTGCACCAGGTCCCCCGCGCGCGTGACACAGTGCGCTCCCTGGAGCGTCCTTGGGTCCGAGGCGCCTGGGTTCCCACCGGGCGCTGCCCTGGGCCGTCTCCGTGACCTCGCGCGAACCGTTCTGCCCCGCCCCTCTGAGCACGCGGGCTCCCTCGTGGGGTCACGTGAGGCCGGAGCGTATTCATCCGCGCGAACCGACTGGGGCCTGGTACGCGCCGAGGCTCCGATGTGAGCGGTCGTTCTTAAAAAGAGAGTCTTCGTATGTTTGAAAATAAGCAGTTTTTCGCCATTACTCATTTTCCCCTGGAAAGTGGGGTTTGAGGGAAATCCAAGACCGTCGCGTGCATCCAGCGCCGCTGTGTGCCAGCCTCGGAGCAGGACGGGACGTGCTAGGGGGAGGGGCGCTAATACTTATTGAGCGCCAGCTGTATGCCAAGTATCCTTGAGATGGCTTGCATAAATTATGTTATTCGATGCCTGTGCACGTGTGCAAAACAAAACAAAACTTAAAAAAAAACCCAGAATGGGAGGAGGTGCTCTGCATCTGACACAAAATTTAAACTCAGGACGGCTGGCTAGAAACCGCCGGTCTTCCGAGTGCCGATTCTGAGGCAAGAATAAAGAGGGCTTTGCCGCTATTACCTTCCTGTCTCGGCGGATCTTCCCGGCTCTGTGGGACAGGACTGTCGCTGTCCCCTGTTTCGCAGACGAGGAAGCAGGGAGAGAAGTAAAGCACCTTGCACACGAAGAGCACTGTGCCGGGGAGTCACAGAGCTGGGGTCCAGACCCGGGTCCGCCTTCTTCCGGTTGGCCTACAGGTCTCCGAGCCCATGTCTGTGCGGTTCTCGGAGAAACTCTTAATGCGGCCCGAGTGTTCCTGAAAATCTTTAGACCCCTTTTCTCACTTCTCACTGCAGGCTTCCAAAAACCGTATCAACCCTGGGAAAGGAGGAGAGAGGCGGCTTGCACTGAACCAGACCCCTAAACAATGGCACGAATAAAGAATAATAATAATAATAATAATAACAACAAGAACAACGACTGTCTAGATAGCAGTTGTAATGTGCCAGGCCCTGTTTTAAGCCCTTCTTCTGTAGTAACTCATTTATTCCTTTGGCGAATGGGTGTTACAGTTGTGACAGCCAAGAGTCATGGGGCTTCCTACAACGAGGCCCTGTTCTGGGTGTTTTTACAAACTATGACTCATTTGAACCTCACGGCGCAGAGGAAACTGAGGCACAGGGAGCTTCAGCAACTTTCCCATGTCTCGCCGTTAAAAATGGCAGAGCCAGGATTTAAACCCAGGCAGTCTGGGCTCTCCACCACTCTGCTCCACACCCTCCCTCTTCTAAGCGTCTCGAGAAGGTCCCCAACCTTAGAATCAGGACACTTCAAGGAGGCAAGGAGGTGGTTGATTCGGTCACAATGCCCAGCCCCCAAGCACAGGATTTTATGGGCCTGGAATAGAAGGTTATCACCCTAGCGTGAAACCTGCAGCGTCCACACGCGGGTTGAACACGAGGCTGGAACTTGAACTGCTCAGTGGGCCGGGAAGATGGAGTTTTGAACTCAGCTCTCTCTAGCCGGGAGAGGAAGGAAGGAGGGCGCAGCAGAGGGTTCCTCGCCCAGTGGAAACAGCCGTTCCTTCATCGGCAGCGGGCTTCCTGCCTCTGCACCCGCCCACTTAAACTGCTCTGCGGTTCTCTCCGGAGGAGCCCCTGGCTTGCCCCCACGAGCCTGAGCGAGGCAGGGCGGGATCTCTAAGAACACACCGGCTGTCGTCCTGGGGCGCTTCCTTCCGCCCGCAACAGAAACTACCCGTTTGCCCGCAGATACTCATCGGGTTGTGCCCCTCTGATCCTTGCGGTTAGGGTTGCCTCCTCCCCCTCCCGGAAGCCAGAGATGTTGAGAAGAGGGAGGCAGGCAGGGTGGATGGGTGTCACCTTGACCCACTCAACACTAGAGTGGGCAGGGAGACTGGCCTGGGAGCCCAGAGAGGCAGCTGGGCAGGGAAGGGGAGCAGCGAAGGGCATTTCTTAAGTCTTTTGGGGAGGAGGCTCTCCCCTCTCCGGGCCCTCTTTGGACAGTGAAATGGGTTCGTTCTGTCTCTGGCCCGGTTTGTCGCAGCCAGATGACTGCTGGCTTATCTGGGTGTCTAATCCGGGCTAATGCGTCCGTGGATGCTAATGACTGGCGTTCTCCTCCAGAGAAATCCTTTGCTGTAATCCCTGGCCAGGGGAAACACTCGCTGAGCCCGAGGGAGTCCAGCCGATGGACTGGAGAGGTTGCTGCGGCCGCCCCTTCCCCAGGGCGCATGGCCGTTGTAACCATGACAGGGACCGGGAGGCGGGCGAGCAGGATTTGTCTCCGTCCAAAGTTCACCTTATACCAGGCACCGTAGAGGTACTAGGAAGACGTGCTCTTGTGAATTCCCACAAGGCGCTGCAAGTCAGTCTCCTCCGTTTTACCGATTATAAATAGTGAAAAACTAAGGCGAGAAGTGGGACGGAAGTTGAACAGCTAAGAAGTGGCCAGTTATAGGAATCGGAGGTCGGTGGGGACGTCACATCCTGTGTTCTTAGTGTCTGTCCCCATTTCAGTAAGTCCCTTGTCCCTCCACCTCCCCTCCCGTCTGTTCATTCCGTAAGTGCACATGTGCATCCATCCATCCAGCTGTGCGTGCAGCCGTCGGTCTGTCCATGCAGCCGTCCATCTATCCATGCCCACGTCTATGCATCCTCCACTCCTAGCAGCGAGAGCATGCCAGACACTGTGCCCTGCACTGCCACGACCTTGCTGAACAGGACCGACGTGCTCCCTGCCCTTGGGAGGACCACGCAGTGAGCTCCCAGCAGGTGAAGGGTAGGGCCGTTTCCGACACTAGGTCCGTCAGCCGAGAGGTTTCCTTCACATCCCGGCCTGACTCACTGCTGCTCTCACGTCCCCCCAGTGGCCTCTGGGACACAAGAGGAAGGTCTCCTCGGACAAGTTGGGGGTCAGGAATGGTGTGATTCAGGGGCCCGGAAGCCCTCGAGTCTCCCACCAACCCCCCAAACCGCCCAGCGTGAGGTCTGGGCTGCCCCGCGCGTGGGGCGCAAGCTCTTCTTGTCGCTTCATCGGGAGCGCGGAGAGGAGCAGCGAGCCGGGTGCTGCGGGGCCTGGGAGCGTGTCATGGGAGGCGTGGGGGGCCGGGGGAGGCAGTGCTCTGACACTTGGAGTTCCCAGCCCGGCTCCGCCCTTCGTGTCTGTGTGACCCGGGTGGGGGGCGTCGTCTCTCAGGGACGCGGTGCCCAAAGGCACCTGCCCTGGAAGGGCCTGGTCATGAGGCGCCGCTCCAGCCCTCATCTGGGGAGACATTTGCACGAGACCACCTCCGGTTCTGATTCGTGCCCCTCGGGTAGGTATTGTGTGGCCCACGCTGTCGAAATAAGAAGGCACCGAAGTGTAAGGATTAAGATACGCTAGAAAACGGGATGGGTCACTGGAACTCCTTTACAAAGTCACAGGATCTGGCGGCGCGGGGCCCGCATTCTTGCTTGTGTTTCGACTGGCCGACCCGAGGAGGGGCTGTTTCTGAGACCACCCCTGCCCCCAAGATCTTTTGTTTCCCCTCTGATATCTGACTGGCCCCTATGGGCTCTTGAACTTGCAGTGTCGGTTTGGAAGATGTCTCTGTTGGCTGCGATGAGCTAAAAACAAGTGTCTGCGGTCACCTCTCAGTTACCCCATGCGGCTCGTTCACTGCACTTGTGTGCGTGACTGCGTTTGTTTCCCCTGGGCACGATGGGGGTTTTCTGCCCTTCCTGCCTGGGGGTGAATACTCAGAAGATGCGAGTTCTTACGAGGATGAGGCCGCTGTGAAGGCAGCATCCTCAACGTTCTTCGGTCTGGGAGACCAGTTCCCCCCCTGGTCGGGCACGCAGGGGACGTGCTGTTTTGAACGGTCCGCCGTCCCCTCGTTGCGCCCGCACGGCCTCGCCCCGCAGTAGCACGTACCGGGATGTTGCAGGTTGCCAGAGAGCTGGGCACGGCAGGTGGAAGAGTGGAACGTTCTGCCGGAGCACCTTGGCTTGGATTCCAACGGCGTCAGGAGCCAACCGTCACTTCCCTCTTTTGTGCGTCTTTTCGGCACTCGAGTCAGATGACGCTCATAAGCCCACTGCCCACCTTGGGTCGGGAGGGCCTAATTCGACGGATAGATGAGAAAGTGCTTTGTGATCCCTGGGGGACGAGGGGTGCGCGAATGAGGGAAATCGCCAGAGACTTCCCACCCGCCCACCCGTCTGAGCGTGAATTCACCGGGTAGTGTTCGAGGAGCTGCCGTGTGCAGGATGCCGTGCAGAGCACGAGAGGGAGACAGCCGCTCCCCTCGCTTCATGGACTTGATGGTCAAGGGGCACGATGACCCTTAGAGAAAGAGAAACCAGAAAAAAGTTACAAATCAAGTTTCTACAGGGGCCCCCCGGGCGGCCCAGTTGCTTAAGTGTCCGACTTCGGTTCCGGTCTGATCTGATCATGACTTTGTTACGATCTCCCGGTTTGTGAGTTCAGGGCCCGTGTCGGCCCGACAGCAGCCTGGAGCCGGCTTCCCTCTCTGCCTTTTCCCTGCTTGCGCCCTGTCTCTCTCTCTCTGAAAAAAAAAATAATTAAAAGGAATAAATATTACAATTTTTTTAATAAAAAAAATGAAATCGTTACAGGTGCACCAGTGGAAGTAGTTGGGAGCTGAGAGATGCCAAGAGGCAGTGGGTGAGGATTTTTGGGGGTGGGGTGGATTAATTCTATCTAGTTTTGGCTGATGGACACCCTTAGGCCAGAGTAGCTCCACGCTGGCCCCAGGAGGCCCAAGCGAGGTTTGCACGCTAGTTCTGATCCGCCGGTGACTAAAGCAGCTTTTTTTTTTTATAATTTTTTTAAGTTTATTTGTTTATTTTGAGAGAGACAGAGAGCGCGAGCTGGGGAGGAGCAGAGAGAGAGACCGAATCCCAAGCGGAGGGTGTAGGGTCACCGCAGAGTCCGACGCAAGGCTCAAACCCACAAAACCACGAGATCCTGACCTGAGCCCAGACCAGGAGCTGGATGCTTAGCCGACTGAGCCGCCCAGGCGCCCCTTAAGGCAGCTTTTAATAGAGCTTCTGTCCATGTTTCTGCAAAATTTATTCAGTTCTGAAATTTTAGGTATATCCTTTTAAATGTTTTTTTAAACCGAAACGTACTGCATAAACAAAAACTGCACATTATTCCAAATGGACAGCTCAGTGGATTTTCACCAACTGAACACACCCAAGTAGCCCACTCCCAGACCAGGAATCAGGGCGTCCGCCACGTCCCCCCTGCACACCGCCCCTGCTGCTGGGGTGGTTGCTTTTAACAATGGTAACGGTGAATGTTTCTCTGAACATATATTAGGGAAAACGTATAAATATAACCATCCAATCAAAATGGCAACTTCAGGGCTCTTAGTGTTTTGCATGGGAGTCAAGTGGCATTTCAGTAAAAGAAGTCGGTTACCTTGACGAAAATGTAAGTGACAGTACCAAGCCCTAATTCTGATCCTAATCACGGCATCCGCTGGGGTGGGTAATGACAAGGAAGTGCTGAAATGACCAAAGTCTGGTAAACACCAGGTTAACCCGTGTGGAGATCCTTGGGTCCTTGGAACCAACAGCAGTGCCATTTTGTTCTGCCGTCGGAGTGGAGAGGATTTAAGTCAGACGTTCGGAAGAACCGTGCGCTGGGTCTGAGGGGAACCTCTCGGACCCTCTCAGTTGCTGTCTGTGTCGCTCCTCCGGTGACTGGCGCTCCTCAGCCCATCTTGGGGACCTGGGTCCGGGCTCTTCGTCCGCGGCGCTCAGACTCACGCCGAGCGTTGGCGTCGTGTCGACCACGTACGTCAGTCCCCGCCGTGTTGTTGCACATGGAATTAACCATGACGAATGGGCTCCCAGATGGGCCCGTAATGACTCCGTTAACTTAACCCCGAATCAAGACTCTCCCGTCCAGAACCAGGGTACCAGAAACCCCAGATAGCAATTCAGAAGGGCAGCAGAGACAGCTAATCGTTTTAGAACGAGCAAGGAGACCAGCGATGAAAAGAGGGCCCCAGGACGGCAGGATGGCTCCGCAAAGTCTCAGCACTCGAACGGGCCCCCGTTAAGAAAATAAACACATGTTTTTGGTAGTGGGGAGCTAACGTATACATTATTTAAGGGTAATATTAAAGCCAGATTGAACGGGTCAAGTGATAGAGCCGTTCCTTCATTAAGCATCCTGTCTTCGGGGATGCGCGGAAGTTGTTCTTTCTGTTTGTCTTCTCGCCGTGTGAAACGGGGCTTTATTAATTAGAGATGAGATGGGACGTCTTCCCCCCCCCCCGACTAGTGGCTGTTTTCTGTTTATTTTTTAATGTAGGACCATGCTTTGCAGATGCCTTTGAAATAAAAGCCTATTCAGTGTCTCTCTCTCTCTCTCTTTTATCCCCAGCTCAGAAGGGGCAGCTGTTGTAAAAGACACAAACAGAGAACCCCTTTGCTTGTCATCAGGCGGTGACAGAAGATCCGTCCCTGATGTACAGTACTCTGGTTACCTGCTTTTTTTTTCCCCGTAGCCCCATCGAGGCATAGTTGCTGCATTGTTACATCTGATTCTCTCTTATTTAGAAGACGAGGCAATGACAGTGAACGGGGTAGAGAACGTAACACGGAGGTGGGACGCGTTCACGGAGGACGCCGGGGTCGCCGCGGGGCCCGGCCTGGACTCGCCCTTCTTAGGTCAAGAGGCTGACTGCCGTTTTGGCTTTCTTTTAGGGTAAAAAAAAAAAAAAAGAAAAAGAAAACGAAAAAAGAAAAAAAAAATCACATGGTGCAAACAAACAGGTGGTATGACCCCCAGCAGAAGTTGACGCTTTCTAGAAAGTACCGATGAAGTACTTTGGGCTGCAGACGGAGTAACGGCTGCCCCGCATTCTCTTTCTCCTTCTTTGTTTAGTTGGAAATCTTAAATCACCGGCCAACATTTAAAAATCAGGGATTTCAAGCAAACATCGAATTCGGAGTTCCTATTTAAAAATTTGAAATTCTGGCCTTCCTTCCCAAAGAGGCGTACATTTGAGGGAAGGGAGATGGGGCTGCCCCCCCTATCTAGGGCCCCACTCTGCAGTTTGCCATGGAACCTGCCTGTCTGCTTTGCTTAATTGTGTTGCCTGGAAGGCTGCGGTCGGGATTCGAGTATACGGCTGTGAAAATATACGGCTTTGAAAATATTCGAGTATACGGCGCCAGGGAGGAGGAAGAGGGCGGTGAGAGGAATTGGTCACGTAGATTAAAGGCTCGCTGGGTGCCAGGCACCGCGCCTCCCGGCACCTCCCGGGCGATCTCACTGATCATTACAACTGTGTCACGTTATCCCCGTTCACAGGTGAGGACACCGAGGCGTGGAGAGGGTGCAGAATCGACCAAAGTCACAGAGCAGTCCACTTGTAATTTGAATTCAGGCAGTGTGACCAGGGAGTCTGTGTCAGATGCCGTGTGTGTGACTCACAGAATGTTTAAAAATTTTTTTTTAATGTTTTTGTATTTTTGAGAGAGTGACAGAGCAAGCCCGGGAGGGGCAGAGAGAGAGGGAGACACAGACTCGGAAGCAGGCTCCAGGCTCTGAGCTGTCAGCACAGAGCCCGACACGGGGCTCTCACGCACAGACCGCGAGATCATGACCTGAGCCGAAGTCGGCCCCTCAACGGACTGAGCCACCCAGGCGCCCCGACCCACAGAATGTTTTAACAGAAGCGTTCTGGTTAGGAATTCTTCGGAACGGCTCTTCGGGAGGGTTGGCACTCTTCGCCCATTGCATGGGTGGAAACATCAAGGCCCAGCAGCGAGTGGGTCACTCGGTGTCAGACCGTGAGGTAAACTGTGAAACATGACCCTCTAAAGCAAAGACAGACCCGGAAACAACGTGGACCTGGGCCCTGGGGCGTCTGGCATCTGGCCGTGGTGGTGAGTACTGTCACCGAAGCTCCCGCCACCCTGGCACCCAGAACAGGGCAGGGGTGTCAGCCGCACCCTCTGCCTGTCGTCTTAGAGCAGAGAGGTGGCATGTACGGGGTCATGTTTTGATAAGTTGCTGATTTGTATTAAAGGAATAATTACGGCAATAATTCCATGCACGGGTTTCAGGGAGACGCCGCCGCTGGCTGCGAGGGAAAATCCTTAACTGCATATTCCCTCCGAGTCACACGGAGGCCGGGCTCTGCCTTTGTCCTTTGTGCGGGGCGGCACAGGTTTCGGTGGCCCCATGTTTTGTCAGGCGCTATTTATGGTGACAGTGGTGACCAGCAGATTGCCGTGGGAGGGGGAGCACTTTCCCCACGAACACCAGGGGGAACCGCCCGCCTGGAATCTGACGGGCGCACCGTCCATTAAACCGGGAAGCGCACCTCGCCTTAGACGGAAACAGGATCGCGGCTGGAGGAACAGAGATTCGAAGCTACCCCTTGTGAAGCACTCTAGCGCGGGCCGACCCGTGGCGGCAGCCCAGGTTACGTCGCTGATTTACCTGGACGCCTGTGATTCTCTGTACGCTTCTGTTTCCGAAGCGGATCGAAGGGGCCTGCCTTGATTCTAACAACTCGGCCGCGTTTCTCTGGAAATAGAACACATCTAGCGGCAAGCGCACAAAGCAGAGACGCGCAGCTCCGCCCGTGGCCGTGCTCGAGTAACCGGGACCCGGACGCGGAGCAGAGAGCGTGACAGCTCACCGCCCTGCCGCGCCCCGCCGAGAGCGCCTTCTCCTTCCCGCTTCCGGGACCCGAGTCCCCAGGGCGTAACCCTTATCGTGACTTCTGGCCCCGTAGGTTACTCTTGCTTCTTTGTAGAAACAGAATCTTGCCATCCGTCCAGCCCCGTGCCCGGTTTGTTGGGCTTAGCGGTACGTGGGACGAGAGCGTGTGAGATGCTATCAGAACATGGCGAGCTGCAGCCCTGGGGCCAGGTCCGTGTCGTCTGTTTTTCACACGGCCCGTGGGCCCAGAACGCATTTCACGTGTGCGAGTGGTTGGGGGGAGAGAAAAATAAAAAAAAAATGACATCTTGGGACGTGTGAGAAGTATATGAAGTCGGAACTTCAGGGCGCATAAATAAAGCTTTATTGGAACACAGCCACGTCCAGTTCATTGACATCCTGGCCGTGGCATCCCTGTGACGGCGGAGTGGAGGGGTCCGGACGAAGACCCCGTGGCCCACAAAGCCCAGGGTCTCTACTGTCTGGCCCCTGCAAAACCTTCTGCCGCCCCTCTCTCGGTGTTGTTTCCTGTGCTCGTGGCTGTTCGCTCACGTTGTCGTGTGGTATGTCGTGTGGGATAGACCGCAGCGCACACATCCGTTCTGCGCACGCGCCTTCGGGGGTTCCCGGTGTCGGGCAGAGTGCCGCCGTGAGCACGTCCGTGCAGGTCTTTTGCTAAAAAAAAAATCTGTCCGGTAAACATTTATGTTAGGGATGTACCTGGGGGAGGGATCGGTTTAAGCACCGTTTCTGTTTTTCACGGGGTGCTTTTGACAAGTGTGTTTCCGTTCGAGAGGCTTAGCCTTCCCGCTTGGTGATCACTTCCATGTGTCGGAACTCTGGAACGAGGCTGGCTTTCCGGCAGGGTAATTAGGCTTGCGAAACGGACCGCCGTTCCCCCAGCTCAGTCCCTTCAAGGATGTTGGGGACGGGCCTGACGTTAACTGCGCGAGCCGCGTTTGGGAACGGTGCCGCCGTTTAATTTCTTGGGCCGAAGCCGTCCAAATGACTCTTATCTTTATGCGGCAAAACAGGTCTGGCAGAGTTAGGCGAGTTTTCCCGCTGTCACTTTCGGCTCCGATCGACTCGTGTTTCTCTCTCGCTGCTCCGCTTTCCTTGCTGGGAAGCAGATGCGTGCGGCTCGGCGTCCCCAGTCAGGGCTCACGCCCAGGGTAGCATGTGTCATTTCTCATTGGAACGCCGTGCTGACGCGTCCCTTCGAGGGCTGCCCGCGCGGTCCGTGGCCACAGCCTTGGAGCTGAGATCCCCCACCCCCTCACTCCGTTCCTGCCCGCTCTCCCTCTTCCACGTGACGCCCCGCTTTTGCCGGCACAGACACTCCCAGGGTGCGGAGGAGAACGCCAGGATTCCCCGGGACCCACCCATGGCTCAGGGTTGCTCGGCACTGCCTGAGATACGACTTCATATTCTTTCTGGGGCTTGTCGAGAGAGCCGCGTCAGCTTGCTTTCCCAGCCAGCCCGCTGTTCCCAGGAGACAAGTCCTGCTTGCCCTAGCAGCCTGGCTGCCGGCTGTGCCCTGGTACGGGGAACACCCCTAAGGGGGGTCCCCAGAGAAGACTTGCCGCTGCTGTGTTCGTGCTCCTTTGAGACGACACTTGGACTCGGTGGTGGAGGGGTTAGTGGAATCGACAGCCGGTCTCAGCTATGCTTCGCTCTTATACCTGACTCCGTCTCTGGCAGCCTCAGTTTTCGTCTTTAAAATGGGGCTACAGGGCGTCAGTGCGGAATCCCTACATCAGACACACGTAATCGTTAAATTCTGCTAGTTCTGGGCCCCCCACCAAGGTAATGGTTTGTTTCTCTTCTTTGTAAAGAGGTGTGTGTGTGTGTGTGTGTGTGTGTGTGTGTGTGTGTATGCATGTGTGTGTCCGAATCTATGTTTATTCTAAGGAATGGCCTTTTCATTTATTTAAGTTTTTATTTATTATTATGAGAGAGAGAGCAGGAGAGGTGCAGTGAGAGATCGAGAGAGTCAGTCCCAAGCAGGCTCCACGCTGTCAGCACAGAGCCTAGCCTGGGGCTCAATCTCACGAACGCTGAGATCATGACTTGAGCCGAAATCAAGAGTCGAATGCTTAACCAACTGAGCCACCCAGGGGCCCCCATCCTTTTCTTTTTACAGGCTATGGTCTAGGTGCACTAAGATACCGTAATTAATATTTGAAATTCATTTGTCTCAAGAGAAATCTAGTAGATTTCAAAAGTAGAAATCTGTCAGGCTGCATTTGTAAAACAATAAGATACATTTATTTTATTTTTTAATTTTTTTAACATTTATTTATTTTTGAGAGACTGAGCACGAGCAGGGGAGGGGCAGAGAGAGAGGGAGACACAGAATCCGAAGCAGGCTCCAGGCTCTGAGCTGTCAGCACAGAGCCTGACGCGGGGCTTAAATGCATGCACCGCAAGACCATGACCTGAGCTGAAGTCGGACAGTCAACAGAGTGAGCCGCTCAGGTACCCCTATAAGATACATTCAAAATTAGCTTTTCAGAGGCAGTCATTTAGAAATTCAAACAAAGAGGGGCGCCTGGGCAGCTCAGTCAGTTGGATATCTGACTTCTGCTCAGGTCATGATTTCATGATTCCTAAGTTTGAGCCCCATGTCAGGCTCTGTGCTGACAGTTCAGAGCCTGGATCCTGCTTCAGATTCTGTGTCTCCCTCCCTCTCTTCCCCTCCCTGCTCACACTCTGTCTCTCTCTCTCTCTCAAAAATAAATAAACTTTAAAAAAAAAGAAAGAAACAAAGAAACCTCTTCTAAATAACACTGAAATTGGAGAAGAAACCAAACCTGGAATTCCCAATCATAGGGTGATTAATGAAAATGAGAACACCTCATTTCAAAACCTAGGGGATGAGGCTAGCGCTGGGCCCAGAGGAAAATTTGTAGCCTATTTCAAAAGCACATTAGTTTTTGACGTGAAACGCGAAAGGTTGAAATGATTAGCACACGAGTCCACTTTTTATTTTAATTTTTTTAAATCATTGAGAATAAAGAGAAAGGAGGAAAGGGCCATAGCTGAAAATAAAAGCAGCAGTTCATGAAACAGCATGCAAGCATGGAGGCGGTCACTCTGAGACCCCCTGCCTGGGAAGCACAGAGGCCCCGGGTTCCTCCCGGGGTTGGAGTCTGCGAATAGGCTGAGGGTGCCTGGTCCCCAAGTGGTCGCTCCGTGCCTGTGTCGAGGCCGTTGAACAAAGGCAACAGTGAGGAGCAAAAGCAGCCCGGGCAGCGTCGAGTTCCCCGGGCCAGCGGGCACGATGTTATCTCGGGGCCCGCCCACATCGGGGCACACCTTGCCTCCTTTTTCTCCTACTGACCTCCTTCCTCCTGAATTGGAAGGCTGGCTGGGCCCGCCTGGGTCTTGGAAGAGCCAGCGTTCTCCTTGTCCTGGAGTTAGTTTCCTGCTGGGGTCGCGGGGGACTGGAGAGTGGTTCCTGGGCAGACGGGTAAGAGGCGTCTATCTCGTTAGGCACAGAGCTGGCTACCGTGCAGCAGAAAGGGGAAGCCTGCCTGGTCAGCGGAGGGGGGGGGGTTACTTCGGCGTCTTCCCGGCAGCATCCGTTGGCGATCTCCCGGGTTTCGTGTTCTAGAACCTTTACACGAGCACATGGCTGTCTGGATTTGCCGCAGGCATTCCCCCGTACTGTTTCATTCAGCAAATGTCACCGAGGGCCTGTTGTGTGCCAGCACTAGGCTGGAAGCAGCGAATAAAATAGGGATCCTGCCTGCCGGGAGCTCACGTCCCGGTGGAGGGGACCGATGAGTCGAGCAGGGGAAGGGGTCATCAGGGCAGACTTCTCTGAGGAGGTGACATTTACCAAGAAACAAACAGAAGGTGGTCAGTCGTCGATCGGAGGAAGGGAGAGGGGGACAGAGCGTGAGCGTGGGTAAGGGCAGACACGTCGTCTGGGGACGGACGGAGCCAGGGGTGCAGGAGCCTCCGGGCCACTGTAAAGTGCTCTCTGACCCAGGCTCCCCACGGCTCTGTTAGCGGACTTGTCCCCCTGTTGCCCTAAAACCTAAAAACATCAACTGGCGTAGACATTACGTAATTTGGAGGTGGAACCCGGCAGATGAAGCAAGTTGGCTCTCGATTGTCCAAAACCGTTCTGGCTCCAGTAACCTTCCCAGAGCTTTTCTGCCCTGACTGCCACCCTCCCCCCAACGGAAAACACCCCGACCTTTCCGGTCGCCGCCTCCGGAACGACGGCCCTTCTCCCTCCCTCCGGCTCCGTGTCAGTCCTCCCCTGTCCTGTGCTGCACTGTCCTGCACGAACCCCAGCCCGATGGCATTAGCCCAGGCCGCTGGCAGAGAGAAAGGACGGCTGGCCCTGGGGCTGGCGGCGCTGTCTGCCCGTCGTGGGGGCTGTGCTGTGCTGGGGTCACTTACATACTTTGTAAGGCAGTGTTGGGCTCGCAGGAGTCACGACAGCTGGGGGAGCAGCCCTGCTCTGTGTCTCACTTTGTGGGGTTTTGGGTAGCCTCTCAGGGCCATTCTCTCCCCATCTTTAAAATGGACTGAAGGAGGGGCGCCGGCAGGGGCGGGGGCTCAGCCGTTTAAGCGTCCGACTTCGGCTCAGGTCATGATCTTACGGTTGTAAGTTCGAATTCCTCATCGGGCTCTGTGCTGACAGTTCAGAGCTGCTTCGGATTCTGCGTCTCCCTCTTTCTGCCCCTCTCCTGCTCAAGCTTGGTCTCTCTCTCTCTCTCTCTGTCTCTCCCCTTTTCTCTCTCTCTCTCAAAAATCTATAAACATTAAAAAAATTTTGTAAACGGACTAAGGGATTTCTGGGTCCCTTACATTCCCCAAGTTTAGGTCTTTTATGGTTTTCTGTGCCCAGGTGACACGCCCCTTTCCTCCTTCCGGCCGTGACCTGCACCCCATGGAGGGAGTCTACCTGGAGCTTTACTCCCGACCCATGTGTGCAGGTGGCTGTTCTCCTACGGTTGTGTGCGGGAAAGGGCACACATTCTGGGGGGAATGAGCCCCAGAATTCACCCCCTTCTGCCTGACGATAAAGTCCAATCTCTTAAGACCTTCCTGGCATCCCCATTACCTTCAGAGTGGTTCTGTGGCCCACTGACTCCGTCAGGGGGCTCCCCCGCCCCCCGTGCCAGAACAGTGAAGGGCACATAGTAGTTGCTCGGTAAACGGTTTCAGTTCCTTCAGACGCTGCATGAAAGATCAGACGAGGAGATGCGCTAAAAGCCAGAGCTGGGGAACCCTGCTCTAAAGCGAGTTTAAGATCCAGAGGCCGCAGATTCCTCTAGAACTTAGAATCACGTGTCGTCCCGTGGTTTCTTCTCCGCTCCCCCACCATACCGACAGCACCTCGAGGTTCCCCTCGTGTCGTTAGTACCTGATACAGAGCCCGTGTCGAGGCCGCTGCCGCTGCTGCCGGGTGGTGATGAGTAAATAATAATAACAACAAACGATAGCAGGTACCGATTGTTAACCGCTCAGCACGTGCCAAGCATTTTCCTTTTAATGCTTCCCAGTGATGTGAGGGTTGTAGAAGTCACTGTTTTGCGGAGAGAGGAAGTGGGGCACAGAGAGGGGAGGTAAGTCCCCCAGGGCTGCAGAGCTGGTGAGGGGCAGGTCTGCCTTCTAGCCCCGGCAGGCTGGCACAGAGCCGGGGCCCTTCACCCCCACCCCGTTACCTCGTGCTCAGTCATCTTAATGCGGTTGCGGATTGGCTAGGACAAGGCGACCCCGGGGGGGGGGTCCTCCCCCAGTTTCTGGCCCCGCCCCTTCCCTCCTGCGGTGGGGGAGGCCTATTCCAGTCGCCTCCTTCAGGCTCTCCTGTTCTCCAAGCCCACGGACGGGCACCTCCCCCCCCCCGGACAGCTCGGCCGCCCACACGGATGCAGCAGGAGACACAGGAGGGAGTCAGGAACGTGGCCTCGCCCTAGGGAGGAGGGGGTGTGCGCTCCAGGTTCCGAGGAACTGTTCTCTGGGTGTGTGTGTGTGTGAGTGGAGACACGGCGTGACAGTTGTGTGGCACCCTCCCCTCCCCCACACATCCCTGTCTGTCTGCGTTGGGGGCGGGGATGGGCCACAGTACAAGGGACAAGGCAAGCAGGTGGATTCTTTTTTTTTTTTTTTTTTAATGTTTATTTATTCTTGAGAGAGAAACAGAGCACGAGCAGGGGAGGGGCAGAGAGAGAAGGAGACACAGAATCCGAAGCAGGCTCCGGGCTCCAAGCTGTCAGCATAAAGCCTGACGCGGGGCTTGAACCCACGAACTGGGAGATCATGACCTGAGCCGAAGTCAGGCGCTTAAGTGACTGAGCCCCCCAGGCGCCCCGAGCAGGTAGACTCCGATGCGGGGCTGCCCGAGTCCGCGTCCAGGCTCTGTCACTTACCAGCTGTGTGAGTTTAGGCAAGCTAGGCCAAGTCTCTGTGCCTCGGCTTTTTTCACCTGTAAGGTGAAGGGGTCACGCGTCCCCCATAATGGAGGGTCTTGGGGAGAAAGAAGTAGGTCGATCCAGGCAGTTCGTTTAGCGCGGGGCCCGGGCACACAGGAAGCAGCGGGGAGAGGACAGAGACGAGGAGGAGGAGCCGGAAGGCAGGGCCGTGGGGCCCTCCCGTCTCCCTCCGGAGTGGCAGGGGGCAGATCCTGTTCCCTGCGCGGCCGTAAGTGGCTGTGTGGCCTCGATCAGTCACAAAACCTCCTCGTCCCTGCTTTCCCACCTAACATCAAGGCGGCGATGAGAACCTGGACGGATTTCCCCAGTTGGTGTGTGCGTTTCCTTGAGGTTTCCTAGCACACCCCGTGGCCCCCGGACCGCTAGGAAATCCACGACGCCTCTGCCAAGCGCACAGGGTCTCAGAACTAAGGAAGGAAGCCACGGTGTCCGTGATGCACCAAGCAAAGCACTGAGTGTTTTTGCATTTGCCGTTTTATGTCATCCTTCCCGTAGCCCTGAGGGGTGGGCGCTGTCACTCTCCCATTTTGCAGACAGAGCAGCTGAGGCTCAAGGAGAGGGAAGCTGGCGTGCAGGGAATCATGCTTGTTTGAGCGGCAGAGCTGGCCCTGGGCCCCTCGCGGGTCTGGCGCCAGAACCTCAGAGTCTGGTCCAGGGAGTCAGGTAACGTCCCTCCTCCTCTTCCCGGGACGTGAGAGCATGTTTCCGAAGACAGACTCAAGTCTTTTCGGGGAAAAAATGCTAACGGTGGTCTTAATGGCTCATAAGCCCCTGCCAAGTAGCAAACGTCCTTGACCATGAACTTGGCAGGGGGACAGCGTGTCTGCGAGACCCTCCCGGGTCATGCTTTCCAGTGTTTTCAGAGCCCGGAGCACTTTTTAAAATCGCGTGGGATTCCTCCCGGAGCCTGGCCCGGGGTCTGGAATCGCTGAGCCCTGTTTCCCAGTCGGATTCAACCGAGGTCAGACGTTCTGCCCCAAAGCCTCACCGTGAGTCACGCGGCCCCTGGCCATCAGGGCACCGCCCAGGCTCGAGGTGGGTAGTGGGCTTTGGGGCAGCGGGCGGCCTGGCGGCTTGGAGCAGGGCCGTTGGGCAGAGTCCAGAAATCAGCTTGCTAACAGTGACAGTCTATGAGTTTGTGGGAAGCGAGGTCGTGAATAATTGATTGCCGCTAACTGAGTTGTGAAAACCATTTTCAGAGATTCCAATCTGCAGGCTCGCCGAGGGAGGGAGCAGGCAGGCACGAGGGCCCCCTTGTCCTCCGAGGCCAGGGGACATCCTGAGGCTCCTTCTCGTCTGCCCGGTGAGCTCCGCTGCGGCCCTTAGACGTGGAGGCGGCGCTGGCGGCCCCGAGCCCTGGGGCACCGGTGCGGTGGGTGGGGAGGCCCCCCCTTCTCATTGGGCTGCTCCCTGCCGACGGGTGTCGCTTGAGCCTGCCTCCTGGGTGTCTCAAGTTCAGAGCAGTCCCTGGGTCTTTAGACCCAGGAGGGTCTCAAGGGTTCCGTGGAGGGTCTCGGGGGTTCCGTGGAGGATCTCAGGGGTTCCGTGGAGGGTCTCAGGGGTTCCCTTAGGGGCTCCGTGGAGATGCAGACTTCAGGGCCCTCCTCCCACTCCCTCCTGCCTGACCAGCACGTGCGGCGGGAGCACTGTGCTTTCTGAAGATGACCTTTCGGGGTCTGTGCGGCCCACCTCATTTCTAGAAGGGCAGCATTGGAAACTGAGGCATTAGAAACTAGGCATCAGAAACTGAGGGTTTGAATCCCGGACACCCTTACTGTTGGTATGAGCTCGGGCCAGTCAGATTCTCTCTCTTCACCTCAGTGTTCCGTCTGTCTGACAGGGATGCCAGTGGCCCCTACTTCACACGGTTGCTGTGACAGTTATGGAGGCTGGCTTCTAAACATACAAACGTATATACGCCTAGATAAAATAAAGCTGCAGCTGTGTCTGGCCCCCTTACCGGCCCTGTGAGGAAGGCAGGCTGAGAACGGACGGACAGTCGAGGTGCTGCAGGCAGAGGAGAGGCAGTGCGGTTCCAGAAGCCACACCCCTGGTTCAGAGATGGAGAATTAGTGCTTCTCCGCCTTTTTGTCAGGAAGGTGATGGCGGAGGAATCTGGTGGAAGAAGGAGGAAAGATAGAATGAACCTGGAGAAGCCCAGGGTGGGGAAGGAAGGGAGGCCTTGATTCTTCTTGTGAGTTTTCAGCCTGGGCTGGTGGACCTGTTTCAGGCTGCTCCGTGGTGCCTTTATGTGTTAGAAAAAAGTGCCCACTCTAGGTAGAGGCCTGACTTGCCCAGAAAACAATGTTTGTGCCTAAGAGAGGTGTTCCTTCTTCTGAACAGTGGAGTGCTGGACTGCATGGCTAGATTTCTCCCTCACTGGGAAATATGTGCAGTGCCCAACCTGCACAACTGTACATGGTGGCTTCGTGTAGGACGTCACCTGTATTCAATAACAGGTGATCCCTTCGGCTTCACAATTCCAAGCCTAAAGGGCTGTTCCAGATTTCCCCGACTGTGGGTGCTCGCCTGCCTCCATGTTCACTCGGGAGTTGGATCAGACTCTCAAGCATCCCTCCAGAGGCTGACATTGTGCACGACATGGCCCTGAGGTCTGGCACCTCCCAGATAGCTGTCTTCCCACTAGTGTCCAGACTTCCCAGGAGTCCCCCCTCTTTATCCTGTTAAACATAAACACCGTTTTCTTCGCTCCCTTCAGCTGCCGAATTGTGCCCTGGAGAACACGCGCTTGTGTTTCCTCGCAAAGGCTCCGAAGGGAGAAGAATAAACAAACTGGAAACAGCTGTTTCTCCTCTGGTGACAGGATTCAGACAATAGACCCTCTCAGAGGGTATTAATCAGCTGCCTTCCCTGCGGCAACTTTGCATCGTGGGGCCGGGGAGGAGCCCCCATGCTGGGTGCGACTTCCTGAACAAGCAGGGGGAGCCTCTCACGGAGCCCTGGGCAGCCCGGTGGCAGGCGCCACCTCCACACGGCCCCGTGCGGGCCTGGCGCACTTTCCAAACAGATGTCCACGCAGCTGTTGGGGAGGCTCCCAGCTTTCCTCGCTGGCAACCTCTTGACCGGGATCCTCGGGCAGAAAGGTGGCCTCCAGGTGACTCCCTTTGTGTGGTCACCTCTTGCTTTGAAAACGGGCCCCATGCCTTCAAATACCCTCCATCCAACAAACATTTACGGAGCACCTGCTCTGTGCCGGGAGGCACTGTGCTGGGTTCTTGGGCGAAGTCGCTGATCAGTATTGAATTCAAGAGGTATTTATTGAGTACCTACTATATGCAGGCTCTGTTCCAGGTTCTTGGGATATGTCTGTGGACATTTAGAAACAGATACCGTTCCTTCATCTAGTCATTCCTTGAACTCATCGTTCCGGAAATATTTTCTGGGCACCTGCTATGTGTCAGGCACTGTCCCAGGTACTTGAAGAAAAGTAATGAACGAGATGGGCGAGGGCCCTACAGAGTCCAGCAGTGGAGGCTGGGCCGTCAGTCACAGGTACATAAATAGGATCAGCCGGGGAAGCAGTGCGCACACACGCTCCTGAAAACGGAAGGGACACATGTGAGGGAGGGGGCGTGGCTTAGCTGGGACGCTGAGGGAGGCGTCTCTGACAAGGTGGCCGAGCACACACACACCTGCACTCGAGGAGGAACCGGCAGAGGAAACAGCTTTCCACACAGGGGGCGCAGCGAGCGCGGAGGCCGGGCCACATATGGGCCTCACGGAGGTGCCACCAGACCCGTGTGCCAGGGCACTCTGAAGGAGGGGAGCTAGCCTGAGGCGGGAGAGTGGGGGAAGGGTTGGAGGGGCTCCCTTGTGCGGAGCTTGGAAACCGGGGCGCGGAGTTCAGATTTCATCCCAGACGTGCGGGCAGTCATTGTAGAGGTTAAGGCGGGGGAACGGCCCGCTCAGAGCTTGTGAAACTGTCCCTCTGGTCGCGACACGATGACACG
Organism: Paguma larvata; assembly: GCA_030068075.1. Classification (NCBI taxonomy): domain Eukaryota; kingdom Metazoa; phylum Chordata; class Mammalia; order Carnivora; family Viverridae; genus Paguma; species Paguma larvata. Next base: position 124,994,848 of record CM057825.1, on the reverse strand, counting down.
TGCAGTGCGGTGTGCTGGATTGGATCCTGGGGCAGAAAAAGCCGTTCGTGGCCAACCGGGTGAAACCCAAGTCCAGCGTGCAGCCGAGTAGGCGAACGGTGTCGCGCCAGGGTTGACAGGGGAGTGAGTCCTGCCCCATGAGCCGTGCAGAGGCGAGGCGTGGACACGGGGCGGGGGAGGGGGGATGGACGAAGGGTCGGCAGCCACCTTCTGGGCTGTCTTTGCAACTTTCTTGCAGGTCTGAAGTGATTTCAGAAGACAACGTTCTATTGTAAAGACCCCTCCGGGGCATGGGTGTTGGGGGAGCACTGAAGGCAGGGGGCAGCGGGGTCCGGAGACCAGCGAGGGGCCTCTGAGGTCAGCCGGGTGAGGGGTGGTGGCGGGGCAGCACGGTGACATTGCGGGCCCGGGGAAGGGGGTCCTCCTTAGCCGAGTGCCGGGTCTGCAGCCCCAGCTCTGGAAGATCTTTCTGCCAGCAAATGACCGAAGTCATTCCAATCAGCTCCCAGTCGGCTGCTATTTTTTGAGCACCTTTTCGGTGCCTTGCGCCATGCCCGGGATCACAGTCACAGTCTGTACTCACGTCCGTCCCCAGCCAAGGTGGCCTCTTATTTAGACCTGCTTTTGTGGAATTCACCACCATCACCTTTGGTCATGACTTGGAATGAGAAAGAGAGAGACAGAGAGAGAGAGTGTGTGTGTATGTGTGTAATGCCTTACCCCCCACTTAGGGTAAGCCCGTGGGATCAGGGGTTAATTTTACTTCTTACTATATTTTGAATGCCTGTCACACAGCAGGCACTCGATAAATACTACAAAATATGTATTTATGTCATATCACTGTAACACCGTACATAAATATGGGAAAGAAAGAAGTACTATTAAACAACACTAATCGTGGCAGTAAGCACTTAATTAGCATTTGCCAATTTGCCAAAAAGACTTTAAGCCCTTAGCTTGAATTTTAATCCTTGCAACTCTATGTGAGGTGACTACTGTTTTCATACCCATTTTAGGAAAGGGGTTAAGCTCTTCGCTCAGGGTCCCAGCGCAGAGTCAGAATTTGCACCCGGGCAGTCTGACCCCGGTGGCCCAAGTCTCGAAATACTAAGCTGCGCTGCCTGCCGTGGAACGGGTGCGGAATGAGTGGATAACCTTCATTATCTTTGCCGATTAAAGTAACACACGCTCATTGAGAAAAATTTGGAAAGCAAAGATGGACGCGTGAAGAAGATGCAAATCTCCCATAACTCCACTCACGGTTTCCTTCTGGAAGGGGGTGAGACCCATGAAATCGCGGTTTCCATGGGAATGAGGTGGTGTCCTATCTCCTTAGAGAGAACAAGGACGCAGACGGCTGGGCTTGGGGTACCTGGGGGACGTGGGAACAGAGCTGCAAAGGCTTATGGGAGGATGCTTCCGCCTCTTCCCAGCATTCCCTGGAGAAGCCTCTGCCCCTTCCCCCAAGGCAGGAGAACCCAAGCTCACTGACAATACAGAGCTATGGGACCTTCGGGATCTAAAAAGGAGGCTCCAGGCAGCCTGTGCAGCTGAGGGACCTCCATGTAGTTGAGCCTCCGCAGCCTACACAGCCGTTGGCACAAAGAGACGGGGCTTTGTGTGGTTCTTTGATGCCAGTCTGCCATCAGTTGTAAGTCCTGTGCCATCAATTTGATAACAGCCTTTTGGGGAGGGGGAGGGGGGGTGCATATTAGGTTTCTCCAGAGAAACGGGAACAATAGGATGCAGAGAGAGAGAGAGGAGGCAATTTGCTGTAAGGAATTTGCTTGTGCTGTTGTGGAGGCGGAGAAGTCCCGAGATCTGCAGTCAGCAAGCGGGAGACCCAGGAGAGCTGACGGTGCGGTTCCAGTCCAAGTTTGAACCAGGAGAACGGACAGTTTAAGTTCCAGTTCAAAGGCCGGCAGTCTCAAGAATCAGGAACAGCCGGTGTTTCGGTTTGGAAAAAGCCAGTGTCCCAGTTTGAAGATCGTCGGGCTGGAGGGCTGTTCCCCCTTCCTGACAGGAGGGGCATGGCAGCCTGTTTGTTTTACTCAGCCTTCAACTGATTGGACGAGGCCCACCACATTAGTGGGGGCAGTTTGCTTTACTCAGTCTGCCCATTCCAATGCGAATCTCATACAGAAACACTCTCAAAGATACACTCAGAATAATCGTTGGCCAGATGTCTGGATACCCCGTTGCCCAGTCAAAGGGACACTTAAAATTAACCATCACAGAGGTAGGGGGAGGGCAACGATTTTGATACTTAGGCTCAGGCAGCTCACTTTTGAGTCATGTGTGGAGGGTTATTGCAGAGAGCTGGATCTTTATCGTCTTTTCGATCTGACTCTATCTTTATCCTCAGCCATTATCTGCCACTTACTTTTGCTGTGGATTTCCTTAGGGAAGACTTAATCTTACTCATTATCTATTCTTGCCTTTGCCACTTAGAGTACTTGATATGTAAAAAAAAAAGGGGGGGGGCCTTAGAATTTCAAACGGAGGCAAGTGTTTAAGAAACTAAAGCAAGCGTCAAAAACTCAAATGCCCTTAACGCCAGGCGGGTTCTGCAGGAAGGCGTAGGGCCATAGGGAGCGGTGTGGACTGTGGCACATGGAAGAACAAGGGCTCTGCCCGAGGTGGACAGTGGCTCCAGCTGCCCGTGGCTCTGAGACAGTCGGGCCCAGGCTTCTCTGCTTTTCCAGGTTTTAAAAGAATCCAAAGCTTGAATTTTTCAGGGTCATCTGGCACATGTATTGGCAACGAATTCAAATCGATTATTTTTTAAAATAATACCCTGGGTAAACACAGTGTTTCCGTGGGCTGGATTTGTGCCATAGACCTTTATGTAACTGGTTACGAGTTAAATAAGGACAGACTAATCATGATGAATAATAATTTTAACAAAACAGCTAACAGCGACTTAACGTTTCCCGTGAGCCTGGCACCGTTCTGGGTCTCTAGCCGTTTACCTCATTCGGTCGTCAGAGCAGAGGCAGGCGTGGTGTCATCCCCATTTTATGGTGAGGGTCGGGTGCTCCCAGCCACACCTTTAGGAAGCGCGGGAACTTGGCTTTTCTCTATCAATAGCCTTTTCTTTAAGCTCCTGTGTGACACTGACCCTTCTGGCCCTAAAGTGTGAGGTCCACACCCTCTGGGGATTTCCATTCTGGGTTCGCACAGATCACAGCCGAGCGCCAAGGAGGTTATACAGGAAAGGGCGTATTTTATTGGGTAACCGTGCCGTAGACCGTGCTAAGCCTGGAACCCTCGTATTTACGCAGTGGGGTGGAGCTTCTCATCCAGGCTCTGCAGAGGAGATCGGATGCTGTCTCCGTTTCCCCAAGGCCACACGGCCAGCTAGCGAGGGGCAGAGGCGGGACTGGGACGCAGGTCCTGTGTCTCTGCAGCCTGTCCCCTGGCTCCTTCTCCACAGAATTAAGATCGAGACTGGGAAAGAGTTGACATAGAATACAGTTGTGGCGGTGACGGCTAGGTGTGCACTGTGGATGCTCACCGCGACAGTCAGGCCGATATTTACGATTTATTGCTGACTTGCGTGAGTGAGCACATGTCCACCAGGTGATAAAATAGACATTTGATGGCTTGCTTGTGTTTCCGTGTTGGAAAGTGTTCTCAGGAAGGTTTTTGTTCTTTACCTCTTTGTATTAACCGGCCCGGTCATGGTGTCTGTTTATTTCCGTCTTCACAAAGTTAACCTCAGATTCATCTAATGACTTCAGAGTGTTATCTAGCTTTGGCTCTGGAATCTCCAAATGTCTTATCTGCCTTGGTCTTCATGAAGTGCAAAGAAACTTACCATCCATACTTTTAGCCCCATGTTTCCCACAACATGGGATGTATGTTTTTGACAGTATTCAAACTGATTGTATGTGGGTCTGTATTCATTACCGATTGTTTCATAACAAACGACAGAACTCGGTGGCTTAAAATAATACACGGTTTTCTCACAGTTTCTACAGGTTAAGGACCTAGGAAAAGCTTAGCTGAGTGTTCTGGTTCGAGGTCCCTCTTGAACTTGATTTTCAGAGTTTGTCTCCATGAGCATGTGTTACTTTAATCAGGAAAGATAAAACATATCAGCTCAGTCTGCACGTGATTGATGGCCAGAGCCGTCGTCTCATCTGAAGGCTCGACCGGGGCAAGATCCGCTTCTAAGCCCATTCACATGCTTGTTAGCAGGCCTCGGTTTCGCGCAGGCCGTCACACTGAAGGCCTCAGTTCCTTGCTGGCAGTTAGCCGGAGGCCTCTGTTCATTCCTCACCATAGGGGAGCTCACAGCATGGCAGGCGGACTCCCTCAGAACCAGCGTCAGAAGAACGGAGCACTCGGGGAAGGAAGGACTGCGGATGGGAGCTGCAGTCTTTTTATAACCCAATCTCACACGTGAAATACCATCACTCCTGCCTCATTCTGTTCATTAGCCAGGACTCACTAAACCTCGCTCACCCTCAAGGGGAAAGGATTTGCCCAGCCAGCCACCAGTATTGAGCCTCCTTGCTGTGAGTACTGAGAAGTGGTATTTGGCGCCGGGGAAATGATACTGGAGTCCAGGACAGCGCATTTCACTGTATTGTAAAAACGGGCCGCATTTATGTTCCTGTGCGTTCTAAAAGGTCCCCCCCCCCCCAAAGAACAATTTTCTGTAAGTGGTGTGTGGAGAGAGGTGCTTTGAAGGGGGTGTCTGAGTCCTCTCTCCTTCTCCTCTCTATCTAAATATCTGCTCCCTGAAAAGTAAGTCGTCGGCCTCATCGGACCTGGCGATCTTGTCCCGGGTGTCGCTCCGGGAAAGATGTAATTCCTGGTGTTGCAGTCTGGACACGAGCACGTGCCAAGCAGTTGTGGGGAAACATTGTGCACAAAGGCTTAATGTGAGACCCTTCCCTGGAGAGGCCCCAACACCCATTTGGTACAGATAAAGATCGCTCGTCCCCAAATACCTTTTTGATTTCAGCAGAGCCAACTCTGATTGGAGGCAGAGGATGCCGAGTTTGAAAATCGCGTCTCTGCGGCCACACGCGGGAGTCCTGCCCAGGGGAAGGCCATTAAAGTGGGAAGGAGACAGGTACCCGGTCACCTCGGATGGACAGTCTTCCAGACTGTTCTCTGTGGGAAGCTCAAATGTTAGAAAGCGAGTGGAATGCGTCTTCGTTTCCCCGTGTGACCTGAGCATTTACGTAAAACCCTACCCTTCTCCGTCATGAACTTAGAAAACGCACAGCAGGCGGCATGCCGGCGGAGGCCGAACCCGTGTTTCTGAGCTGTTCCATAATTCTGCAGCGCGTCTCAAGTAATCGTCATGCACCAAGGCCACGTCCTAGTCCCGCGGTCATTTGAATAGAATCCTTTCTCGCTTCCTACCTCGAACTCCCAAGAAATTCCTCAGGGTACATTTCTGCTTTCCATTTTTATAGAATGACCTTGTTCCCAGCCCAGAGCTTGAAAGCTGAGTGCGATCGCGGTAGCTTTAAATAAGATGATCAAATTCAATTTAGCGGACACGGACTGATCCCCTACTGTGCGCCAGCCACCATTTCTAAAGGCTGGTGGTGGCGACAGCAGAGCCGCAGCAAGCTTCCCTGAAAGGCACGGTGGCGTCTTGGTCGCTAGCCTGGACTCTGGAGCCAAACGCCTTGGCTCAGTGCCTCCACCCCTTCCTGTCCGTGTGACCCTGGGCAAGTCCCTTCACTTCTGGGAGCCTCTATGTCCCCATTTCTGCACTGGGGCATTGCTCCCCACCTTCCATGGGAGGTAAATGAAGTCTCGTGTATCTCATGCCTCCCGTGGCACACAGAAATCGCGTGATCGCTGCGCATAGCTCTGTCCCCAGATGCTCGCAGCCACGTGGGACGGGAAGAACGTGCAGCTGCTGAGAGAGACTCTGTAGAAGAGTAAGCCCCGAAGAGAGGGCCCTGGGGTGTTAGTCCTCCGGGTTCCCTTTGCGCGCCCGTGCGTGGGTCTCGTCCGAAGGGGCCGTGCCTTCTCGACTGTGCCGTTGGGGATCGGACCCCCGCCCGCTCCCCGGCCCCCCACTTGCTCGGTCGTCTGCGGGTAAGGCCTTCCCCGTCCAGCTCACCCGTGGATGCCAGCACCCAGCACGGAGCCGGCACGGAGCACAGACTCTGTGAATCTGGCCGAATGAATCACAATGAAGCCGCCGGCGATTTTTTTTTTCCTCATCAAGAGTTTACCTCCACGAGCTCTGAGGCCGGACTTAGATGTAACGGAACCCGCCGCCCCCGCCTTCAGACAGAGCCGGAGCCCGAAATAGCCCCCAAAGCCTCTCGCCGCGCACGCGTCTTCGTTTACCGCAGCAGCTGTATCCTTTCTTTAAAAAAAAAAACAAAACCTGCTCGTGTGACGGAACAAAGTGGCCTGACCCTGGACTGCCGAGTCCCGGGGGCGTGTGGGAAGGAGAGAGGGCCCCGGAGGGCCGGTGACACCCCTGCAGCTTTGCCGGGGTTTCTGGGGGTGACTCGCTGCCAGCCCCCTTCCCAGCGCTGGCGGACTTAGGATTCCTAAAAAACTGCTCTTTTGCTTCCTCATTTTGTCCCATAGGTGACCATTGTTTACAGTCCCCTCTACCCCCCCAAGAGACTATATGCACTTTCCTGGCTGGAAACTTAAGAAATACAGAAAAGCAGTGCGTTGCCAACGACGCTTCCCTGGCTATTGCCAGAAAAAAAAAAAAAAAAAAAAGCTTGGGGGGAGGCGGCTGCTGGAAGGGAACCCCACAGCTCACTGGGGGACGATGTCACGCCATCGCCGGTTTCTCTGGAGCCAGGACGCGCCTCGTTCCGGGCTGTGCCACAGGGTCGTTTCCTAAAACATCGCTTGGCATTGATGACGCTGGAGGCCATCGCAAAGGTTCGGTTCCACAGGGAGAGGAGAGAGTTTCTAAGCCAGAACAGGTCATTCTGGGGCTGTCCACTTACATAAAGTCCCGGCTTAGAAAACCCCACACACGCGAAAGTGGACCCTGTAATGGGATTTATGCAATTCTCTGTTAAGGGCAAACCCAGCCCCATAAATACATGTCCGAAATTCAATCTGCCGAATGAAACGTTAAAGGCACCAAATGGATTTCTCGAAAGGATCAGAGCTAAGATGTAGTTTGCCTGCGGTTGATAAGCTTATCCAGCCTTGCCGCCAGGAGAGGAGACGGGGGGAAAAAAGAAAGAAAGAAACGAAGCGGAGTTAAGGATTTTACTGTATTCTCCAGTATCTTAGATATTTTCTTTTTCAGTGAAAGGGGGGAAAGAGATTATCGGTCCTCCGGCTGCGAAGCTAGCGTTCCTGATCCAAATACCCTCTGGGCTGCGAGGGGACTGGTCCTGAATCGCTCGCCGGGGCCCAAAGTCCGTTCTCCCGGCTCCGGAGCCGCCTCAGCAGAGTTTCTCCCGACCCTGGTCGGCCCAGCTACCTGAGTGTGCCATCCCGAAGACCGAGGTCAGGCCGGACTCACATGTGGCTCAGCTCGAGTCCCACTTCCGAGCCCCAAGTTCTGGCTTTGACCTGGCGCCAGCTGCCGCCACCAAGCGTGTTTTTGGGTGACGAAGTGACTTGGGGAAGCGAGCTGCGGCAGGCACCGGCTCCTTCTAGATAGCTCCGCCTGACCTGCCGCCTTATTCTTTACGATTTTCCGCGATCGGCTGGGAGCAGGTCCTCCCCTGCCAGTGACTGGGATTGTCCCGTTTATCCAAACGAGGAGATGTCGCAAGAGTTCCGAATTTCATCAGATTTTTCTCCTGCTGTACCTCCGGTCAGAGTTTTTGTTTTCTCGCGAGAACGGAGTGTTGCTTCTGACGTCAAAACGGGATCCCAAAGAGTCACTCGCAGGACGACTGCATGTGTCAAAAAAAAAAGTCATCTTATTCTTTACGATTTTCGCGATCAGCTGGGAGCAGGCCCTCCCCTGCCAGTGACTGGGATTGTCCCGTTTATCCAAACGAGGAGATGTCGCAAGAGTTCCGAATTTCATGAGATCTTTCCCCGCCGTTGGGAGGAAACCGGAAGCTGTACCTCCAGTCAGTTTTCGTTTTCTCGCGAGAACGCGAGCGTCGCTTCTGACGTCAGAACGGGATTTCCCCCCCCCAAAAGCGTCGTCTTGGATGAAGATGTGAGTCTGTGGGCGCCGGCGTGTTTGGGGGAGTAGCGAATTTGGCTCTCAGCGTGGCAAACTTTTCTGGCTTTTTCTGCAGGACAGCTGGCCAGCGACTGAGGCCATGGCCGTGACTGGCCTCACCCCTGAGTCCCCTGAGGCCGAGGCCTTGCAGGCCAGGTGGACCGGGGTGGGATGGAGAACGCGGCCGTGGGTCTTGGGGGCACCTTCCCGGGCAACGCTCTGACCGCGGGTGAGTGCAGCTCTCGCTGTGAAAACACCAAGGCCCCGGCTCCTGCGTGTTTATTTTCGTCCTCTGCCGAGTGAGCCGATGTGCCCGTCTCCAGGGGGTTTGTCCGGTCCGGAGGCCTTGCCGAAGCCTCCTCGAGAATAAGCAACAGGTCGTATTGGGTCTCTTGCGGTGTATGGGAGTCCCGAGTATTTTAAGAACCAGGGAGGCGACGCGTGGAACAGGAAAGGACATAATGGAAACCTTTAATTTTTTAAAAAACTTTACCGAGGTATAATTTATGTGCCATAAATGTCACACGTTTTAAGGGTACTGTCCAGTGATTTTTAGTAAATTCACCAAGCTGCGCAACCATCACCCTAATCTAGTTTTAAAACGCTTTTGTCGCGCTTGTAAGGTTCCTTCGGCACACCTGTTGTCACTCCCAGGCGACTAACTGCCCGCGTGCGCTGTAGGTTTACTCGTGGTGGACGTTCCGTAGAGATGGACTTCTGTGGGCTGAGCTCTTCGGTATCTGGCTTCTTCCGCTAGCGTGACGTCGGAGGTCCGGACGTCCCGTGGGGCACTGCTAAATAAAATCCGTATTTAGCTGTTGAAAGTGGCCAAAGTGTCCCCCACAGAGGCCCCGTCGTTCTGCACTCCCGCCAGCAGCGAACGAGGGCATCCATTCATTCTCGGGCTTGCTCTGAGCCGGGGGGCGACGGGGCCCAGAAACCGTGGCATGTGAAAACCCCAAAATTGTCATCCGCCTGTGGCAAAGCGGCCCTCATCGGGGCCTCGACAACATTCCAGAAGCGCCTCGGTCCCAGTTTGCACAGAAGCTTCCTCGGCCCGGCCCGGAAGCTGCGTGGTGTGGCCCCCCCCGCCCCGCCCCCACTCCGGCCTTGCTGGCCCCGCTCCCCCGCAGTCCGGCTGGTTCCAGAGAGGAGTCACTTCTATTAAAAAAAAAAAAGTGTTCTGCGTCGCGCTGTTGCTAATTTAGCAGCTTTATTGGACAATGTGATTTGCCATCCGTGGCCTGCCTTCGAATGGATTCATTTACCGGCATCGATTGGTCCGTGTCGCCGCTAACTGCTGCCCCAAAATGCACAGCGATGCCTAAGAACTCTAGCGTTCCGCTTTCTGAGGACGATCGTTAGCTCCGTCCACGACCGCCGACGACGTGGCGTTCTCCTGGAGGTGGACTTCGGTCGCAGAGCTCCGTTCCTTGGTCGTGAGAAAATAGATCGCTTTTCTACGCCGTGTGCGGCTGAGCCCTTGTTAAAATTCGGGTTCTTTGCCAAGGGTTCCTTCTTTTCTCTTTTGGGGATTCTCCCCTTGCTACGCGAAGCGTGGTCCTCGGGTCAGCAGCCTCAGTACCACCCGGGAGCACGTTGGAAGCGTGGAGTGAGTCTCAGAGCTCTCCCCAAACTTCTAGAATCAGAATTTCCTTTTAACGAGATCCCCGGGTGAGGCACAGGCACACCGAGGTTTCAGGGGCGCTGCCGCGGGGCGTCCGGGCAGCTCCGGTGGTTGAGCGTCGGACTCTCGGCTTTGGCTCAGGTCGTGATCCCGAGGCGGGGGTATGGAGCCCCGTGTTGGGCTCTGCGCTGCCGACGGGGAGCCGGTCTTGGCGCTTGGCGCAGACCGCGGAGTCGAGGAGACTGACGGGGACCTTATGGCTTGCAGAGCCAAAAATGTATACTTCCCGGGCCTTTACAGAAAGAGGTTTGCTGAGCCCTGCTCTGGACAAAGCTTTATTTTTACTGTATTTTTATTTACTTATTATATTTATTCATCATCAGCATTATTATTTACTTATTTGTATTTAAATTTTTATTAGCTTTTTCTTACTGCTCTCTTTTCATTTTACATTATTTATGCACTTTGGGTCATTCTGCATCTCTTTTCTTAGTTGAGACGTAGTTGACACGTTATATTTGCTTCAGGCATACGTGTAATGACTCCGTATTTGTGCAGATGGCGGAGCGATCCCAGTAGGGTCTGGTGAACGTCTGTCGCCACACATCGTTAACCAAAAAATAAACTTGTTTTTCTTGTGCTGAGAACTTTTGAGGTCTACTCTCTTAGCAACTTGCAAATGTACAATACGGTATTACATATACATATTTTTTAAAAAGTAAGTTACGAGGGCCATTCACCCCTGGCATTTCTTTGCATCCCGCTCGGTAGGATCAAAGGACGGAAACCAAAATGAAACTCGGGCTTTGGAGCTGGAAATCGCCGAGCTCCCTGAGTTCTCAGGTCCCATCGTGCCGGTCTGAAGATTGCTCGAGGTGAGCTCTGTTTTAGGTCACTTTATTCTTTGTAAGCAAGGGGGTTCGTTGTTTGTGAAACTGGAAGGCCGTATCATTCCTTTGTAAGGACTTCATGTAGACACTCACAAATGAGGGAAAAAAAACCCCGAAAACCCTTCATCAATTCACGGGATCTGGTCCGGCTGGGAAAACCGAGGGAACGTGCTCCCGGGAGGCAGCCCAGGAAGGGAGGAAGCCGGGAAGACTGGCTTTCAGGTTCTGCCATCGCCGTCTTGAAATTCTTAACCGCTTTTCAACAAGGCGCCCCCGTCTTTGCTTTGCGCCAGGCCAGGCAACTGAGTGTAGCTGGCCCCGGAAGCCAGCGCCAGGATCGGAGGACCCAAGCCATGACCTTGCGTGGAATAGGAGAGCGGCGGGCGTGGCGTCCCGCCCCCCCCCCCCCCCCCCGCCAGCGGCTGAGCCACCCTGGCCCCCCGATTGCACTGCCGACGCGCTGGCTTCCTCCCCCCTCGCTCTCCCTTGGGCCAAGGGAAGAAACACCACTTTTAATGATGTTCTGAATTAAGCACTGGAGACGTAAGTCTGCTCGTGCAGAGGGTTCAAGGTGAAGTTCCGATTACCTCCAGTTAAGGACGTGTTTGATCCTCACAGCTCGAACGTAATTGCTTTCAGAGGACGGAGGCAGCGCTTTGTCCTGCCGCGCCAGCCCGAGACGCCGCTTTTCCACCAGGGGGTTTCTTAGAGCCACTGGGCTCCCGTCCCGCTTGAGGTTGGGGTCCCTGGGGACTTCTGAGCAGGTGGGGTTTTCAGGCCATGGGTCACCAGTGGAAGCCTCCCAACGGGGCCACCTCCTCCCGATCCCCGTGGGGAGGAATTTCGTCCGGTGACCCTGCAGGTAGCTGATTGAGTCTGAAATAGCCGCCTCCCAGCCCAGCGGGGCCGGAGCAAGGAACATTGCAGTAATTTCTTTCCTCCTCCCCTCCGAACGATTGTTAATCAGGAGTCTCTTGGAAACAAGAAATAAAAGGAAAGCAGGAAGAAGGAGACCTACTTCGGCAAACTCAGTGGAAAACTACCGCTCTGCCTGCCGGTCCCCAGAGCCGCGGGGTGGCGGGCGGGCAGGGGGCTGCAGGCGTCTCAGGAGCTCAGACACAGCGGTGACCAGAGAGGCCTCTCGCACTTTTCGAGAAACCGCAGGCCGTTGGTTGATGGTAATTGTCACCACAAATAATTCTGCGTCTGTCATCCTAGCTGCGGCCATTTATTGGTGTCAGGCTTTAGGCCACACCATGCACGTTTCCTAATTCTTACAACCGCCGCGTGGCCCGGCGCCGTTTGACAGATGAGAAGTCCGAGGCTCTCAAGCTTTGACTCGGCCAAGAGCATATGGCTGGTAAAAGGGACGGAGTCGCGTTTGAGCTGTGCGCGACTCCACGGCGTGGGCCGTGTCCCCTCAGCTGCCCTGTGACCGCACGGTCCCCTCTGGAGCTACCGCCCGATGTTGCGATGTGGGGAGCTGGAGCCTTAATGAAGTTCCGGCAGGTCTGTGCCTCAGCAGCGGGTTCCCGAAGTGTAACTGAGAGGCAGGGGGTGGACAGGCGAACAGTTTTTTCAAAGTGTATTTCTTGTATTTAAAGGAAATATATATAACTGGTATATAAAACCTATGGTTTTAGAGTGAACAAGAAACGAAACCGTGAGTGTTTTAAGTAATAAGAGCGATATGAGTGAGATGCTCGTTTGGCCCTCTGGTTCCACTGTTCTGGAAACATCTTGCCTAAGCAGTTGAAACAACCCCGAATGCAGTGTTGGGCTTGGGCGGGAAGGGTGACCCAGAACTGGCTACCCCGACAAGGAGGCTTTGTCCTCAGGGGGAAAGCAGTTGCAAGCCAGGCCGTCAGCATTTTGGGTTTCGTCATCCACCGTGGTGGTGGTGTCACCTCCTCTTTCATAGACACGGTCTCACCACTTGTCGCCAGAACCCCAGGCACTTCCGCCGACTTTCAGAATTATTCACGAGCCTTAGCAAGAAGCCCTCACCCCTGCCGGTGGCGTTTCTCCTCACCATGCCTACTGCGGGCTTGCCTTGAACGAGTCGATAGCTGATGATGCCACACTTGCCTTCTGTCTCTAGAATATGCCAAGCCTGGTCTTACCTCAGGGCCTTTGCACGTGCTGTTCTTGCTGCCTGGGACTCTTCCCCACCCCCGGTATTTGCTTGGCGGATGCCTTCTTCTCATTCCGGTCTTCACTCTAGCGTCTGCCTTCTCAGGGGGGCTTTCCTGTTCACCTACTAAATCCCCCCTCTCCCCGCATCACTTTCTATGCCAGGGATCTGCAGATCTTTTTCTGTCAAAGACCCGATAGTAAGTATCTTCGGCTCGAGGACCATACGGTCTCTGTGGCAACTACTCGACTTGGAGTTGTGTCGTACGAAAGCTTTCCTAGGCAACAGCACGTAAATAAATGGGGGTATTATTTCCTAACACTCTGCTTAGGAAAACAGATGGGCAGCTGGATTTGACCCACCCAGGCTGTGGTTGGCTGATCCCTGCTCTCCTCCGTTACCTTTTTACAAATTGTCGTCATAACATTTGTCGCCATCTGAAATGATCTCGTTTATTTGTACATAATTTTGTCTCTTTGTATCTACAACGTAAGCCCTTCCTTCCTCCTCAGCCCGTAGCGCTTAGCGCCTCGCGCACAGTGCTCACTCAGTAAATGTTCGTTAAATGAATGGATAGTGTCCCGTGGGGTTCCTGCGTCCATTTATCCTCCAGACACGTACGGCTCACTTACTTTGCCCCTGGCCTCGTGCAGAACGTTGGAAACGGAGCCCACGGACGAATACACGCATGCTCATGGGAGCAGATTATGGTTGGACATGGCGGGCCAGACGGCCTGGAGAAGTGCAGGGCGTTAACTCTCGGGAAGTCAGAGGTGGCTTCTCGGAGCTGAGCGTGAAGGGGACGTTTACGCTCTCTGGGCCGAGAGGCAGCCTGGAAGAGCGTTCACGCACAGGGAACAGCCCGAGCAAGGGCGTGGAGGCAGGCACCGTGTGGCCGTGTGCTGCGGGAAGGAAATGCCGCCGTTGAGGACTGGAGGTGAAAGCCGGTCCAGACATCGCCGCAGGTCAGATGAGCAGTAGTAGCAGGTGCAAGTTGGGAGTCCGGTTGGATGAGTTCTGGTGCTCGATCGACAAAGGCCCTTCTCTGAAATGTGGACTTGGGCCCGACATTTAAATGTGGGCTTCGATTTCTGTGAACTCAGAGGTCATATCGCTTCAGAAGTTGAAAAAATTCCTAGTCTGTGGGTGTGACTTCTCTGTTGACCTGGCCCCAGTCATCTAAGAGTTGGCCGACATTCGCAGGCGAGCTCCCCGACGTCCTGTGTAATCGGTAGGTCTTGGCTCTCACAATCCATAGACGATGCTATGAGCGGCCTCCCCGGCTATCACCCTGCCCTTGGTGCGCATCTAAAACCCAGCGGTTGTCGGCGGGGAGCTAAACACACAGAGAAGGGGCAGCAGATGGCACGGAAGAGCGGGGAATCGCAAGCCCTGGATGAAATTTTATTGAGGTGGGCCAGCCCTGCTGTGTACGAGGCCCTTAAAGGGCGTTCGTGATTGGCAAAGCTGAAGTCCGTTCTTCCTTGTCACCCTGGAAAAGGGGAAAATCCCTGAGACTTGAGGGACTCTGCCTCCAACTTCTAAGCCTTGGCTGGAGCCAAGTTCAAGGGTAGAGGCTGACGCTGTCACAAGCCTCAGGGCTGCTGTCACAGGAGAGCCACAGGAGAAGGAAACGTTTGTCGGCACCTAACGGGCCCTGGGGTGCTGCTGGGTACACACACCCCACGTGTGCCCACAGTGCATTCTGTAACACCTCTGTTACACTCTTCCTGCCAATAGTTACTTAATATTTTTATTTATGTTGTTTCATGTTTATTTTTATTTTTAAGAGAGAGCGTGTGAGGGGGGGAAGTGCAGGGAGAGAGGCGGACAGAGGATCCAAAGCAGGCTCCGTAATGACAGCAGAAAGCCTGACGCAGGGCTCGACTCACGAGCTGTGAGATCATGACCTGAGCCAAAGTCGGATGCTCAACCGACTGAGCCACGCAGGCACCCCCACGTTTTTCCTAAACGTAGTCACTATCTGCTCGGGCTCAGCCTTAAGCTCTGCTATCCATAATGTCATAGTATGAATGAAGCCCATTTCCTTCTCGAATACATCAGGGTGAATACATAACTGTTAAAGGGTTTTCCAGAAGGTTTATTCACAAACCTCACAGGAGAACATGAGTGCCGTCATTTTTACCCAAAGTCACGCAGCTGAGAACCAGCAGAGTCTGGATTTGAGCACACATCTTTCTGGCTCTAAGGTCTCAGGTGGTATGCACCCACTTCTCAGAGGGAGGCAAGGGAGAACAACGTCCAGACGTCCCCTGCGTTGGATGGACAGATTGCAGGGTTCTCGGGACAGGCATAAAGGGTAAGACGGAAGCCACGCAGACTTCCTGCCCCTTCTTGGGAGGCAAATACAGCTTCAGCCTCTGACACGGAGTCCCGTGAGTTTGGGCGTCAGACTTGCCCAGCCTGTGCACTGTTCCCGGGGCTCGGCTGCGTGGCCCGGAGAGCCCTTAGTCAGCCCACGAAATAACCGCAGTCAATATGGACTCCCACACGGAAGCCCAGGCGAGGGACTGTCCCCGCTGCCCGGCACCCAGGGCAGCAGGAGGCCCCTGCTCTGTAGTGGAGGTTCATTAGTATTCAGTCCGCACAGAAGGGCCTTGGAGGAAGAAATCATCGTAATGGGTTTTGAAGGAACCCAACTGCCAGCCGTTGGGAGAAGGCCACAGGGAGCAGACTCTGCGGCCCTGGAGGTACTGACTGCAGTGACGCCCAGCGCCCAGCTCCGCCCTGAGTGGGCGGTTCTGTCAGGTGTCCGTCAACAGGCACCACCACTGAGCAGCCAGATGGGCAGGGGGATGTCGGGCTGCCGTGGGGGTCAGAGCGTGGGGACAGAAGGAGGAGGGACCAGGAAGAGCTGGCAGGGTAGAGGTCTCAAATCTGGATAACTGAGCTTGGGGGTCACTGCTAGTGTCTGTCGAACCTCGCAGGGATGAGAAAGGCCCCCCTTAGAGGAAGCCTAGAGAAGCATCCCTCTGGGTAAGGGCCGTCCTACCCAGGCAAGATGGGGGGGCACTGGCTGGATTGAGCCCCTACTTTGCAGCCCACAGACCATGGAGCCCTGGACAGGGCCTCAAATGAGAGTTACCTTATGTTTCAATAAAAACAAAAAATACCTGTACCAGTTCTTTATTTTTATAAAACAAACTGTGCAAAAATCCGACGGCTTGAAACCGCCATTTTGTTCGGTTCCTGGTTTTGCCAGGGCCAGGAATTGGGGAGGAGCTCTGCCGGGCGCCTTGTTTCTGTCCCGTGCGGCAGCAGCTGGGGCTGGGCGCTCCATTTCTAGAACAATTTCTTCATCCCTGTGTTTGCCCTCTTGTTCCTTCTTGAGCTCCTTCTCCCTCCATGTGGCGTCTTGTCTTCCAGAGCCTTTGGCCTCGACCTGGTTTTCTCCGGGCGGCGACGCTTCTGCTGTCGGACTGGGCAGCCGGCCTCCAGGAGGCAGGAAGTGGAGGCCGCCCGGAAGTCGAGGGCTCCGACCGGCACCGGCGCACCCTCGCTCCTGCCACGTTCCTTGCTCTCAGCAGTCACGGGGCCCTGCCCAGATTCTAGGGGCTGGAAGAAGAGCCCTCGCCCCTTGGTGGGATGAGGGGGACGGGGAGTATGTGGCGAAGTCACCTTGCAGAAGAGTATACGGGCTGGGTGACGTAGTCGCAGTGCCCTGTGGGGGAGACAGCCGGCCACTCCTTCGTGGGCAGACTTTTCAGGAGCCCCGCAATGGATTTTCTGTCTTGAGCTCCCCTTTGCGTATTGTTTTAGGATCGAAATCTATGTCCGGTTCTTAATTTTCTGCAGACTCTTCATGGGACCCTAATATTTGATCTGAAAGGTTGCTCCCGGGCGCCTGGGTGGCTCAGTCAGTTACGTGTCTGACTTCGGCCCAGGTCACGATCTCACAGTTCGTGGGTTCCAGCCCCGTGTCGGGCTCTGTGCTGACAGCTCAGAGCCTGGAGCCTGCTTCGGATTCTGCGTTGCCCTCTCTCTCTGCCCCTCCCCCATCTGCGCGCGTGTGCGCAGGCTCTCTCTCTCTCTCTCTCTCTCTCTCTCTCAAAAATAAATTAAAAAAAAACGTTGCTCTAATACAATAAACCAACTTACAAAGTGGGAAGTAGCCCCAGGGTGAGCACAGCCCCTGGGAGGGGGGGAGGGGACATTGTGTGTGCATCCCAGGCCGGTTCCAGTGCGCTGTCAGGAAGGCAGCTGGCTTCTGTTTGGTGAGGTCCCAAAGAAAAGGCCAGCTGGCTTGGACCAGCTCACCTCCCACCCTGGTGTTTAAATGTGAAGTGGGTTTTATTGAGTCAATCAAGAAAGATTCAGTTATTGAAACGGAGGCAAATTCAGGCAGTAAATTGATGTTTTTGATTGAAATTTGCTTCCAAGCCAAGCCCTTGGGTCACTATTGGACATTCGCCTGCTTTTAAAAATATGGTGTAACAAATAACACACACACCCATTCAGTTGAACATTTGGACCCTCGCTAAAGAAAATCTGAATAATTAGCCAAGCTAACGTTTTTTTTTTTTCGGATAGTGCTAAACTTTGCAAAGAACAGTGGAAATAGATGTCGCATATTAATTCTAACTGAGAGGAGTTACCCCATGCTTTGGGGGTGTTCCCACGCAAGGGCGCTGAAACTAGGTGCCCCTTCTAAGCTAGGACCACGGGCGGGCCACTGGTACTTACTGTGAACCTCACTGTCTTATAAGAAAATGAAAACGGTATAAAATGAACACGGTTATACCTATTTAATCCTGGGACCCGTCTAAGAATAAAATGATACCGTGCTGTTTTTAAAAATTGCTCTGTGAGTTCAGAAATGCTTTATACATGGAGCTGTTACTGCTAATAATAGCATGGCAAATTTCTTTTGTCTGAGAATTAACATTAGCCATTTAACAATTAAACGTACAGAGTCTATAATTATTTTAAAACCCAGAGTTTTAAAAAAGTTAGCTGTGTAACTCTGGTATCTAGAGTTTGGGTACCAGCCGTAGTCGGTGCCCCGGGCCTCATGTAGACAGAAGTTCGGTTTCGGCTAACCTAGGTCGTACTTTCTGAAATGAAAGGCTTGATCCTACATAGACAAGGAAGGAAGGAAGGAAGCCATTACTTACGATGTTTTGCTGCTTTGAGTAAATTTCACCCAGTGGCGGCGCCCTGATTAGTGAACGGGCTGAGAAATGAGTGGCTTCCTCTTATTCTAATAGACACGGACTTGGTCATTTATTAACAGATAGTTCATTGAGGGCCTAGGAGGGAATTTCTCGTTGCCGCGAGCTGCCTCAGTGGTTTCCAAACACCACTCTCGTGGAACGTTGCTCTTCAGAGCTAGTAATAGGCATCCGTACTCCAACCAAAGGGGGCAGGCTTCTCCTCCCCCAATTTACAGAAGGAAAAAAGGTCAATGAATCAGATTTTTTCTATATTAATTTTTTTTATTGTATCTTCTTCTTCCATCTTTGCATCTTCCATCTTCCTCTTCCATCTCTGCCTGCCCACGCTGACACGCAGTGAAAGACGCCGTCCGCGGGGCACCATTCAGTACTGAAAGTTATTTGCTTTGGAAGCGTTGCCTAATTCCCCGGCTCTGCAAACAACACGATCACGCCTGAGTTTAGGGACGGCTGTACTACGCGCTGTACCGGGGATGGGCCGATCTGGCCCGCTGTTTGTGTCCGTGTAAATAAAGTTTTATTGGAACACAGCCATACCCATTCATTCACATAGCGTCCGCGGTGTCGGCTTTCACCCTAGGGCAGAGTGGGGCAGTTGTAGCAGAGACTTTGCAGCCTGCAAAGCTGAACCTCTTTATTACGTGGCCCTTTCCGGGAAACGTCTGCTGGCCTCCAGGTGATGCCACGGTGAGGGCACGACAGCCCGAAAGCAAACTGGCTTTTCAACTCCGAACTTCCCCTGAGACAGAAAACCGAGGAGGCGACCGTCTCGTGACAAGACTCAGTTTGAGCATTCCACTTTTCCTCCCAAACCTGTGGCAGATACGATAGGCAGGAAGAACGTGTTTTGTTTTGGTTTTTAATGCTTTCCTTTTTCAGGGAACATTAGGTTGCGGTTAAAAAGGAAAGGGAAGGGCGATTTGAACTGATATCATCTGGTTCGAATGTCCCACCTCTGCCATTAGTTCACACCCTCAGTTCTTCATCCGATCCGTCGGTCATGAACTTCTGACGTATCCGGCCGTAGCTGCCGCCTCCAGGGTGCGTTCCTCGGGCGTGAACACCTGCTTATTGTTCCGGAGCCTGGGGGGGCCTGGCCGTCTATTGCCACGGAACAAATCGCTCACAAACTTAGTGGCTTAAACAGTTTTGATTAGCTCTTAAAGTTTTGCGGGCCGACAGGGCTTAGCCGGACGGTCCTCCCTCGGATGTTTTGCGTGTGTTGCAGTCAGATAAGGGCTGGGGCTGCGGTCCGTCGTCGACCCGGTTTGCCGGGTGGATGCTCCACGCGTCTCGTTCACACAGGTGGCAGCTGGTGCTGGCCGCTGGCCGGGACCTCATCTGGGGCGGTCGGCTAGAAGCACATGAGGCGGGGCTTCTCGTGGCACGACGGCCGGGTTCTAGAAGCGGGAACGTGCCAAGAGGCCCGGCGGGAGCTTTCTTATCACCTGGGCTCCGAGCTCCCAGAACGTTCCTTCTGCCACAGTCTGTTGGTCAGACGAGTCATCGAGGGTAGGCCAGTTTTAAGGGGGAATAAGACCCCAGGACCAGAATGTCAGAGATTTTGTGGGCACCTTGAATCTGGCAGATACATACAGTCGGGAGCCAGCAACAGCGGCTCCCCTGTTAAATTGTAACTTTGACAAGTGACACAGAAAAAGAAGCCCGGATGATAAGAGAGCTTTTAATAGGGTGATTTGGTCTGGAGAAGGGCCAGAGAAGGCTTCTTGGCGGATGAATAAGGTGAGATGTGAAGGTTGAGTGCTGTGAGCCAGGGGAAGAAGGGAGGAGAGGGTAATCAGGCACAAGAAACACAAACTGTGCAAATGTCCTGGGGCAGGGCCCCGAGAAGGCTGGAGTAGCCAGAACTGAGAGAGTGAGGCGGAACGTGATAGGAGGTAAGGCCTTCTAGCTGGAAGCTGTAGGCCGCAGTCCCTCCTCCCTCCACACTTCACTTCTTACCACCTGAGGCTGTTGTGAGGATAAATGGAGACTAAGCCTCGCACAGTGACGTTTTCTTTTCTCTTGGAAATGGCTGTCAGCAAATGCAAGAGGCCTGCCACCTGGCCCCTCTTTGCTGTCCCCTTCCCACTCTCTCCCTCCCTTCTCCGGGGTCCAGACTGAGCCTGCCGCTCACTGCTTTTCGTGCTGCAAGCCGTCCACAGCCTCTTCCCTAAACTGGGAAGTGGGAGTCCTGCAGCTCGGGAAGGGTCCACATGAAGTTAATCTGACGGTCATCATTGTTTGATTTTCAGCGTGACCCCAACCACACCTCGGTGTGGCACCTGTGGCTGTGCCCAGGGTCGCGCTTCTTTGCGTGCTGTGGCACGGCCTTGCAAGCCTTCTTCCCCAGCCCCCTGCCTCCCGGGCCGTGGTCACCGCACACCTCCGATCTCGCGTCTCTGACCTGCTCCTGCTCTCCTGCACAACTCAGACCCTCAACCCGGGGCGGCTGAGGAGCCTGGCAGTGAGGGCCGTCCCCACTAAGGGCTGTGGCTCCCCCAGGCCAGGGTCCAAGCCAGCGTCCGCTGACACATGTCCGCGTGTCCCGCCTTGAGCGGCAGAAGCTGCCAGGGGCCGGCCCGGGCCCCCTGGACCCTTCTGGGAGTTTTCCCGTCTTTCTCGAACACTCCCGGGCACCTTGTGCGCTTTGGTGTCTCGGGTCCTGTAGAGGCGCCTGGGGAAGCAGTGATGAAGGACTCAAGGCTGCTCTTGGGGACGCCGCTGTTATGCTGGGTACGGGAACTTACTTCTCCCCGAATAACTGTCCAGGGGTGGGGGGGGCGCGTCCGCTCACTGAGTCTGGGAAAGGCCAGCTCTCCATTCCACGGGCACAGGCTTCTGCTTTGCCCCGA
Source organism: Paguma larvata (assembly GCA_030068075.1). Taxonomy (NCBI): domain Eukaryota; kingdom Metazoa; phylum Chordata; class Mammalia; order Carnivora; family Viverridae; genus Paguma; species Paguma larvata. The sequence continues at coordinate 124,974,001 of CM057825.1, read as the reverse complement.
AACTGCGTGGTGGCTGAGAACCCCCTTCTGGACCCGGCGGCCCCCGGCAGAGGTGGGAGTAGAGGCGGGCCAGTGTCTGGGGACACTTTCTGGCTGTCACGACTAGACAGGGGTGCTCTTACTGGCGGCCAGTGGGTGCAGCCCAGGGATGCCGTGAACGTTGTCCCGCGCGCAGGGCAGCCTCACCGCACAAGGTACTGTAGCCCAAACTGTCAGGAGCGACGACTCCTTTCCTCTTGTCCTCTTGTCACCAAGTCGCCGTCACACTGACCTTCTGGTAGTCCCTCAAACGTGCCAAGCCCTTCATGCCTGCCGCTCCCTCTGTAGAACGTTCTTCCTCTTCCCCAGGGAGGCCTCCCCACGGGAGCCTTTCTGGAGAACCGGCGTCGTAGCTGAGTTTGGAAGGCTGTTTTGAGAATGCTGGGTGGGGGTTGGAAGAAGGGGAAACGAGGCTTTAGCGACCACAGAATGCGTTTTTTTCTCCCAGCGTTGAAGGACCTGTGACCATCTCTGTGCTGAGAACCAGGACCGACACCTCCTTTTGGGGGTTCACATCGGGCCTCTTGTAAGGTTCGGTTTCTCAGCGGGGGGTACTTTGCCTCATGGTGTATCTAAGCGTGAGTGATGATGAGTCTCGGGGGAAACGCGGGGAGTGTCACTATCCCTGTTCACCTTCCAGTCACACTCAGCCCGTATCAGTCACGGCAGTGAGCTGCCGAACAGGCATGGAGATACTGAACGTGGGCTGCATCGCAGATCAGCTGTGGGCTTCGAGAGGTTCCATTTCCCTTCCTCCCTCTTCCCAACAGTGGGACCCTCAGGAAAGGGACAGTGCCGCTGGAGAGCCTCCCCCTCCCTGTGAAGGGTTCCTTGGCTGGGAAAGCAAATGTCATTAGATCGCTTTGGAGCTCCGTCGGTTGGGCCCCCTTCCAAGATGGCGGATGCTGGTTGATTGGGAGAAGGCAGATATGAGAGGAATTTCCATCAGAGTCAGAAAGAACTTTGATTACTTAGGTTCTGGAGGGTCTCTCTGCCTTCTCCCTTCTCTGCTCTGCCCAAGAAATGCTAGTCTCCAAGTGAGTCCTTCCCCCACTCCAGTCCTTGGTGTTCGGAAGATTGGAATTTGGTTGTCATGGCGTTTAATCTGTGTACACGGGTTTTATTGTGGTCTCTGACCACGCAGCGGGCAGTGTGGTTGAGTCCAAGCAAACAAAGTTAGGCGCAGGGTCGCGGAATCCTTGGGGGGTGTGTGTGCTCACACCACCTCGCGTGGACGCACCATGCCGACCACACCTCTGCATCCGTACTTCCACGGGCACCGTTCGTATACTTTTCGTGCGAATGCTTCCCTTCGACTTGAGCCGAACTGTAACCATGAGAACGTAAAGCCGGCCCCATCAGGACATGGATCTTCAGACGCAGGATCCGTGGGTAACTTCGGAAGGGGGAGAGACCGGGGGACCCAGAGAAGCAGTCGTGTGTGTACTTTTCACACACGTACCCTTTAAACCAAGCCACTGTGAGAGGAGAGGCGCTGGGCGCCTGCCCGTTACGAACAAGGTCTCTTGCAGTCGGGGAAGATCATGTTCCACCTGCTGTGTTTCCCAAGAGATCGGCACAGGCCTTTCTGAAAACAACGGGCCGGGAGAAAGGAAACTTCCTTCCCGCGTTTGGCCGCCTCGCCACCTACCGCTGGGAGCCGGGCCGAGGGTCAGCGGTGGATATGGGGATTTAGCAGCTGGACCGCCCGTGGGCCGAGCAGTCAGTAAGATAGGCCTCCCGTTTATCAGACAGAGACCTCGGCCCGCTCTCGGCTTTTCTCCTGGAGCCTTCGGGCTCCCTTTGAAGCTGGGTGGCTCTTGTGTCACTCGCGCGGGACCGAGGCGAAGCGGGATGTTTCACAGTTCTGCCGTCTGACCCAGAGCCATCCGAGAGCGGAGGTCTCGGAAAAGTCGCCCTCTTGAGCAGTGACCCCCAAACTCAGAGCCAGTCGAGGAGTGTTTTCAGCCGCTCTTAGAAGTGATTTTTCTCAATTCGGTGTCACAGGGTCTCCGGCCAAAAGACGTCTTCAAAGAAATCATCGACTTGACTCTCGTCGAGTGAAGTGACAGGGGTGCCTTCTAAGCAATTTTTGGTGGCAGGACGTTTTTAGCAGCCCAAGGTGAAACTGCCGGTTCCTTGGAGAGTGAGACAAGATAATTCAATTTGGATATAATATAATTAATTAATTGGGGAGCAAATTGCATTAAGCAGATAGCTCTTGGCTTCGATGGCGCTCTGTCCAGAAACCAGCACCGCGGAGGGGGTTATCACGTTACCGTTTCGGTTTTTATTATCCGCATCAACAGTAGTGACTACCGCCGACTACAGTGTGCCCAGGTGCGTGTCACAGGCGCCGTGTCGAACGCTCGGCCTCCGTGAGCTTGTGTGAGCCCCGCAGCTAGGCTGTGAGACCCATGCCGTCGTGGTCTGTCCTCTACAGCGCCGGTGGCTGAACTGTCCCAAGACCTCCAGGCCACACGGGCTGGGGTGCAGGCCGCAGACCCAGGCAGGGAGGGTCCAGGGCCCAGTTTCTTCACTGCCGAGTGGGCACCCCCACCTCTTCATTACGGTATTTCTAGCAGGCTCTGGAACATGCAGGAAACCTTACACGTTGACAACGATGACCGGCAACAGCATCGAAGTGTAGTGTCCCTGGTGGCCCGGGAATGTCCACGCGCTTTCTCTATTCACTGAAGACTCCGATGCGCCTTTCTCGTGAACATTTTTGGATTTCGTGAGGAAGCAAGTGAAACGAGGAAGCGAGCCCAGCATTCTGGCCATTGAGATGTTGGCTTTGGGCATCCGCAGAAGTCAAGGTTTTGGTTCCGTGTGCAGCACGGGCAGTGTAAGCCCAATAGCAGCAGCGGCGAGGGGGGCTGTGCCGTCCAGTGTGGGTGGGTCATTGTCTCCGAGAGCAGAAGAAACCCGGAGCTTGGCCCTGGCTGTCTCAAAGACCCTACAGGTCACCTGGTAGCATCCAGAGTGTTCCTTCTGAGTCTGTCGTCTGCAGCCAAAGCCCTGCCTTATGCTCGCCTTCAAATATCAATGCGTCAACAGCTAGTGAGTACCCACTGAGTGACCATCCCACCTTGTCTTCCCGCAGGGGGACCTCGGAAGGTTCTCAGAGGCAAGAGCACCCATACCGTTGCTAACTGGCTTAGGCACGAGGGGCTTAGGGGCCGTGAAGATACTGGGGGACCCGAGCTGCCAGGCCTTTTGAACGCTTTGGTGTGTTTCGGTTTTGTCTTTGCCTGCAGACTGCTGGCTTTTTCAGACCCCTTTCTTATTTTCTGCTTTCCAGTAAACTCCAAAATAGAATTAAATTGCAAGTTGGAAGTGGACCTGTTACTCTTTCTAGCTCTGAAGGGGGAGGTTGGGGCACACTTTGGGTAGCTTCCTGCCCTCTCTGTTCACTTTTAGAAGGTGGTTTGGAAGAAGGTCTTTGTAATTTTCATCTTTTTTCTCCTTGACCAAGGCGGTCTCCAGTTTTGATATGTGTCATTATGGGCAGATCCTTTGGCCCTGTTTCTAGGACTCAATTTGGGCCCCGAGTACTATTTAAATCTGGCCTCTGAACTCAGAACAAGCCTCAAAATGTCACACAAGGGCCTCCTGAGGTCCCTTCCCTCCAAAATTGAATGTTTCCTATTCTTCTAGAAGCTAAATGCATATCGTCCAAGGATAGCGTGGTCCCCTCCAGCCAGTTTCAGATAAACTGGAAGAATGTTTCCAGTTCGAGGCTGAAAATCGGGTACCTGGTTAGGAAAATTCGAGTAAGCAATTGTGAGCCTCCAGGTACCAAACTCAGGACTGAGCGCGAACCAGAAGGATGCCGGGATTGCGACGTCCCGGAGGCCGAGTGCATCCATTCCTCACAAAGAAATCTGCATAATTTCTGTTTCACAGGGCAGATTACTGGGGCTCTGAGAGGCTGAGTGGCTCGCCCAGGGTGGCAGAGACTGGATTCGAATGCAGACCTGCCTGATTTGCAAGGCTGTCCCCCACTCTGGACTCTGCGGTGCTGGCTTCAGCCAGAGTCCCACACATGGTGGTGAGCAGGCAGGGATGTGAATGGATGGATGGATGGATGGATGGATGGATGGATGGATGAGATCAAGAGGTTCCAGTCAAAGGGGTGACTTGCGGAAGACCGCGTCCCCGCAGCCGGCCCCAGTGCGGAGCGTGTTCTAAGCACAGCAAGCAATTGTTTAAGGAACGCCGAACGCGCTACCGTCGCATTAACCATTTAGCTGTTCAGCATCTTCCTCTTTGTCCCGAAGGCCCTTGTGGTCCCTTCGGACCCCCAGCGCCCGAGGGCCATCGGAGAGGTGGGCGTGAATGCAGCCTCCCTCCCCCGAGGCCGCCCTCCCTCCAGTGCCTTCCGTCTGCTTTCCGGAGGAGCTGACGACTCACCAGCTCCCTGCCGCCTTCTCAAGCCCGCTCTCGTCTCTCCGCGCTCTCTCCTCATCTGGGCACAGCTCTCGGCTGCGGGCGATGGAAACCCCCCGGTCTGGTTCAGGCCCCAAGGGGGAATTCGGTGGCTCCCAGATGCTGGTTCGCAGGAACCCTAGGAGTGACCTCACTGAGGCACGGAGAGGGGACGCGGTGTCCTCCAGGTCACACAGCTATTAATTGGGGGGGGAGGGGGGGAGCATGACAATTTCGAGAAGAAGCTGCGTGAGGGTGGAGACTGTTTTATTTACCACCGTGTGTGCCTAAAACAGTAACACCGGCACATAGTAGGTGCCTAGGAAACATTGGTTGGATGCAGTGGGCACATGAATTGGTGAAGTCTTCGTGCCTGTCCCCCTTCCCCACGGTCGGGAGGTCACCCGAGACAGGACGGAGTTACGGGAGAGCTGTTTCCATCTCCTCTCTGGCAGCTCATGCCCATTGTACACCAGAGGACCCTCTCTCCTCCTGGCGCCCGTCCCAGGCCCTGCAGGTGACGGAAGGCTTGCCCGCCTCAGTCCCAGCCTGCGTGTCCCCGGGCTCACAGAGCTGTCCCCACGGCGACAGCCGTCTCTCAGTTCTTGCATCACGCCGCCTCGGCTGACCACGGCAAGCCGCGGCCCCCGAGGAAGATGCCAGAAGCGGCGTTGCCTGCCAGGGCTTTCCTGATGCGCTCCCAGTGAATTCCGACCCCCCCCCCCGGGGCTCCCAGCGGGTGAGAACAAGGGCCGGCTGTCTCTGAGCCCCGCGTCTCCGGGCGGGGTGTGTGGCGAGTGGAAAGTCAGCCGCTCGGGCCTCATGGCTTGGCCTCTGCGAGCCGGGATGTTTCACAAAGTGACTTTTCAAGGCCTTCTCCCCTCCGCTGGGCCTTGGCAGCCACACCAGCGCTCTAGAACTGAGCGGGCCTTGTGGCTGTTGGGAAGAAAGACGTGAAAATGAGGGCTGGAACGGATGTGGGGCTCCGATCCCAGGAGAAACGGGGCGCCGTGTTGCGCCGCTGCCGCCGGGAGCCGAGCCGACAAGCAGCGAGTCCTTCCGAGGCCCGGGGTTCGTCCGTCCGGGGCATCGGAGCCCCGCTCTGCGCAGCCGCGGGGAGGACCAGCAGCCTCGGCCGCGTGGAGAGGTGGCCCCGGGGGAGCGAGGCCGTTTGTCCACGGGAACCCTACACACCGATTTTCTAAGCGGAGTCACCCCTCCGGCAAGCCGGGTGCCTGCATCAGCTTTGTACCCTGTGCGAACGGTGCCCCCTGGAGGTGTGCGAGGAGCTGGCCCTTGTCTGGAGACGGGCCGCGTATGTCACTGCCGCAGCCCTCTGTCCACCTAACGGGGCTCGTCCCCGCGCTCTGCGCCACGTCTGTCTGTCTGGGCGGGCCCACGTCCTAGGTGTGTGGCCACGGCTCTAAGATACTGCTGCCACAGGAGAGCTGTGCCGATTTGACCGTGCGCACACGCGTGTACGTGTGTGCCCTTCTGTGAGCCTTGGTCCATGCCATCATCTTTGATCGGAGTTGTGTTGGCTTTTCCTCTGGATTTCTGAGCAAAGGATCTAGCGCTTCGAGTTCTGAGGTGGGAAGTGACAGCGTCAGAGACTCTCTCGGTCTCAATGGGGCCGCACAGCCTGTTGCATCCCACCTGGGCAGGGGAGGGGTGTCCGTCCCCCTGGGTGCCCTGCCCCTCCTGCTCACTCATGCTGGCACCCTCCCCTTGCGCTCCCCCACCCACCCACCCCCTCCACACACACAATTTTTCTGAGGTCGGTACAGTTTCCCAAAAGGGCCTTAAAAAATTCTCCAGTCTGGGGCGCCTGGCTGGCTCAGTCGGTTAGGCGTCCAACGTCAGCTCAGGTCATGATCTCAAGGTTCATGAGTTCGAGCCCCGCGTCGGGCTCTGTGCTAACTGCTCAGAGCCTGGAGCCTGCTTCCGATTCTGTCTCCCTTTCTCTCTGCCCCACCCTTGCTCGCACTCTGCCTCTCTCTGTCTCTCAAAAGTAAAGAAACGTTAAAACTCCTTGTTGCTGATGCACACAGCGGACCCTCCTTACCCAGCTCCTGGCTCCCGAAGGCCAGCCCGGGGTTCAGGCTGGGAGTGAGCTCGGGGAGGCCAGGTCTCAGCAGAGCCCTTGTGTCGGACGTGGAGATGAGGGTGAGCGGTTCCTGAGCGGGCCTCAGGGAGAGGGCCTTTCACTTCCTCCTGCCATGAGCACCCTTTGCGGCTCTTCTTCTGAGATGGGGTGGCGAGAGGAGGGGCCTTGGGGAAGAGCCTTAGGCCCGGATCCTTACTCCGCCGCTGATGGTGTGACCTGTGGGCGTGTCATTTGCTATTTCTGAGCATCAGGTTTCTCGCCTGTCAGATGGCTACAGCTGCCTCGAGGTTGGATATGAGGATTAAAGGGAGAATTCCCGTAAGACCCTCAGAACAATGCCTGGCTGTTGGCCTGTCTTCGGTTACTCGTCCGTCTTCATTTATCTTATTCGCAAGGGAGGCCTTTCCTCTTGGGGCTGTGCTGGTGGCCGTTCTGCACCAGTCATTCATGGAGTAGGCCCTCAGTGTTTGGTGATGTCTTCCTTTACCCGTTCATTAAAAAGTGAGATACGGTGAAAATCGGCAGCCGAGTACATAGGCCAAGACAAGCCCAGTGTTGGAAGAGCTTAGCGACGGGCAGTTTCACCTTCCCCGGAGGTGTCTGCCGTCCCGTGAAAGAGACAAGTGCTTTGCGAGGGATCCCACATTCCGAATCCCCCGAACAATGCCCTCCAAAGTTTCTCGTCGTTTTTTGGTGCAGTCGATTGTGCGTTTCCACGTGTTCACCACCTTTTAAAAGCTTTACCCGTGGTCCTCCTTTCCAACCCAAAAGCCATTTTTTTAGATGTTTCTTTATTTTCAAGAAACAGAGACAAAGCGCAGTGGGGGCGGGGCAGAGAGAGAGAGAGGGAGACACAAAATCAGAAGCAGGCTCCAGGCTCCGAGATGTCAGCACAGAGCCCGACGCGGGGCTCGAACCCATGAGCTATGAGATCATGACCTGAGCCGAAGTCAGGCGCTTAACGGGCTGAGCCCCCCAGGCGCCCCCAAAAGCCTGTTTCATGTCTTCATAGTCTCTTCCATCTTTACTACACCGTTGTTGCCCGGTGGTGCACGCTGTCTTTTTCAAAACGCCGTTTTTGTACACATCGTCGAAGTGTTTTGTAGTCTCCAAATTAATCATTCGAATTAGTGTGTAGTTTTCCATTGAGCTGATGTCCCTTAGTGAATGCTGCCGTTCCCTTATTGTTCAATGTTTAGGTATTTTTATTGTCATTCTAAATAAATAATGTCGTAAGTATTTTTTAACATACGGCCTTTTTTTCTTTTCCCCAATTATTTCCACACTAAATTCTCAAGCGGGACATAACCGGCCCACAGACGTTCCACAAACACCGGGTGCTCCTGAATGTTGTGGAGGCTGCTGTCACAGGAGTAGCCATGGCCGCGACCCCTGCGCCAAACAGTAAAGCCAGGCGTTCGCCCGTGCGCTTAGCACGGATTCCCTTTTGTCCCCGCCGTTCTCGAGATGGAGATGTTATCATTCCCATTTCACAGAGGCCAGAACTGGGGCAGAAGAGAAGTTAAGTGACCTGCCCCGAAACCTGGAGAAGGAAGTTAAAGGAAGTCACGCATTCCCTCGGTTGTAGAACGTGACATGTAATGACATCACTGGGCTCCACGCTGTGCTGGCCAGTTCTTGGGGAAAACCTTAACACCCCCACCACGCTAGTTTGGAAATGCTAAATGTGATCCATAAGTATATCTCCGCATATAAATCCAGGCAGTAATTGAACTCGCCGGAAGTCCCTTCTGACTGTTCGTGGAGACTCCCCCCGGCCTGCGCCGTACCGGTCCTGGCACCCGCCAGGCAGAGTGGGGGGTGCTTTGAGCAATTCTCCGAAGCCCTCCTCTCCTTGCTTCCTTGTGCCTCTTCCTCTGCGACCTTCCCTCCCTTCCAGACACCATCTCCCTCCCAAGGTTCCCAGCCGTTCTCAGAAACGGCTCATCCATCCGGAGGTGGAGTTGAATACGGAGATCATTCCAGAGCAAGTTGCACTTAGTCGAGGACTGATGTCCAAGAATGGGCTCTGAAGAATTTGTTGTAGAAGCGTGTGTGTGTGTGTGTGTGTGTGTGTGTGTGTGTGTGTGTGTATGTGTGTGTGTGTGTGTGTGTGTGTGTGTGTGTGTGTGTGTGTTAGGGAGAGACAGACTGGCCGAGAGGGAGGGCCAGTTGAGGGCGTCCCCCTGCTTGAAGCCTTGCCGTGGCTTCGTGGCTTCGTGCCGTGTCCCGAATAAAATCCCAGCTCCTCACCTCGCACCTCCGGACTCTCCCCACCGTTCAGCCTCGTGGCCGTCCGCGTGTCCCCCGCCGTCTCTCCAGTGAAGCCCAACTGGCTCGCTCTCTGTTCTGCATCCGGAAGCCCGCTCCCTCCGGGCACTGGATGGTGGCCCGCTCTGCACGACCCTCTCCCCTCCGCCAGGGTGGGCGCGCCCTCCTCCGTCACCACCCCTGCGGTCCTTAACCCCCACTGCACACCTCGTTTCTTTCATGGGTAGCTCTTCCCCCAGGCCGGCTTTACAGAGCAGGCGCTCGCTCGCTAAGTCGAATGCGTGTCTCCCCTGCTAGACTCTAACCCGTGGAGGGCAGAAGACGCCATGTGGGTGTCACTCACCGAGGCGCCTGGCACCTGACATGGCACCCACGCCCGTCCTTCCCACCCACGTGGCTGCGGACTGGGACGGCTGTGGGAGCCGGGAGAGGCGGAGGCCCCCGTCTCCCTGGTACAGAATGGACGTGAACCCCAGCGAGGACCCGTTAACTCGATGGCAGCCGTTGGGGAATTCTGTTGGCTGGGCCCTTGTGCTTGTATTGAAAGCACAACGGTTCTGTTTTTGCCTTCGCAGAGAAATATTTGCTTTATGCTCTGACAGGGTGTATTTTATTGGAACCGAGCAGGAAGATGCTGTTGACCTGAAATGTGAACACAGTTTCCAAAGAGACTCCGTCAATGGCTTGAAATTAATAAAGGCTCAGCAGGGGGTGGGGGCAGGGAAACTGCGCCGTTTGTTGTGCGGACGCCACAACCTTTCTTTCAGAGGCAGGTTTAGGGGGTGAAAATCTGAATTGGCGTATCTATAAGCAGGTTATTACCTCGGCTGGGAGATAATTTGTTGAGAAAATGCCATTATTTTCCCAATCTCGGCCCCTCGGAGTGTGTGGCCGGGGCGCAGTGCCGGCTGCGGCTCTCGCTTGTCGATGCCGTGAAGTCACCGAGGGGAGGATGAACTTCAGGTTAAAGCCTGTTTGTTCTCAAATAAATTGAGTTTTCTGTTTTCCACCGCGTAATGAAAAGGGAGAAGGGCTTCTCCTCCCCGCTTTCGGTGCCAGGTGTCTCTGCGGCTGCCCGTGCCCCACCCCCACACCCCCTCGACTCCCAGGATCCTTCTGGAAGCATCAGAAACTCCGGGGACTCTCCTTGTTCTCAGAAAGACCGGGTTGGTGGGGGCGGGGGGGGGGCCCGGGTCTTTAGTCTTTGTAGGGAAGAGCCTCAGAAAGGATTTTGAGAGGCTCAGCCCCTGGCTCCATGCTTTCCTGACGCCTTAAAGAGATTGTCTGTTATGGGCCAAGCTGTGTCCCAAGAAGACGTGTGTCCAAGTCCTAACCCTCATACTTTAGAATGTGGCCTTATTTGGAAAGCGGGTCACTGCCGCTCTGCACGAGCCCTCTTCCTCCGCGAGGGTGGGCGCGCCTCCTCCATCTTGTCATTAGCAAAGGTGAGGCCATGCTGGGGGTAACGTGGGCCCCCAATCCAGGTAAAAAGGGGGAATTCGAATACAGACACCCACACAGGGGCGGACGCCATGTGAGGACGAAGGCAGATATCGGGGGTGATGCTTCTTCCAGCCTAGGAATGCCAGAGTGGCCAGGAGACCCCAGACACCAGGAGGGCGGCGTGGAACACACCTTCCCTGCCAGCCTCAGGAGGAACCAGAGCTGCCAACACCTGGGTCTCAGGCCTGAAGCTTCCAGAGACAATAAATCTCCAACATCGAAGCCACCCTGCCCGTGGTACTTTGTCACAGCAGCCTCAGGAAATTCATACGTCATCCGAGAGCCTCAGCTGACCCGCCATGCACTGCCCACCCTGGACCAAGAACCATCCCGTCCCCTCCAATCTGTGGATCTACCCTCTCCGTGCCCCGAGTACGGTCTTAATCCCACCCGTAACGCCCTCCGCACTCGCCAGGAGCACAGTCTGCCTTGTGTCGTCTTAGGTACCAGCCTCCCCGTGAGGCTGTGACCTCAGACAGGGAACCAGACGTCTCTCTGTGACCTGCTTCCAGGAGGTTCTTAATCAGTGCTTGTTTGGTTTGTTAGGTTTGTCGAGGCCAACCTCTGAGACCTGTCCACTTCTCGTCCTTATTTTTCCGGAGTTTTTACAACCCTCGGCTCGCTCTTCCTTGGTGCACAGCCGCTCTTTAATCTTCACGTGTCCCACGGAGACCCATGATCTTTCGTATTCCGAAACCAAGCCTGGTGTGTGTGGAGGAGCCCAGCAAACTATCAAGTGCCCCAGAAAAACCGTAGCGATGACTGATGCTTTTGTTTGAATGTCTGAAGGGGGCGGTGAACTGGAGGCCCTGGTTCCCGTCGGCCTTTTCATTTCCCAGCTGGGTATCCCTAAGGAAGTCACTTCACCTCTCTGAACTCCGGCTTTCCCATCTGTAAGGTGGCAGCGATCGACCTGCCTACCTCATGTGAGACAGGGGAAGGATGTGGGTGTGGTGGGGCTCACTGCGAGCTAGAGGGCTCAGTGGGAGGGTGGGTCCACGATGTTCTAGATACTCAGAATTTTTAATAGAAGCCAGAGAGGCAGATTATCATGATTAGTCTTCCGTTTTCGTCTTGGACGTTTTCACGCACCATGAAGTTCATACAAAACAGATTTATGGGCTCTTTCTGGCCCCATGAGCCACCATTTGGTGACTTCTGCTATAGGATTTGATATAGGTAGGGGTTGGTGGCTTCCTTTCTGTTACCCCAAACCTGCTGGTCTAAACATCCTCTTTGAGAACCCTGAAAAGCAGGAGTTAATACTGGCCAAGACTGTCACCTTCTCCAGGAAACCTTCCCTGATCTCATCCCCACCAGGCTGGATTAGATCAGAGGTTGGCAAACCTTTCTTAGAAGAGCAGATAGTAAATGTTTTAGACATTGAGGGCTGTTCAGTCTCCTTGGCAGCTGCTCGACGCTATGCAGTGCCAAAGCAGCTAGAGATAATAACGTAAATAATGCTCGTGGCTGAGTTCCAATAAAACTTTATTTACAAAGACAAGTCACCAGCTGGATTTGGCCCATAGACTATGGGCCCGGAGCTAGATGCTGCTTTTATATGCTCTCCTAACGTCCAGAACTTAGTCCCTTACAAGGAGTGTACTACTACAACTAAAAATAAAAACTTTAATTGAGCACTGGCCGTGTGCCAGGAGCTATCGAAGCCCTTGGTTTGTATTAACTCACTTCTCGAGGCAAGTTTAGGTGGAAGGTCCTGCCGCCATCCCCATTTCACAGGTGAGGGGATGGAGTTTCCAAGGAGTTAATGAACTTGCCTCAGGCCGGCCAGCTGATCGAGGCAGAGCCGAGCTCTCAGACTGCCAGGAAAGTAAACCCCACTTCTCTGGCTCGCCCCGCGGACTTGGTGTCTCTTTGGCCTCTAGCGTGGGGAGCGGCTTGAAGATGTAGTCGCGAATCACCGAGTGACTGGCAGGCATTGTGTCAGCCTTTGCAGACCTGTCCAGGAGCGGGATAAAAATACCAATTTGTAGCCATTTCCAAATAGACAGTGACAGTCCGTCTGCTGCTGGGACATGCCGCCAGACTTTTCCTGTGTCTCTCGCTCCAAGAACGTGGCAGCCGGCTGCTGGAGGTGGACGCTCTGGTTTGGGCGTGCGAGGGGCCAATTTGAACACCTGATCCTCTTAGTGGCCCTGGAATCTGATGGACCCGTGTCACCACCGGTCTCTCTGTCCAGCGCTTCGTGAGCCACCACGGCCTCCCGCTGCGGATGGAGAAACTCGAGCGGAGTCTCTCCTTCACCAGCAAACAGATGAGCATGACACAGAGGACACTCTCAGTCCGGGTCCCTCCCAGAAAGGTCTCTGAAGAACTCCATGTCAATATGGTAAATTGATTCCTATTTGAAAAGCCCTTCAGAGGTTTCACTCTATTTAAAGGAGTCTCCGATGGGAATCGTCTGTACTGCACACGATCCGGTTAGTTCCCTGCTTTAGAAGCTTGGCTTCTGCGTAACTGGGGCACCCGTATCGTTCCGTGCACACGTCCGAATTTCACGGGTCGTAATGAGTAATAATAACGGTTACGGTGATGACACTGGGACCTTGCCGCGTGCCAGGCGCTGGGCTGGGAGCTTTCTGTACACGGTTTCATTTGAGCCTTTGACTCCTCTGGGGAGTAGGTGCCCACCTTTTGCCTATGTGTAAACCGAGGCACAGAGAAGCTAAGTGGCACGCCAGAAGACACACAGCCAGTGAATAGCACTGCGAGGACTTGAACTCAGACAGCCCAGCCCCAGGGCCAGAGCTCTTCACCGCCTTGCGCGGGGCCCCCCTGCTCTGCTTCCAGAAGTGGTGTCCCTCCTCCCTGCTCGGACACGGAAGCTCTGGAGCACCGCACACGCCGGCCAGCGTCACGCCAGAGGTCAGTGAGGACCGGATCTGTTGCTTCTTCCCTGCAGAGCGGTTGTCCCAGACGCTGGCCTCCCTGCTGGGGTGACTGCCACCCCCGGCGTGCCGGCTGGCGCGGGCCACCCCCGGGTGCCCAGCCTTGCAGCCTCCAGCCATCATGGTTATTGCTGGTGGGATGAGAAATCGAATTTTTAATGTCGTTTCACTTTAATTCGTTTTAATTTAAAACAGGATACAGTTATTGGAAGGCTTCTAAATACGTGCGGAACAAGCCGGGGCTGAGAATTTAGTTTTCTCACTGGATATTTTTACGAACTCTAAATACGGAAAACTCGAGAGTCTAAACGGAGACGTGCTGTGACATAGGAGTCACGTCACACCATCCGGATTTACCTGGTCCCTCATCGCGCCCCAGCCCTGGTTTCTTCGTACGGTCATTCAATCGTTCAACACGTAGGCCTTGGGCACTGGCTGCGGACAGATACTGGTGTGCCTGCCAAGTGTGCAGCTGCGAGAAGATACGGTGACCACACCAAGAAAGGAAATGTAAAAATGCTAATTATCATACGCGACAGTGAAGCAGGATGACGCGCTGGAGAGGGGGGTCGTCATCAGAGGGGCTTCTGGGGAGGTGACATTTGACCCGAGACCTGAACCACCAGAGAAACCACCAGAAAACCTGGAGAAAAAGCATCCCAGGCAGAGGGAAAAGGCCTTGGGGCGGCAGAGAGGATGGGATGTTCTGGAAACACCCAGAAGGCTGTCAGGGGTAGAGGAGGAGGGAAACGGGGAAGTGACACGAGCTCGGGAAACAGGAGGACGATCCCGGAGGGCTTTTCCATCCAGAGGGAGCAGGGGACGCTTCGTCCCGATGAGATGGGAGTGTATCCGGTTTGCTCTTTCGTGTGTCGTTTGGGTTTTGTCAAGGTGCCTCCCGCTGCCGGGCGGACGCGGCACCACGGAGCGTGCCGGGACCCGGTGGTCCAGGTCCGAAGCCGTCAGTTGTGGACACATTTTGGAGGCGGGCGGGTTCCGTTGGACTTGGCGGTGGGTTGGTGGGTTGGCCGCGGGCCATCGAGAGAGGACTCGGGGCACCTGGGTGGCTCATTCGGTTGAGCGCCTGACTTCGGCTCAGGTCATGATCTCGCGGATTGTGGGTTCCAGCCCCACGTCGGGCTCTGTGCTGACAGCTCAGAGCCTGGAGCCTGCTTCGGATTCTGTGTCTCTCTCTCTCTCTGCTCCTCGCCCACTTCACACTTTGTCTCTCTCTCTCTCTCTCAAAAATAAACATTAAAAAAAAAAAGAGCGAGGACTCAGGAGTGACTCGCGCAGTTTTGGCCGAAGCTATTACTTAGGTACCTCCACGTTGCTTCCAGGCCGGCAGTATTGTTTTAATTTCCTTCCTCCTGTGTCTGCGAGCGCCTTTTGGCAGCTGACGAATGTATATATAGCCCCGGCCTCACTGGAGACGTCTGTTTTGAGTGAGGAAAGCGGAACTCGTTCTCTTTCGTTCTGGTTCAGGGCCCTATTTTCCTTGTCAACCCTCCCTCCCTCTCCCTCTCCCTCCCCCTCCCTCCCCCCCCAGCCCCTGTCTGTTCCTGCTGATGGAAATGACGCTCGGATTAAGAATAGATCTCTTAAACCTAGTGCTGACTTCCCTGGCGTTTTTCCCTCTGCGGGGAGATGCTAAAGACGCCGGAGAAGTGGGGGGTGAAGTGATTACTTAATTGTGTGCAAATGAGAAGTGGCAACTACAGCAGACAAAGGGCCCGGCCAGAATCCTGTAAGAGCGGATTCCATTTCCTGACTTTGGGCTCCAAATGAATTTCTACTTGACTAAAAATACCTCAAGAGCTAGGTGGCAGCTGAAAAGGCTGCCGGTAAATTTAAACCAGGCCCGCGTGCCACCGATGAGAGCGAGGATGAAAAGTTAGGAGAGAATTTCCCCCCACAGGTTGTCTTTAACTCCTTGTTCTCCATCCTGTCTCTTGTCCGCCTTGATTCTTGGGGGCAGTTGGGAAGGTGGGTTGTAGATCTCATTTCCTTTTTTTATTTTAACTTGCCAGTGGCCTGGGGCCAGGTTGATGGTACTTTAGGCATAAGATGTGGCTGGCTTTAGAGAAGATGACGTGACAACGTCCTGGGGCGGCAGAGAGAGCAGTTTTAGTGGGAATCAGTAGCATCATGTGCGTGACTGGCTAAACAGACATTACTCCCAGGCCACGTATTCACCTGCAGCACAGTTCCAGAATGTTCTTTACCTCTGAGTTCAAATAAACAGTCTTCTAGATTATCTTGGAAGTAAACAGGCATTAACAAAAACTAAAAGCAACCAGTGCTGAGTTTGCTTTAAACACTTTAACATCGAGTCCACACAACAACCTTCTTGAATATTGACAGTGTTGAATTTGACCTGAGCCCTGTGCTCCCGGAATCCCCAAAATGGGCTGGTTTCAGGGTGAAACATCCTCGAATCTCTTTGGTCCCCCCCCCACCTTTTCATTCCACAAATTTCTGTCTTGTTTCCTCCTGCTTCGGAAAGAGAACTCGGGGGCTGCAGGAGGCTTGCCGACCCTGTGGTGTGAGCGTGCTCCGTGTGCAGGAGACCCGGCCCGTCATTGCAGTAGTTGTGTTCTCCCTTTTGCAGCGATCATTTCACCTCGTCTCCTCAGGGAGCCCATACTGGTTTTTCTCCGCGACCACGCCCGTCGTGATGATCTCTGGTTGGCAAAGCAGGAAGTTGGCGCCCAGGGATGTGGTCAGAGGTGGATTGGGGAGCTCTGTTCTCTCTGAACCTGGATTCTTTGCCTACACGGTTCACTACTTACCAAGGCCCTATTTACGAAGTTTGGACTTTATCTGAACTCCGGCTGGTTCTCAGTGTGCTTATTATCTAGCTGGGGATATAAGATACGGAGTCCTGGCATCTTATGTTTTATTTACTTATTTTTAAACATTTTTTAATGTTTATTTATTTTCGAGAGACAGACAGAGACAGAATGCGAGCAGGGGAGGGGCAGAGAAAGAGGGAGACACAGAATCCGAAGCAGGCTCCAGGCCCTGAGCTGTCAGCACAGAGCCCTGCACGGGGCTCGAACCCACGAACCGCGAGATCATGATCTGAGCCGAAGTCAGATGTTTACCGAACTGAGCCACCCAGGCACCGCTGGCATCTTGAGTTTTAACGCTCTGGGAAGAAACTCCTACAGGATCCCGCGTACCCCTGAGAAACTGTGCGCTCAGCAGCAGAAACAAGGGAGGGGGGAGGGGGGTTGAGCTCCCAGCTCGGATGTTCGGGAAGGTCCTTGGCCGGGGGAACGCCACAGCTAGGTGACGCAGAGCAGAGGGCAGGGCTCTCCCTGGGGGTCAGCGGGTGCCGTGTGCGGGCTGTGATATGTGGGGGTGAGCAGGGGGGATAAGGCAGCCCGGCGGCCGTGCCCACCAGCCTCCGACTGCATCGGTTTCTCGGGGCAGTGGGGAGCCACTGCAGGTCTCTAGGCAGGAGAATGCCATGATGGAGATGATGATAATAATAATGATCGTGCTGATAATAGCCCGCTCCTCGGTGTTTTTATAGCTCCTCTCCCAAGGTGCCCTTCTCCAGAAAGCTGGGAGTGCTTCGCAGATGTTACCTAATTAATCACCCGCGCTTCCCTGCCGGGGGAGGTGAGGGTATTTCATATTCCCATTTTTCAAGGGAGGAAAATGAGGCAGCCAGAAGCTCTCAGGTAGCCCGGGAAGGCGGCGCCAGCCCCGGGAGGGGGCCGGCGACACACTTCCTCTCTCTCTCCACCTCCCAAGCCCACAGCCCACCTGTGGGGAGCAGAGTCCCCCACGACAGACTGGTCTGTGCTCAGAGACGTTCTGATGGGAGTATCAGTGGAATCTGGACATCGGAGTGTGGGCTAAGGACTCGGGGGTGGGCCGAGCTCCCATCCGGCTTTGGGCACACTCTGAACCCTTGCTCGCCTCTGTCTCCGCCCTCCTGAAAGTGTCTCTCAAGGCCTTTATCATCCTTAGTATCTATCCATTGCCCTCTCTAGCTGATCTTTTGTCTCCTCCTTGAGGCAAGGAGTCTGCCTTTTATAATCAAACCTCGGTGCACGGTGCCCATACTTGGGCTTGCGTTCTCACTCAGCCATGCACTCGTTCTGGATGCGCCGTGTCCCCTCTCCCAGCCCCGGTTTCCTCATCTGTAAAACAATGGTCACGAACCACGCCTGCCTCACTGGGTTGCTCCGACGATTAGACGAAATGACGCATGTCACGTCCTCAGCAGTGCCTGGTACATTCCAGGCGGGTGTGGCATTTAGTAAAGTATCGGTGTTGTTACATAGTGGGGGCTTAAGGATAAACGGGCTGGATTATTGCTCTCAACCGGCTCGCGGATGCAGGCACACCTTTAAAGCAATTGAGGGGGAACCAAAATATTGGGTAGGAATAGGTTTCTTTGCCGTGGGGTAGTTTCTCTTGTTGACACTCATTAATTTTAAGGGAAACATACTTCTTAATTTCTGGTTGGACCTGATTTAATCATGTTTCTGCCTCAAGTTCCTGGGCCCTGCCACCTCCCCATCAAGTACTTAGTAATCCATAAACAAGGCTTAAGCTGCTATTTATAGCAACTCTGCCTTCCTTAATCCTTCAGAGAGAGCAAATGCCTGTGGAATGTGGCTCCCCCTCCCCCAACTCCTCCCTGGAGCTTCCTTTGTGTCCAGGGTTTCCCTGTTTGTTTGTTTGTTTGTTTGTTTTAAGGTAGGGTCATCCAGGAATTGAAAGTCTGAGAATCAGAGCTGGACCAAGGGCGGAACCCTAAGAGCGTCTGGCCCTGCATCCTCATTTAAATGACGGGAGGGGGCGCCTGGGGGGCTCAGTCAGGTAAATGTCCCCCGATCTGGATTTCAGCCCGGGTTTATGATCTCACAGCTCCTGAGTTCCAGCCCCAGTCAGGCTCTGCGCTGACCGTAAGGAGCCTGCTTGAGAGTCTCTGCCTTTCTCTCCCCGTTTTCTCTGTGCCCGTCCCCCAGCCTCACTGTCACTGTCTCTCTCAAAATGAAGAA
Organism: Paguma larvata; assembly: GCA_030068075.1. Taxonomy (NCBI): domain Eukaryota; kingdom Metazoa; phylum Chordata; class Mammalia; order Carnivora; family Viverridae; genus Paguma; species Paguma larvata. The sequence continues at coordinate 124,955,717 of CM057825.1, read as the reverse complement.
ACTCTTAAGTACATAAATAAACGATGGGAGAATGGGGGCCCGGGGAGAGGGGAGCTTTTACGCATCTAGGTCCTCGCTAAGCGGAGGCAAAGCCTGTGTCTCCAAAAGTGTTTCTTAGGTGTTACGTCAATGACACTTTTAAAAATCGTCATTAAATTATTTACTTATTTAGGTTTCAGAAGAATTTAGTGATCCAGAACGCCCTTACATACGATAGCCAGTGCTCATCCCAACAAGTGCCCTCCCTAACGCCCCTCACCCATCCAGCCCATCCCCCCACCCACCTAGCCCATCCCCCCACCCACCCCCCTCCACCAACCGTCAGCTTGTTCTCTGTGATTCAGGGTTTCTTATGGATCATTTCCCTCTTTTTTCTTTCCCCTTCCCCTCTGTTCATCTGTGTTGTTTCTTAAATTCCACATATGAGTGAAATCATAGGGTATTTGTCTTTCTCTGACTTACTTCGCTTAGCCTAATACACTCTAGCTCCGTCCGCATTGCTGCAAATGGTAAGATTTCATTCTTTTCGACGGCGGAGTGAGATTCCGTTATATATGTGTACACACACACACATTTGTCCCAGACGCTTTTCTCAGCACTTGCTACGAATTAACTTTCTGTCTTTTAGCTCATTGACCCCTGCCATATAGAGGTTGCCCTCATTACTGGCTTACGGGTGGGGAAACTGAGGCACAGAGAGGTGAAGCCAGTTTTATAAGGTCACACAGCTGATAAGTGACGGCCGGCTCCAAAGCTCATGGGGCACGCGGTTGCCTAAACATCCTTTCATAAAGTCTGATACTTTTAACAGACCTGTTTCAACAAACAGTGAGAGTTGCCTGGAGACCATACCGAGTTGCACAGGTGCTGGAGAAATAGGCGAGAATCCCGAAACTGCTGTGCAGGCGCTGGTGGTCTGGAGACGGCGCAGGGCACCTCGCATCACGTCGGTGACGCATCTAGTGGATTTCAGCAGGGGCCTGATTTTTGCTGCCAAGTGCCGGCCGAGGTGCAGGACCCAGAGAACTGTGTGCAAACAGACCAAACCAGAGAAAGGCCCAGAGTTCGCTTTCGTAGAGCGCGGGCTAGCGGGAGGGAGGGCGCAGAAATAAATCAGGCCCTGCGGCTGGTGGGAAGCGCTGGGGCGGAAGCGGAGGGCACGTGCGAGCCTGTGTGTGTGTGTGTGAGCCTGTGGGGGAGGGCGTGGGGGCCTGCTTTTACCAGGGCCATCGCTGTCACCTCTCCGAAGCGGTGGCGACACGGCAGAGGGAACGCCGAAGTGGCTCGAGTGGCTTAGTCTCTGCCTGGCGCGGGGAGTGAATGCAGAGAACTTGCGGGCCAGGTCTTTCCGCAGCACCTGCGTCCCTTCAGGCCCCTGCTCTGAGCTTAGCCGGGAGCTCGTCCTGGCCTGGTCCGAGGGAAAGGTCGGCGCCACCTGACACCCCTGACCCCCGTTACCAGCTGTAGATTGATGTGCTGAGCCATGGGTGATTTACTTTTAGCTTTCGACGTGACCGAGGCAGCAAAGGCACGGTTAGGGTGTCATCTAACAGAACCACTTCTTCATCTCTGCCTTTTTTTTTTAATGTTTTTATTTATTTGGGAAAGAGAGAGAGAAAACACAAGTGGGGGAGGGACAGAGAGAGAGGGAGACAGAGGATCCGAAGCAGGCTCCACGCTGACAGCAGAGAGCCTGATGAGGGGCTCGAACTCACGAACTGGGAGATCATGACCTGAGCCCAAGTCAGCTGATTAACCGACTGAGCCCCCCCGGGGCGCCCCTCACCCGTGTCTTCACATACTGGCGATGTCAAAGGCAAACCAGATGGATTTGGAGTACGCGGGTTTTGCCTCAAACCCAGAGCTGCTCCGCCGAGTGAAATCGGGGGAGGGCACCTGCTTCTGCCGAATCCCTTCTCCTCGCCAAGGACTTGGAAGGTTCCATGTCTTCTGAGCCGGGCAGGCAGTGAAAGCAGTGTGGCGGCCGCGTGGGGACTGAGAGGACCCTTACACCAGCTCCGCTGACTGCACGTGTGGGCCCCGTGAGGCCACACCTGATTTTCCAAGACAGACTGGCCATCCAGAATTCGAACATACAGGCTTCCTGAATTTTCAGCTTTGGCAACTTCGTTGAAAATGTTTAAAACGCTTTGCAGACTGTGGTGCCTGGGTGGTTCAGTCATTTGAGCGTCTGACTTCAGCTCAGGTCATGATCTCACGGTTCGTGGGTTCGAGCCCCGAATCGGCTCTGAGCTGACAGCTCAGCGCCTGGAGCCTGCTTCGGATTCTGGGTCTGTCTCCCCTCTCTCTGCTTCTCCCTCACTTGTGCGCGCATGCGCACACGCTCTCTCTCTCTCTCTCTCTCTCTCAAAAATAAAGGAATAAACAGTAAAATAAATAAATAAAATACTTTGCAGGCTAAAACCGAAACCTCTCTGAGACTCGTAGTCAGATGCTGGGTGACTGGTCGTTGGCCTCCCGTCTGAGGGCCTCTGAAAACCAGGCCTGGCCAGGGAGAGACCAAAGAAAGGGGTGCCGAGTCAGAACCTGGTGGGAAGTAGAGGAGAGGACATTGGGAAAATCACCTGTTTGCTCGAGGTTGGTTGGACAGTGCCACCTCCTTCGCTCTGATCCGCTTCTGTTTGGATGCGCTGGCCCAGAGCCGCCAGTTCGTAAGGTCGTCCCCGGACGAGCTTCGATGCCTAAGCCACGGATCGCGGCTTTGCCAAGGATCGCGAGCATTTACCAAGGGCTCTGAGCCAGGGCTCCATGCCGAGCACCTCCCCGGCCTTATTAGCTCAGGTGACCCTCATGCTGACCTCCGCAGGTAGAACCCCCTGCTGTCCCACCTTCTAGATAGCAATTACGGGGCTCCGAGAGCTTAAGACCCTTTGCTCCGTGTCACACGGCCAGAGCCTAGCAGAGTTGGAACAGTCACCCTGGCCTGTCTCCAGGGCCAGAGACGTTGAAAGATACTCACAACCCTCTCTTTGACATAAGGCAGTTCTTAATTCATCTCTTAAAATTTAAATGTTTCTTTTGTTTAAGCCATCCTTCTTATCGCTGCCATTCAAAGCCAACATTTCCTGTTCAGGGACCGTATGTCAGGCACCCTCTTCGGCTCTGGGAGAACAGGGGTGGGTGAGATGCAGGCCCTGCCCATCACCAGCCTTGAGGATGACCAGTACCAGGAAGGAAGAAGTCACATGGTGGTGGTGGCAGTGAGCCAGGAATGCAGGGATGGTCACCTTATCTTTAAGAGATCGGGAAAGGATTAGAAGAAAAGCAAATCTGAGTTGAATCGGGCAGGATAAGTAGGAGTTCTGCAGGGGGCGCCAGGGCGGGAAGGAGTGGCCCCATGACTGTCCTGTAGAAGGATTGTCCCGCGACCTGCTCTCTGCCTGCCTTTCTCCGAAGACCCAGCCCTTCTCCTTCCAGAACAAAAGCCTCTGCCCCCAGATGGTTGTGAGTGAGCCGATGCCTCTCAGAGCGGGCAGTGCGGTGTGTGCTTTCGTCTTGGGACACAGGATTGTGTAGTGGTGTGGAATTTGTTCCTCGGAATCAGACCTCCCCCATCCCCCCCCCACCCCCGCCCCGGGTTCAAATCCAGCTCTGCCGATGGCTTCCCCTGGCTGAGCTTCAGTTTCCTTACCTGGCACGAGAGAAGCCCCCTCGCAGGGTCTCCAGGAGATAATGCGCTAGAGCACCTTGCATAGGACTTACTGTTTCATAAGCGCCTGTCGTGGGAGACGGTCCTCAGCCGCACCTGTGGGTGGGTGTCCACACGGCTCTCAGCACCCTGAGCCTTGAGAAGCCGGTGCACGGGTCGTACACGGAGCGTGGGGCCGCTGAGCTCGCCTCCCACGGGCTGGGCTGGCCGTCCCCTCTGCCGGCCCGCCCCGGGTTCCGAGACGCCAGCCTTCCCGCTGGGCCTGGCCCTCCCGGCCGTGCTGTGCCGACACAGTGAGGCCGTGAGGTCCCTTAGGTGCGTGCCGCCCAGCACCGGATCCACTAGACACAGAGAGCTGTTTACGCCTGAGTTAATTAAAACCATATAGGAGGCGCCTGGGGGACTCAGTCGGTTAAGTGCCCGACTTCAGCTCAGGTCATGATCTCACGGTTCGTGGGTGCGTCGGGTTCTGTGCTGACAGCTCGGAGCCTGGGGCCTGCTTCGGATTCTGTCTCTCTCTCTCAACACCCCCCCACTCATGCTCTCTCTCTCAAAAATTAAATAAACATTAAAAAAATAAATAATAAAATAAAACCAGAGAGTTAGAAATTCAGTTCCACAGTGGCGCCAGCCGCATCTCAGCCCATCAGCAGCCACGTGTGGCTAGTGGGCAGCGCAGATACAGAACATTCCTTCCATCGGAGAAAATCCTCTGGGGCCGTCTGGCCTTAGACACTCTCTAGGACGTTACAATGCCCCTTGTGAAGCCAGCCCTTGGGGGAGCTCTGTGTGTGCCTGCACGCCCCAGAGGTGACGGCCGGCGTGCCAGGACCCACATTTTACTTGCCCCTTCCCGGGGCCTCATGGGTGGGGCGTCTGGGTGGCTCCGTCACTTAAGCCTCCGACTTCAGCTCAGGTCTTGAGCTCACGGTTCGTGGGTTGGACCCTGGTGTCAGGCTCTGTGCTGACAGCTCGGAGCCTGGAGTCTGCTTCAGATTCTGTGTCTCCCTCTCTCTCTCTCAACCTGCCCCTCCCCACTCTTTGGCACAGTCTCTCTCTCTCTCTCAAAAATAAATAAACATTAAAAAAAGATTTTTTTTTTTAAAGTGGCCTGTGTCGCTACAAGTCCAGACTTAGGGCCTGGCACGTGTTAGGTGCTCCGTGATGACCGGAGGAGGCAACTTGGCACCGCGGGCAGGAGCACGAGTTCCACAGTGACCTGGTCCAAATTCTGGACCCATGGCCTCGCTGTGCCTCAGTTTCCTCATCCGCCCAGTGGGAAGAAGAGCAGTGACTGCTTCACCGGCCGGCTTTGGGGAAGTAGGAGGTAACGTTTATGGAGAAGCACGCCTCGTGCCCGCGTGCTGCCAGGGCTCAGTAAATGACAGCCACCGTCATTATTAGTTGAGTAAATAGATTAATTCCTAGAAGTCTTTGATCTTCTCTCTGTAGTGTTTGCCTGGACTTAGAACCATAATTTCATAGACTGCAGAGCTCACGGGTTAGAAATGTTCTAATCCAAGTCTGTCTTCTATTTTATTTTATATTCGTATCGCCTTTTATTAGTTTTTTTTTTTTTTAAGTTTTATTTTATTTATTTGAGAGAAACAGTGGGACTGGGGGAGGGGCAGAGAGAAAGAGAGAGAGAATCCCAAGCAGGCTCCGCCGCGCAGGGGCTCGAACGCACAAAACCGCGAGCTCACGACCTGAGCCCAAACCAAGAGTCAGATGCTTTAACGGCCTGAGCCCCCCAGGTGCCCCCTCGTTCTCTCTTTCTTAAAGCCGAATGGCATTAGTTTCCCCGAACCTGTTCTGTCCCGCTCTCCTGGGGAGTGACGGACTCCTGATATATCGCACATGTTTAAAGTGCACGCTCGGGTGGCGTCCTCCCCACGCCGCTGCTGCGCCCTCCCCGCCGCACCCTGCCTGCTTTCTGTGCGGCCCCCTCCCTGGGATGAGCTCACGTCTATTTTCTGGCGGGAACAGTTTGCTCAGAAGCCCCGGGGCATCGCGGCCCTGACTGACGGCGCCGACCCGCAGGGGTTTCCCATCCCTCGGCCGACCTGTCGGATTTACAGCTGCCTGTCAGGTGGTGCAGATTGCGCTAGAAATCAGCCGTTTGGGCCAAGCTCGGGCGAAGCGGCCGCCGCCAGATGGGAGCTCTTGAGTATTTCCTTCTATAGATAGCCTGCTGTGAGCTAAGGAGGGCTAGCGGGGCTGGTTTCAGGAGGTTACTCCGTGGAGCCGAGCGCGGTGGGGCGGGCTGTTGGCCCGGGGAGCTTTGGCGAGGTGCGGAGACGGCCCTCCGGCAGGCAGGTCCGCTGGCCTCGCACAGTCCTGCCCCCAGAAGGTACGCTCGGGGCTGCCTCCGGCTTTGTTTCTGGCAACAGTCTGGAGAAGCGGTTGCGAGTTGTGCCCACTGAGCAGATGAAGCAGTTGAGACTCAGTAACTATGCAGTGCGCCTAGGGCTGCGAATGGGTTGGGATAAAGCTGCAAGGAGACAGCTTTTCCGATTCCTTGTTTCGCGTTGCTTGTCAGAATTAAGCTCCTTGGAGTGTTTCGTGCTGGGAAAAATACGAACGGGAAGGGGGTGGTCGGAGGTTGGTTTTAATCTGAGGTTAGGAGGACGTTGTATTAAAGAGCTTAGACTTTGGGGGCGCCTGGGCGGCTCAGACGGTTGAGCATCCCACTTCAGCGCAGGTCATGATCTTATGGTTCGTGGGTTCGAGCCCCGCATTGGGCTTGCTGCTGTCACCGTGCAGCCCGCTTTGGATTCTGTGTCCCTTTCTCTGCTCCCCCCCCCTTATGCTTGAGCATGTTCTCTCTCTCTCTCTCCCTCTCTCTCTCTGTCTCTCTCTGAAAAATAAACAGAGAGCTTTGACTTTGCAGTAAGACCCAGTTCGCATCTCAACTCTGCCTCCCACCAGCCCTGGGACGCTGGAGCAATTGCTGAACTCTCTTAGCCTCAAGTTTCTCCGCTGTGAACAGGGGATCTCTACCTCCCAGTGTCGTCAGGAAGGTAAAAATGAGACTTAGAACGAGTTAGAGCCAAAGCAGCACCCGGCCCGTAATAGACGGTTAACAAGTGGCAGCCGTTGTTGCTTTATTCGAAAGAAAGGAGACCTTCCCAGAAATGACTCCCGTTAGAAGGAGGCATTTTGCGAGACTCCTGACCGGGATTTTAGGTTCATTGAGGCGGGCTGCTTCACTGCAGGGCCACCTTCTGGAAAACGGCTTCTGTCTGGCGACCTGGCAGAGGAAAACCTTAAGCAGATTTCCCTGTGAGGGCTTGGCCTTTTTGAGCCAATCCAGGAGATGTAATCAAGATTACAGAGGTGATTGTATTAAAATGATGATTTGTGTTGGTTTAAAAATGTTTTGGAACAAGTGCATAGTCATTCGGTATGGGAACCATAATCCCTCTCCATCTCCCTCCCCGCCACGTACCCCCCCCCACACACACACACGCGTCCTTCCAACCCTGTGTCTAGCAAATGCTTCTTGATACCATTCATTCACTGAACATCTATTGAGTGTCAGCTGTATGCCATGCTTAAAGAGAGAAAAAACCCTAACCTTTGAGTGTCCGTGTTTGACTTATTCTCATGAAACTACAGAGAAAACAGCAAAGGAGACAGAGTACAATGCAAATACTCGGGGTATCTCTGTTCTTTTGAGGCTGTGTGTTTCTGGCTCTACACTGAGCCAGCTGGGTGTGATAGTCTCCGGGTTCTTTGTAATCCTTAGATGGTAGAACTGAGCCGAGGAATTTCTTTGGCTTCCTCTGCCCCCCGGCAGGCAGATGCAGAGCGGTTTGTCTGTCTGGCCTGCGCTTCTGGGTGAGACGGTCCCAGGGTGCGTTGCAATGCTCAAATGCTCAGAATTCGCAGGCATCACATGGTTAAGCCAGAAATAAAAAGTTAGCCCTGTCTGGGCCTTGGGGGCTCCCTGAGTATTCTGGTTATCTTCGGAAGCAAGGGTTATCGAATGGACGAACTCTTTGAATGGGATCATAGCTTCCCTCACGCAAAGACCGTCCCCATGGGAATGTGTGTCAGGGCGAGGTCTTGAGAGGTGGAGGAGGGAGGAGGGGGACAATGAGCCAACCAAGTGGTTTTCTAAGTCCTTCGCCCGGGCGGGTAGAAGGCTGGCTGTGTGGTGTGATGATAACAAGCGTCTTTCCCTCTTGGAGCCTCTGTTGTCCTTATAATAATACCTTGGGTTGTGGTGGGTAGAGAGACCTCTCTGTCCTAGTTTGGGACATCCTGATTTTAGTATGGAACACCCATGTCCTCTGTTTCAGACATACTCAGTGGTGGTCACGTAAGGTTGAAATGAACCAGAACACAGTACTCAATAGGGGTCAGTCAATGGGAACTTACAGGATATAGATACACAGTTGGAGTGTGTGTGGGGTGGTGTGTGTGTGTGTGTCTGTCTGTCTGTGTTCTGGGGGGGGGAGGTTTTGGTCCTTCATCTTTTTCAATCTACAAATACCCATGGCATTTTCATAAGCCCTAGACCCTCAGAGCTGCAAATGGATATTCATCTGAGATTTTTTTCTTTCATTTTTTAGACAGAAGATACTTTATCAGATGTATACGTTGCAATATACTGTTTTTTTTTCTCATTGTAACAATGAGGATTGAATCATTTGTAAAGCTTGGTAGGTAGTTGCACCCTTGGGCTTAGGCGGTGTGGGATGTGTTAGGATCCCTCAAAATGGGAAGTAGATACCGCTTGAAGCTCATCTTGAAAATTTTCAGTGTGTTGGTCTGCTGAGTTGGATTTCAGAGGTCCCTTGGGATCTCGGGGTGCGAAGCCACATAACCACGATCTAGGGTGTGGGACCGAAAGCTGGCTTCTAGGGCAGAGTCCTGTCACCCCACGCATGAGCTGCCTCCGTCATTTCCTGCCGCTCTTGGAATAAAATCCAAACCCCTCAGGACCCACAGGGACTGCGTGGCCCAGCCCGTGGACCGGGTCGCCTTGTGCCACCCACCCCTCAGCATTCTAGGATTGGGCTGCTTCCCTTTGCTCCTTAACAATGTGTCCCTTCCTACCTCAGGGGGTTAGCTAATGCTGTTCCTTCTGCTTAAAATGCGTATAGACTTTCCCTCTTGGATGAATTGACCCTTGCTCTTTCTTTGAAGCCCATTATAAGTTGATGTATTTTGAGGGGAGAGTGTGTGTGAGTGGGGGAGGAGCAGAGAGAGAAGGAGAGGGAATCCCACGCAGGCTCCATGCAGTCAGCACAGAGCCTGATGCAGGGGTGGATCCCATGAACCATGAGATCATGACCTGAGCCAAAATCAAGAGTCAGCTACTTAGCCAGCTGAGCCACCCAGGGGCCCCTGAAGCCCATTTTCATTGTCCCTTCCTGAAAGACTCTTCCTGATTTCCTGACCGTGGTAGAAGTTCCTGTTCTGTGTCCTCCCCACATCCTCCTCTTCGATGGCGTTTCTCACCAATGTAACTAAATCACTAATTTGGTCGTCCTTGTTTGATAGATGGTAATTGAACCCATTCACCCCTACTCCATGCAGCCTGTTAAACCTTTGGTGTTTATCGAAGAGGCGACAGTTGTTCAATTCCCCAGGCTGGATGAGAAGCTGTATTTCCGAGTGTTCAGGAGCTGGGGATCTTCAGCCTGAATTGAGTCACATCTGGGCTCCAGCACCGTGCAGCCGTGTGACTGTGGGCATCTCCTAGAAGAGTGCCTGGCAGGTAGCAGATGCTGGTGCTCGTGGTGGTGGTTCCCATTCATTCTGTTAGCGGCAGATTAAGAAAATGGGGAAGGAGAGAAGGTTAATTGTGGGACATCACAACTTTGGCTAGCAACGGGAACGATCACAGAGGGTTCGGTTCGTTCAAAGCCTCAGTCTCCTCGTCTGTGAAGTGGGGGCAGCATCCCCTCCTCCACACGCTCTGTTCCCCAGTGCCTCCTCCCAGGATTGGTGTGAGGGTGGAAATAGATGGGTTTGCAGATGGCCAAGCCCAGGGCGCAGCACACAGCAGGAGCGGGGGAAACTGATCAGTGCTTCCTCCTAAGCAGCAACTAGAGCCGGCCGAACCGTGCCTGGGGTCTGAGGAGATGGGCTGTAAACCGGGTTCCCACAGCAAGCCCTTTAGGGAGAGGTCTGCATCTCTGTGATTTAAAACAAAACAAAAAATGCTCACCAGTGATCCAAGGTGCTGGTTTTATGTGGCAGCTAATGAGATAGCAGGACAAGTAATTGGAGCAGGCATTGCTCACAGACACAATAAATACAGCCGTGATTATATATTAGCGGTTCTCAAAGGGCTCATGAGGCAGCGAGATTGTGTGAGGTCAAGAATGTGTTAGAAAACAGATGTTGTTAGGTATGTAAGAGCCTCCAGTGATGAGTCCTTCTAGCCCACGGTTTTTAAAAGAAATACTTATTTGATGATGATTATGAACCAGACATTGAGTGCTTTACAAGTGTGAATTCAGTCGGTCCTGAGCCCAAGCTTGAGTGGCCGGTGTTGTTAATGTTCTCGCTTCACCTGGGGAAACCAAGGCATCAACAGGTTAAGGAGCTTGTTCAAAGTGAAGCAGAGTAACCCACCAAGCCAGCCTGTGAGCACAGGCGCACTGATAGAGGGGTCTGTGTTCTCAGCTCCTGCTGTACTGGAGTCACCGGGAAGAATACGATGACTGGAAATAGATACACGGAAGATGCTCCCTTTCCCTTGGACTGGGCCACGCCAGCTGTCCGTGGTCCTGATATCCACAGGTCTGTCCATTGATAGAACTTGTCTCCTGGATTCTAGAACCCATTGGGAGAGTCGTAGCCCTCCAATTAATGGAAGCCACACAGCCTCTTCTCTCTGCCTGGGACACTGTATCCACCCCACTTCAGACTCTCTCCCCATCCTGATTTTCCTTGACTCGGTTAAAAACGTGTAAGTGGTTTACCATACCTGCTGAAAAACAGGGTCTTAATTAGCCTTAATTTTTGAAGTCTACAGCTGTAAACTGTGTTGGAAAGATTGAAAAGATTAGTGCACTAGTAATAAGATAATTGTCCCTGAGAAATGCTGTGAGCGTGTAAATACAGTTAGCATGTGAAATCAGAGCAACGGTAATATTTCCCCCTTTTGGTGTTGAAAGGTGCTCCTGCATGAATAATTACAACTGGATGCAAAGTGCAGAAACAAAATCCTGCATGCGTCCTCTCCTTTCTTCTTTTTTCTTTTTTTTTTTTTAGCATTTATTTATTTTCGAGAGACACAGAGACAGAGCGTGAGCAGGGGAAGGGCAGAGAGAGAGAGAGACACAGAATCCGAAGCAGGCTCCAGGCTCCGAGCCGTCAGCACAGAGCCCGACACTGGGCCCGAACTCACAGACGGCGAGATCATGACCTGAGCTGAAGTCGGCTGCTTAACCGACTGAGCCACCCAGGCGCCCCCTCTCTTTTCTTTTAAGTCACAGCTCAGAACGGAGTCTGGAGCGGGGTCTTGACTGGAATGGGCTTCCCTTCCCACAGTGGCCTTTGGAGATTAGTACCAGGAGTGGGGGGACTTAGAGGGAACTCCCCAAGATGAGGGAGGCCAGGCGAACAAGATCTACAAATCCCCTGGCGGCCTTTTAGGAGGGCTTCTGGTGGAAGAGACATGTTCACGCATGCGAGTGCTCATATATGTTGGCATGTGTGCGTGTATGCACGAACACATACACAGACGCACAATCGTATACAGAGCTGACGAATCATCGTCTTGGCTACGTACAACAGAAGCAGATGGAGTATGGACCTAGAAAAGCTATCATAAAATACGCTGTACCTGCCACCGCCGTGGGGCCTAACTTGTTTCCGCTGGGTTTTTGTAGCCTTGGCTAAATTGGGAGCTCGCTCCCATTTTATGATGTCCATACATGTAATACGTTCCCAGGAGGCCTCAGCTCACCAGATAGGCTGTGTGTCCCACACAGAAGAAGCTCTCTGCTGCTCCGTCTCCCATGGTGGCCAGTCTGTTGAGTTGGTCAGCTTTGTGCTCAGTCTCTAATTCCCATCGCTCGTCTCTGCAGCAGGAACTTGACCTCAGGAAAGTCCAGGAAAACCTCCTGCAACTCCTAATTGGGCCGGGTCTGAGTATTGCTCTTCTAAATCCCCAGTCTGCCCTGACTTGAGGTTCCGTTGACTTGGGCTCAGTAAGAATTGATGAATGCCTTCTATGTTGATTGCCCCAGAGCTGGAGTTAGGCAGGCAGACAAAGACGACAGTCCCGGGTCTTGAGAAAGCAGGACCAGTTGTCAAAATAGTAGCTAGCTGGGAAGGGGGCCCTCCCCTCTACCGGTTACCGGTAGGGGACTCCACTGCTACCCCAGCGTCGTTGGGCGTGTGTTTGTCTGTGCTGCTTAGGTCAAACTGTCTTTGGATTTTGTAGCCAACTCGGCTTTACGACCAGTCTACGATCCGTATTCTGTATTTATCTCTAATCCCAGGGCCTCTGCTGAGAGTGTTGGGACTTCATAAATCAGACTGGGGAGTCCCGGGCCCACAGCCACCGGGCCTGCTTTCATAAGGGAAGCACGTCTGGGGATTGGGTGGCCTGGAGGGCACACGCCCCTTCTAAGGGAGACAGCTGCTCCCCGGATCCAGACCCCTGGTACCTCAAGGAGGTATAGGTTCATGTTTCCAGGTCTTCTGATTTTCCAAGAAATTCCTGGACTCTGCAGTTTGAGGTGGGACCTCCCAAATGTTAAGTGTTGGCATGAGATTTAACATTTTCCTTTTGGAAACATCGCACAGGATAAACACAACCTGTCTGAACTGAGTCCTGGGCCATAGGCCCCCTTTTGACTGTGTGCTACCTGTGCAAGAAATCCCTGAAGATAAAGCTCTCAATATTCCTGCAAAATGGGGGTCCCGCCGGGCTCTTAACACCTCGTGAATCTGGTCAACACGGGACCGCAGGCTTTAACTTGCCTCTTCCTTCTCCAGTCCTTCTTCGTCCTGCCCTGCCCCGCCCCCTCTGCGCAGATGTCTCAATGAAGTTCGTGGGAAGGGAGCACTTACTACCCTGAATGGATCCTTCAGTAATGCCAAACCCGTCACGTGTGTGAGTGAGCCCCCCCCCCCCCAGCGCCCGACCCCAGCGCAGAAAAGCATAAAAATGTAAGGAGATCTTTGTAGGCTTCGGGTCAGCCAAGCAGCGCTGAGCACCGCGGTCGTCCCCTGGGTGCTGATGAGCAGCTTGCTTGGGGGGTCTCAGGCTCTCGCCTGACCTTGGCACGGGGTCTGGCAAACTTGGCTTTCTGGGTGTAGAATGGGTTGTTTCAGAAACAAAGCCATTGAGACCGAGTTGAGGAGAGCCCTCTATTCCCTGGTGAAAGGAGCTCATTGTGCGAAATCCATGTGGCCTGCCGGACCCCCTTCCTCTGGCTGCCTCCTCCCTGTCGTCCCCCAGCTGGGGCTTTGTCATTGGGCCACAGGATGCTGTATCCCAGGCTGTGCTTTCTTCCTATTTTTCCTGTCTGGGCAGCTCTGGGGTTGCTCCGGACAGAAGGAGAGCCGGGGCTCGGAGCCCCCATGCACGTTCTCGGCTCCTAGGGCCAATTCTGTTGTCGTGGGTGATGAGCGCGCTTCCTTCCGGGACAGCTAGGAACAAACAGCCAGTTCAGAGGCAGCTGCTTGCGGTGGCCGCGCAGGAAGCCAGGAAACAGTGGTGCTAATAACCTCTTCCTGTTGGGTGCTCTGCACTGAAGCCTCCCCAACGCCACCTCCCCGCCTGATCCCACCACCCCAGGAAAAATCAAGGCTGTTGAGCCCCAGGTGGAGGCTGGTAACTGAAGAAACCACACTGTTGAACTTCCTTGCGGATTAGTAGGGCCGCCTTCTTTCTTAGGTTAAGGCATCTCAAACTTTGCTTTCTTGGGACTGGAGGTGAGGGTGGGGTCGTGTGGAATAAACCCTCCAGGGGGTGAAATGGCACCCTCCTTTGGGAGGAGCAAGAAGCATGGGGGTAAAGAGATGGGGGTGGCCCCCAACTCAGGCTCGCCCAGATGGGTAGGAGGAGGGCTGTGGCTAAGAGGAGGGTGTGTACCTACGTTAAGGAAGTAAAAACTTGGCTCCGGCCTAGCCATGCCAACCAGCATGCCCACTTGGCCAGATCCTCTAAGGTTCTAAGAAAAGCCATAAATCTGGTTATTGTGAAATCTCCCCGTCCTTGGGGGTTGTTAATTCGTAAAATGAGTATCACGTAAGCCAAACCGTACCACATCTGAACATTCTGGTTGCTTTTTTTTTTTCTCTCTCTCTGAAGATCGGAAGGTTCAGCGGGCCCGTCTCCGTGGCTTCTGGGCAAGTCTTAGAACCTTTCTGGGCCTCTGTTTTCTCTTCTGTAAGTTTAGCAACAGGCCTACAGGGTATCCTACTCTGGAAACGGAGGCAAATGCTCACGGCCATCACGGGCCTCTGACGATGGTAAGAGCATCATCGAAAGCCATCGGTTTCCAGGCTTGACGGCCATCCTCTGGTAGTCTCCCCATGAGGGTGGGACGAGGATTTACTGGAATATTGCACGTAAACCGCTAGATATGTTGCTTCATGAGAACTCGCCAGATAGCTATACTAGCGGCCACCCTCACTGATGCTGTCACTGTCCTCGCCTCCATTCTTGTCTTTAAGAAGCCTAGGAGAAGGCCAGGAGGCAGGAAGGAGACACTGAGTCTCTCTGCTCTGAAACCGCCTGACTTTGACCTTGCCTCTCAACAGAGGAACCCTCGGCTGTGTGTCCCCTGCATGTGTGCCAGGCAGACATCTCTCTTCCAGCCCAGGAAGGAGGCTCCCCTGTCCCGAGGCACAGGCCGGAGCTGGGCCATCCCCTGTGCAAGCACCGTGAAGCTCTCCTCTCCGTCAACCTGTGCCCAGCCTCCTGGGATCAGCTTTCCCCCGTGGCTTGAATCAGCAGGTCTGTGTGTGGCCTCTTGGAAACACTCCAGACCTGAAGCACCGCTGAATCGGTTTCCCCAGAGCTGGGATATGCTATCCTTTGAACAAACAAAAATGTCCTGGTTAGAGGCTCTTGAGTGGGAGCCCAAGAAGAGCAAGAAAAGGCAGGAGGGACAGGCGTAGAAATTGACTTTGGCAAAGAGGGATGAACGCAGGATTTGGTATTACGAACCTTGGGTTCTCGACCAGGGTTTGATGGAAACCACAGCGTGGCCCTTAGGACATCCGCTTCCTATCCCAGATCTTCTGTTCCTTACCCGAAAATGAAGGGTTTGATTCAGGTCAGGGAGAGAAATAAGTTTATCTCCTAGGAAAATCAGAATCTGTGAGTAACGTCTGCCCAGGGGGCCGGATTGAGACTTTGAGGCCAAGTGATTGCTTAGTAAAATCCACCGTGGGCACCACGTAGGGAGGCGCTGCTCAACTCTCCTCCACTGCTAAGTCTCTTCCAGGGCACTCAGTCTTGGATTCTGGGTCTCAAACCCGAACCGTTGGCCCGTGGGACAGAAAGCCCACCCAGGAGTCCCAGAAGCTATAGAGCAAAGCGTAGTGTCTCTGGAACTCTGGACAGTGTCTGCGGGACACTCGGGGGCATTGGTTCAGTGGGCCTGCCTGCCATCTTGGTGACCACAGCCAGCGGGTGCAAAATTGGTAGGTGTCGCGGCCTGTGCCTGGGGGAGAGCTAATTATTGGGCTGAGCTCGAGATGCGGCTTGTGTCCACGCGGAGCTCAGGTGGCCGGCTTCAGAAGGGTGTGGAGCCTTGGAGGGACATACCAGCATCGCTTGCCTAGCAGTGGTGGGTGGAGGCTGCATTCCTCAGGTTTCCCTTGGCACGTGGCCTGTCTTGTTTCTGGTCTGAGCTTTGAAAAGCGGAACACAACAGAGCCATGGTAACCGTCCTCCAAGAGGAACTAACGTGTGTTGCTTGCCCGCCGCACACCAGGACCGAGCAAGGCTCTGCTATACCGTCTCAAGTCAGTCTTCACGTCCGTCTGAGAAGGTCCTCCTTGTGATTCTTGCTGCTGTGACAAGTAATGAGCCTGAAGACTCCCACAAGGAGGTGGGAAGATCTGGTATTAGGAGCATGCGGTCTCCTTCCCTGCTCAGTGAGGCTTCTAGGCGTGAGCTACTCCCGGAACCATGAACTGTGGTTCAGTGATGTGAGTTCACGATGGGGTTGTACCCCTGGAAAGCAGTGTAACTGCATGGTCCCAAGGTGTTGTGTCAGGAACACCTAAATCCTGGCTCCGCCACTTGCTGACAAGTGACTTCCAGCAAATGCCTTTCTCCTCTGTAAAATGGGGCTTTTAATGCCTACATTAAGAGGTTTAAATGAGATAGTTCTTAAAATCCACTTACAGTAATGCCTTGTTTTCACTATAAGCCAATGTTAGCTGCTCTGGTGATTGTTGGCAATGACCAGACATAGGACCTTAGGCGAATTGCATTAATGAATAGAGGTGACAGATGCAGTTGATTACAGTGATAAGTAGCCACCATCCAGCCAGAAGCTGTGCTGTCTTGCAGGGATGCATGTCCCTCTCATTTGTTTTTAAATTATTTTTTTGTTTGTTTATATTACAGAGAGAGGGACAGAGAGCATGAGAGGGGAGGGGCAGAGAGAGAGGGAGACACAGAATCGGAAGCAGGCTCCAGGCTCTGAGCCGTCAGCACAGAGCCCAACACGGGGCTCGATCTCAAAAACCACAAGATCATGACCTGAGCTAAAGTCAGACGCGTAACCAACTGAACTCCCTGGGCACCCCTAAATCCTTTTTTAAAAGAGAAGTGTGAAATCTGGATTTGCATATGAAGGATCCTGGCTTTAGAACATGGGCAACGATTAGAAATACTTCATCAATATCGCAGGCTAAAAAACCCCACCTAGCACGAGCGATCCACCAACTGGCCACCCCATCTTCACACTTCCTACCTCAAGCCTCTAATCTTTCAGGTAGGTGTCTTCAAAACCTTATAGTTCCAAGGATTCTCATTCCGTGTGCTCTGCAGAGAATTACAAGACCTCTTAAGGCACACACACAGGACAAAGTGTTTGAGGCAGTGGTTTAGATCTTGGATAACCGTTCCTTCGCAGAAATGCCCACACCAGCCTGGAGAAGCACTGAAATCCTTCCTGGCCTTTTTTTATCTTCCAAGGTGATGTCACCAAGTCCAAGGGCCTGAAATTCATTTTGTGGTTCTGTGGCTAGTTCTGGGGTGTCGTAGGCTACAGTTTGTGCGAGGAAGGCCAAGTAGCAAAGAGACCTGTAAATTTTTTAAAACTTGGAAGACCACAGAGACATGCGATGGAGCAAGGAAATCCACCCCCAGTTCAAAGGTCTTGACTATCTACCACTGTCTTTCTAAAGCACTGCCAGCGTCCTTGACCTCTCTGTGAGTTTCTGTTTTCTCAGCCTTCCTTCAAGGTGAGTTAGCATTTTCCAACAAGGTGACCGCTGTGTGATTCTGGCCGGCGTCCGCGTTCCCAGTGCAGCCTTTCTCAGAGAACAAGGGGACTTGTGTGCTGTTGGAACCCTTCCCTCATCTCCCAGTGTCACCCGCCATGCACGTGCCCAGCCTTCATCCCAGGAGCCACTGACACAGGAGATAAGCTCATTGTGAAATCCCAGAGGGATGTCTGGGAGAGAAAGCCCCATTGTGTGAGCACCTCGATGGCTGTGACTGAATCCTCGGGACGAGGCCAAAGGGGCCGCACAGCCCTGAGGAGGAAACGCCGGAAAGAGGAGAGCGATCGACAGGGTTTCTGGGACAAGATGGAGACCGTCACCATGGAAGTGGAGAGAAAGGAAGGAACAGAAAATACCTCGTACCCCACTGTGGACCGAATGGTTTGTCCCCCTAAATTCACCTGTTGAAATCTTGACCCCCCCCCCCCCGGTGTGGTGGTCTGAAGAGGTGGGTGATGAGCTGCTGAGGACAAAGCTCTCAAAAATGTGTTGAGTGCCATTATAAAAAAGACACGGGAAAAGCCCCTCAGCCATTCTTCTAGGTGAAGGCTCAGCAAGAAGAAACAAAGTCCATGAACTAGGAAGCTCCGCCAGACTCTGAATGCCCCAGGACCTTGATCTTCAGCCTCCCAGCCTCCAGAACTATGACAAATTTCTCTGGTTTCTCAGCCACCCAGTGTGTGGTCTTCTGTTAGAGCCTCTTGAACAGATGGAGACACCCCCATCATGGAAATTTCCAGGGGGTGCAGAACGTGGGCGTCACAGTTGCATGAATTCATCAGAGCCTTGGTGGCTGGCCGGGGATCAAAGGTGAGGGGTCCTCTCTTTGGTCTCATGGGCTGTCTCTGTCACCTCGGATGCTTCCGGTCTTGGATTACCCATGCTTGAGTGCAGGCCTTCTCGAGCTTCAGTACACATAAGGTTCCCCTAAGGCGGTTTAATAAAAATGCAGATGCTTTGGCTCCTTGCCCGGAGATACAGATTCACTAAGTTCATGCCTCTGGAGAACACCAGGAGATGGGCCAACGTGCCAGATTCAGGCGACTTCCAGCCCTAAGCGGCAGTCTTGGCTCCGTCCCTTATCAGCTCTGTGTTTCAAAGCAAATTCTCCTCCCTGGGCTGCACCTCACCTGATCTGTAAAATGGGGAGCAGGATACCCCCCTTGGCAGAGCGGCAAGGATTTCACGGGGCATGGCGCAGAATCAACACAGAAAGCGGGATGGCTAAATTGGCCCGTTTCACTACTGTCACATGGGGTTGGTTCAGCTGGACTCCATAATAACTGGCCATCGAGAAGAATCAGGGTTCATTCCTATGGGTGTGGAGGGGTATGTCTTAGCCTTCAAAAACTCGGAAGAAGACAACAAAAAAAAGAAACTTTTTGAGCTTTAAAATTTATTTATTTATTTAGATGGAGAGAGAGAGGGAGTGTGGGCAGGGGAGGGACAGTAGGGCGAGGGAGGGAGAGAATCCCAGGCAGTCTCCCTGCTGCTAGCACAGAGCCTGACGTGGGGCTTCATCCCACAAACTGTGAGGTCAGGATCTGAGCTGAAACCAAGAGTTGGACGCTGAACCAACTGAGGCCACCCAGGCACCCCTATTTTTGAGCTTTTAACCATGCCCCAGACATTTTTAAATACCTGGTTTTATTAAACATACATGGAGGGCGCCTGGGTGGCTCAGTCGGTTAAGCGGCCGACTTTGGCTTAGGTCATGATCTCACGGTCTGTGAGTTCAAGCCCTGGGTTGGGCTCTGTGCTGACAGTTTGGAGCCTGGGGCCTGCTTCAGATTATGTGTCTCCCTCTCTCTCTGCCCTTCCCCTGCTCATACTCTGCCTCTATGTCTCTCAAAAATAAATAAACGTTAAAAAAAATAAACATACATGACCGCTATAATGTCTCTGGTATCCCACTTTCAAGATGAGGAGGAGACCCTATATGTACATACCGTCCAGATTTCCACCTCTTAAACTAGTGTCTTTTTTTATTGGTTCCCTTCTAACTTGGAAAACGGTCCTAGACTCCCCTTCTGCCCCCTCTTGGAGTAGCTCTGTTGGAGAGTGTGGTCCCACCTGTTGACAGGGTGTGGTTGAGAAAAGTGAAGCTCACAGAAACCAAGGAGTTTGCCTGAGGTCCCGAGTCCACCGTGTGGTTGTGAACCTGCTGAATCGCCAAACCCCAACACCTCAGAGTATGACTGTGTTTGGAGACGGGGCCTTTACAGAGATGACAAAGTGAATATGAGGCCTTGAGGCTGGACCCTAATCCAATGCGACTCATGTCCTTCTAAGAGGAGGAATTTCGGACACACAAGGAGACCCCAAAGAGGCTCGGGCACGGGGAAGAGGCTGTGTGAAGACACGGTGAGAAGATGGGCGTTTGTAAACCATGGAGAATGGCCTCAGCAGGTGCCAACTCTGTTGGCACCTTCATCTCGGACTTCCAGTCTCCAGAACAGTGGAAAAAATACATTTCTGGCACACGGGTTACTTAGCACAACCCAAGCAGACTAATCAGTGGTTATGCGAGATTTCAACCCAGGGTCTGACCCTAAACTTGCATCTCCTACTGCATGATCCTTCCTTGCCTCATACCGTCCCTTAGTACAAGTGACAGCATCCTTTTGGGTCCTTGGCTCAGCATCCAAACTGCTCTTGCCCTTGGTGGTCTTCCTTGGTGGTCTCCAGCAGGCAGAAATGTCGGTGAGATTTTGTCTGTTTTAATCTCTGGTCCCATAAAAAGCTCACTGCATTTCCTGAGGCACCTGGTGTTTGGTGGCTGAGAGGAAGGTACAAACTCCTCATGGTGGAAGATTCTATTTCTTTCACCAGAGGACTCTCAGGAAGAAGACCGTGCACACCAGCCCCTGAAGTGTTCTCCTGGGTGTGTCCGTGCAGAGATGGTCTTGAAGGGCCTGTTGTCTTTCTGGTGACTTGATGGCCCCACTGGGGAGATCGGGTTCCGAAGACTTGCGTCACAGTGTTGTTGCCTCCACACCAAAGCCATTACTTAATACTCAAGAGCAAACGTTACTTTAGGGGGTCTTCAAAATAAGGGAAGAGAACACTGTTCCAATGGCTGAGGCTAAGCTCAAGGTTCACCCCCAACCAGGGGAGCCCGAAATGTTTGAGCACGTGTGGAATGATCATGAAATGCCTCCTCCTCGCTCTACTTTCTTGATGGAAGCTTCATTGCTTGTTAAAATTAGGCTTTTGGCCTTGCCGAGCTCAAAAGTCTTTGAGCCTTGCTTCCTGGTCTTACAAGAAAGACTCTATGAGGTGAGAACAAGTTTCATTTCTCCAGGATCTGTAATCAGACTCCTGCCTGTCGTTTAAACAGTTAGCTTTGGGAATAGAAGCGTACACAGAGTCACTATAAACTCCTTTCTGCCTCCCTCCCGGTGCCCACCAGGCATACGGTTAGCTACTGAGTCGGAACTCAGGAAATCCGTGTGGATGGATTTGGTGCCCCGCTGTGGCAAAGTGGCCTTGTTTTGTTTTTAGTCATGACACGTGTGCTAATTTCTATCAACCATGTCCACTACCTTGTTTTTAAAAAAAGGATTCTAGTCGTGGTTAAAGTGCTGCTGTCGATTTGAGTAGACCTCGTCCGGGTTGCAAGATTACTTGGTCTGATGTGGGATGGTGCTCTCCAGTAGAGCTAGTATCGAATAACGGAGCACAGGTTTCTCAAGTGCAGGGCACTGGGATCCAGTCTAGGCTTCAGCACTGTCTGTGTAACCTTGAACGCTTCGCTCAATCTCTCTTCTCATCAGTTGGCCCCTTTCTATAATGAGCATCAAGGGAGTATCTACCTGCTAGGGTTGTTGACAAGGGGTCGGTGGAAGGATCCATGTCTAGGGGGTAAGTCAATGCCTGGAACGTGGCAAGAACTTCAGTTCCTGATCATCACTTTATTAGTAACATAGTAAGTTACTAGTTCTTACTAGTATTCATGACTGTTCCAAACCTTGGTCAACTGACAGGCACATGGGCTAAAGTTGAGAATAAACTGAGGAATGAAAATAGTCATTATCTCAGGGCAAGAGAATTCTGAGAAATCCTTTCTGTTAGCATTGTTTATAATGGCCTTTAAGTAAATTCAGAAGGACCGGTAAATTTGGCAAGGAGAGATGGAAGCAAACTCCTATAAGATCTTGGTGGTAGAGTATCTCCTTTGCTTGGCGTAACGTACAGCTCACGTAGAGCGTGGCACATGGTAGGTCCTAAATCATAGCTACCAATTGTAGTTAGTTCCTGTCCCTGTGCTTGATTTGCATACTTAGTAGGTATCTTTTTGTTTCCAGGGCTGGACTGTTACTACGTTATGTTCTTGTCCTATTAAGGTCCATCTTGAGGAAATGTATCAGTTAGTTATTGCCACAGTGATGGCTGTATAACAAATCACCCTGAAACTCAATGGCTAGAAACAACGAGGATACATTCTGTATGTGTCTGAAGGTTGGCCGATCAAGGCTGGGGTGGCCTTGAAGCTGCAGGTTGGGTGTGGGTCTGCTCCATGCGGGTCTCCTCCTCCTTGCACCGGCAGGCTACGTGGGACTTGTTCTTGTGGGGATGGCAAAAGCACAAGCGATCATGTTTAATCACACAAGCGTGTTTCAAGTTTCTGCTTATTAACCTTCCCTTGGACAAAGCAGATCAAATGGGCAAGGCCAAGCTCAAGGGATGGGGAAGAACACTCTGCAAAGAAATGGAAAGTCACGTGACCAGAGGGCATGGATATAGGGAGTGGCGAAGACTGCGGGCCAGTCTGTCTGCCTGGTTCCCTGTTCGACTTCCCCAATTGAATCATTGCACTAGATGATATGGAAGGGCTTTCCTTGCTTCCGGCGGTTCTGCAGCCCCGGTACCCGCATTAAGATTCTAAAAGCACTCCACTGTAGCATCCAAGCATGTTGCAAATTCCCCTTTGGTCTCCAGGAGCCTTTCCCCTGACAGACAGGAATTTACTCTACTGTAAACCAAAGAGTCCCAGTT
The DNA here is from genome assembly GCA_030068075.1 of Paguma larvata. NCBI lineage: Eukaryota > Metazoa > Chordata > Mammalia > Carnivora > Viverridae > Paguma > Paguma larvata. The sequence continues at coordinate 124,933,603 of CM057825.1, read as the reverse complement.
TAGACAGACAGGATGGATTAGGCAGACAGCATCGTTGACCCGGTTCTGCTTCGTTAGCCTTTCCAATTAAGGAGGCTGTTGCTGAAAGGGAGACCTCAGATATATAGCCATACCTGGAATCTTCTGGACGGAGCTTCGGTAGGGAGAGGCTGAGATTTGGAGCGTGCGCAGAGGGAAGAGGGTGAAATTTCGTTGGCAAGAGAATCCTAAGTGTTAATAACGTGGCTGCTTGGGCATAGTACTCCGTCTTCTTCCTGGCCAGGTCATTAACATGCTAAGTAGATACTCTTGGACCCCTGACCGTGTGCCAGGAGGGTTTCTGATCTTGGAAAACCAAATAGAGTTGGTGCTCGATTAGAATCTAGGGATCAGCTTTGGGTTTTGCCGATAAGGTTGAGACACGGACAGAGTTCTCTGTGTTTTCCCAAGGACGCTCTTCTCCAAGGAAGTTGTTACAGGGGTGCAGGATGGCATCCTCCCCTCTCCGCCCCTTCAGGATTCAGAGCAGCGAAGCATAAGCCCCAGACAATAGCCAAACGGGCTGTGAAGTACAACTTAATTAATCTGGGCGCGCACCCAACACCCCAGTGCGGTTCTTCGCTGGGACCTGGCTTTGAGAATGAGGCTAATGTTTGAGTCTGAGAGGCGGGTTCTTACCTTCTAGCCAAATCTAGATGGCAGAATCTGAATTTAGAGAGAGAGAGAGAGAGAGAGAGAGAGAGAGGCTGATTCGGAGCTCAAGAGGAGTGCGGCATGCCCTCCCTCACAAAGCAGCATACCCCGGGACCTGAGTCTCACTCAGTCTTAGACCAGGAGGGCGGCCTCGTCTCCCGAAGATGAAAGTGGGCCCTGTCCAGGATGCTTGACAAGGGAAACTGGAAGAATAGGGTTGATGTTCCCACTGGGTGAGGATGAAGAGGTTGGTCAGAGGGGACTCCATGAAGAATGGCTAAAAGATGGAGGCCTCTCACGTGAAAGTGGCTCAGCAAAGGTTCTCACCCATCTAGCGGCCCCTTCCTCACCCTTGGGAAGGAGCTAATAAGGGTTTGCAGAGAGAGGCCCTAAAATACTGGCTTCAAGTCTCCTCCAAGGCCAAGGCTGCAGTGCCCAAAGAGGGTGAGGTATTCCCCTCAGTATCTTCCTGAGTCTGAGGAATATTCCGTGTCTGGGTGGAATGTGGAAATTGGAGGGAGCTGTTGTCTTGGTGGTAAACTTGGGGCTGTACCTTTGGAGAAATGCTGGGAATGTATTCAGAGCTGGAACCGGGGGGCGGGTAGTGGAGAGGAACCCCTCATCTAGAAAGAAGATTCAGAACTGACCAGAACTCAGGGTTACTTTGACGTTGTTATAAACCGAGTGACTATTCACCTAGGATAGGGGTTTAAAATGTTGCAATTTTGCTACTTTTTTTTTCCCCAGTCTTGGTAAGACCACTTCTACTTGGGTAACAAAATTGTGCACGTACGCTACAGTGTTAACTAGAACCACAGTGTGGCACAGCTGAATGCCAGAGCTTAGACATCCTGCATGAGTGAAACTTGATGCCTGTTGGATAGCACCTTCCCATTCCCTTTCCTCCAGCCCCCAGCCCCCGACAACCACCCTTGCACCCTCGGTTTCCATGGATTTGACTATTTGAGATGCCCCATGGGGGTGGAATCCTGGCCTCTGCCCGGCCATGTTCCCTGAAGCCATACAACGGCCAAGCTAGGGAAGCCGCATGAATGTCTGTCGACGGGTGAACGGATCAAGATGGGGTGTATGCGCACAGCGAAATGTTTTTCAGCCTTAAAAAAGAGGGGAATCCTATCCTATGTGACAACAGGGATGAACCTCGAGGACCCGATGCTGAGTTGAGTCAGACCACAGGAGGCCGGGGGTGCTCACTTTCATGGCTTCCTAGAAGCCTGTGTTGGAAAATCTCGTGCCTAAAGCAAAGCTTCCAAACTGAGTTTGCCCCTCAGGGCCTTAAAGTCAGGCCCATTCTCTGTAAGCGGCAGCTTGAGGTTTCTTTCCCAGAATCCTGAATCCAAGATGGTTAAGTTCAGAGCCAACAGAGTGCAGACAAAAATAGCCTTTATGTGTGGGGTTTCCTGTTTTCCTTGGAAACCACTTGCTGAAAAACACTACCTCCTCCTCACCCGTTCCTCCCTCCTCTCCACCCCCCCGCCCCCCACCTAAAGAGTTCATGTTTAATGACCCGAGACATGACCACCAAGCATTTCCAGTCAATTGGCTTTTGTAGAGAGTGAATGAAAGGACTTTTCTCTGGCCGTCTCCGTCCTGAAAAGGCTCTGCCCCAGCCCATTGGAATGTGCTGCGAAAAAACGAGGAATTAAGCTCTTCTTTTTCTGTCTCTTTTCCTTTCCTCATTTTTTTCTCTAAGACTAGACACAAACTGGTGGCCTTGCCCATAGTTGGGACTCTGTGTATCTCTGATCCTCTTAACGGATCCATCCTGTCCCTCATAGAGGGGATTTGAACACTTTGAGACAATCGGCAAGCGTGCGTTCTCCGGTGTTTCCTTACACTCGATCGTTTCGCATGATCTCCATACCGGTATCCCCTTAACCTCTTAACGAAAAGCTTGACCCTCCTTAATCATTCCGGTGTGGGAGGATGTTAGGGGGCGATGGGGGATTGGGTCAGGCTCTTCTCATGAGTGCTGGGATGGGGGAGACAGGTGGGCAGCCCTCTCCGTGGGCTTGCTACGCACGGAAGAGGTGAAGCTTTGTTTGAAAATGGTAACTGGGTTAGTAAGCTAAGCTTTCACCTGTCACTTAAAGGTGTTTTCTCCTCTCTCCCTGCAGGACCCTCATCCAAGTCCACCAATCACCCTGGAGACCCAGGTCAGTACCTTGCCGTGGTCTTGCTCGCTTACCCCGCACCAGCTCTCCAGGGGGCGTGGTGCACCCCCTTGGCTCAGAAAGGCGGGACAGGCACGTCGGACCGTCATCCTGCCCCTAAGGAGGTGTGCGAGCACGCGTATGGGGGGTACACACACCAGCTGATGGTGTGTGCACGCACGTGTGTGCCCAGGTACCTGCGTACCCAGCTTCTGGCCCTGAAAAGTGACTTAGCCTCTCAGCCTCCCTCTTGCCATCTAGAATATTCCCACCAGTGGCAGCACCTACCTTGCAGCGTTGTGAGCACAGCAGAGCGGTATCTGTGGAGTCATGAGTATGTACTAAGTGCTGGTGAGGTAGCTTTTGAAAGCAGTAGACCGTTGCCTTTCTGGCTGGATTTTAAAGGGAGGCATCTTTGGATTGATCCTCTCCGGGGCTCTGAGGGTTGGTCTCGCTGTAGAGAGAGGAGACAGGTCGGACCCTCTCCAGAGCCCTGTCTGTCTGTGTCCGAGACCGGCAAGTCTGTTGGAACATTTGCAAGGGTGCAGAGCAGCTCTGGGGCTCTTAATGGCGTTTTCTGGCAAGGACTACCTACCTGTCTGCTTCTCCAGCCTCCTTCACGGGTCCCTGTTCTCTCACCAACATCTCTGCCTTCAGTGTCCCCAAGGGGAATGAACAACCCCCCTCCCCTCCCCCACTTTCCTTCCCTGATCAGGAAGGGCACGTACGCTGGGGAAAGTGGAGTCTTCCCTACACATGTATTGAGTGATGTTGGCTTCAGGGATGACCCAACAAAGAGCAGGCAGGAAAGAGAAGTGGGCGTGACTTAGAGGAGGACAAGGACCCAGTTCTGTCCCCCCGTTGCGCCATCTTCTGGTCTGGTTGCTCCCAGACGTCTGCCATTGACCTGTCCCCTTAGCCGCGTTGGCCACAGGGGAATCACACCTGTTCTAAGTCACCTGAAAGTAGACTGGTCTGAAATCCACTCACTTTACTTTTAGAAGTGGATGTAACCTAAGCTGACGGTTCCCAGTCAAGGCCCTCTTTGACTCCAGAGGACCTGTGACCGTGTTGGAAGACCTTTTTGGTTACCTTGCCTTGGGGTGGGGAGGTCACTGCACCAGGGTAGTGGGTGGGGAGGTAGACACCGGGGATGCCGCTGAACTTCGGACAGTGCCCACGCCAGCCCTCGATGGCAGTGTGCAGGCCTGCCCCCCACGCAGAGAACGACCTGGTCTAAAAATGTCGGGAGTGCCAAGGATGAGACATGCTCTCCCGTGAGATAATTTCGGTGAAATCCCAAGCATGAAGTCACATGCTGGTGAGGTTTTTTTTTTTTTCTTTGCAAAACATGAAGAATTAAACTATTATTCAGTAGTAAAATATGATTAAATATTAAAGTATTAAAAACAAAAATAAAAATAGAAAACTAGAATATAGTTTAAAATATTAAACTATTAAACAGTATTAAAATAAATACTAAGCTATTAAATATGATTCAATAAATATTAAACTGTTAAATATAAATATAAAAGTATATAAAAATATAAATATAAAACTATCAAAATATTAAAACACAATCTAAATTAATATTTTTTTTAATTTTTTTTAACATTTATTTATTTTTGAGACATAGAGACAGAGCGTGAGCAGGAGAAGGGCAGAGAGAGAGGGAGACACAGAATCAGAACACAGGCTCCAGGTTCTGAGCTTTCAGCACAGATGCCGATGCGGGGCTTGAACTCACAGACGGCGAGATCATGACCTGAGCCGAAGTCGGCCGCTTAACCGACTGAGCCACCCAGGCGCCCCTAAAACACAATCTAAAGATTCCTTTTGAGTGCCCTCCACAATTATCTGCACACACACTCAGAGCATTTGTATGTATCCTGTGCTTTCGAAAGCCCCCTTCTCCCCAGTCGACTCAGTGGATTACCGGAGAACCTTCAGGGTGGGTTTTTATTTTTTATTATTTTTTAATGTTTATTTTTGAGAAACAGAGCCCAAGTGGGGGATGGGCAGAGAGCGAGGGATACAGAATCTGAAGCAGGCTCTAGGCTCCAAGCTGTCAGCACGGAGCCCGCTGCAGGGCTCGAACTCAGGAACCTTGAGCTCAGGACCTGAGCTGAAGTTGGATGCTTAACTGACTGAGCCACCCAGGTGTCCCGGGGTGTGTTTTTGAATGATGGCCCCCCTCTTTATCAGCCCTTCCCCAGAGGAAGACTTAACAGACTCAGGAGAGCCCCTGGGCGATGGTCTGTGTCCAGAATTCTAGAAGCCAGATCTTCTCTCCCAGGGTGGAGTGGGTGTGCCCCAGATAGTTCTGTTCTCACCCTCTTGTATCCTTGACCGTGGAAAGCATCCAGTCAGCCCTTCAGAACCTCCGTGGGAAAGAACAGTCATGTGCTGATGGCTATGGCGAGGGCGACAGCTCACCCCTACACAGGGACCTCCCTTAGCCTTGAATGTCCGTGCCCAGCCAGCCATGGCATGAGCTGGGCATTCTGTGTTGACGCCACACTATCGGGGAGATGACTGCCCTTGTTTCTAACGGCTCCGTCAGCCCCGTCTGGCTCTTGGTCTCCGGGGAGCCGTAAGATGTTGTTGTCTTTCCCAAGTTCTTACTTCCTGTGTTAAAGAGACTTGGGAACCCAACCAAAGGACTCATGTTTTTTGTAACTGTTGGCACAAGCCCGTGGCCAGATCTTATTCTGTGCTGGGCCCCAGTCCATCCTGGGGCTCACGATGGGACCCTGTTCAGCTGCCTGCAGGCAGGTCAGAGAAGAGAGGCATGGATGGGTTTTCTGGCAGAAAGTGGTGCCCCAAATATTACCCAGATAGCAGGAGCGGGGCCGCAGGTGTGGCCGAGCTTGGAAAAACCAACCATGCAGAGGTCACCGTGAGCTGTGTCTGTACGTCACACATCTGTGGCCCCTTCCTTCTGGGCATTGGGGTCCTCACCCAGTGAGTCCTCCCTCACGCACCTGTTCCCAGTCGGGGGAGATAGACAGACTGGCGCCTGAGGGCTCCTCCAGTGCTCTGGGCCCGTAGCAGCCCAGAGCCCCGCATCCGCTGGCTTCACCCGACTTGCTGTGCTTAATGGCCAGATTAATAGAACGAGGAAGCCTCATAAGGTTCAAATTCCTGGTGTCCGCTTTCCCTCAGCAGGCCGTCCCTGGGGTGCACCCAGGAAGCCCTGACTTGCGATGGGAAATCCTTCCCTCGTCTCCAGATGGTGGTTACCTGGAACCAGAGAATGCAGTAAGGAGAAAGCCAGTGTGAAAGGCGTGTGAATCCGTTTCGTGGCGAGGTCCTGATCCCTGCTCACACTGACCTCGGTCATTTGCCAAGAACTGGCTTCTCCCATTGCAGCCTCGGTTGCCACCATTACGTAGGTGTTCTGCTGATACCCGTTTTCCAGAGGTGGAATCTAAGGGCTAGAGAGGTTAAGTAACTTTGTCAAGGTTATGCTGGAAGCACATGGCTGAGTGTTAGATTCAGGGTCCTCAGGGAGCAGAATCTGTTTTCTCAACTTCTGTCTTTTTCCAGAAAAGAAAGAAGTTGCTTTGGTAGATTTGAAATAGCTCAGGCAGAGCCGGAGGGACGGGCTTGATGTATACAAGCCAAGGTCTAGATAGAATGCTTGGCACGAGTATCCCCAGGTGTACTTAGACAAATAGGTGGAGAGAGAGACGGATGCGAGGTGGGTAGTTGTGTAATAAATGGATTCAGTGCTTGGCACAGTGAGTGATTCTTTGACAGATAGGTTGCCACAAGGCCTGTGAATAAAATGGTTGGAGCAATGGAGCCAATAAAAAATTCAAAACAAAAATGAAACCTTTCCCTGCACATGAATAGTGTTTTGATAAATTTAAAGGCTTATTATTTGATTCTTCCTCATTGATTCCCCAGGACGGTTTATCCTATCTGAACCCACTCCAGTTTGGCAAGGCTCTTGTCATTTAATTGTAGCTTTTCTGCCTGCCTCACCCTCTTACCCGCTTCCCCCCTCACCCCCCCGCCCTGCCATCTCCACCCCTGTCCCCGCAGACAGCTTCCCTGCCAATTAGTTAATGGCCTCTATTTAAATACGGACATACTCTGGGAGTTGTAATAAAGGAACTCTTAGAGTAAAGATGGGTCATTCTGGGTGTTGGCGACGTTGGCTGTCCTTGGGAGGGAAGCAAGCCTTTGTTGGCACTGCGGTATCTCGCGGGGCCCGAAGACTAAGGGCACCAGGAGGAACACTCCCGATGGCTCAGCGCTCCACAACCAACCAGACGCTTGAATGTCTTTGATCCACTAACTGGGCGTAAGAGGAGGGAGGGAATTACACTCACCTTATTTAAAGATGGTGCCAGGGCCACTAGGATTGTGAGCAGACCTCTGGCAGAAAATTGAGAAGCGGGTGGTAGGAAATTGATACTTTAGAAATGACACCTATGCAAATGCATTCATCCATTCGCTTACTCAAATAAATAGGTGTGGGGCCGGGAGGCGGCCAGCCCTTGTGCTCGATGCTAAAGATACAGCAGTGAACGAGACAGACACTTCTCTGCCCATAGAGCCCCTGCTTTTGGTGGGGGGAGTGGGCCAGTGAATTTCTGAATAAATAAATAGGCCCATAATTTCAGGTAGTAATAAGCGAACAGAAATACAAGCAGGTCTGTGAGCAGGAGTGACTGGGTGCTGCAGAGACGCTCGTCCAGGGAGTTTCAAGCTCAGGAACTGAGGGTTGAGTTGAGAGCTTACTGTGGAGAAAGAGTTACAAGGCCAAGGTACCACAGTGATAGAATTCTGAGCAGTTTGCATATTATATCTGGGTTCCTATAAAAATGATGCCACTTTTCCTTAGAATCAATTAAAGCGTGAGCTCCTTCAGTGCCTTTGTGTCATTAGGACGTCAGGATGAATAAGGAATTACCTTATCAGGCACGGGTGAAGGGAAAGGCCTGGTGAGGGGGGTTGGGGGAGGAAAGGTGGTCACCTTGGGAGCCAGCCCGTCAAACTGACGGCCCGTGCACGGCCGGTGCATCTCGGCAGGGTCAGAAGAACTCGTTAGCTCCTACAGGTGCTGTGCCGTTAATGGGGACTTAGGCGAGAAATCTCGCTAAGAGTTACCATTAGCTAATTAGCTGGCTCAGGTTCTGCTGAGCTGAAGCGTCAGACAGAAGGCAATGGTTCACAGCTGGGCATGAATTTACCCCCCCCAACCCCACCCCGGGGACATTTGCCAATGGCTTGAGACATTTTTGTTCCAATTTGGGGACGGGGCAGCGCTACTGGCATCCAGTGAGTCGCGGTCAGTGGGGGTGCTAAACGCTCTACAAACCCCGAAGGAAGGACGATCCGCCCCCCAAAGGGCAGTGGTGTCAAGGGTGAGCTACCGTGGTACAGCCCTGTTTGCTCTGCGGACACTTGAATGTACAAAGCCGACCCCAGCCGTGGAATCGTGACCATGTAGAAAAGTGTCATTTCTTCCTTCCTCAGTGTTGGCTTGTTTATGTTCAAACGTCACTCTCTCGGGTTAATAGCAGACCTGTCCCACCTCCACCCATGACATACTCGTCACCCAGAGTCTCTGGGTCTGTGTTGACAGTGACAGGCATGACTCACGATGTGTGTGTGTGTACGTGTGTGTGCGCACAGTGTAGATAAAAGGGAAAACACCTTTCAGACCTGGTTTCCTGAGAGATTCGTGGCTTAACAGTGCAGAGAATGTGCACTGTTTAAAAAAAAAATTAAAGTGCCATTACTTGGCTTGGATTCAGAGAGGGACTGGCCAAGGCTCCTGGCCCGGTGGCGCAGGCTTTGCAAATAACTCGATTTGGAGGCCTGGTTCCTTTTTCCGAGGCCAACCCCAGCCTCCTGCGTGCAAACTTCTCTCCGCCGAAGCTCTTTCCCTGACTCCCAGGATGAAAGCAATTGCTGTCTCCTTGCCTCTCTTCCAGCTCTGGGCTTCGATTAACCTTTTCCTCCGTGGAGAGCGGTTTTTGGAGCAATCAGGAAGCTTTTGAATGGCTCTTACCTGAGTCTCCAGCCCATTAATTCTTACGGTGCCCAGCATCTGTTGAGAGGACAGCGAGACCAAATTGCTTCTCAGCCCATCTGCTCGCCTCCCGCCAGCCTCCTCGGGGGAACCGAACCTCTCTGGAGCAGACAAGGCTGGTTTTGGGGACAGGCCAAGTCTCTCTCCTATGATCTTTGCCCCCGGCTCTGGTTTGCTGGGTCTTTAATCAGCCCTGGTGGGGCTCGAAGCAGGGAGGGGACCAGCCGGGCCGCTGCAGGGACAGAGACAGGCAGGGAGGCTGGACTCCGGCAGTGGAAACATTCTCGAGGAGGACTTGCGGTCCTCTCTGGCCCCGGGTGCCTCACTGGTCTGTGTGACTCAGGGTGAATGAGGTGATGCAACGTGCCACAAATAGCCAGCAAGTTCCCCAAAGCGCAGCCACGTGTGCTGTTTTGAAAAATAGATCGTGTCGAGATCACTATTCCTCCCTTCTTGGTGGGAGCCGACATTGCCCCAGATGTTGGAGGCTTGAGTTTGGCCGTTGACTGAGAACGCTTCAAAATCATGACTCTGGTCAACAATGACTAACGTGCCTTGAATAGATGTTTTTGTGGGTTTTATTTTTTTTATTTTTTTAAATTTTTATGTAATCTCTACACTAAATCGGGCTCGAACTCATGACCCCGAGAGGAAGAGCCGCACGCTCTTCCAGCCGAGCCAACCAGGCATGCGTTGAACATATGCTTACCGTGAGCTGGGAACTAACTGTACGTGGTACGTGGATTTGTAGATACCGTTGGTAGCAGACCTTCGTGAAGCACTTGGAGTGTGTTCTGGGCACGTCTGCAAGTAAGCTCTCTGTATAGACGCACTCATGCAGACTTGACGAGTACCCCGATGGGAGGTGTTAACGTCCTCTCCATCTCACAGACAGACTGAGGCACAGAGAGGTCAGGGCGCGTGCCCAGTAGCTAACAGGTGGAGCAGCTGCGATTTGAAGCTGGCTTTCATTCGTCAGGTAATACAGCCCCACGAGGCCGGTACTAATCTTACCCATCTTACAGATGAGCCGACTGGAAGGCCCAGGAAAACCCAGTTTGCTTTTATTTTTTATTTTTTAAATGTTTATTTTGGGGAGTGAGCTAGTATGCACATGTAAGATGGGAAGGGTCAGAGAGAGAGGGAAGGAAAACCTCAAGCAGGCTTCACGCTGCCAGCACGGAGCCTGGAAGAGGGTCACTCACACAAACTGCAAGATAATGACCTGAGCCAAAATCAAGAGTCGGATGCTCAACCGACTGAGTCACCCCGTTGCTGCCCAGTTTTTTTTTTAAAGTAGTACAGTTAGTGAGCTGTAGAGGCTGAATTAGAAACCTCATCTCCTTTACTGCTTGGTTGCTAAGATAGAGATGAAATATACAGATGAGATCTAGAGATAAGAGGTAGGGGGCGCCCGGGTGGCTCAGTCAGTTGAATGTCCGACTTCAGCCCAGGTCATGATCTCACGGTTCGTGTGTTCGAGCCCCGCATCAGGCTCTGTGCTGATGGCTCGGAGCCTGGAGCCTGCTTCGGAATCTGTGACTTCCTGTCTCTATCTGTCCCTCCCCTGCTCGTGCTTTGTCTCTTGCTTTCTCTCAAAAAATAAAAAATGGTAAAAAAAAAAAAAAAAGTAGGTATGCAGATATAAACATGGTTGTAGATCTATAACTTAATTATATACAATGGATATGTAGTGTACAATGCATACATTGTAATGTATAGATCATAAATCAGATGTAATGTATATATTTATTACAAAAATATAATTCTATATAGCTAATCTATGTATCGAATTTATAGCATTTCTAATGTGTATATATATGATATTGCATATATGTGTGATGTATACAATATAATGTAGGATATCGACACATAATGCATCTATATAGTATACAATATGTATGACAGATTTATATGATACTGCCTATATGTACAATGTATACACTGTAATAGAGGATATAGATAGAAAAGTTAGGTAAACCTATAGACTAGCTGCAGGTGTAGCTGCAGATGGAGAGGCAGTTATCAGGAGATGCACACAGAGATGGAGAGCACTCACTTGGCAATTCCAGGCGGATGCGTCTGGAAACACCTGTCCGTCCGGGGTGGACTGCTGGAGGGGACCTGAAGCTCCAGGCTGTGGGCGGGTTAGCCCTGCAGAGGGGAAGCCAAGCGGCGGCACCCTGGGGGGCGGACACCGACGGTTCCCTTCTAGCAGACGCATCTCCTTACGGAGCCTCCTCACCCCAACTTCAAGCGCGGAGGCTGGAGCCCGCCGTGCTGCCCGCTGGGCAGCAAGTCAGTGTCGCCAAATTTGCATGGAATTACAAGAGGACGCCTCGGGGAGGATGCAGCACTGACCTTGGGTGTAAATATCAAACACACCCACGTGTTGGAGGCTTAGTCTGTCTCCTCCACGAGGCTTTGGGCGCGAGGCTCTGCAAACCAGACAGCTCGAAAAGAGAAGGGTCCTGTGGTAGAAGGTTCGGGCTGGGGTTTGAGGTTCTAGTTATCGTGATAATACAGTTAGGAAAATCACATTTCAGCTAAAGCCGCAGCATGACGAAGGGCCGGGTCTAGAAGGGATGTAAAAATCCACGTATGGGGCCCAGACTGGCAGAATGTTGTGGAAGGGCCTGGCCTGCTCCTTGACGTCCGTTATTGGCCTGTTTCCTCTGTGCGTGGGACTTGTCAGAGGGCCTCTGAGATGCCGTCTCCTCTCCCTGACAGCGGTGCGTGGGGAGGGGACTCTCACCCCCCTCCGCGGCAGGTGCAGACCCCGAGGCATGGAAGGGTTAAATACTTGGTCCGAGCCCATGGTGCCCCTGAGGTCCTGAAAGGAAGCATGTGGGGGCCGGCTTCCCCCCCTGCCCCCCAGCGGCTCCGCTCTGTACCCTTCTCTTCCTGTGTCTGGGCCCGCAGCCTTGACTTCAGTGCATCGCAGCAGTGTGACTGTCATTGCTTCCACTGGGGGGGAGGCGCTGGCAGGAGATGGGAAGACGGGACGACGGTGATTAGGGGGTCATTTTCTCTGTGCCCCCTTGTGTGAGGGCACAGCTCCCAGAGGGCTGCTCTGTACAGCCACGTTCTTCCGGATCTGGTAACCCCACCCGCCGGGGTGGTGCCAGCTCCCCACCCTGGTTTCCTTAGAAAGCCTCTTGTTAAGAGGCGTGTGGGCGGCTCAGTCGGTTGAACGTCCAACTCTTGATTTCGGCTCCGGTCATGGGTCCGAGGTCATGGGATCGAGTCCTGCGTCGGGCTCCGTGCAGAGCGCGGAGCCTGCTTACGCTTGTCTGTCTCTCTTCGTCTGTGCCTCTCCCTCATGCACGTGTGTGCACACACTCTCAACGGAAAAAAAGTGTCTCCTTACTTACTAAGAGAGTAGCATCTGTTTCCGTCGGGAACCCTGCCTCCAGCCCTTGGCTAACACAGCAGTGGCAGAGTGAGCCACTGTCCTTTCCTGCCTTGTTTTCACAAAGTAGGGGCAGGGGTCTATCTTGAAGCCAAAGCAAGGCCCCACGAGGGATGCAGGGGAACGGGGGAGCTGCTGAAACAGAAGGCCTACGTGACAGTCGCATGAGTGTTTTTCTGGGTAGAGGACCGTAGCTGTCGTTCTGTTTATGACCGCTCCCCCCAAACTGAGACACGAACGTTCTGAACACCACTGTGCTAGTTAATAAAGCAGCCGAGGCGCCACAGACGTGAGAAGACACGCCCCAGGCAGGGGACGCTTGGCTCTAAGTCTCAGCAGTCACTCACACCCCTTCTGTCTGTCTTGGCTCCAAGGCGGGGAAGGACTGCCTTACCTGGGGGGACGGCAGGCCGTCCGCTTCTCCCTGCAGCCCAGAGCAGACAGACAGACAGACAGACAGAGCACTGAGTGTCGCTGCCAGCCGGCGAGGCCTTGGCAAGCTCTCCTTGTTCGCTGTCGCACTTCCAGGAACTACAACCATCCTAACATTCGAGTCTGTTTTTCTCAGAAGCGTTTCTGCCCCTCCTTGTGCCTCCCGTGGCCTTTTCTCCGGCCCGGCTGGTCCTGGCTGGGGAGCTGGTGTGTCCTCTCCCAGCAGGCCGGAGGGGTGAGCTGGCCCCGGCTCCGGCTCCGTGCAGCCCTCCCGCTGTGTTCAGTTGCCTTGCTGAAAAGGAACATCTTATTAATCATGAGAAGCCCTTCTAATTTTCTTCTGGGAACTGTAGCTCTTATTTTTCCACTGCAAGGGAGAGAGGAAGGGAAGGATGGAAGCTGGAGTTAGCTGGGGTGCAGGTGCCAGGTGGGTGGGGCCCAGGGCAGGGGTGCAGCTTTACTGTCCTGGGAAGGAAAACCCCAGCCAGCCCGATGCGGGAAGGAAGACATGCCAGCTCTTCGGAGGGGCCTAAAGCAACTCCTCGGCCAGATGCCCGCTGCTCCAATTATAGTCTGACTTTGGTTATTGGGTGGGGGGGGTGGGGGGGGGCTGGCTTTCTCATCATGTGGCCCGAAATCCAAAGTTATACGTGAGCCTCCGGATGGCTGTCTCCCACTGGCCTGTGGTTTTTGTTTTGGGATTTTTTTTGGGGGGGGGCATAGGGAGAAAGGGTAAAGGGGGTTGGAGGAGTTATGGGAAATTGGAAAGTCAGCGGCCCTCTAGAAGTCAGCTCGAGGTGAGGAGGGGGCCCAGGGTTGAGAATTTCCAGGAGCTTCCTTAGAAAGCTGGCTACCAGGGCCGGCTTAGCAGCCCCGAGGTGGAGGGCGGACCAGGCCTCCTCCGTCCTGTTGGCCTGTCTCTAGCCTGGATGTCTTTGAAGGGTCTCCGTTCCCGAGGGCTCAGAGTCGTTCAGCCAAAGCACTCCAGATGTTTGAGACTGGAACATTCTGTGAGGGGCTGTCCTGGGTTCTGTCAGATTTTTAGCAACATCCCTGGCCTCCACCCGATACCCCGCCCCAACTGTAAGAGTTAAAAATGTCTCCAGACATGGCCTGAGGTCTCCTGGGGGCACGGTCCACCCCGGCCGAGAACCACTGGCCTAAGCAAGTGTGGTCTGCAGGGATCGGGTGCAAGTCTGTCGGCTGCGTGAAAGGCGTGCTCGTGAGGGCCGCGAGGGTGAGGTGACGTCCAGTGGTCGGACCCCTCCCTGTAAAATCACTGGATTTTAATGTCTTTGCTCTCAAGTAACCTCTTACGGGCTGGGTGGCCCCCTAGGGGCTGGGTTTTAAGCTCAGTGTGGACGAGCTGAGATGTAGAGGAAAGAAAGCTCTAATGTTTTTTCTTCCGTTCTTGAAAAAAATGTTTATTATTTTTAATGTATGTTCACTTTGAGAGAGAGACAGAGTGCCAGTGCGGGGGGAGGGGCAGAGAGAGAGGGAGACAGGGGATTTGAAGTGGACTTTGCACTAACAGTAGGGACCCCGATGCAGGGCTCAAACTCACGAACTGTGAGATCACTACCTGAGCTGCAGTCAGGTGCTTGATGGACTGAGCCACCCAGGCGCCCCTCTTCTTCCATTGAAAACCCAGCAAACCCTGAAGCCCAGAAGGGCGAGAGGCCTCTGTACGCCCCTGGGGGATGAGATCTCAAGCCCTACTCGGATCCGCGGCACGGGGAAGGCTGAGTCCCAGGCCCGGCCCCAGAACCCCGGCCCCTCGGAGACCACAGGCCTGCGGCTGCCAGGTCTGCCGTGGTTTGGCTGTCTCAGGAGGGCGTGGAGACAGTCTGTGGCTTTGGAGTTGGCGCTGTGATGTGTCCAAGCCCGGCTGGTATTTACTCCTGGTTACAGGACTGTCTCTGTACCGTGTTTGTACAGGCGGGTCTGTACTCTCTCGAGTCTATGAAAGAATCCTGTGTGCGGAGCATCGGCCCAAAACAACCAGGCTGCTGTGTGCCGTGTTGGCCGTTAGGTGTTTGCCTGTTAGCTTGTTCCTGTTCTCTGAGGGCGGCTGTGGCGGGAACATGTTTGGTGTTGATTTTTATTTATTAATAAATTTAGGAGGGGGTCGATGTCTTCTTTGGATTTATTTTTCGTAGTTTTTATCAATAGTACATTGTATTATTCATGATTATGTTACCGATTTAACTCAATATCATTGAATCTTTATTGAATGCTTTTTTATGTGCTGGACACCGTTTGAGGAGGCAGAGATACAGCAGTGACGAAGACAGAAGCCCTTGCCCTCATGAGCTCACGTTCTAGATAGGCCGTAAATGAGAGATGCATGTATATGTGTTTATACCAGATACTGACAAGTGTTAAGGAGAAAAGTTAGGCAGGGGAGGGATTGCCCTTCAGCTTTGGTGGAACAAAGGAGAGCATAGAGATAAGGCAGTGTTCAAGCAGAGATCTCAAGAGCGTGAGTGGGCGAGCCCTGCAGATAGCAGAGACTAGCCAGTGCAAAGGCCCTGGGGTAGGAGATGCTCGGTATGGTCATTGCACTTTAGAAGCTGGTGTGGGCCAAACAGGCGTGACCAAGGGGGAAAGAAAGGGTCGAACGTGAAGCCAAATCACTAGCATCTTATTGAACTGAGAAAGGCAAGCCTTTGGATGATTTCGAGCAGAAGAGTGATGGGGCCTGACTTGGTTCGCCGGCCGCCATGCTCAAAGCGCACTATAGTTTCTCAAGAGCAAGGATGGGGAGTTGGGCGAGGGAGGAGGCTTTCACTGTATCCAGGACGCTGCAGCGGTGGTTTGGAGCAGGGTGCTAACCGTGGAGGCCCAGATACTTCTGAGGGCGGAGCCACGGAATTAACGGTGGATTAGGCCGTGAAGCAATCAGAGCACACAGTAAAAAGTCAAAAAATAAAATAAAAAATAATACAGAGAGTACGCGGTGAGAAGTCATTCTTCCATATCCTTTCCTCCAGGCTTCAGGGGCAGCAACCAGGAACCTTTTGCCCATTTCTTCTCTAGATTTTCCTTTGCATATTACCACGTGTGGGGTGAGTGCGTGTATGTGTGTGCGTGCGTAGGCAGGGATTTTATTTGCTTCCTTGAACTGGAGTCTAACGAAGCACATTTTATAATAATTGGCGGTTTCTTTAGATCTTACGCTCATTTCATAGCCACACACCCTCCTCTTCCTTACTATTTTTTTAAAATTTTTTTTTTATGTTTTTATTTATTTTTGAGAGCAGGAGAGACAAAGCATGAGTGGGGGAGGGTCAGAGAGAGAGAGGGAGACACAGAATCTGAAGCAGGCTCCAGGCTCTGAGCTGTGAGCACAGAGCCCTACGCGGGGCTCGAACCCACAAACCTGAGATCATGACAATGATCGGATGCTTAACCAGCTGAGCCACGCAGGCGCCCCTCTTCCTTTTTAACTGCCTTCTGTCTTGTCCAGCTCTCTACCCAGCACTTGGCATGTTGTTAACATGTAGAAACTGTTCAGTAAAAATCGAATGAATTATTTCATCATTTATGTAACTGATTTCCCGTTGGTGGACATATAGATAGTTGCTCCTTTTTTCTTTTTTTCTATCTTAACGCCGCCATTCTCCTACACATGCTTCCTCACAGCCGAGCGTGTGGATCTGTAGGGTGAACTCCTAGACTTGGGACCGCGGCTCGGAGGGTATGTGTGTTTTCCACGTTGACAGTCGTAGCTGAACTGACCTGTTCACAAGTTTCTTCAAATCACCTATCAAAGCGATTTCCTGTTTCCGCTCTCCAAAGCCCTGGTAATGATCAGTCTTCATCATCTGCGTGTCAAGCGATGGGTAAAAACGCTCTCTCGCTGGCCTGATTTGCATTTCAGAGCTGAGTGGGGTGGAGCATTCTTTAAGAGTGGTATCTGCTGATCAGTTCCTTGGCTGCGTCTTCCCGGGTGCCCCCCGGTGCCTGCTTGGAGACAGGATTGTTAGACGGGCCGAGCCGGCCCCCGTGCTGAGCACTCTACGTGTGTTCCCTCGCGTGGTGTCCCCACGAACCCCGCATAAGGAGGCCTTCCAGACCATGAAACCGAGGCTTAGAGAGGAGCACGTTCAGTGTCCCCCAGGGTCACGTATCGCGTGGAGGGGAGGCAGGAAGCCGGTCTCTGGACCTAGGCAGAAGTCTTAACCGCCTTGCCATGCAACTCAGCGGATTTGGTAATAGCCGCGACTCTCCTTCAAGGCTTAACCGCTCTGATATTTTGAAAACAAAAGCCAAAGTGTCCCCGGGCTTTGGAAAGCGGATGGACCGGACGCCGGCATGTGGTGGCGCCCGGGCTTGAGGCCCCAGCCTGCGGCGTGAGCCCCGGAGACCGAGCCGTGTGCTAGGCGCCTGGAAGACAGGTGCCCTCCAGGCACATTCAAAGACCTGCCCAAGGCCACGCGAGGAGACCACACGAGGAGGCCACACCACCTTCTCTGTGCTCTGTCACTCTGCGCTCTGACCGCGTCCCCAGCCGCCCTGCGGAGCGGGTCTGAGGCCAGCCACAGAGCTACCAGTAGTTGGGACCGTGCGTTGTTCTCACACAGAGAGCAGGATAAAAGACAAGATAAATGGGAAGAAGGAAGGAAGATAGATTAATAGTTGGATAAATATATCTCCATTCATATTAAAAAGTACACATCCCTGCTATATACTGGCCACTTCTCCAGGTTCCGAGGATTGGGTCACGAAGGACCCCGGGCTCTGTGCTCAGGGAAATCTAAATCACGGTGTTTGAACCTTTCCTGTGTCATGGACCCCTCTGGCATCTTGAGAAACCTATGGCCCCTTCTCTGAGTAGTAGTTTTTAAATTTTTTCCATTTCTCATCCCCTTTTGAAAAAATATTTTAAAGGTTTATTTTTGAGAGAGAGACAGAGCACACAAGCGGGAGGAGGAGCAGGGAGAGATGGAGGAAGAGAGAAAGAATCCCAAGCAGGCTCCATGCTGACAGCAGAGACCCCAGTGTAGGGTGTCAACTCCCAAACCTGGAGATCATGACCTGAGCCGAAGTCGGATGCATAACCGACTGAGCCACCCAGGTGCCCCAAAATAACGTTTTAAATGCAAAAAACAAAACACTAGATGCAAAGGATTACAAAGGAAAGCAGTTGCATCAAAGTACAGCTATCAAACTATAGATCAGCGTCACAAATGTGCGAAGCAATAATGCATTTGCATCTTTATTAACACATTAAGTAACTAGATTTGGCTGCGGGTCTAATAACTGCCGCATTTTGAAGTAGTGACAAGTAGAAATAATATTTCGAGCATCTGCTACCGAAGCAGTGTGATCTGAAAATTTCTGTAATTTCCATCGATGGCCGTCTCGGGTCTTGCTGACACCCCTCCAGACCCTTCAGAGCTGAAGGACACGCCACATTTCAGTTAGAGTTAGCGAGGATAATGATGAAAAGGAATACGTGGGTATTTAAGACCCCCGGAATTCTCTCCCCTGACCACACCCTCGTCCCCGAGTCCTTGGACATCCGTGCCCTCGACCGAGAGAAAAATCCCTGCGAGCTGGTCTGCACCCCTGAGTGAGACAGTGAGCGGGTCACACACGTTACATACACGATGGGTCTCCCTGGCTTTTTCTGTCTTTTTTTTTCCCCTACCCCTGATCATTTGTAGTTGAATCGTTGTAAGAGAAATGAACTTGGGCTCTTTCGCTCTTGTGGGATGCTATCGGTCCGTGATCATGCAGGCGTAAACAGGACAACCCGGAAGTAATCCCAGAAGGCTTCTTGTTGGAGCTGCCGGCCACACCACATCCTAAAGGGTGAGCGAGACTAGGTCCGGAGAGGCTGGGATGCCCGACACCACGGGCCCAGAGAAAACAGCTGATACAACAGGTCCTGTCAAGAAATCACCAGGGGCGTCTGGGTGGCTCAGATGGTTGAGCCCCTGACTCTTCATTTCAGCTCAGGTAGTGATTGCGGGGTCATGGCGTCCAGCTCGACACTGAGCATGGAGCCTGCGTGAGGTTCTCCGTCTCTGCCCTTCCTCTGCTTGTGCGTGCACGTGCCTGCTCTCAATCTCTTTAAAAACAAAACAAAACACAACACAAACACAGCATTAATGGAACTCAGGCGGAGGAGCAGAGCAGAGCAAGAGACCGTTGAGACAGGCCCAGGCCCAGATAGCCTCAGGGAGCTTGAGATTGACCTAATAGGCACTGGGCAGACTGGAGGTTTTTGCCCAGGGGAGTCTGAGGTCAGCTTGAGAGGATCCCTCTGGCTGCCACTTGGGAACAGATTGGGAGGCAGGGGCCCAGAAAGGGGACATTTAATCCAGCAGAGCCAAGAAGGGGAGGAAGGGACCTGCTTGAGGGGCCATTAAAAAGAATGGACAGGGTAGGGTTTGGGCCGGCAGGGGCAGGGCACAGAAACAGTGGAGTTAGGAACGCGTGAATACTGGACAGGTTTGGTGGGAAGAGGAAAGTACTCCTGGGCGTGGGAGGGGGCGCAGTACCTAGCGAGGGTGTCAAGGAGCAGGCAGAGTGCAGGAGGCCTTCTGGAGCCTCTCCCCTTGCTTTCCTAGGAGACCGAGCCCGCCAGGTGCTGGGTGGGGGGTTCTTCCTTGGCCCGAGCGATAGCAGTGTAGAATCATGCACCCAGGAGCTCGGGCGGAATTGCAAGTTCAGACTCCCAGGAATGAACAGAAGCACAAGGTAGGAAGAATTAAACACTTTTAAAAAAGAAAACCTGCCCTTTGCAGGGATTTATATGCCTTTCTGCGTCTGAATAATAAATTTTTTTACAGCTACAGCTGGCGGTATATACGACCTTATAAAATGCCATGATAGCGTCTAATGAATATCGTATTGCGGAATATATGACTTTCTTTTCCAAGGGCTTTGGAAGGCACGGTCTCTGGCTCGCGCCAGCAGGGAAGCCACCCTGCACTTCACCTGAGACTGCGGGCGAGCGTCTTCTCTGGGACCGATCCTCACTGTGCAGGTTTTCAGGCCCTGAGGAGGCAGCCACTGGCAGGGAGAGGGGGTCTGATCTGACACACCTGCAGAAGCGCCGGTGTTGGGGAGGATGTCAGCTCTGACAGATCGGAGATCAGACCAGCTCCTCCCCTCCCTGTGGAATTCAGCCTGGCTAGACTTGCCTGACCAATTTAGAAGCTGACCTTTCACGAGGTATACATGTCTTTCTGGTGGCCCGGATGGCCCTGGGAGAAGTCACACCCTCTCCAGCAGGGCATGGGTTTCCAGGGTCGGCATCCTCTCCTGAGCCTTTGACCGCACACCTTGTCTCCCGTCCCATCCCTCGTCCCCTGACCTGGGACGTCTGCGTGTAGAATTCATCACCGTCCGGAAACTGGATTCCCTCCCCAACCCCCACCCCAACCCACCTCGGGGAAAACGCAGTCAGAGGCCAGTGTTGGGGAACAGGAGGACAGAGGCACTGGGGGCTCCAGTTACCTGTTGTAGCGTTCGCTGGGAGTTAGGAGAACCCTCTTGTTGAAGTCCTTGCTTGTAAAATACTTCCAAAGGGAGTCGCTCTGTGTTCCCAGTGTGTTAAATCCATTGCACAAGCTGAATGTCAGTTTCCTGCCTGCTTTTCCCACTCCTGCCCCGTGCACGTCCACTCTTGCACCTTCGTCCGTGCGGCGCACCCCACCTGGGGCGTCCTCCCTGCCTCTCTTACCCAGAGCTTCCCAGCGCCCCAGGCAAAGCTCAGGTGTGTCAGTTAGGAACCAGAGGCACCCAAGGTAGTCTCGAGCAGTGTATGAACAGACTTTAAAGAAATTAATAGCTCTCTGTTTCTTTTCCTAGTTACCTTCTATCTATGGCAAATTATATTGTGTTTTTTTTTAAGTTTATGGGTTATGTTTCCTTTTTAAATGAATTCATTAAAGAACAGTACAGATGAGCTGGTTTAAAGAGCTTGGGTAAATAAAGAAAACCGCAGATGCTGTATGGATAGGGCAGACTCGGAAATGTTAGTAGATGAATGATTAATATCTGAGAAGGGCGGCTCTGTTCTTGCTGTGTCCTCCTGCTTCCGGAACTCGCACCGCAGCAGGCTGGGTAAATTCATTCATTTTTCTGGCCTCTGTTCCGTCCTCATGACGGTATCTGCCTCCTGGGACGGTTAGCCCTCCTTCCTTCCAGGCCACAGTCACTGAGTTTTTATAGGATTCATCAATGGTTGGTTTTTTTCCATGTGGGGTTCGTCACGGCCCCTCCCTGGCTGCTCAGGTCTTTGGGGAAGGTCCTTGCGGACACCATCAAACTCTACCCATTCCTCGGTGGTTAGCAGTAAAAGGGCCTTTTCAAAAAAGTATTTCTTTTCTCTAAAGCGTGAGTTCACTTAAGTGAGAGGTGGAGAGGACACTCGGGGCTCGCAAAGCCGAGAAAGAGGCCGGTAACGGGGTGGAGGCCACTTTTCTGTGAGGCCAGACCCCGGCTGTGGAGAAGGGTCTCGGCAGCCCCCTGCCACCGATCCTCCTAGCTTGTTAATCCACGATACACCAGGTGGGCAAAGACAGTAAGCCGTCATTGAGTGATGACCCGTTCGTTGTACGTGCTCAGAATCAGCATTCGCAACTTGATTCTAAGCCCGTGCTGTGCTGTCCAGCCTGGTGGCCGCTGGGCTCTTGAAGGGCCGCAAGTCCAGTAAGCTGTGCTTAGATGGGGAGAGTATGAGCCGCCCCACGTAAAATACGGCATTGATGCTTCATGTTGGTCACGTGATGAAACGAGACTATGTTGAATGTATTAGGGGGTGACTAGGTTAATTCAAACCCATCTCTCCCTTTTCTTTTCTTTTTTTTTTTTTTAAACATGACTCTAGAAAATTTCCAGTGACTCATGTTCTCCCAATGATGAAGGAAAGTGGCTGGATCAAAGCCGAACCTGGGAAAAAGCTAAGAAAAGCATTTTTCTTTTTCAGTTGGGAGTTTTTCCATTTTCTGAGCTCGGAGCCTCCTGGGAGGAAGCAAAAGGCGATCTTTGCTTATCGGTGGTTCTGGTTCGTTGAATTCACTTAATCAGGGCTCCGCCTTTCCCCAGGTGCGTAGCCGGAGCTTGTCCGCACTTCGTCCGGGGCTCCCGCCTGGGCTCCGTGCGGAAGAAAGGGGGAGGTCGCAGATGCGCAACAGTCGTTCCGTGCGTGTCTCACCAGGCCTGCGTTTCTCGGGGAGCGCCGTGGCGTGCGGGGGAGCGATTCCTGGCCCTGGGGGTTTGGCCAGACCCCCAGCATCCCCCCTCACTGGACAGATGAGATGGACAGCACTTTGTCACCTACGCTCAGCCCGGGGGAGGATACCGCGTGCCAGGCAGGGTGGCGTGGCGGAGGGGAGGGCGCGAGGGCGGGCTGCTCTCCGGAACCGCAGGGTCTGTGGGAGTCCAACTTGCTACTGCCAAGAGGGTGCGCGAGGCGACCGCTGCTTCCCACCAGCGGATGAGATCGCCCTGTTTGCAGAATTCCGAGGAGCGCAGCCCGCTTCCCGGGGACAAGCAGGAGCAGCTGGGTCTCTGTGGCGGGGAGGGTCGTTCGGGCAGGGGACCTTACCCGGCGGAGCAGCGTGGGCTCAGGAGCTTTGGTTTCGGCTGTCCGAGGCCCTCCTGGTTCTCCCCAGGTGTTGAGGCAGCACAGAAGACTCGTTTTAGCCCTAACACCACAGCGTGGTGGGGGGAAAGTGGGTGCTGGGGTCATCGTGTCTGGGTTTGAATCTTGGCTGTGCTACTTATTAGCAGTTCACTCCATGGGTCCTCAATATGCCCGTCAGTAAAATGGGAATGTGAACACCCACCGCGTGTGTGTATCTTTATCTGCAGATCCAATACAGACTCCTATTTCTCCTTTCTAGAAGGGTTATTTAATCCCTGCCCCTCTCCCCTTCCTCCCCCCCCACCCCCAGCCTTTAGACAACAACATGTCCACAATCAAATCAAAAGCCGTGTTTAATAAAAAACAGATGTGTTCATTGAGCCAACTGAGTTCTCGAAGCCAAAGGCTACATCTGGCCCTCCATGTACTGTTTCCACTGACGGACTGGAGTTTCGCGTCGCCAGAGGCAGACATTGGCTCATTCTGTGTCAGGGCCAAGGAGCCAGGCTGTTAGTTTATGTAATGCTAAGTGGACACAGCCTCCGCCCCAGTCCAGACACGGGCGTCCGTGTTCCCAGGGCTTTACCTTGGCGTAGGGGAGGCAGCTGCCTGGGAGTGAGGCTGCCGCGCTCTGGCCCCTTGCAGGGCCTCGCGTGTGGTAGCTGGGGTCACCCCCGCCTCCTCCAGAGGTGAGCCGTTGCCTTGTTGGCTCAGAGGCGGCCTCGCCTGCGCCCGGACTCAGAGGATCTCGGGAAGGGGGACTGGCCAGGACCTGGCTGAGCATAACACGCCCTTCATGCAGGACAATGGGGCATCTGTTGGCTCTTTCCTTCCAGATAGACACACACTCTTTGTTCAAAGACAGAACCTCTTCTCAGCGGCTCCAGGGACGGTCTCCCAGCCTCCACGGTGCTCACAGGCCATCCGATAGGTGGATTGGGGCTTGGGTGTCACTGCCCTTTCCTCGCCCGCCACCTTGGTGGGGACGCTCTCCGTGCAGACCCCAGCCGTGGTCTCCTCACGGGATCCCAGGGTCGCCGCTGTGCAGAACGTCGCAGGGGTCCAATCCGAAGCGGTGCTCTGAGCAATATGGTGGGGGCGTTCTGGAATCCGGCAAGCAGGCAACGAGACTGCATAATCCCAAGCCTGGACCAACCTGTTGGTCCGTTCCGCCCAGGGGATGAGTGACTGTGGGTGGAGAGTCGCAGAAACCTTGGGAACCCAGCCCATCTCTGGGCTCGTTGTTGGCAATGATCGCGTTGCATGTGAGTGTTGAGCGTGTTCATAAATGAGCAGACGGTTCTGTAAGGAGCACCTGCTTTGTGTCTGATGTAGCTCCTGCCCTCACGGAGCTCACAGTTCACACGCTTTCTGTGTGTGTGCGCGTATGTACATAAGAGCATTTGCATACGTATGTAGTTTTGTGTAGACCGTCATTCACAGAGCAGTGGGCATTTATTGAGCGCTCTCTGGATGTCAGACACTGGAGTTAAGGACACTTTCCTCATCGAATCCTCAAATCCACATTGGCTCATTTAGCAGGTATTGCTGGAACACTCACTGTGTACTAGTGTTCAGCATTTTAAGGTTGAACCTTCTAGAACTTATCCTCCCATTAACTCTGTTTCACAAAGGAAGCGCCCCAAGCTGAGCGGTCGAGTGCCTTCCCGGGGGTTATACATCCAGTCGGGGGCTGAGCTGGAGCTGGGTAATTTCTCAGTGGGCGTGTGTGCAGGTCCACGTGTGTCTGTGTGCGTACAAGGCGCAGATGCAAAGCCAGCAGTCGCTGGTGTCGAGAGCATACCCTCCTCCTCTGGCTACAAAATCTACTTTGGTGAGTTGCTGTCGCCTTACCAGTAAAGCAGTTGGTGATCGGTGTCCCCACGTGGTGGAACATGAGCAGGGGGAGGTCACGGTAAGCCCCTCGATAATGGTTCTTGATAATAGTCAAGAAAGGCCATTGTTGACTGAGAAGAACCATATGAGTGCGGAACCAAGAAAAGAACCACACAGAAGGAGAGAATAACTACTGGGGGTAGGGGGCTAATTTTTAATCATTCTCCTGTTTTCTATTTGATGTTCCTAATAACCCAGCAGCGTGGGTGCTATTATCCCTCATGTCATAAAAAGGGAAACTGAGTCCCAGAGTAGCAAAACGGGAGAATCATGGTTTGACTCCGGACCCGGCCTGTCCGAGCTCACATTCTTCGTTCTAGACCAGGGGTTGGTACGCTCCGGCTCATGGGCCCAACGCAGCTGGCCGTCTGTTTTTGTAAGTGGAGTTTTTATTAGGAACACAGCCACGCCCTTTCGTCACGTACTGTCTGTGGCTGCTTTGATCTGCAAGAACAGAGCCAAGCCTTTGGGACAGAGGCTCTAGAGCCTGCAAAACAAAGTCTTTACGCTCTGACCCTTTACTGAAAAAGTTTGCAAATCCTTGTTCTAGCCTATAAGTCTGTGATGAGAACATTTTTTAATTTTTTTATTATATTTTTTTTCCTAAAGTTTATTTTGAGAGAGAGCACAAAAGCAGGGAAGGGAGAGAGAGAGAGAGAGAGAGAGAGAGAGAGAGAGAATCCCGAGTAGGCTCCACACTGTCAGTGCAGAGCCCGATGCAGGACTCCAACTAACAACCTAATGGGGGGCTCGATAACGAGCTGAAATCAAGAGTCGGACGCTTAACTGACTGAGCCGTCCTGGCACCCTGAACATTTTTCAAATAGGTTAAAAAAAAAAGGCCGGGGGGTGGGGAGGAGGGGGACACTTGGGTGGCTCAGTCGGTTAAGCAACCAACATCCACTCAGGTCATGATCTCACGGCTCATGGGTTCGAGCCCCGCATCAGGGCTCTGTGCTGACCGCTCAGACCCGGAGCCTGCTTCCGATTCTGTGTGTCTCTTTCTCTCTCTCTCTTTCTGCCCCTCCCCCGCTCACGCTCGGTCTCTCAGACATGCATAAACATAAAAAAATTATAAATAGGTAAAAGGAAATGCTACAAAATGTAAGCCCGCACATACCTCATATATATGCCTGTGCACAGCGAAACTTGAGCCATCTGGAGCCTTGGGAGAGGAGACCATCCTAATTTTCTCAAGAAAATTAAGTCTTACAGGGGTTGGGGGGGGGATCTTTCTAAATTATATCACCTGTTTTCCTGCTTTCTGAAACAGAGTGTGTGCTGGGCAAGTGTTAAACTTCCCTTGAAGAAATCTTGCCTGCATCTCATCTAGGTTTTGGATTCTGGCAAAAGCGCTAACGACCCTGGAGGGCATCAAGAATGCTCTGGCTTTCTCGTTCAAGGGGCCCAGAGTCCTTCTATCTTTCTGTCTGCCCTTTCGATCAGTTTTTCCGCTTTTGGATTTCTTGCACACGGTTACTTCTCGCTGCTTTCGCCGGGGCTGTTGGGGACCATCAGCTGGCTTGGCTTCTCACCTGTAGAAATCGTCACACTCATTACAGTCACACGCAGAGTTAAACAGACGCAAGGGTCCCTGTGGGTCTCTCTTGGCGGCTGCTCCAGAGAGCTGAGTTCCGTGGCAGCGAGGCTTCGCTGTGTGTCTGGCTTCCTCCCGCAGTCCAAGGACCGAGTTTCCATCTCCGTGATGGCCCTGTTGTCCCGGGGTTCAGATGGGTAGTAAAACCGGGAAAACAGCAAAGCCTTGGAAGCAGGCGGCGAGCGTGGCTGGCTCCTCACGCTTTGCAAAATACCAGATCTTATCCTCAGGGCTGAGCGTCCCTAGCCAGAGCCAACTGTGACTTTTACCTTCATCTTGATCACAGATGTTAGCGGAGGAAAGGTTCACTGAGTTTGGCTCACTGCGGTGGAATTTAAGCCTTGGGAAACGAGGGCTTGTCTGCGAAATCCAAGCACAATTTTGTCTCCAGAGACATGTTTTTAAAATAGACCCCGATTGTAATCAAGTATGAAAAGGCAATTGTCGTTGGTTTTTAATCACTTGACCTGAATATTTTTCTTGACAGGTACGTTATCTGCCTTGTGAGTCATTCTTACTGAAATTTACATGCTCGGTCGGCCAAAGAGTTTGCAACCCCCTTTGTTTTGGTCACTGGTGGTTTGTATTTTACCCTCTACTGTCAGCAGAGCCAACTTCATGGGCGTGTGCCCTGGGCAGTCCCACAGGGCTTTGCGCCCAGTGGGACCCTGCACTTGGTTGAATACTCTGTTGTCACTGTCTTGAAATGCTTAATTTTTTAAAATCAGATGTCCTGTGTTTTCATTTTGTACTGGGCCCCGCAGCTTACGTAGGCGATCTTGAGACCGATGGAATGTCAAAGTTGGAAGGAGCTTACAGATGAAGCTTTCCAAGCCTTTCAGTCTAAACGTGGAGACTGAGGCCACAACAAAAGCGGAAGTGGCTTGGTCAAGGTCACAGGACCATGAATGACAGATTCAGACCAGAGGAATATTCTGATCTCTGGGTCCCTCGTGATCACGGGCTGTTTCTCTTAGGCAGAGACGGTCCTTCCTGCTCAGTTCATTCTCGCAAGTGATGAGCGAATTTAATAATCTAAGCAGTTAATACTTACGAATTTAAATTTGCCACTCATCCCTGTGTCCCCAACATGCACGCACACAGAGCGAGTACCCAGTTTTGTGTGCAGTTTTCAAAAATGGCTGCTTACGATCGTGGAACTCTTATTAATGCTATAAAAATGGGGATAAAACTCTCAAAAAGGCTGGCAGTTTTCTTGCGTTAGAAATTTGAAAGCACTTTTTTCCCTGCTTACAAAAGTAATACATTCTCATGGTTGGAAATTTAGAAAATGACCAAGAAGGAAAAAAAAAATCACCATGCTACAGGTTTTTGTATATTTTGTCCTGTCTTCTCTCCCACGATGTCCATTTTATATATAATCGATCTCAGTCTATTCGTGGGAACCTTAATGTTCCATTTAACATTAAATTAGGTCAAACCGTATGAAATAGCTGATTTTTATAGGTAAAAAAAGAGTATTGGATATCGGCAGTTCGATGTTGTACGACCAAATTGCCAAAACATCTCTTTAAATCATAGAGTACTCTTTGTAAACGTCGTATTTATTGGCTTGTATAAAATTCCAGCATGCAGTTATATATGGTTATGTAATTTTTATTGGACCATATGATAATTATATTTTATATAATAATAATATACTTATACATAAATACACAAAACAACTATAAGTCATGTTATGATAAAGCATCATTTCTTTGCCTTCATAGATGGAATATTCTTTTAAAATTACTTTGACGTTTCCTTATGTTTAAAAAAATTGATGTTTTTTTTATTAAAAATTTTTTTAGCGTTTATTTATTTTTGAGAGACATAGAGACAGAGCATGAGCAGGGGAAGGGCAGAGAGAGAGGGAGACACAGAATCGGAAGCAGGCTCCAGGCTCTGATGAGCTGTCAGCACAGAGCCCGATGTGGGGCTCGAACTCACAGACTTTGAGATCATGACCTGAGCTGAAGTCGGCCGCTTAACCGACTGAGCCACCCAGGTGCCCCTGATGGTTTTTTTTGAAAAGCTTGAAAAGAGAAGGAAAGGGAAAAGTCATTGACCTGAAATAGCATCTTTGGTGCGTTTCTTTCCGGTCTTTGTTTCCTAGATTTTTTTTGGCCCCCCAGTGGCCCGTGCGAAGCAGCAAATGGAATATTATACATCTGATGAAATGCATTCCCAGCAACCGCGGGGGGATCTTTTAGAACAGAGCCCCTCCAGGTGCGGTCCACGGAGAGGTGCCAGACTCCAAGCCGGTCACCCTCTGCTCTGAGTCCCGTGCAGGAACTGAGGGCAATGGTTTTGGAAACTTTTATAAAAACTGAACCTTGACCCAAGCATATCGGCCTTTTAATTTTATTTTTTGATGCTTCCTTTTTTGTTTCATTTTATCAACTGCCAGTCTGTGATGGGGAGGGGGGCGTCTCCCCACAGCTGGATTGAGCAGCACGGCCCTCGGGGTCACCAGCCGGCAGACGGGGCCAGGGCCCAGGGCAGGACGCGGGCTCACCGTAGCTCCCGGGCGCGCCTGTGTCTGCTGCTTCTCAAAGCCCCGCGCCTGCTGTCCGGCCGTACTGAACTTTTTCTGTCCCTGTTTGCTGCCTTCCCGGAGCACGTGTCTCCTTTTCTCTTTTCCTCTTGCGTGCTCTTTTTCCGCCTCCCTCGACCCGTCTTTTTTTCTCATTTTTCCCCACTCCCTTCTCTCGGTCGTGGCAGCCGCTGCATCACCATGCTTGCTAGAGCGAACCGGGTCTCCGAGCGTCTCTGTCTAAAGCAAACAGGCTTTTGTATCCAGCTGTCGTGACTGCTTGAGAACGAGGCTGTTTCTTCCTCAGTAAATGTTGGTTGCATTTTAAATTGAAGTCGGCTGGCTCTGAATAACTTGATGACGTTCTAAGGACAAGCGTTTTTTTTTTTAAGTGTATTTTGAGAGAGAGGGAGAGAGCGCACAAGCAGGGGAACAGGAGAGACGGGGGGTGGGGGGGAGAGAGAGAGAGAGAGGGAGAGAGAGAGAATCCCAAGCAGGCTCCCCGCTGTCAGTGCAGAGCCCAGCTGGGGGCTCGAACCCACGAACCCTGAGATTGTGGACTCCGCGGACACTGAGAGTCAGACGCTCAACCAGCTGAGCCCCCCGGGCGCCCCTAAAGCTAAGCGGTTTTGAATGTTGGCTACACCTGGTACCTTCTCTGTCTGCACCCTCCGGCCTTGACCTGGAGTCGAGACAGGCCGCCCGGTGAACCTGGGCGTTGCGGGGACGTGTGCAGTACCTGACCTTGTCTGTAGCGGGATCCCCGCCTCGCGGACGCAGCTGTGCGCTGGAGCCGCTCGCTGCCCGGGGAACAGGAGCAGGCGGCCTGGGGCTTCCGGGAGCTTCCTCGGCCTCCGTCAGCCTGACGTCCCCTGGGCTACAAGTGCGAGGCCAGTGTCGGGAGTGAAGCGAAAGGCGGTGACGAAATAACTGGCTTTGGTTAAATAATTTGCTGTTTACGGCTTCTCTGTTTATGAATCAGTTAAAAGCCCTTTTAAGTGAAATTGGATAGACTACAAAGTGTTGGTTTCATGTGTTTTATTTGCAGTTTAATCAGCGTGATCCAGCTGCCGGAGTGGGGAGCGTGGAACAGGATTTTAATTATCCCTGCTTTGCCCGAGTTAGGAATTCCCAATGGGGCCGTCTGTGCGAAGATGCCAAAAACCGCATTGTTCTTTAATTAGCTGCTGTAATTGTTTTAGTCTAATCTCCGTGATTAGCAGCAGCATTAAATACAGCAGGAAGAAAAGGGCTGTCCTCCTCGCGCTGCCCCAGTAAACAGAGCCGGTCTCCCTTCTGGAGAGGGAGATCATAGAAAATCAATTAGAACTCAACCAGCATTGATTGGAAAATGATAAAGACCAGCCGCCATGAAGAAGGGACGGCTCGGGGACTAGTTTATGGCCTCCGCTCCTGGCTCGCCCGAGAGCTCTGCGGGCTCTGCCCTGTCCCCGAGGCATTGGGACAGGCTCCGTCCCTCTCTGGGGATGGGGCGGTGGACCGGGCTGGCCCCAGCTGTTCTTGGCGCTTCAGATCCCCTGCCTCATGCATTCAGCCACAAGCTCTTACTGAGCCAGGCATCCGGCCAGGTGCCCGGGGAGGCGGTGCTGATGAAAGCAGCACAGTCCCTGTCCTCACCAAGCCTGTAGTCTAGAGGAGGAAACCGCTATCGGTCAAATGCTTGCCCAGGTGAGGGGTTCGTTGTAAATTGTGAAATGTCATGAAGGTGGGGGGTGCGATGCTGAGAGAGAGTTTAACAAAGATAAATTATCTGGTTAGGAAAGAGGCAGAGAGGGTGTCCTAGCAAAGCGAATTCTCAGCTAAGATCTGTTGGGTGAGAAAGAGTTAGCTGCACAAACAGGCCAAAGGAAGGGTGTTTAAGGAAAAGGAAATGGCTTGTGCAAAGGTCCTGAGGCAGCAGGGAGTTGGATTCTTCCTTCCGTCATTCTGTTAGAAGCATTAGTGGTAGGAAGGAACGAGATTCTGGGTACAGCTCACCAGGTTCAAATCCCATCCCTTCTACTGTGCGAAAGTCTTAGGGTGGCTTCACACCACTCTGCCTCAGTGGTCCCAGGTGTAAAATGGGTACGATGATGATGATGACAATGAGAGCAGTATCTGCTTCCCAGGGTTGTTGGGGGGTGAATTAAGCCAAATGTTAGCCTCCAGACAAGGAAGTGTCCTCTGGCATGTGATGAGGCTCAGGAAGTGTGATCTGGGGCAGCCTTGACTTGGGAGGCCAAACAAAATGGACTGAAATGGAGATCCACTGTGGGCAGGCGTGGCGACCTCGGCCTCCTTACCCACCCTTACTGATCCTGCTGTCTTATGCGTGAAGTTGGGACAGGACCCTCTCCCCCAGAAGTGCCTTGTGCTCCAGGAAGCTGTGTCAGCCCTTTGGTAGGCGCTCAGAGAATAGTAGCGATTATTGTTACTCTGAAACCGCTTCCCCGGGGCAGGGCCTGGAGGCTGATCCTCGCTGATGATAAGCTCCCTTCCTGTTTTCTTTCTTCCCACTGTCCACCTGCCTCTGCTGTCCTCCCCACCCCCACGGAAGGGACGACTCTGTAGCAGAGTTTCCCAGCCCGGGCTGGGGCTATTGACACCTTGGGGCACAGCATTCTTTGCCGCGGGAGCCGCCCTGTGCTTGGAGGGTGGTCACCTGCGTCCCTGGCCTCTACTCACTGGACGCCAGCAGCACCCTTTCCTCCAGGCCCTTGTATCCGGGAGCTCTCCAGATCCTGCCGGATCTTCCCGAGCTGGGGGTGGGTGGGAGGCACGGTCGCCCCTGGCTGATAACCGCTGATGAAGTCGCTAGTTGGGGAGTGACCCAGCATACGGGGTTAGATAAAAACGGTAAAGGCTGTTGCAGAGGAGGGTACACGGCAGGTAGTGTTGAGTGTGTTCTGAGCATAAGATGCTGTTATCTGGTCCACACTGGAGTCGCCTAGGGAGATGGAGGAACTGGCTTGAGGCCTCCCTGCAGAGGCTGATGTCACTGGTCTGGGGGTCCCTGGGGTGTCAGGGTAACATAAAGCCCCCCTCATGATGCTAACGGACCGCCACGGGGGATAACCTCAGTCCTTGAGGAGCCCAGACACCTGTGTGGAAGATAAGGTACCATGGTAGGCCTGATGTTTCTGTGTCATGGAAGGGTGGGGACAAGCATTGTTGTAACCACTGCTAGATGTCACTTACTCACGCAGAAGGCACAGTTCTGTGTGCTTGACCTGTGTTCACTCATTTAATGTTGAAAGCAGTTCTTTGAGATAATGTTCTAATGGTAAGGAAACAAAGGCGCAGAGCGGTTAAGAAGTTTTTCCCAGAGCACACAGCTAAAAGGAGTCGAACCAGGAATGGAGCTCAGGTCACCCACACCCCAGTGCCCCAGGGGACAGAGTGGGGGAGGGGGACTGGACACGGGCCTGGGGAACGGTGCGGTTTGAGGTTCTGCAGGGTGGGCTAGATGCAGGCCCCAATGGGTACAG
Source organism: Paguma larvata (assembly GCA_030068075.1). Lineage (NCBI taxonomy): Eukaryota > Metazoa > Chordata > Mammalia > Carnivora > Viverridae > Paguma > Paguma larvata. The sequence goes on along the minus strand of CM057825.1, from coordinate 124,901,740 downwards.
ACTGGCGGGAATGCCACGCCTTCATTTGCGCCCTTGTCAGGCCTTTATTGAGCACCCGCTATATTCCAGGCCCTCTGCTCGGTTCTGGAGATACATGGCCGACCAAGTCAGAAGTGGTCCCTTTTCCTTAGGAGGCTTACAATCTCCTACTCTGGGGAAGAAACGGGAGAACAGCAAACGTCATTAACTGTAGAACTACGCGTGGTGATTGGTGGTAATAGGAAAGCGAGAAAGGAGGTGCTTAGAATAGAATGGAGTGGGCTACGTTATGCAGGGCAGCCAGGGAAGGTTGAGCAGTGCGGTAGGAGCCCATCACTGGAGGGAGGAAGACTGTTCCAGGCAGAGGGAATAGCATGTGCAAATTCCCCGCGGCTCAGGTTGCTTAGAACAACTGAAGCCAGGAAGTGCCTTGCCGGCGGGATTAGGGCGTCAGGTTCAGGGGTGGGAAGGAACCAGAGACACAAGCCACTCTCTCATCCAACGATGGAGGAAGAAGGCCCGGAAATGGGGTGAAGGTGCTTCATGTTCCCAAGGTCGCGTGGCCGGACTTCAGGTCCAGGCTGTGTGGCCCTGACGGGAGACGTTCCAGAGTGGCCCCAGTTTCATGCTCTGCCCTTCGGGCCGCCGGCGTGTGGCCATGCGGGATTGGGGAAATGGGAGTAAGACCGGGCCCATCCTGCCGTCCTTCTAGGATCTGAGAGGTAGAGACCGCCGAGGCAGACACCCCGCCGTCCCTTAACCCTAGTGGGCCGTTAATAGGGGTCTCACGACCACATCCGTAAAGCGCCGGTTGCTGTGAGCGACTTTTTTCACGTAATTCTTGCTGCGGCATCGAAGGTACGCCCTTGACGGTGGGTGGCCAGTCATGATCCCTGTTTTTCCTCGGTGAAAGCCGAGGCCTAGAAAGTGGGGACCGCTCTTTGACACTCACCCAGGAAGGACCTCCCACTGCTGCCAACACAGCTCACGCTTCCCCGCCCCCCCACACTGGGGCTTTATTCCTCGCTGTCTGCGTCATCCAGAGTCTTTGCCTGCGTAGCATCAGTGAAGGAATTCGCGGAGCCAGGTTCCGAATCGCAGTAACTCTCTGGGTGTGGAAAGCACCGTCCGCGCTGCCCGATGCTGCCTCTTGCTGAGGCGCCAACGGGATCCCTGCGTTCAGAGAACAGACGTGTAGCTGGTTAGAGAGCCCCGCCAGTGCCCCTTACCCTGCACCTCAGGACGCGGCGGCATAGGAGCCCAGGCGCTTCTTAGGAAGCCGTGTATAAAACCAGATAAAACCTCAGCGCAAGGCTGAGGTTTTATGCTGGTGTTACCTTTCGAAGTCCGGCTGACTCAGTGTCCCGTGCTGAGGCCGTGTCACCCAGTGGTCAGGAACCTAGGCTCTGGAGTGACATGAGCTGAAGCCAGGCTCCTTTCCCCTTTCCTTCTCTCCTGGAGTCATTACTCAGCCTCTGCATGTGCTGGCGTGTCTCCCAGACCTTGGGACTCCAAGGTCTCTGATTTCATGGAGCTTAGCGAGAAGAGACAGACTGTGAACACCTAAGCAGACACATAAATACAAAACCTTCCCTGTGGTGCTATGGCAAAGACGAAACAGGGAGATGATGTGGGTAGCAGCTCCAAGGGGCATAGGTGATATTTGAGCCCAGCTTCGAGTGATGGGAATAAGCCAGACAGATATTCAAGCACGTGGGGAAGAGTATTCCAGGTGGAGGGTGTAGCGTGTGCAAATGTCCTGAGGCAGGACTGAGTTTGCTTCTGGTGGCTGAACCACACTGATGCGTGGGGGTGGGAGGAGCTTACAGAGGGAAACTTGTGATCGCATAGGACCTCGTGAGGCCGCGATAAGGAACTTGGATTTTGTTGTTCTTACAAAAGAACACGTGAGGTTAATGAAATACCGCATGTAAATATCTGTACAGTCCCCGGCACTTGCGCCGGGTCCCTATTATTAGCCACTGATGTCATTATTTATTTACGGTTATTTTTTATTTGGGCCTTCGTTCCCCAGGCTTCTGCTGTTTCTGTCATGAGTCTCAAAGACTGCCTCTCCCTTCCCCTCGTAAGTGACCCAAGGAGAAGTTACAGCTCAGAGAACCATGAAGAGATGGCGGGAGGCAAACCCCTAGAAATGGAATCCCAGCACCATCTCTGCTGCCCACAATGAGAGTCCCATTAAGTCGGCCCGAGGTGTTAAAGTCTCTTCTTTCTGCAGAATATTCTTAGCTTTACCCCAAGCCTTCCACGGTCCAAGCCAGCCACATGGAGGCAAAACGGGCTCAGGAGAAGGGACCCCCGGCTCAGAATCTACACGCAGCGGAGAGACAGGGTGTGTGTGTGTCCCCCCACCCCGTTCCTGTTGCAGCTGTCACTCACAACTCAGTAAATCCTTGCCGCCAATACCCTAGCGTCCCCCAGGCTCAGATGACATGTGTAAATATATCTTCTCCATGTGGTCCCGGAGACTGAGTCAACAGGCTTAATTTCCCGTGGAGTCCGCTGTTGGGTTGGCGCGGCCTCGCAGATTGATCAGATGAAGGCTGCATACTTGGGGGAGGATGGTTTGCGTTGGGAGCGGGGGAGCAGGGCGGCCGTGGGGCCGGCCAGCCGGGCGGGGGTCTTGCCCACTCCCCCTTTGCCCGCACACCTGGGGCCTGACTCCAGCTGCCACTTCCTGTCCCTCTTGTGATCATCATCACATTCTCGTTGGCTCCGTGGCGAGGCGCAAAGCCCTTGATTTAACCCGGCGGTAGGAGTCGTACAGAGGAATATCAGAGCGAGGTCTTCTCCTTTGACGCCCCGAGCGATCGGCTCAGAGGCCCTGGCCTTGGAGTCGGACCTGAGACCCACCCGCAGGTTGCCCGACCTCTCCGAGCCCCCATTTCCTTTCCTAGTCTTTCCATGTCGACCTCATAGGGCCCGCTTTGTCACCAGGATTTATGAAGCACCTGTTATGTGTCAGGTCCTGGGCTAGGATGCAGGAGCCGCTGCTGAGGGAGGAACATCTTTGTCCTCCTGGAAGACTAGACCTCCTGGTGGAGTGGTGGGCCAAAACCAACCAGAGTGCAGTCGTGGTCGGCCGGGATTGGCTGCCGGGACAGAAGCAGGAGGGTCTGGGGTTGAGGGAGGTCCCACACGTAACAGGGGCTCGGGAGAGAGCTCTGCGGGGGCTGACATTTAAGGTGACGTACATACATCAAAGGAAGAACATGATAGGCAGGTCCCCAACGTGACTGATAGATAGGACAAGACGTGGACAGCGATCGCAGAGGTGGGAGGGAGGGAAAGAGGCACGAGCAGAGAGGATTGAGCGGAGCAGAGAGGAGGGTCTGGAGCACGAGAAGCCTTGTGGGTACCGGGAAGTAGACTGGGTTTTGTTCTCACGGCTTGCACTGTCTCTTGGTTGGCATTTTGCTCTAGCCTCCAGGTCTCTCCGCTTCTCCCATTGTCCCCAGCAGGCTGTTCTCAGAACATCCGTCAGAGCTGTTCTTTTAAATCGTGAGCGAGATGAGGTCATGCCTCTGCTGAAAGCCGACCCCTGACTCCTCATGCCACTTGGAGTATAAGCAGAAGGCCTGGTCTTAGCCTGGCTGCTGCTCTTCTCCGGACCTCCTTACCTCCTGCCGCCTCCTCGCTCACACCTGCCAGGCACATTGTACGATGAACCAGCCTTTTTTTTTAATTTTTTCCTGTGGCTAAGCTTCCAGGTGGAAGATTATGAGCTATATAATATAATGCATCCCTTTTTGCTTTGGCCACCAGGAAGCTCAGAGCTCATCGGATTCTGTCGGAGTCATTTCATTAGCTGCAATTTGTAAAGGTTCCATTCCTTCACCATAGCTATTGATTTTCCACTTAGTGTTTTTCTGGCCTTTGTGTCTTCTGTCGCAGCCTTTCCCTTTCTGGAATGGGCGGGTATAAATGGTAATTTGGTTTCACATGACGGCCTCGGTTAGTTGTGCGTTAGTTTCCCCTCTTAGTATGGATTCGTTTGGAGAGTAGATGTATTTATGTCCTTGAAGGAATGGCAACTGGTAGGAATGAGAGAGGAGAACTTCTGGCAGTGTGAGGGCACCTGGGAGCACATATTCTGGTATCAGGAATCCATGGTTTCTGGGAGGCTCTAAAAGGGATGCTGACTTAGCCACATGCAGCCTCCTTCTCTTTGGCACCCAAGGGAGCTCCTGTGCGGGTGAGGGGCTGGCCCGGCAGGCCTCCGGCCAGAGAGTGGGGAGCTGCGGGGGCGCTCCGGGACTGCAGTTGGCCTGCCTGCGGGCCTGCCACTTCAGAACTTCCCCCCGGAGTCTCCTGGTCCGAAGATGGAAGCTGCCCCAGGGCTCCCGAAGCGATCGTGGGCACGGGGGCTTCAGAAGTCCAGCGAGCACCTTGGGGAGTCCGCCAGCCGGGTCTGACCGCAGGATGGTAGGAAACAGTCCGGTTTCCGTCGTGCTTCCCGACCTTCCCAGGGCAGACTGACTCCGAGGGAGGGACCGCGACCCCTCCCTTGGTGGGGCCTGCCCCAGGCCGCGGTTTGAATCTCTGGACAAAACAGAAGGAAAAGACCCCTTTGACTCCGCCCCCTCCCCTGCCGAGCTCCGAAGGTTACCAGTTGGGGGTGGATCCCTGTAGCCACACCCGCACTTTGCAGCCGAGGTTCAGAGAGGAGGCTACGTTTCAGGCTGTAACCCTCGTTCCACATTTAAGCACAATGATTCCCAGTGCCCCAGTGTATCTTCTTAAACTTTTTTTTTTTCCCCTTATGTTTTTTTCCCCCCCACCCTAATGAAAGGAAACCTTTTTGCCTAACGACACAAACAGCATTATAGCAACAGTAACAGAGTGCAGCGTGACCAAGGAAAGAATTCACCGCAGCGTGGATCTGGCTACAAACCCAGCGGTGCGCCGGGGTCTGAGGGTCTGAGCGGCCCCGTCCAGTCCACGTGCATAGCTCATCTTTGCATAGAGAACATTCCCTTCCAAGGAGCCCAGCAAGCCATAAAAGCAGCAAAAGGAGGCTTTGTCTGGTAGTCGCTGGCCACCAAGGCGGCGGCCGGAGGCCCCGATCATGAGGGAGGCCTTGTTTGGTGGTGTAAGGCCTCGCTGTGTGTCTCCTCTCCCTACGCCATCTGCCCCCAGCCCAGCCTAGCCTCTTTCCTGCCTTCACAAACAGGCCTCTGTGGGGTTGCCAGGCGCCAGGGCAGGGGCTGGTGTGTGGGACACCAGAGTGCTGTCTGGTCCTGAGGTGGGCAGCCAGCCCGGGCCAGCCCCGTGAGCATCAGCCGGCCAGGTACCGGGGGCGGGCCCAGCGGACAGGAGAGCCTTTGAGCCGAGGAGCAAGGGCGCCCAGGGGCCAGCAGCACGGGGGCCTCTGTGGCCACCCACCCCTCTCCCAGCTTCTCCGCTCGGCCCCTGCCGGTGAGACTTTTCCCCCGACGACAAGGTCCTTCTTTTGGAGATCCCGTCCCCCTCGGAAACCTCCCCGGTCCGCGAGTTTGCAGAAACACCAGAACGTGTCAGAGAAGCAAGACTTGAGCAGCAACTTTGAGCCAGGCTTCCAGAATTCAGTGTCTTCCCCCTCCCACTCCTCCTGCAAGTTACTCCCTCTGTGCTTGGGATTCCTCATCTGCAAGATGGGACAATAACAGTGTCGTCGTGAGGACTCAGCAGTAACACACCCACGTACACACCCACACGCATGCAAACGCGTGCATGGAAGATGTAAAAACCAAATAAAGTCTGTGGTCTTAGTTGATGATATTAGAGCAACGTTGAGTCGTCTGGCTTTGGTATTGCAACGCGGTTACGCAAGATGTCACCGTGGGGGGAAGCTGGGCGGAGGAACACGGAACCCCGTCCTATCTTGGCAACTTCCCGTGAGTCTGTAATTCTTCTAAACAAAAGAAAGAAAACTACATTACTGCGTGTAAGGCCTTCGGATGAGGCTTGATGGGTGGTCGTAAGCCTCACCGGAGCGTTAGCTCTACGGCAGTGAGGTCCGAGGGTGTTTTATTTCCTCCTTGGTGGTGCCGTGCCTGAATGAGAGAAAGCAGGGCTTCCGTGACCTCGGGGCTCCCTCCCCTCCCCGGTCTTCCTCCTGCCTCGCCCGGACTCCAGGCGCCCATAATGAACGACACTCCGTGTTTCGTGCTTCTTGGTTTGGTCCCTGTGGTGTCCCCTGTCAAGGACGCCCCTCTAACCTGGAGCCTGGCAAGCTCTCACTCCTCTCCCCGGCTCACACCTCGCTTCTTTGCGAGTGTGTTTCTGGGCCCTCCTGAAGACTCCCTTCCTGGACCCCATAAGGCTGTAAGGTAGTGATTCTCAGAGCTTGACCCAGGACCAATCCCGTCGCCTCGAACCCGAGTCCTGCCACCCTGCGAACGCTGCGTCGGGAACTGGGGGTGAGCTAGGCAGGGGCGCGGGGGTCTGCCATTCGGTCAGACTTCCAGATGGTTCCGTCCAGCCCTCTCTGGCCCAGCGCCCTGCACAGTAATACCCATCGCCTGGGATCTGTTCACATGCGGGTGCCGACTCCGCCCATCTGGGATGGGGCTTGGGATTCTGCATTTCCAACCAGCCCCCCGTTGGCGTGGATGCTGCTGGCCTCGCGGAGACCAACGTCCACGTCTCTCTTCCACTGTCCCAGGCGGTAGGAGTTGGGCTCTTTGTTGTCAAAGCGGTGGGTGGATTGGCTGGGGCCGAATATCCCGGAAGGGAGGTCAGGGCAGGAAGGACCCGGCTTCATCTACCTGGGGCCAGAAGAGGGAGGCTTGCAAAGAAGACGAAAGAGGCAGTGCACCTGCTCCTCCCGGGGGGAGCAGACACCGTGCTCCCCTTGGGCCCCCTTTTTCCTTCTCACGAGCGGTGTCTGGGAATGGAGCCATGGGGCATGACCCCTGAAATGAATGCTCTAAGCTTGGAGCAAGCTTCTCTCTTCCTTCCCCCCCGTTCATGCGTTTATTTATTCCACAAATGTTCCCTGAACCGAGTAGAGACAAAGACACATCAGTGGACACAACAGACGCCCTGCCCTCAGGCAGCGTCATCACCCGGTGGAGCCGGACTACGCACAGTGGGGTGAAAGTCCCAGTGTTCTGAGACGGTTTAGCCGTGGACTCGGTCAGGGAAGGTGTCTGCAGGATGTCCCTAGGGAAGCGACATTTTAGCTGAAATGAAGAAGTGTAGTCTGGGTAAGGATTAGTTGAGGAGGAGGAGGAAGCGACACGTGCAAAGGTCCTGCTCTCAGCAGGAATCTGGTGATGAGTGGAGAGAACGCTAAGAAGCAAGACCGAGCGGAGAGGGTGCAGGCGGGGCCTGGGCAGGAGCCAGGCCTCTCGGACTCAGGAAGAATTCCACGTTCGTCCTCAGCAGAGGAGATACACAAGTGTTTTAGGGTTTTAAGCAAGCCGTAGCATCCGATTGGCCTTGCAGATCGCCCCGGCTGCCGCGGGTAGGAGGGATGCGTGAGTGGGCAAGGGAAAGCTCGAGGGGGGCAGTGGAATCCGCTGCTCATGTCCAGCCGCCGGCGATGGCGAAGCTGCCGAGAAGCGGCCACATGCGAGGAAGACGAGGACTTGGCCGAGACTGGAGCCAGGATGTGGGGGGCAGGGCGTTAAAGAAGCGTCCAGTGAGTCCACTCCGTTGTGGCTCATTCCTTTAGGCGGGTCCCAGAAGTTTCCATCCACTGGTGGTCCTGCCCCCAGCCTTCGAGCTCTCCCTTGCCCCCCACCCCCGTGTTCCCAGCAGCCCCCTCCAGTTGTGCACCTGCGGTCTCTGCTGTTCTCTTCCTCCCTCCATGGCTCCCTCGCCGTCGGCCAAAGGGCGAGGTTCAGGTTCTCGAGAGGCCAGGGTTTTCCCACGGCGAAGCCTCCACTCGCAAACCCAGAGGAACTCCGTGCCTCTTCCTCTTCCCGACTACGCTGGCTCCTCCACACAATAGCAACGTTTGACCATTTGGGACTGGAAGTCTTTCTGGAGAATCTCTTCAGAAGGCAGAGTGGCGAGAGGCAGGCTTGAGTGGTATGGGTATCGACTGTGACATCCACGTAAACTCTTGAGGACGGGAAAAATGGATCCTCGGAAAAGTTGCCTGCTGGAGGCAGAGCGCAGACAGGGCGCTCAAGTGGCAGCCGCCTGGGTCCGGGACACCGAGCCGGTGTCCGCCCGAGGACAGCCTCTCCCCGCCTCGTCTGTCGTGAGAGTCAGGGGAGGCAGCCAAGCCAAGCCGCCTGGTGGGTCAGCCTGGCTCCCTCGCCCCTCTGTCCCTGCCTCCTTCCAGCGTGTTCGCCGAGTGAGAGCCCAGCGCGGGCCGGGCAGTGTTGGACTAGCGGTTCTCAAACGAGAGGCAGTCGTGCCCCCCAGGGAACACTTGGCGATGGCCAGAGACATTTGTGGTTGTCCCAGCTGGGATGGGGAGGGGACGGAGCGACGGTCCAGGGGTGCCGCTAACACCGGAGGGTGCAGGGAACAGCCCCCACCGCACAGAAGCCTCGGGCCCCGGTGTCTGTGATGCTGAGGCTGAGAAACTCGGCTGTAGACCTCGTACTTCCGGGAGCTGCCTCTTCATGGAGCAGATACTGTTTCGTTTGGAGCAGATACTGTTTCGTTTGTTTCTTTGTTTGTTTTGAGAGAGAGACAGAACACAAGCAGGGGAGGGGCAGAAAGAGAGGGAGACACAGAATCCGACGCAGGCTCCAGGCTCTGAGCTGTGGGCACAGAGCCCGACGTGAGGCTCGAACTCACGAACCGTGAGATCATGACCTGAGCTGAAGTCGGCCGCTTAACTGACTGCACCACGCAGGTGCCCCTGGACGCTTGCTTCTCCGTGAACCTTCATTTGTTCTTGTCACTCACCTTCGTGCTCACGTAGCGATCCCTTGCCTTCCTCAGCCGAGATTTACTCTGTGTCACTGATGACGCGAGGCATCGTGCTAACCACGCTTCCACGTTTTATTATCCCGGCGACAGTTAGGAGAGAGACGTTGTTTTCCCTACAGAAGATAACGTATCGCATTTATCGAGCATCTGCTGGGTGTTGGGAAGGTTTCTGAGTTATAATCCTCGTGGATGGCGACTCCGGCAGTAAGCAGCTTCTGTAATCCCCCTGATCTCAACCTTGAAGCCGATGCTTGGATAAGAGAAGAATTTTCTTTGCGTTGGTATGCCGAGGAAGTGGGAGAGAAAGGTCAGGACTGGGAGAGCTCTCGGGTAGGTGAACAGGAGTGTGGCCGGTGTCTTCGCGTGGAACCAGAGCACTGAGCCGGCTCGCGAGGATGCAAAGAGCATTCTCTGTCTTGGTCGGCTTGGGCACGCCTCCTGACATTGTGACCTGGGTCATTGTTGTGGGGGGGGGGGCTGTCCCGCGCCCCGTAGGGTATTTAGCAGTGTCCCTGGCTTCTGGGGACGAGATACCGATAGCACCCCATCCTCCTCCCTCTCCCCCAGCGTGACAGTCCAAAACATCTCTAGAAATTTCCCAGTGTTCCCTGGGAGAAGCAGCACAATGTCCCCTGCCAAAGTGAGAATCGCTACCCTCAGCTCAGCAGCCTCACCCCAGTGTTCAAGAGGCGTAAAGACAGCCCAGGGCGAGAAGTCAGTTGCCCAAGTGGCGGCATCTAAAACTGGGCTCAGGAGCCCTAGTCTCCCAGCCAACAGAGCACTCTGGGCCTTGGCCGCCATTTGGGGAGATGGGGGTTGTGGGGTGTGTCCAGAGCCATGGGCCGTCCATCCTTTTCAAACCCCCGAACCCCTCTGCCCTGTTAGCGAGCCTCCGAGCACCCCACGGTGCCAGCCCATCGAAGATGCCTACGACACGCCACCCCGCTGGCTGACGGACGCATCGAGGCTATGTCGTGCCGACCGCGCGTCGGGGACACCCAGGAGGGGAAACTCAGGTGCGGTTCTGAGCCCCCAGTGGCAGGCCGTCCCTCCGATTCCTTTTAAGCCTCTATAGTTTGGAGGCTTCCGGGCATCACTCCCTCTAGAGACCCCAGCAGAGCAAGGCGGGGCATGTTAACCCCTCACTGCTCACTCCTCAGGGGCCGCACTGACCCCTACTGGGCTCTCTCTCCAGGAGCAATCGCCCGATTGAATTCCATTGTGGACGCTGCCTCCGCAGGCGCCAGAAGGCCCCCGGGCACGGAGCGGTCCAGGCCCCGATCAGTCCCTTCTTTATTCAGGGCAGAGTTACAAACGGGCCAGAATCATTGGAAAGATTTTCCACCTCTCTGTGCAGAGAAGCCCTTAGGAAAGCTGTATTGATGGGCCCCCGCGTACCAGGAAGTCCCTGGTCTTGCCTGGACCGGAAGTCAGGACCTGCTGGCCCTCCTGTTGCCGCAAAGACGGTCTTGCCGGTTGGATTTCCTCTGTGCCTGAGCACATTTGATTTAAATCATTTTACTGCCAAATATAAATAAAATAGAGAGGACTCCATAATGAACAAGACAAGCACCCTGGCAGTGTAGTTTTGACGTCCAGAAACATCGGGCATTAAAACTACAGGCTCCTGTAACTGAGGGATTCCCGGGCCCCAGGCACCGGCCCGCTTAGGTCAAGCAGTACAAGCGAGCAACCGCCAGAGCACGTCCTGCCAAGAGGAGCAGACTCTCAAGTTCAAGGCTCAGCTCTGACTTACTCCAGCTGCGTGACCTTAGGTCAGTCACTTTGCGTTTTGGGGCTTCAGACCCTTCCTGCGTCTAATGAGGGGGGCCGGAGTACATGCCTCTAGCACAGTTTTGGCTTCATGAGCGTAAGAACGTTCAGAGCCCTTGGAACCTCAGACTTGCCAGAGGATACTGTTTTTTTTTTAATGTTTATTTTTGAGGGAGAGAGAGAGAGAAAAACGAGCAGGGGAGGGGCAGAGAGAGAGGGAGACACAGAATCCGAAGCAGGCTCCAGGCTTCGAGCTGTCAGCACAGAGCCCGATGCGGGGCTCGAACTCAAAAACCATGAGATCGTGACCTGAGCCGACGTTGGGTGCTTAACTGACTGAGCCCCCCAGGCGCCCCGCCAAAGGATACTTTTCAGAGGCTAGGATCCAACGTTCTGCCTCACCAAAGGCTCCTTGTCTTCATCGATGGGTTCGGAGATGGTGTAACAGTCTAAGAGTTTGTATCTCCCCAAGTTCACAGGCTGAAGCCCAAACCTTCAAGGTGATGGTGCTGGGAGGTAGGGTCTTGGGCAGGAAATCAGGGTTAGACGGGTGATGAGGGTGGGGCCCGATGATGGCGTTAGGACTCTTGGAAGTACGTAGAGAGAGACCAGAGCCCCCTTGCTCTCTCCACCTTGTGAGCACACAGCAGGAAGGCAGCCAGCTGCAAGCCAGGACGAGAACTCTCGGCAGAACCGGTCCAAACTGGCCCCCTAGTCTGGGACTCCCAGCCTCCAAAGCAGTGAGGGAGAGACGTGTGCCGTGTGAGGCCACGGTCTCAGGCGTATTTGCTCCAGTGGCCCAAAGTAAGACAGTTGAGAGCTTTCAAAGATGGATACAAAAAAGGATTATTGTTAATATTTTTTAAATGTTTCTTTTTGAGAGAGAAAGAGACAAAGCGTGAACAGGGGAGGGGCAGAGAGAGAGGGAGACACAGAATCCGAAGCAGGCTCCAGCCTCTGAGCCGTCAGCACAGAGCCTGACGTGGGGCTGGAACCCACAGACCGTGAGATCATGACCTGAGCCGGTTCGGACGCTCAACCGACTGAGCCACCCAGGCGCCCCCAAAAGGATTTTTTAAAAATTCCCGTCCGTATGCAGTGTTTCCAAAGCCCGTCTGCCGTATAATGTGACACCTGCGTGTACACAGACGTCGCATCTTAGCTGACGTTTCGGTTCGAAAGGGCGAAATTCCCGTGCGGTCTCAGGTTTTGCTCTCTCTTGTATATTGTCTCTCTCCACTTCTCTCGCTCTTTCCCTCCCCAGTCCTCTGCGTTTGCATTCTCTTTATCTGAGGACACACAGGATGTCCATCCATCTCCTCGTCTGCTCTGGCTGCCGTGGCCAAATGCGGCGGGCTGGCGGCTTCCAGAGAGCAGGCGTCGGCTGCTCAGGGTTCCGAAGCCCGGAGCCAGCTGGGGGCTCCTTCCTCCCAGGGGCCGGCGGCCCCCCTCTCGTGGCGTCCTCACGGGGCAGAAAGAAGGCAAGGGTGCCGGCCGATTCCGTTCATGACGGATCTACTCTCGTGACCCGTCAACCTCCCCAAACCCACCTCCTCACGCCATCACCTCGGGTTAGGATTCGAACACGAGTTCTCAGGAGACACGACGTTGGGTCCCTAACAGCCCCGCAGCTAATCTCATAACAGAAGAACACCCTCAGGTCAGCTCCCCTGGAGATGCCTCCTGTGTGCAGAGGAAGAGTAAAGTCTCCAGCTGTCCCTCGGTTACTCTCAGGCCCCCCCCCCAGGTCGCCTCTGCAGTGGTAGTGTGCTTGTCTATGGGTGTCATGGAAGGGACGTAACCGCAGTTCTCAGCCAAAGGCACCCCGTCCCCTGGCTGGCCTTAGCCAGCGGGAGTCCCAGCTAGAAGAAACGAGTGAGGGACCCCCCCCAGGCCCCCTGTGGCTGCCAGCCGTGCTCCCCCGGGGGGTAAGGGATCGGACTCACAGCACTGATGGTTTCTCACACGTTTGAGCTTAAGACCCAGCCCTTTTCATATGGAAATAAAAGTTCTCCCAGGACGCCCGGCTGGCCTGGTCAGCTAAGTGCGTGACTCCGGCTCAGGTCATGATCTCGCGGTTTGGGAAGCTGAGCCCCACCAAGGCTCTGTGCTGACAACTCAGAGCCTGGAGCCTGCTTTACAGTCTGTGTCTTCCTCTCTTTCAGCTCCCCCAACCCCGCCAAATAAACATGACACAAAAAAAATTTTTTTTTAAAGTTCTCTTGAAGCCAGAGTGTGGGGTTTGTGGGGTCTCCAGAGTTATGAATGCTTAATAGAGCAGCACTCGACCCGTTGGGCCTTGTTAAGAAAGCAGGGATTTTGTATTATAAGTGAATGTTATGGATAACTAAAGCTGGCCCTGACAGTGCCTCCCCAACAGTTGAGTTAACTTGCCCTCGTGAGGACGTGTGATTCCTTCGGTGCCTTGTAAGACAGGACCTGGAGAACAAAACGCTGTCCGCAGCCTTAGCACCATTATCCGCGATGACGGCGTTGTGCTGTGATTTCGCGATCCCTGAAGGGGATGGGACAGTGAACCCTCCTGTCTCCTCTCGCGTACCCTTCCCCTCCCATCTGTCACTCTGACGCGTGTACACATCTGAATCCGTCCGCTAGAATCCAGGAGGGCGTGTTGTTGGCAATCGGAGAAGGCAGTGAGATCAGTGACCGTAGACTTACACTCAGGTTGGACGCATGAACTTGACCCCAAGTCTGGGAATGACTCCTCTCCTGTCCCAGGTACTGACCTCGTGGCAGCCTGCCAGGGGGGTTGGGATGAGCTTCTGAGTCAGCACCGTCCCGCCCCGCCCCTTCCTCATACAGTAGGGACAGTGCGCAGGCTCATGCTAAGTTGTCAGTGGCCACAGTAGGCACTTGAAAGCGGCAGTGAGCTAGCCAGAAATGGCGCACGTGGCCTTTAGGGTTGGGTCTTCTTTGTCACCCAGAAAGTGCCCTTTCTTTTCTTGGAATATGGCTTTGTTCTGAGCGGGTTTGTGACAACCCTGGCAGAGAATGTCACAGCCACACCCTCATCATCCCCTTGTCTCCTCTGTCTTTGCAAAGTTTGGGGATACAGGCACAGATAGATTTATTTATCTTGAAGGCAATGCCAGCGTTCTGCAGAGAGAGCCCCCTTCTCCTCCAGCTTTGCCCGACGGGCGCAAAGCCGGAAGCGGGACTGCCGTAACCGGTCCCGCAGCTTTGATGACAACCCGTTCTGTTCCCATGACTTTTTGGAGGAAAAAAAAAAATCTTACCTGTGGATTTACTAGGTTGTTGACAGGTGAGGCCTTTGTCCCTAGGCTTACAGCAGGTTTACGGCCAAGAAAACACGTCAGCTATTTCAGAGGAGCTGAGCTGGAGGAGTAAGCTGAAATAAAATGCTACAGTCACCGCTCTCCCCTTCCTCGTCCAAATCCCTGCGCCGTCACTTCTCGCCGCGCCAGTACTGTGCAAATAGAGCATTTCTGTAATCCGGGGATGGCATCGCGTTAGTGACAGCTCTGCCATCGGGAGAGGAAAGGAGCCGGGGGTAAAAGGCGTGCTGCCGAAGATGTGTATCTTTGCCCCTGATCTCGCACCCTCCCTTCCCTCCACCTAGAGCCCTGCGCTCCCAGATCACGGCCCGCTTTCTCCCTCACCTGTCTAGGGTCTTTGTTCAAGCCGCCTCCTCTGGGGAGGCCTCCCTGACCACCACTCTTCAAATTGCAAACTACCACTGTTCTCTGTCCCCTCTGTGCTGATGTGTTTTTCCTCATGCCTGTTATTACCAGCTGACAGCCTGTGTACGGTTACCGCGCGCCTCCCCGTTCCGGCATGAACTCCGAGCGAGCAGAGCTTTCGTCTTGTGAACTCTGCGCACGCACACGCACACACGGCTCACGTATTTGCACCGATCTCAGTGCCTGCCCCGTAGTGGGTTCTCGGCAGATATGGACAAACAAGTCAGGTGTGCACACCGACCCCAAGATAAGCCTCCGTTTCAGAACGGTTGAAATAGTTGTTGAAATAGTGAAAAAGCATACTCACCTGAACCTCTGGAGAACAGAGGCCTGTGAAATGCCCGGATTACTTCAGTCAACTAATTACACCCCTTCCTCGAATCGGAAAGAAGAAGGCTGCATGAAAGACATGTTGGCGTCTTCCCCCCTCGGTGCTCCCGGCCATCGCGATGTCAGTGGCGATGGGTATAGAAAGCATCGCGGTGTCTGCGCCTCCGTGCCTTCTGTCCTCTGATCCTCACGCGGGCACGCGTCTCGTGCCAGATGTAACAAGTGAGAAACCCAGGGTCTCAAGAGGGTGTCAGAAATCTTCTGTTGATTTAAAGATGTTTGTATACGGACATGTGAAATGTGGGGTTGACAGACTTCCTGTAAAGGGTCCGAGAGAGACTTCGGAAGCCTCGTGAACCCGTGGCCCCGGTCGTACAACTCAGGTTTGCGCAGGGCACGGTGCTGTGTGAGCGGCAGTTCCCAAATGGATGAGTGAGCGAAGGAACCAGGGAATCCGTTGATCCGCCTACCGAGGCCGCCGTGTGAGGAAGCTCCTGCTCTCTCCTTCCCCTCTCCTTCCCGCCCTTCCCTGTGAGGCCCCTCCGTCTTCCATATTCCAGGCCAAAGGCCGGTGTCTGCCTCCCCGGCTTCCCTCACAAACCCCTGGGAAATCGGGTGATACAGCCAAAGAGTTCTACCCCCGGTGGCTTTTTCTGGAACCTCTTAGAGATCCATGTGTGTTTATCGAACTCTGTTTACACCCCTTCCTATTCTTGGAGGGTTTTGTGTGGCAGTCTACAAAACGAGAGGGCATAAATGAAAAGGAGGTCACAGGAAGGAGACGCAATGGTAGGGCCTTCAGTTGGAGTGAGGACTGATGATAACACACAGACCACGGAGATCTCGTGTTGGGAGAATCTTCTGGCAGCCAGCAGGAAAACCAAATTCACTGCCTTCCATCACTCTGGGTCCACGTAAGGAAGGACATAGACCGTGGGTCTCAGCAGGTGGGCTGGTTTTTCGTGCTCAGGGCCTTGGGGATTTCTCCAGGGAGCCTCCCAGGAAGACGCCATGAGGGCAAAGGACCAGCAGCTCACGCGGACGTGACGGGAGCTGCGGGCCGTGCACGGCGGCGGTCTCTGGGCTGGACGCGCCATCCTGTACCGATGCTCGGATGGATGAGGTCACGTCCGCCTAGCTGGGTTGACCTGTCGTGACCCGGAAGGGGTTGTAGGGCAGCTCCGTGAACCATGTGGCCTTCACGCACCGTGGGTGCGTACGGTGGCAGCGCCCAGTCACGGAGACCTGGTGTAAAGCTTGGCTGTGCTAATCCCGTCCCTTCTTTGGACCTCAGGCTCCTCATCTGAGCAATGGGGATTGTAATTCCCCTTCACTGCCTGGCTTGGGGGGGAGGGGCAGGTGAAGAGATGGGGCCTCGGCGCCTTGGCAGCTCTCATTTGGTTTCGGCCTGACAGCAGTGTCCCAGGTAAACGTCACCCCCATCTGTTTCCTGCGGCTCGAGTACTTCAGACCAGCGTATGTCAACGTTTTTTCCCTGATCGTCCTCCTAAGGATAAAAACATAATTTATGTTCTCCCTCGCAAGAGGAAGGGAATATTAAGGGATAAGATTGGTCAGGTGGGGTCGGGCTTCGGGGGATCCCAGACCACACCACTTCTTGGTCTGAGCTAGCGTTTGACCCCTTGAAGGGGGTAGGGACACACGTCAGCCTTGTTGAGAACGTATGCTCAGATATATTAACTCTTCCTGACGGCCCATTGAATGGATGAAGAAACTGAGGTCCATAGAGGCAAAGCAACTTGCCCCAAGCCCCGTAACTAGTGAGAGGGAGTTGGAATCCCGTCTTAAGCGGTCTGGCCCCGGACCACGCTAGGTGCTGCTCCTCTCCACTCCTGGGGACGGCCACGCCCTCTGTTACAAATCGTGCTGTTTGGGCTCATGCACATACCCGTTGATTGTTCTGTCTCGGTGCATAATGACCTCTCTTGTTCTTTTTAATTGCTGCATCCTTTTCCGCTTGCATCAGCGGCGCATCGGCTATTTAACCGGGGCCCCAGCCGAGGAGAGCCGGGCGGATTCCAGGCTTCCACGACTAAAACCCTGCAGGAGCAACCCTCTCTTGCCTGCGTGTCGTTTCACGTAAGCGTGAGCGACCTCGAACGGTAAATTCCGAGACACGGCATCCCTGCGTGCTCGCTAAAAGGTGGCCTTTGGTTGGGGGCGTGGAAACCCCTCCACAGAGCTGAAACTCCTCCCCAGCGTCCAAGGTCGATTGTACCACTTTCTTCACAACGAAGCTACTGTTTGGACCCCCGGATGCCGCCTGACCTGGTTATCGGCTTCGACGTGGGGCCCCCACCCCGCCACCTTTTAAGCGCTCCGTCCGTCGCCCGGTTCTTCTCGTGTCATCCGGTATTTCCCTCCGAGGCTTCGCACAGTTTATTTTTGAACCTCAGTTCTCATCTCATTAAACGCAAGCCTGGGCAGCCGGCTTTCATTTCGGCGTGCTGCCTGGGTGCCTGCTTTGAAATGGGTCTGGAATAAAGCCATCGTGCGGCTTCTCCCGGGGCTCGACACCCACCAGGTGTGCGGTCGGGGATGGGGGGGTGGGCGCGGGGGGGGGGCGAAAAATCCTTCCCGTCTCGCTAGTCCTTTTGAACCTCCCTCAAAGACAGGATCTCATTCTGCAGACTTTCCTTGGCATTCGTTGACGAGGGGCGGCTGTGCTTTGTCAGTCCAGGAAATCCAGCGTGAGCAGTCCTGGTTCAGTATCTGCAGGGGCAAATGAAAATCACCTCGCCTGGTAAAAGCCCTACGCTGAGCCAAGGCTAAACAGCCCGCGCGCTCCGTGCCCTCTCCTAGAAAACCGTGAGTTGCGGGGGAGCGGGCCGGCCGCTCACGGAGGGCGCCTGTTGTCCCATCGGCAGCAGGAATGCCTGTAATGAGGGCCTGCCGTGCTGTTACAGCCATCTGAGGAATTGGTCCCAGGGGTCCTGGGCGGAGGTTTGTTTCGGAAGCCCCCTGAGGAAAGGCAGGTTAACAGGACGGAGAGGGCCGAGAGGGGTTTTGTGTCAGTGGAATCCGCCAGCCTGCTCTGACTGGTTACGAAGTTGACTCCCACCCTGTAAGCTGTTGGCATCCAGCTCAGGTTTGCTTATGAAACACGGCAGCCAGGTGGACAACGGCACGTGGCTGGATTCCGTCGCGGCGGCGGGGGTGCCCAGCTCTCTGCCCAGAACACTGTGGGGACGCTGAAATGGAGTTAACGCGTGCACACGTCTGCTCAAGCGACAGTTACCTGATTTTCTGTCATGTGGTAGCTAGGGTTTATGGGTACGTGAGGGATGGAACAAAGAGCTTATGTTCTCGTTGGAGTATGCAGATGATAAGTAAATATATCTTGTCCTAGATACAAGTGGCATGGGACAGAGTCGTAGTAAGAGGGCTAGGGAATGCCTATTGGAGGGGTGAGGGGCGGCTCTCAGTGTCTTCTGAACAGTTGCCTGAGGAGTGAACCTTGAAGATACCTAGGGGACAAGTTTTTTCAGGCATTGAGAATAGTAAGTGCAAAGGTCCTGAGGTAGGTTCCAGCATTTCCCTTGGGAAGCACGGGTTTAAGGTCAGCATAGAGCAACACATGAGGTCAGAGCTGAAGGAGAGCCCGCTGAGCCCCTTCCCCGTAAGAAAAAGATCAAGGCCAGAGGTGGGGGAACTCAGTCTCCCAGGGTCACACGGCTGCTTGTGAAACAGTTTTTCAGACTCCTGACTCCAGTCATCAGAGTTAACACAGACTTCGAGGGGCTTCACAAGGGCTGGAAGATGACCACCAATCTCGTCGACGTCCCGGCGCCTCGATTCCCCAGCTGTATGGCTGGAATTAGTTTACTTTCCTGAACTAGAGCAATTGCCTTGAACTTGAGGCTCTCTATGAGGATTGCATAGGAACAGGTGGGCTCGGCTTGTGGCATGTGGTAGCTGTGCAGTGAATGTTAGCTCTGGGCCCCAGGCTTTTGAGTGCTGACCCCCGCGCCCCCCGCTCACTTCCTCAGCTGCAGGTGTGACACCTCTCCTTCCCCACGTGGCTGTCACATGACCCAAACCACATTTTGCATGGGTTTGCACTTCTTTTTTTGGGGGGGGGTGGGGGGCTGTGTTTTCCTTGGAGAGATTTTTGGCAAGAGGGCCGTTCGGGGACATGCTTTGGTGTCCCCTTCTGCAAGATGGAGCAGGGGTAGCGTTTGTAGCTGGCTTTCCTGCATGTTACAGGGACCCGGCATGGCGGTGCAGGTGAGAAGTTCCAAGTGCTCTGTGTACGGTGCTGGGACTAAGACAACATGGAGGAAGGAGGGCCCCAGTTCCCGGCCCAAGCACGTCGCTTAATGCACCCCTACATTGGAGTGGGGTACCAGTGCCACCTTGGGTCTTGAGAATTCCGTGAGCTCACGAGTCTGTACGTTTAGCCCCATGTCTAGTGCACAAGAATCTGTAAGTGTAACTTCTGCCGTCTTCTGCGTGCCTTCCCACCCACCCCTCCAAAGGGTTTCCCAGGGCAATTCCTGAGTGTTTGCATTTGATGCCATTTTACACATGAAGACCCTGGGGCTCAAAGAGCTCAGGCCTTCTAACACAGCCAGGAAGGGCAGGAGCCCGGGTTTGAACCCCGCTGGTTTGACTCCAGCCAGGAGAGCCTTCCTCTGCCCTTCCCGGTCTCGGATCTCACTCCGGATTCTCGGTGCTTCGATCTGGCTGATCCGTGAGCTGGTGGAGGAAGGCCAGATCCTCAGCGGCTCCTCCTCCTGTGACTTTGCTGTGAGCGTGAGGGCCAGCCTGGCCCTGGAGAAGTCTTCCCCTATGTGGCCCCCTGCCGACCTCCTCCCCGTGATCCCTGTGGGTGCTCAAGTCAGACCCGCCTCTCGGTTTATTTTCAGAGCCTCATAGACATCTTGCCTGGCGAGGCCCTCATCCCATGGGGCCCTGGCTAATTAGCCTCTGATTATTCACAAACTCGGAGGCAGGAACGGGGAATGAAGTCCTCCTGGCTTTAATCACCTGCATGAAAGGCAGGCAGGGCCATGGGTGTCCAGGAGTGGCCGGGCCAGGACCCGGCGGCCGGGAGCGACAGCTCTCACGCGGCCACCAGCGTGGCCAGCACCCTGCCCTCCGTCTTCCCTCGGATACAAAGGGATGTTGAGCCGACCTCCTCTGGGGCGTCTGTTACATCCCGGTGCCCGAGAAACCTGGATTTTACTGTCGATTTCGGGGTTTTCCCCTTGGGCGGATCCTGGCCGCCCCCGCGTTACCGCAGCCAGCTTTCCAAGAAGTCTCCTCCGCTGTCACCAGGCCAGAAGGCGGTTGGCATCCTGTTAGGTCGCACACAAAGGAGGACATTTCAAAACCCGGAGTTCCACTGTGTGCTTTTGGCAGGAAGAAAGGCCCCTTTGCTCTGTTTTCTCTATTCTTTCTCCTCTTTTCCCTAACTCTATTAATAGGACAAAGGGTTGAGAAGAAGATGAAACACCTCCCGACTCACCATTCGTGTTCCTGTTCATTCATTCAGCGCGTAATCTCAGCTCACTCAGGGCAAAAGCCAGAAGGTCCTCACGACGGTCTAGACTTGCACCAGGTGGTGTCTCAGGCCAGCTCATCCTTGCATTGTGGGGCTGTCCCTTGCATTGTAGGGCACTGAGCAGCCTCCCTGGCGTCTATCCATAAATGCCAGCACCCTCCACCCCCAATCGGGACAGCCAGAAATGTCTCCAGACAGGCAGGGATGTCCCGTGCGGGGTAAAGTGATTCCCATTGAGAACCACGGTTCCAGGCTTTCTGCGGTCTAGACCCGTCGCTTCTCTCACCTAATCTCCTGCTTTTCATCCTTTTACTTTGCCATTCCTGCCTCCTCGCCGGTCCCCACTAGGGAGGCGAGCCACGCTGGGCACCTCAGGGCCTTTGCACTGCGATTCCCGCTTCCCGAAATGTTCTTCCCCCAGATGCGCAGGCCGCTCCCTCCTCCGTATCAGGTCTTTGCTCACATTCCGCTGTTCTCGTCTCCCCTTTTGAAGATGGCGCCCTTCCCTCCGAGCGTCCTCACCCCTGTCTCCTGTCTCTTACCCTTCCGTGCACATTATTTGTGCATATTGTGATGATGATTTATCACGTGTCTCTCTGTACTAGACAGAGGGCTTGTCTGGTTCTCTCTGCGCTGTTCATGGATGCCCCCCAAACCCTTGGATAGCCCTTCTTTGGGGACCTAGCCTTCCAGCACCTGCTCTGTGGATGTGCCAGGCACCGTCCGGTCCCTGGGAAGAGGATGGTGAACGTGGCAGATCAGGTTTCTGCCCCGAAGGAGCTCAGAAGGGTCATAACTCAGCTCTGAGCTGCCCAGACCCGGACGGTAAGTTTTGTCCCTGGTGTCAAGGAGAACAGGAGGTCGGAGATTCCTGGGCGCGGTGGAGAGGAGACGGGGCGCTGCCCCAGAGCAGCTGGTCACGGGCTGAGTCTCCGGCAGGTCAGCCCTGCTCTGTGTCCCCGCGTCACTGTGCCCCCCCTGGGCCCTGTCCCCTGGAAGCCCCAGCAGCCCAGCCCTCTGCTGGCCCCATTGGTATTCAGGCGGCCCCTCGCTCTGAATAAACACTTCCCTGCCATCCTCCCTCCAGCAAGAGCTTTCGCCTGTGGCTCGAGAGTGTCAGAGCGGCGATAAAAATAGTGTTTAGTTACCCGCACTCTGCTTATTTTGTGCTTGGGAGCAGTACCATGTCCTCAGATGTGTGGGGCTGGCCAGCAAGCCCCTCGTTCCTCTCCCCCCACCTCACACGGAGCAGCCTCGAGATAGCCTCCAAGGTTCTTCCGCCCTCAGTGACACCCGCCACATGGAGCCCAGCCCCAGCCACCGGGTTTTCCAGAAACCTTTCCTTCCCTCCCCCGTCTGTGTTAGAAGCCCCTGAGAACAGATTCAGAGGCCGTACTGAGCAGGGGACCCCCGCAGAGAGCACAGCTGATTCCGGGTAGCTGTTCCACGTCCAACGGCAGGGCTGCCCCGGAGACTCCGGACGATTCCGCCCTGAACACTTGCTCTCTCTGCATCTCCTCCGCCGGGTAGTAGGCGTCTTTGCCCCATTTTGCAGGTGAGGATAGTGGGGTGCGGAGGGACCAAGTAACTGGCTCCGAATCCCACGGCGGGCGCGGGAGCTGGGTCTCAGCCCGTTTCTCCCCGAGCCCGCCCGACCTGGATGCGCTTCTGTACGTTTCCAGGGCTTCGTACCTGCGGCTGCTCCGTGACCGGCCGTTCTGAACAGCGAACCACGGTCGCTCACATGGACTCCAGAGAAGGAGATTTCCCCCCCACCCACTTAAAATCTGTAAGAACCCTCAAGCCTCTGGTTTGGGGGTAGATACGTGGCCTTACGCCTTGAAAGTGTCACGTTATTTAATTGGTACAACTATCCTCAGGGAATGGTGGTAGCTTCGCTGAGTGGCGGTGGCACTGGGGAGAGGCTTGCAGGTCCGTGGCGTGAAAGCTGACATAACAGTTGTCGGGTGTCAGAGGTTTCTGGGGCTGCCGAGGCTACTGAACTCCGGGATGGCAGGGGTACCCCGTCCTGCTGGTCACCCCTCTTGCCTCCTAGCAGCTCGGCGTGTCAGCTACAGTCGCAGATAGGGAACCGAATTCCAGATGCCCCAAGCTCCCAGTTCTGGAAAAAGGCCGCTCCCGAGCCCAGAGCTCGAGGAGGGCAGGGGTGGAGGGCGAGGGGAGCAGAGAGACGTTTCTGCCCTCGGCGCTGCAGATCCGTATTGTGGCCCCTGGAAGGTTCGCCTGTCTTCAGGGAGCCTGACTCCGTTTACAGCCCCGTCGCACAAAGCCTGCGGTGCGGCCGCTGCCGGAGTCTAGTTCCCCGCCTGTGGCCCACTCAGTGCTTGGGGCTGAGGCCCGCTGGGGGCGCCTCTGTCCCGTGCCAGTGGGACCGGGTGGGGCCCAGGGAGAAGCGGGGAGGGGTCTCCTTACCCCCATGTGCCTCACTTTGTGCAGGAAAGGGTTTCAGCAAAACTGTGGCCCCGTGGAGAGGACCCCAGCCCGAGTGTGCATTTTGTCATTGCCTTCCGCTTGAGAGTCGTCTCAGCTCCCTTTCCAATTGCTATTCTGACGGCTCCGTCTCCTACCAGAGCAGTTTTAAGCTCCTTCATCGGCAGTCCGTTCAGGCGATGCTCGGTAAATAAACACTCGGCAGTGGCGGGGAGGCAGAGCAGCAGCCGGCTCCTCGGATTCCGGAAGCTTTTCTGCAGAGACTTGCTGCAGGTCATTTCAGATCAGCTCAACAGATAGGGAGACTGAACTGCCTGGGAAATGGAACACAGTTAATGGTGCCGAAAAACGCGGGGCGATAAAGAGTCTTCTCAATCAAGTGAGGAATCCTATCTGTGACACAGAATCCAATAACTAATTGTGTTTCCCTCTTTGCCTTGCCTGCCAGGAAGCTCAGAGATAGAGTTCTGCTTCTCACAGTGCCCAGTACCCTTGGTGATTTTCCAGACGCTTCTCGTGCTCCTGGTAGCAAAGTAAATTTTGTATTGGGCCTTTTCTCTTGATTCCCTTCCTTACTTCCCTCCTACCTCCTGTGTTTTGTCTCTTAGTTTTCGGTCCCTGGAGCTGTGTGTGTGTTTTGCTTAAGCCTTTTCGTAACGGAAGACAAGGATGAATACCTGTGGAGATAAAAACACCATTTCCAGCCGTATCTGTGTCTGTATATGCCTTTTACTTAAGCATCTTTCACCCCCGTGCCCCATTTCAACATACTCCAAATGCGAGGTATATTTTGACTCTGTAGCCTTAGGAAGACACAGCTCAACAGGCTCACGGGATTCCTGGCCTTGGGGTGTGTAAACCCTGCAAAATCTCGGTGGGTGTGTTTCACCCCAGCCAAACCCTCCCCCCTTTGTTGGCTCTGGGCTGGAAGGCCAGGACCTATGGTCCGTTCTTGGCTGTGCCACTAATCGGCCGGTGGGCAGGCTCTTTCGTTTCGCTGGGCCTCAGTTTCCTTATCTATATAACGGGAAATAACAGTCCCTTGCCTGCTGCCCTCAGAGGCCTTTGAGGCTGCTCATCAAATGAAAGTTCTCTTAGAACAGGTTTTTCAGAAGGCTGGAGGATAGTCGGGGTTTGGCGGCAGAGCCGGGGGTGTGGGCCGACCCCGGGACCGTGTCTGCACCTGGTCACAGATGATCCCACAAGTAGGGTCGTTCGCTGAGTCAGTAATTTTGTCTTAAGAGAAGCCTCTGAAGTCAGGTGAGTTGGCTGTGACCTTCAGCTCTGCCTTCACTAGTGGTGGGCCTTTGACCTTGGTCCTCCTTTCTTTGTCTCATGGAGGTAATTGTGTCAGAAGCGATTAACGCCACCCCGGCGCAGAGCGCACGCGTGTCATTCCTGAAAGTCGACCGGTGCACCCTCTGCGGCAAGCCTGGGGCTCTTCCTCGACGGGGTCGGACAGTCTGGGGCACCCCAGGTACAGCAGGGGGTTCTGGACGCGGGGCGCCCGCGTACCTCCGTGCAGTCGAGGGACGCTGTTCCGCGAGCTATCTCTCTTCGCCGTGGTGATGGGGACCTCCAGACAGAGCTCGCTCAGTACCAGATGCTGGGACCGAGGCCAGCCCTTCCTGCAAATGGAATTTAACCATAATGACAAATGAGACGGCCTTCCTCCGCCTTCCTAGCTTTGGAACACGAAAACTTAAAATCAGTCCAGATAGACATTTGTATTTTCACTTAGGAGGTTGTTAAGAATTGCGGAAAGTTTGACACGAGCCCTGACGTACCTTGGATGAAGTTCTCAGGACGTGGCTCTCGGCCCCTAAACTGGATGAGTGCCTTTGCTAAACTCTCAAGTCTTTTCTTTCTTGCCTTTTTTTTTTTTTTTTTTTTACAGTTGGGAGAAAAACAACAGAGCTCAGAGGCTCCTTTAATTGCCAACAAGGTTCTGTGTTCTAAGTAGGGCAGCAGAGACGTGGAAAGGGCAAGTAAGGGGTGGAGAGACTGAAATCTCCCGTAACACTTTATTTTGGGGATGAGGCGGACGAGTTTCCTTAACCCTGACACCTCTGGGATTTCGTTCGCTCCAAGCCCATTTTTATTCTCTCCCAGAACTCTTGATCCCATGGCTTTCCTGCTTCTTAGAGAGAGGGTGCCCCTGGAGGCTGGGCGTGCGGGGTGATAAAATAGCTCTCCGAGTCCCTTCTCCATCACCCCGGATCTTTTTTTTTTTTTTTGGAGGCGGGGGGGATAAAATTTTATAGAGCGAGTCAAGTATCTGCAGCTACAGAACTGAAACTCTCAAGAAACTGATCTGAACGGGAGCGATTTGCATTGCCACCTGTCACGGTGATGAGGTTGGGTCTTAGATTGAGAATACAATCATAACTTTTTAAAGTTCCCATACCTGGGGGATGCGGAGAGCTAGCAGCCTAACATTGGGAAAACATATCAGTCAAACTGATTTTTGGAAATGACAAGAGATTGGCAAAATTAGGGAGTCGAGTCACACACACGCGGGGGAAACAAAGCCGCCGGGTTTCGAGGTGGTTGTCACATGCCGTGGAGCAGAGTAGGAAAACGGCAGGAGATAATTGAGAGGTTTTACATGGAAATCGTAGAGAAGGGAAAAGTGAGACAACAAGGAAAGGAAGACGGGTGATGGCCTAGGGCAGCGGTCTAGAGCAAGATGTGGCCGTTCGTAGCTCACAGGCCAAGTCTGGCCCTCCGCTTATGTTTGTAAATAAAGTTTTATTGGAACCCCGCCACCTCCGCTGGTTGACATGCAGTTTGTGACTGCTTTCGCTCTGCAGTGGCAGAACTGAGTAGCTGTAACAAAGAGTACCTGACCTACAAAGCCTAAAATATTTATTAGCTGGCCCTTTACAGAAACCGGGTTTTTGTTTTGTTGTTTGTTTCTTTTTTTTGTTTTTTGTTTTGTTTTTTGTCCCCTGCTATAGATGATCATGGAGAAATCCCTAAAATGGTTCAGAAACCCTGCTCCACCCCTTAGGAGTTAAGTGACCTTAGACCGTAACTTCCTGTCTGTGAGCCTGTTTCTTTATGTGTGTAATGCTCATTGTCTCAGTGGGGCGATTAAACAAAGCCTCCCAGACCTTAGTGGTGTGAAACAGTGAGTGGTTTTGTTCTTCGTTACTGCTTCCAAGTCTTTGGGCCAGCTAGAGGTTCTTCCGGGCTCTCCGGGGTAGCCCCTCTGCCCTCGGCTGGCTCTCATGTGTGGGGATGACGCGATCGCCGTGGGCTGCTCTAGAATCCTCCCAGCTGGGACACGTGGACTTCGCTCCACTCGTTCTCCCTGCCCGCAGGAGAAGAGCCCAGACTTGTCCACGTGGCAGTAACAGGGCTCCAAGAAAGAGCGCAGGAGAGGGAGAGAGGGGAAACGGACAAGCCTTCTCGAAGCCAAACTTAAACTGAAGCCTGGTCCTATTCTTCTGGCCAGAGCACGTTCCCCAGGGCCGGCCGTATTCCAGGTGTGGGGACTCCTCATTTGTCTTCTCTCTTGGGAACGGTTAGCCGAGAGCCTGGAGTCCAGCACGGTGGGACTTTAACACAAAACGACATGGGCTCAGAGCCGAGCGCCCTGGGAGCGTCCCCGGCAGCGAGCCCTCGGCGGCGGCAGCCGCGAGCAGAATGCTCAGAATGGCTAAATTGCAGCCTGACAGTGTAGATCAGGAAGGGTCGCTGTGCAAAGTGCCTGCCTGATTGGGGCGGGGGGACTGAGCCCCCGCGGTACCCGCGGCAAGGCTTGGACCACTGTCTCACAGTGGAGAGTTGCCTCCTGTGAGCCCAGAGTCTTGCAGAGACCATAACGAAGTGGTCACAGCCCCTGGGGGTGGAAGGGCTCCGTTCCGGAAACCGGGGCAACACACCTTTACAGAGATTTTGCCCACGTAAGGATATTGGATGGGGCATTTTCTGAGCAGCCTTGGATGGGGTTGAATCTAGGACTGGGTCAAAAAAGAGGGAAGTGATACCTGAGGTCGGGGATGGAACATCTGTCATAATTTAAAGCCAGATCCAAGTCAGACCTGGGTTGGGATCTCAGTTCTGCCGTTGACGAGCTGGGAATAGTGCTCTGTGGACGGTTGTCCAGGATGCGCACTGCACGAAGGAGTAAGCAAGAACTAAAATCGAGCTTGCACTCCAATCATCAAGACATGCACTTAAACTCAGGACTGAAATTGCCCAGAGTAAGGGGCAATTAATTCTTTCTTGTCATTCTCACAACCCGAGCAGTGATCTGGGCCGGGTGGTAGGGGGAAATTCGACCTCTGTGAACTTCAGTTTTCTCACCCGTAAGACAGAAATAGAGATGGTGCCCGAACATAAGTTTGTTGGTAACATGCTTGGAAAATGCTTAGAGTAGTATAAAGGTCCGATAAATGGTCATGCCTGGTGGTTAGGATGGCAGGTGACCTGGCTTTAAATCCCACTCTGCCATTTCCCAGCTGTGACACCTTGGCCAACTGGCTTAACCGCTCTCCGCCTCAGTGTATTCATCTTTAAACCTCGGGACGATGAGGATGCCACCTTCCGATTAAATGAGTTAATGCATATAAGGTGCTGATGGAGTTGGCACATAGTAGCCTCGACGTAAGCCCGCTGCGGTGCCGCGCCGACCCGGGCTCCAGGTGGCCCACGAGTCCGTCCGGGCTAGAGAACCTGCGAATGAGCACCCACGGATCCTCGAGGCTGGGTGCCCTGGGATGGCAAGGAAAAGCAGCTCAGGCTGAGCTGACGGGCATTTGCCCTGCGGGACCAACGCCCCGAAGAGACTCTCTGCCTTGATTCGCGTTCTCCACCTCTGTAGCCGCGTCCTCGTCCCTGACGACCTGGCCAGTACCTACCTGCCTCCCACCCCCTGCTGCCCGCCTGCCTCCGTTCCAGGAGGTGTTGGGGTGAGGCAATGTGACTCGGGCTGAAACGAGTCTGGCTCCCATCCCCCGTCCCAGCAGTTTCTCAGCCACTCGAAGCCTCAGTTTCTTCATCTGTAAAATGGGAACTCTAAGAGACCCCGCGTCACAGGCTTATTCTGAGGTTTCAGGGAGATGGTGCAAGTTAAGTGTTGCGCACACGTGGGCGGGGGGCGCACTCGCTCAGCTCCAGGCGTAGCCGCTGCCCCTGGTGTTGGCATAACCCACGTATGGGTCCACACACGCAGCCCGAACGGGCTCTCAGAAGGGCGTGTTCGGGTGGAGGTTATACCCGTGCTCCCAGGCGAGCCTAGCGCAGTGTGGGAGGTTCCGTAGGGAGGGTGGGAACGGACTCCGGTAGGAACGCGGCTGTAAGACAGAAGGAGGCGGGAGGCCACAGCCACGTGAATGGTGGCTCGCAGGTGCACGGCCTTGCGGCCGGGGCCACGGCAGAAGTCGGGACCTGCAGGCGCTCACGTGGGATTTGCAGCCAGGCCTGAGTGCTGCCTCTTGGTTCTGGGCACGGCCACGCAGCTGCCCGTTCCAGCAGGGGGGCCCCTTCCAGCCTGAGATGATTGCGTGACAGGGGCCGCCCCGGGTCAGAAAGGATCAGAGCCCCAGTTCTGGCCGGAGATGCCAAGGTCGCGAATTCTGGCACCGAGTCACCGGAACGACCGCCAGGGACCCCCTGAGACGAGATGAGGAGCAGCCCCTCCAGCGCAGGTACCGAAGGCTTCAAGTTAATCAGCTCTACCCTGGTGCTTGAGACTCATTAGAATGGTGATTGAGGCCCATTACTGGTGTGAGATCACAGTGGGGTGCTGGGTGATTATGGTCACCCAAGCTTGCAGCCAAAGACTGTTAAATAACTTCCCGGCACTTCCTGTTCGACTTGCGCCCGTCCCCAGCCCATCCTGGGCGACACCTCCGAGAGGGGGAGGGGCCACAGCAGTGCCTGGGAAAGGGGTTCCCATCCTCAGGGACTTGGGGAGGCCTGCCTGCGCCTCTGTCTCCCCACCCATCCTCTCTCTGTCTCCTGCGCCTGCAAGTGGGGAGCGTGAGGCACTCCCACACACCAGCCCCGGGACCTTTCTGAAACCTAAGCCTGGTCATGGCGTGCTCCTCGCTTAAAAAAGCCTCGAGTGGCTTCTTGAAAGCACTCAGCCCCATCCCATGAGCTGTTTTACAACTGTCGGCGCCTCCGTTTTCGCTTCTACAATGTAAGTTCCATGAGCCTCCTTAGTTCGCTACCTCACACCTAGAATAATGGATGCTGTGTAGAAGGTGTTTGAATATCGGTGGGATGAATGAATGAAGAAGTAGTAGTAATGATAGTAGACAGAACAGTAGTAACGATAAAAAAAATAACAACTGCAGGGCGCCTGGGTGGCTCGGTCGGTTAAGTGTCCGTCTTCGACTCAGGTCTTGATCTTCGAGTTCGTGAGTTTGAGCCCCGCGTCGGGCTCTGTGCTGACAGCTCGGAGCCTGGAGCCTGCTTCCGATTCTGTGTCTCCCTCTCTTTCTGCCCCTCCCCTGCTCACACACATTCTTTCTCTTTGTCTTCGAAATAAATAAACATTAAAAAAATTAAAAAATAGTAACACTAGCTGCTGCTGTCTGAGTGCCGAGTGCTGACCTGCGTTTCCTCGCGTGATCTTCGCAAGCCTGGTGAGGCAGGTGCTCGTCTGCCCCATTTTACAGAAGAGGAAACGGAGGCTCAGAGGTTAGAAGTAACTTGTCCAAGGTCACCCCGCTAGTACAAGGTAATTCTGTGACTGAGTTCGGGTCTTACGTGTCCTCTGTGTTGAGGTGGACTAGTGAAGACGAGGGGCCGTTCCCTCTCTGCTCCCTCTCTGACTTATGGCACCCGGTGGCCTTACTGCTGTCCGTAGAATCATCGCTGGGTCCTGAAAAAGAATGGGATGTTAGTGAGACCTTGTCTGAGAGTCACAGTTGTCATCAAAAGGAAATATTGATGGGGGTGCCTGGATGGCTCAGTTGGTTGCATCTGACTTCAGCTCAGGTCATGATCTCGCGGTTTGTGGGTTCGAGCCCTGCGTAGGGCTCTGTGCCAACAGCTTGGAGCCTGGAGCCTGCTTCAGATTCTGTGTCTCCCTCCCTCTCTCTCTCTCTGCCCCTCCTCTGCTCACGCTCTGTCTCTGCTTCAAAAATAAACATTAAAAAGATTTTTTTTTTAATGGAAATACTGACAGAAAGGGTACTATCCACAGAGCGCACCGTCACCCGGTGTAGTGGTGGTGACGGGGCTCTGTGCCAGCCCAAGACACACGAAGGATCCAGAAACAGGCCAGACGACAGGATTCCAGCGTTCTCTTGCTGCACTTCATCGAGAAGTTGAGCTTCGGTTGCTTTGCAAGTTCCAAGGAGCAAAAAGGCTTGAGCCGCTTGTATGTTTCCAAACGGGAGCTTCCCCCTCCCCCGCTCCAAAGGCAGAATTTGAAACTCCGCTTACGACTTACTGCTGAGTAGGAAGGACGCTGACCTGGGCTTTCAAAGGCTCTAGAATGTCCAGCGAGACTCCGGCTGTCCAAGCAAACATGGAGAGCGCGTGAGCGCACACGTACGTTTGGCCTGGACCGCGCCGCACGTGGCTTCTTTCTTGACCCGCCGCCCGCCTCTTCCGTGGCGCGATGGGACAGCCCGGCCGATTTCCCTCTGCGTCTTTCTGAGTGACGGTGACCGCCGCCGGCCTTCCGAGGGGAAGCTCCTGACAGATATTAAAGAACAATTCACTTATTACAGCTAAACAGAAAAGCATATGGAGAAGGCAAACTACATTAACATCTGCCGCCCGGGCTCCATCTGCTCCCGTTGGCTTGGCTTTGCCTCCAGACGCGCCAGCCTGTCGGTGTTCCAGGGCCGGTTCCTTCCAAGCGGGGACGGGCTGTGCCCGGTCCTTTCGAGCCACTCACGCGAGCCCAGACCCTCCTTAGGTGTTGTCCAAAGCCAGAGGAACGCAGGAAATGCGAGAACTTGGGAGGCGGTGGCTTCCAAAGCTCGCGCTGTGGCTCGGCCACTTCCTGACCGTGTGGCCTTGGGTAGGGGGCTTAGCGTTTCTGAGCCTCAGCGTACTGGGCTGTGCGACGGGGTTAGCCGTGGCAGTCACTGCGTCGGAGGACGGGTGTGAGAGTCCAGCGTGAGAATGCGGGTAAATCGCCCGCAGCAGTGGTGTGTAGACAGTGAGTGTGCCCCAGGCGCTCATTCCCGCCTTCCCACGGGAATATCCACCACCACCCCCGCCTGGCCTGCGTCCCTCTCCCCACTTTCTACAGCCTTGCTCCTTGAAGTTGAAATCACTCCTTGGCCACTACTTGGAGCAGGGTCCTGCAGCCGTCTGGAAGCTCCCACGTTTACACCGTTAAAGACGCAGCCCCTTCTCCTCCCCGCCCCCCACCCCACGCCGCCCTCTTTAGCAGGTTCCAAGCTGGAAGCTCCCAGCCCATCATTTCCGGATGGGAAGGAGGCCCCAGCGCCCCTCCCGGAGCTGGGCCGGCTCAGGGCCAGCCGGCCACGTGTGCGTGTCCCCGGCAGCCTCCTCCGCCCACCTGAGCGGATTTTCGCCTCCAGCTAGCGAGACAAACCAAATGCTGTTATTTTAGTATCTGGTAGCCTGTCGGAAATAATTTCTAAAAATGTTTTCCTGCTTTCTCTGCCCTCCCCCGCTCGCTCCCCGAGGCAGCCACGTCCGTGGAGCAGTTAGGACAGGGCAGCTGGCAGCCGCTGGCCGTTGGGAGACTGGGCTGCGGTGCCAGGGGGGCAATTGGTGCTTACCGGCTGGGGTGCACGGTTGGGGTGAGGGCTTCAGGCAAGTCTCTGTACCTCCTTGGGCCTCAGTTTCTCCACCTATAACATGGGAATGTTGGCAGCGTGTGCCTCCATGGGCTTCCGTGAGGTTGGAATGAGTTAATCCATGCACAGTGCCTAGGACAGTTCCTGGCATACAGAAGGGGGAAATGGCGAGTGAAGTCACGCGGAGGGCCCTGGGCGCGGAGGGAGAGCCCGACCGGGAAGGAGGAATGAGCGTAGCCGGTCCTGGGTCTCCTCCTCCATCCGTCTCCTGGGAGACTGGGAGGCGAGGTCTTGCTCCGTAATCTCAGCGTGGCCGGTAGGCTTGTGGGATCTTAGAGCATCCGAGTGATAGGGACCCAGGGACCAGACTAGTCCCGTGTTTTCCCAGGAGCGCTGTGTGGCCCACCGTGGCACCCGAGATGAGTGAGGGGCGCTCCGTGGATATTAAATAACCTTGAACTTGAACTTATTCGTGCCTTCTCACGTTCCTCCTTCTCTTCGATGACGCCAGGGACAGTGTCTCAGCTGGGCGCTCGTGGGTCTTTCACACTGGACACACGTCTCCCTTTGCAACACAAGCAGCTGCCCTGGGCTTAGAGCCTCAGGCAGGCAGCTGGATCCAGCTGGGGTGGAATAATACCGCCTCTTTTTCCTTGTGTTCACGTTTTAGAACCCACTGGCCGTCAACTTTCCTCTTCACGTCGTAAGTGCATACATTGAAATGGGGGGCAGTTAAAATGACTGAGGGCAAAATGGCAAAGGCGTTAGAGGTGTTGCTTCATCCCGCAGGACAGGTCTGCAGATGGTTGAATGGGGTCCAGGCAGTGCGGGGGGGCAGGGCGTCTAGCAGAGTCACCGACCAGGGTGTAGGTCCAGAAGCTTCAGCCCCCATGCCTGCCTGCTGTTCTGTGATGTCCACTGTCCCCCTGGGCGCTGTTAGAGCTCCCTTTCCTCTGATGTCCGGGCCTGGCTGACGCTGACTCACGGTGCAGCCTCAGACCGCAAGAGCGCCGCGAGCTCACGTCTCTGGCTACACCTGGGAATCGCCTGGGGGGCTTGGGCAAGTCCCAGTCCCCGGGCCCCAGCCCATCAGTGTCTCCGTGGTGGCACGCACATCAGTATTTGCAAAGCGTCCAGGTGATTCTAACTGGGCCGGCAAAGTTGAGAACCCCGTGGGCTAAGTGCTCCCCATTCTCCCCGCATCGTGCCATCTGCGGGAAGCAGAATCCAGAAACGCTGAGAGAGATCGAGAAAAGCTAAGGGGAGAGGAGGAGGGGGCAGACATGCTAATAAAATACTGAACGAAACAGGCACGTCGCAAAGGGCGTATCTGCAGCGTGGGGCCGTTTTGTCCACCTGATAAACACAAAGCCACAGCATATATTGTCTGTGGACGCCGACCTATTTCCTGGAGATGTAAACGCATAGCTGTGAAGGACGGAAGTGACCTCTGGGTTGTTGAGAAATGGGAACCGAGCCGTGCAGAGGACGTCAGCCCCGTCTGTAAAGGTTTGCTTCTTTAAAGCCGTGAGGAAAGCGTGGCAGAACTGGTTCCTAGGGGTGTTGTGTTATTTTTCTGTAGTTTTGGTATGTTTTACAGTGTCCTAGGTCAAGAGGATATTGGTTTTTATACTCGTTTGATAAGCATTCCTATTAGGAAGATATTTCGCTCTATTTTAGAAAACAAAAACAAACCAACCACTAAGTTTTACCCCCTCGGTTCCGTAGAAGTCGAACAGCTTTTGTAAGTGTCCCGGGCCGCGGGCAGTCTGGTGATGGGAGAGCGACACAGGAGAGTGGGGTGAGAGGGAGGCAGGACCCAGACGGACAGAGGGGGCAGCCCGAGAACACAGAGCCGGGGGCGGAGACAGGCTGACCCCTGGGCCTGGATGAAGCCACAGGCTCTGACAGCAGGCACGGCTGTGCCCAGCTCAGGTGGGGTGCCGCCTGCCCGCCTCCTTCCAGGACTGGCAGGGCACTGTTGTCTGTCGCGTGCCGCCCCCAACCTGCAGAACCTTGGCCTCAAGCGATAACCCAGGAAGGGGGCAGCGGGGGAGGCCCAGCCTAACCCTGAAGATCTCCTTTGACTGTCCTACAAACACTCTCGGGGCCCGGAGACGGATGAGACCGCACCCTGTCAGGAGGCTGCCCCCCCCCCCCGCCTCTTCTGCACAGGATCTGAAATCGGAGGCTTCTCTGCCCCCACAGAAACTGCAAGCCCCCCTTCGTGGATGTTCCACCCCCAACCAGAGGCAGCTGATTGTTCGTGTTTGACTCGAGGGAAGTGGGTATGAGCTTGGGCTGCAGAGTCGGACACTGTGTTTTAACTCCCCAGTCTCTGTGGCCTTGAGCAGGTGTCTCTACCTCTCTGAGCCTCGGTTTACTCGTGTGTCAGAAAAGATATCCCACTAGTAATAGGAATACTGCCAACAGGTCCGATGAGTGTTCTAGGCACGGTGATGGCTGAGGGCCTCTGATAGCAGTCCTACCAGTCGGTTACAGCCGGGAGGCCTGGCTGAGGCTGCAGAGCTTTTAAAAGGCACCGGGACACAGGTTAGTCCGTTTCAGTGCTCCTGCCCTGACCGCTGGCCCACACTGCTTCTTCGCAGGGCTATCAGGGGGGTCAAGGA
The DNA here is from genome assembly GCA_030068075.1 of Paguma larvata. Lineage (NCBI taxonomy): Eukaryota > Metazoa > Chordata > Mammalia > Carnivora > Viverridae > Paguma > Paguma larvata. The sequence goes on along the minus strand of CM057825.1, from coordinate 124,867,686 downwards.
GGAGAATGCATAGGAAATGCTGGTCCGGCAACAGTGATGGGGGGTGGATTAGGGAGTGGGGGACTGCGTCATAAATCCTGGGGGCGCCTGAGTGGCTCAGTCGGTTAAGCATCCGACCTGGGCTCAGGCCATGATCTTGTGGTTCATGAGTTCAAGCCCCGTGTCGGGCCTTGTGCTGACAGCTCGGAGCCTGGAGCCTGCTTCGGGTTCTGTGTCTCCCTCTCTCTGTCCCTCCCCTGCTCGTGTGCTCTCTTTCTCAACATTAGAAAAAAATTTTAAAACTCCTGAACACCTGGTGTCCACTAGGATTCTCCTGGTCTTGACTTTAGGTGTGTGGACATGACAGATGAATTTCTGTCTACTTCCTGAGGCCGAGCAGGAGGGGGAATTTCACCGTCCGTCTGTCCCCTGCCTCCCACCAACCCCCCAGTTCTGAGTTCAGACACTGCCCAACCTCCACTGAGAGACGAGGCTGGAAAGTTCAGGACACGAGCTTTGGAATCCGACCTGGGCTTCATCCTGGCCCTGCCCCTTCCCACCCGCGTGACACCGGGGGAGTCCCGTAACCCTCTCTCCGAGGCTCCGTTTGCTCTTACAGCAAGTGAGGATGGTAACATTCCCCGTGATAAACGAGAGAGTTGACCGAGGGAGTAAACAGAGGTGCTTGGGGCTGATGGGACGGCACGGGGCTGATGGGACGGTACGGAGCCGAGGCTCAGCATTACAGGTGATGGACGGATCACGCAGCCGGAAAAGGGAGTGGCGCTGGTCCGCTGGGGGAGCCTCTGGGGCCTCTGACGTCTGGCCTGTGTGTCGAAGTCCGCTTGGGAATCCCGTGTTGCTGACTCACCTCTTACAAGTCCTAAGGGGAAATGCTGCCTTAAGGGGAAAAGGCGACCAGCCCTGGGGCAGGATGTCAGCCAGGAGCCGGGCTGAGACCCCGGAGGGCCCCCAGAAGCTGAGGACACAGAAGAACCTCGAGATGGGTCCCGTCGAGAGAGAGAGAGAGAGAGAGAGAGAGAGAGAGAGCAGCCTGCTTTATAGCGAGCAGCTTGCGTCACCCACTGTCAAGTTCACAGGAAGAGCCACCTAGTGGCCTGAATAACTGTGGTCCGTCGGGTCTCCCAGAACCACCATCTGCCTGGTTTGTTCCGTGAGCCGTCTGAGGATAAAGGCGAGCGCAGTCCAGGCAGGGCTGGTCGTGCTGGGAGAGGTGCTCCCGCTCAGCGCCCCGTGTAAGGAGCTTGTCCTGGGGGGGGGCGGGGAGGAGCTCAGGCAGTTGAGCATCCGACTTCAGCTCAGGTCAGGATCTCGGGATTGGTGGGTTCAAGCCCCGCATCAGGCTCTGTGCTGACAGCGCAGAGCCTGGAGCCTGCCTCCGATCCTGTGTCTCCCTCTCTCTCTGCCCCTCCCCTACCAGAGGAGGCAGAAACAACCCTCTCATCTCTCACCCAGGCACCTGGCCTCGTTTCACTCCTCCTCACTTTCTCAACTCTGAGACAGGGCGGGCCTGGCTCCTCAGCTGGCCGAGATAAGCTCTCCAAGCCTCAGCCCCCCCATCTTTAAAGCAGGTGCACAGGGGCGCCTGGCTGGCTGAGTCCGTTAAGCCTCCGACTCTTGGTTTCATCTCAGGTCATGGTCTTCTGCCTCGTGAGTTCAAGCCCCAATCGGGCTCTGCACTGACTTTAAAAACATAAAAGCATACATTTTAAATGGGTGGCTGAAAACATGTAACCGGTACTCAGCATTGCTTCCATAACACATTCTGTATGGAGTCTGTTCTTATATTTTTACTGAGTTGGTAAGCTGGTTGTCTGTCTCATTTTACTAAAATGTAAGCTCCCTGAGAGCAGGCATCTGTCTGTCTTACTCGTAGACGTATTCCTGCTGTTTTAACGTGTTCCTGCTGACTTAACGCTCAGTAAACAGGCAGGATTCACGCATGAAAGGTTACCCGCAGGTAGGATTTGGCTGCAATAACAGTTACCTCATAGCGGCTGTTCCCCTGGACCCTGAGCTGTGCTTTTGCCCCGGTTAAGTCAACACAGCTTCTCATCAGCCACGGGAGCTTTGGCTATTATTGTACCCATGTTCCCTAGGAAGGATCCAAGGCTCAGAGAAGTTAAGTAACTTTCCCGAGGTCACACAGGTAGGAAGTGGCAGAGCCGGGTCTCCCGTCCCGAAGAGCAACTCTGCAGCCTGCGCTTAAAACGCACTCCGTTGCGGGGTGCCCTCCGGCACGGCAGAGCGACTGTGGCGGCGCCTGCCTGCTCAGCGCTGTTTGAGAGATGGACATTAGACACATTGCATCTGAACGAGGTGACCAGAACTTTCCTCTCGGGTCCTGTCAGGACATGCAGAAGTGGGTTGTGATGAAGTTTTGCCTCTCCCCCTGAAGCCCGATAGTGACTACGGCAGGGTCTCGTGGGGTCAGGAGCCGTGCATCCCTTCCCACAGACCACAGAGACCCTCAGTCCAGAGTGCAGCCATCATTTTTTTTTTTAATGTTTAATGTTTTATTATTTATTTATTTATTTTTTAAATCTTTTAATGTTTATTCATTTTGAGAGAGAGAGAGACAGAGTGCAAGCAGGGAAGGGGCAGAGAGAGAGGGAGACACAGAATCTGAAGCAGGCTCCAGGCTCCCAGCTGTCAGCACAGAGCCCGATGTGGGACTTGAACTCACGAACTGTGAGATCATGACCTGAGCCAAAGTTGGATGCTTAACCGACTGAGCTACCCAGGCACCCCTATTATTTATTTTTGAGAGAGAGACAGACCGTGGGAGCAGGGGAGGGGCAGAGAGAGAGGGAGACACAGAATCCGAAGTGGACTCGGAGCTCTGAGCTGTCAGCACAGACCCGATGCGGGGCTCGAACTCACAAGCAGTGAGATCATGACCTGAGCCGAAGTCGGACGTCGAACCAACGGAGCCACCCGGGTGCCCTGGCTATCATTTTTCAGCAGCTCGGGGATGCACGTGGCCGTCACCGAATCCCGGTAGCCGTCCCGTCGGGATGCCGTTGGCCGTGGCATGCCGAGCCCCGCTGGGAACGGGAAGTGCCAAGGGGGCGCTTGCGTTTTGCAGGGAGTGGGGCTGCAGAGCGGCGGCCTTCTTCGGGAACACGGCCAAAGAAAACCTGCCTGGGAGCCCCTGTCCCTGGCAGAGTGGGCCAAGGCAAACACAGGCTCATAAAGGAGATTTAGGGCGCGGCAGCCGTATATTCATTCGTACCTCTGCGTAGTAAAAATAATTTATTGGCAGCTGCCGAGAAGCTCGGTTCTGAAGTCACACGGATGGCCCTATCAGGTACCTTTTCTCCTTCTGTCTCTCCCCAGCCCAAATGGCTCGGGGCCTTCAGATGAAATAAATTAATTGGCTCTGTGTGTGTGTGTGTGTGTGTGTGCACGCGTGCATGCATATATATTTATGTACAGGCGTCTTTCTTTATATCGCTGGCTCCATGAGCATTTACGTTTCTTCAGAGATTCTGCAGTAATGAGCTTGCGAGTGTGTCATTCATTACCCGCTTGTGGCAGGGTTTTGGGGGGGCAAGGGGGGCCCAGCAGATGCAAAGGATGGGTTCGAAAGCTGGATGTCTTTCATCAACAGGAGGCCCATTTGTCTCCTTAAGTGCCCCTTCCCTAGAGGACCTGGGCTGGAGAATGTTAAGAGGGTGGCGGCTGGAACCGGAAGGCCTCCAGGGAGTCCGGGCCAGAGAAGTTAAGAAGGCGTGCAGGAGAGTGAAAGTGCGTGTCAGGGTTTGGGGGCACAGAGCTGGGGTTCACCTCAAGTCACAGAGATCCAGGCAGTGAGGCGGAAGGACTCGAACCCAAGGACCTAAACTGTTCGAGCAACCCTGTGTCTCCGAGCTGATCCTGTCCTCCTCGAAGATTACTATTGCTCTCTTCCAGGGTCTTTGGTGGAGGTGGTGTCGCCCCCTAGGGGTCGTTTTGGTAATCCTGGGGCACTCTCTAAGGGCTGGTTTTGAATGGCGCCTGGGAGTAGCCAGTGGATTTTAAAACCATACCGTGCGACATGGGGCATGTTACTTAATGGCACCTACCAAATAGTTCTCTGGGATTTCCATTTCCTCCCCCCCTCCCCCGCTTTACTGAAGTCTAATTGAGAAATAAAATCATACCTGAGATAAAGTATACAGTGTGATGATTTAAGTGTACATGGTTCAAGTATCTACCACCACCACCCCCCCCATGGAGTTAGTTAACACGTCATTCAGGGATTTGTGAAAGATACTCTGTGTTGAGTGTTTAGCACAGCCTTCGGAATAAGTGTCAGCATCGATGGTTGTTATTCATAAGTGTGCGGTTTGCTGGTCTCTCCTGCCATTGATTTCTTTGTCTGCCTCACGAGCGTACGGTCTTTCTTCTCTAGATCGGGGCTGGGAAATTGCTTTCTCTGTGAAAGCCTCCTCTCTTCTCCTTGGAGCCTAGTCCTTGATGAAACCCAACCGTGGCGTGCATCCATCCCCGCCGCCCTTCACTCCCCGTCCTGTCGTGGAATAATTTCTGTGCGCGGTCCCTTCCCGATTCTGTGCCTGGACTCCACCGACAGCAGGAAACACATCTAAATTCGCCTTCTTCTCCTTGGCCTCTGCCATGCCTGGCAGGGGGTAGCCACCCAGTTAGAGTTTGTAGAACGAATAAACCAGCGATTCCCAACCCTGTTAGACCCCAGACCCTCTCAATGCAACACGTCGTCTAGAATATTCCTTTTACCTATCTTGAAGTGAAATCCATTACTTATACCCTACTGACACTCAACAGCTCTCAATCAGATCAGTATCCTGCCCACGTAATAACATGAAGAATACGTAGAGGTAGTTTGCGATAAAAATAATAGAGATGTCATTCCGGGAAGGGTCGGGGTGCCCAACACCACTGGACTAGGACTTCTCAAACGTAGACGTGCAGGTGAGTCACCGGGGGGCCCTCGTTAAAATGCAGATTCTGATTCTTGTGGGCCCAGGCAGGAATCTCAGTTCCTGCCTTTCTGACAAGCTTCCAGAGCTTTCTGCTGTTGCCAGCCAAGGGGCCACGCTTTGAGTGAGAAGGGGCTAGAAGTATCATGACGGGGACAGGGCCGTATGTTGAATCACTGAGAATTCAGTGGTGACAAATGCAGGTGTGTTTGTTGGGGACGCCTGGCCATGGCTTACGTGGTTGTGGATGACGTGATTTTTCTGAAATCGTGGTCCGACTCTGAATGACGTAAAAGGCCCTCTTGGATTAAACGGTATTTACTTTTCTGGAAAATTCAGTTAGGTTAAAATCATTCCAACCTACTTTATGTTATATGTAATTTTGCGTTCAATTCCTGGCTCTGATCATTTAAAATGAGTCGTTCACCTGCGTGACATCTTAGAGACATTCAGGTGTCCTGCAGGATGTAGGACGCGTTTTTATTGGTTGTTGATGCATGTCCGCGTGCATTCCTGGGATCCAGCGTCCACCCACCCACTTACTGCCAGGAGCACCCGCCGGCCATTGCGACAACCAGAAATATATGGCAGAAATGCCACCGCATGTTTTCAGAACATCCCTTGTGGGGCTGTCTCATGTCCATCGAAGACCCTGGAATAACAGGTTTGGTTAAGGGTTCCGAGATCTTTGAGGCAAGCCTCTACCGATAGTTCCCGGAACACCCTGGGTCCTTGGCTTCAAGCAGCCATACCTCACAGGCTTGCGGCAGGCAGGGGAGGAAGGGGACACGGGCTGGGCCAGATGGAGACCGATGCTCTTCAGTATAGGTGCTCCTGCTTGGTGCTGCTGGGCCAGTGCTCAGCCTCAAACAGCTGTCACACGTAGAAATCCAGGTCCAGCGAGGTCAGCGCCCCTGATGTTTCCAAGAGAGGGTGGAAGTCCATATTTGCATATGAAATCTCCGGCATTTGAAATGTTGGCAAGGGGCGCCTGGGTGACTCAGTTGGTTAAGCGTCTTCAGCTCGGGTCATGGTCTTACCATTTGTGAGTTCGAGCCCCGCGTCAGGCTCTGTGCTGACGGCTTAGAGCCTGGAGCCTGCTTTGGATTCTGTGTCTCCTGCTCTCTCTGCCCCTCCCCCACTCACGTGTGCGCTCGCCCTCACACTCGCACTTACTCTCTCTCTCTCTCTCTCTCTGTATTTCAAAAATAAATATTTTTAAAACTTTGAAATTTTGGCGGGGATTTAAAAAACCAAACCAATGAAGACCTTACAGAGCAAACCAAGGATCTATGCATTTGATGGAAGCTTTGGGCGCCCGCCCTGTAGTGGCCTCTAGCTTAAATGAAGGCTTGTGGATAGCTCAGGGACTATCCACACTCTGAGTGACTGCCCTCCCCTCCTCAAGGCCACCCCTTGCCCAGCTGGGGACCCTAACCCTCATCCCAGCCCGTGCCATGCACCTGCTACTTCTCCTGGCACCACCCATCTCTCCCTCACCCGCTCTGGGGCACCTTTGCCTGGTTAACTCAGGTCCTTCTCTGCCTTAGCTCTCCTGTACTGACCCCCTGTCTGGTGACGAGGTGCTGCCGTGCCTGGACGGGGACAGGGCACGAGCAGCTGAGGCCCACTCGCGTCGGCCTCCGGAGCACGTGCCCCCAGAACTGGGCTGTTCCATAAGGGCTGATTTTGCCTCCCGGGGGACATGGGCCAAAGTCTGGAGACACTTCACACTGGGTCTCAGTGGCACCTAGTGGCTAGAGGTCACAGACGTTGCTAAATACCGAACAGCGAACAAGACAGCGCCCACAGCAGAGTGTCAGCCGGCCCAAATGTCAGCGGCGTCATCGCCGAGAAACTGCCGTAGAGGTGCCCAGAAGGCTGGATCACTGACGCCAGACTGGGTTGCTCCTTCCCTCTCTCTTCCTCCTCCTCTCTCTCTCAAAAGTAAATAAACATTAAAAAGAAATTCAAGGGAGAATGAGGGACTGGTAGAGGAGGGTTCATCGGGGTGCTCAGTGAAGGCAGGGAAGGGAAAAAACGGCCAAGAGCAGGAAGGGGAAATCGGTCTGTGTGACACCCATCCGGGTTTGCTGACCGGCATGTAGCCACAGTCAGCGCTGCTCTCCCAAGGAGGCCAGGAGACAGGGGCCCCGTCCTCAGGGGTGGGTCAGAACAAACTGAATTCTTTGGGCAGCCCTGAGTTTCCTCAGGTAGGCACGACACGGCGGGTTCAGCGGGGGAGGGTAGCCTCCTCAGAAGGTGGCCTCGAGCTCCAGAAACTGTGTCACTGCTGGCTCCAGGCTTTCTAGGCCACGGTTGAGGCCTAGTTGAGAAGGGGCTCCCAGGAAGCCGGCTCGAATTTGGTCCAGGGGAAATCGTTCTCAGCGGGTCGCTCTCCTTCCTGGAAGATAGTCTGGGGCTTTGGGGGCATGGCTTCCTGCCGCCTCTCTCCCTGTAAAGGTGCTGAATAGCCCCCCGTTTCCCCTTGACCGAGGTTTCTATCCTGTGTGTATTGGTCGTGTGTGAGTAAAGTATACACCCAAAGGCTGGGTATATGGGGAGACACCAGAACTAAAAAAAAAGTCCTAAACCTATCATTTCAGTAAGGAGAGGAAATTGCGAATCACAAGTATGTATTATGCCAGCTTCTCAAACGTGTGGGTCTGAGGACCCCCCTCTATTTTCAAAACATTGCAGACCCTCGGAGAGCTTTGCTTTCTGGAGATTTTATAGATTATCGATTATTTCCTGTCCGTTGAAAATTAAACCAAGGCGCTCTCAAAACGTTCGTTAGTTCACTTAACCGTGGTCCCCTCTTGCTGCACAAGGAAACATTTGTCTGAAAAATATGTAGGTTTTCCAAAACACCAGCACGTTTCGTGAAGAGAGGCCTTGTTTGACGCTTTCGCAAGTCTCCGTGATGTCTGCTGGCTGCTCACAGGGACTCTGGCTCTCAGTCTGCTGTAACTTCCCACCTCGTGTGGCCTCTGGAAAATTCCGCCGTGTGCTTGTGAGAAAATGAGAGAAAAAGAGAACAGGACGTCCTTGTATTTCGATGGGCATGGTGACCTGTGGATCTCTCCAAACTCCCCAGGCCACGCGTGGAGAACCATCACGTTAGACCACCGTCGTAAGCCGCGACTCCTTTTCGATGAATCATAGCTAACGCTCTCTGAGTTCCTGGCGTTATTGCTAAATGCATGACATGTATTAACCATGAGACAGTGCTAGTTATGTCCATTTTACAGAGTGGGAAAGTGAGGGTCACAGCGGTGGTGTGCCCGGAGCCACCCACTGAGCAAGTGCGAGGCCAGATCTGAATGCACCATGCTTCACGTCCCTGTCTTTACCCGAGACTTGGGGCCTGCTCATTAAATGACAGTGAGGTGCCCGCTAAAAGTGTCGTCATGCTGCGACTTGGTGCAGAATATAGATCCAGCACCGTGCTAAATGTTCCTTTGTTAGGTAGAATTAAATATTAGTGTGCCGTCTTATTTACTCTCCTGCCTCGCCCTTGCAGAGTAGGTCCTCTTGCCCCCTTTTTTGTAAATGAGAAAATTGAGGCTCCGAGAGGTTCATCTTGGCCTCTCTCCTGGGGTTAGGGGGTAAGGGCCGGATTCCCAGCCAGCTCCGTCCCTCCAACGCCCTCCTTCCTTAGCCCATGCTCTGTTTCCTGTTAACATAACTCCATTCAGTGAGCTGCGCCAGGCTTATTATGTAGGGTTCTGTTAAAGAAGGGCCCGCCCATGCCAGCATGGCCCACAGGCTTCTAAGCGCTGGCCAGCCCAGCCGTGTGCCGCGCATGCCAATGAGCTTGGGCGAGGGGCCTGGGCTAGGTCTATTTGCATTGGCAGCCTGGGTGATTGCATATGCTAATTGGGTGCAGCCATGCACACTGCCCCTCCACCGTTCATCCACCCTGGCATGGAGGTCCTTTTGGAAGCAGGTGCGGGCTTCTCCCCCGGTGTCCTTCCCAATGGCCTCGGTCACCCTGGTGACTGGAACGAAGCCTCAGACGCTGAGTTCAGCAAACCACTGCTCCTCTGGCTCCATGTCTACGTGGCACAGAAGGAAGCCATAAACGGGTCGTGATGAGCAAGAGGGCGGGACGGCTTGTCCCTTTGACAGCCTCCCTGTTCCTAATAGCTGCTGGGAGGCAGTGCGGTCTTGGTGGGCATGACCCCTGCCCCCAGACTACCTGGGTTCACATCCCGGCTCCTCCCCTTCCTGCGTCTGGATGCAGACACATAACATCCCTGAACCTTCGTGCTCCCACCCAAAACCCGGGGAGACCAGCGGAGCGTCTTCTTGATAGGGTCCTCACAAAGATACATGAATTGGTTCATGCGGAGGGACTCGGGACGGAGCTGGGACCTCGAAGCGCCATACGTGTATTTTCTGCCAGATGGCCTGTTTCTTCGGCACCTCGCATGTGTCAAGCCCTGTGTTCCGTGCCTCATCAATTTGGTTCCTGGGAGGAAGGTGCCAGCCTCAGACCCCCGGGCTGGATGAGGGAGCTGAGGCCCAGAGAGATGACGTCTCCCAGGTCCCAGAGCCGCAGGACATAATACTCAAAGGATGAGTCAGGAAGGAGGCACGATGCCCTTGGGAGCGTCCGTCTCTTCCTCAATCCCCGGTCTCTTAGGGTCCATCAGATGACTTCTCAGTGAGCCAGAATGGCGAAACTTCGTTAGTCAATCATATTGATTAATGATTAATTCAGACCATGTTTAGTAACACGCATACAGGGCCTGTCGTTTTACAGATGAGAAAACTGGACAGTCTCCAAAGCAAGGCAACCAGCCGGGTCTTCTCCTTCCCTGTCTGCTGTTTTTTCCATACAGAAGATAAGAGCAGTGGTTTATCAGTGAGCGGATCGCTTAAAAAAAAACACAGCCATGCCCTTCCACCTCCCTAAAGTAGGAACGAGGGACCCAGACTCAGTCAGTGGAGCGAGGAGAGAGACCCACCCTGAAATCTGAACGTGGGAGAACCGAGGTGAGACAGACACGGGTCGCGTTTTCACCTCCGAACCGCAGCCCGGGTCGCATAACCTGCCCCTCGGAGCTATACCGTGTTTAGCATATTTCTACCTGATTGAAATCGGCTCTAAATGTGCCCAAGGTTGAATGGGAATGGAGGACATTATTGCATTTAATTATTTCTCTAGAATAAAAATGGATTCTAGCGGCAGCTGAGAGGTAAGGCAGCCGCAGAGCAATTAGAGCTCTCAAGCAAACATTCAAATGTACAATCATTGTAATAAGCACATGAAAATAAAATAAGTCAAAGGGTTGCATTTACATAAATAACTCAAGGTGAGAGTGTTGGGCTGGTTAAGAAGAAAGGGGACACAGCTAGGTGATCCTAATGAGAAAGCAATAACCGGTCAGTCCTGCAAGCAGAGACCATCAAGGGCGAGATGGTTGAGGCCCGGGGCTCGTTGGTAGCAAACCTAATCCGGGTTCAGTGGCTTTTGTTCTTCTTGCTTTGGACGGCAGGCACATTCTAGAAGTTTTAACATTCATCCTCACCGAGATATCCATGAGGAAAGTGTTATCGTTCCCATTTCCAAGATGAGGTGACTGAGGCACAAGGAGTTTGAGTTCATGGTCTCATGATCGCATGGTTCCTGGGATCAAGCCCCGTGAGGATCCGTGCTGACAGCGCGAAGCCTGCTTCCGATGCGCGGTTCTCTCTCTCCTTCTCTGCCCCTCCCCTGCTTGTGCGTTCTCTCTCTCTCTCTCTCTCAAAATTAAACACATTTTTTAAAAAAGAAGGAAATCCCGCCCTATGCACTAGCATGGGTAGACCGGAAGACAGAATGCACGAGGAAGTAAAGTTAGTCACAGAAGTACCAGTGCGGCGTCAGCCCACTTAGGCGAGACCGCTAAAATAGTCGCTCTCACGTTTTCCATAAGATGGCGGTTGACAGGAGCTGGGGGAGGCAGAAATGGGGAGTTGCTAGCCCAGGTGACCCCGGGCCAGTCGCCGAGCATCCTCGAGCTTTCTCCCCATCTTTTGTAGATGGGAGAAGAGCGGTGCCTACCCTGGAGGTTATTTTTGAAGGCTGCTTGGCACACCACGTGTCAGGACTCAGCTGGGTGCCCGGCACTGGGTACATGTTCAGGAATGTCAGAGTGACGGGCCTTGGCTTCTCTCTCTGTGAGATGGCAAGGACAGGCTCCCCCTTATGGGGCGATTGTCTGCCTCCGGAAGTGATACCTGTCAGCCACAGAGCACATGGGGCCTGGCTTGTGGCAAGTACTCAAGAGTGCATCTGAGAGGCCGCTTAGGATTCTTCAAGGACAGAAAGAAGGGAAAAGGTGAACATTTGGGGGGGTTCGTGTAGGTTCTAAGAACAGAGGCCTGGCGTCCCACCGAGGGTGATTTCTTGGAAGAAACGGGGGGAGGTAAGAACGACGAAGCAGGGGTCAGACCGGCACCTCCGCCTGCAGGGACCAGGATAGAAGATCAGCCTGGGTGTCACCAGCAGCTGTGTCGGGACCCACGACAGACTCCGCTCTCCCGTCTTGGTAGCTGCTTCCTCCCTCCTCCCCCATTACCGCCTGGCTCCTGCTGCCCCGTGGCGCCCTCCTTCCTGCATCTCCTCCTGTTCTGATCAAACGTGTCTCCTTGCCCCCCGATGAGCCCCGGGCCAGACTTGAGATGGCTCCTTGGAGGTGACACGCCCCTTCCTGATCCACGTAGCTGCGCTGGAGTGGATGGGAAGGGATCCTGTGGCCACAACCAGGCTGCCATGCTGGAGGAGGCCGAGCGAGGGGGGTGCGGGGGGCTCTGTAGCTTCTTGGAAGTGGGTAGGGGATTTGGTAACCCAGGCCATGGGCTGTGCAGCCTGATCCCAGCTTCACCACCCACCGGCTAGGTTACTTTTGGCAAGCTCACGAACTGTCCGTTCCCTCTCATGCAAAATGAGAATATTACAAACATCCAGGAGAAATCGGTGCTTGATCTGGGGGAGATGGGGCAAGGGCAACAAGGAGGCAGCCATATATGACTTCTTCTCCAGACCATTACGGGGCCAAGTGGGGACACTGGGCGCAGGAGTGATTAAACCAAGCCCAGGGAGAGGGATCTCCTAAGCTCCTACTCCTGGAGAGCCGGTGTCACCCTACTTTCTCTTAAAGGGCCAGATAGAAATATTTAGGTGGGCCAGAGGGATGGTATTGCAACCATCACTTCTGGTGTTGTGGCAGGAAAGCAGTCATAGAGGGTACATAAGCCAACAGGGGTGACCGTTTCTCAATAAAACTTTATTTACAAAGGCGGATGGTACAGGATTGGCCCAGGCGGCCACAGTTGGCCGACCTGTTACAGTAAGAGCTGTGTGGACCACCAGCCAGCATTCCGGCCGCTCACAGGCCCCCGCCCTGCCTCTGCCATTTGGTCCTACCATCCTCTTCCGTGGGAACTGTTGGCAGGCACATTTAGGAAAACCGAAGGGGACCTCATCCCTCAGAATTGCCACTGATGGCCTTTGTGTTTCTATAGCAACAGGGGTAGATTGATGGAGCTAATTAGCGCTTTCTGTGGCTTGAGAAGTCCCCCCTGGGGCTCACTGGGGAACAGGGGATGCTCTTTCAGGTTAGGGCCTTGGTAATGGGCCCCAAGCAGAAGCAACGTGTTGCGGGAACGATGCGGGATATCGGTCGAATGGTACGTTTTCTCTGAGCTCACCATGGCCGGGGCCCGCCTACGCATGGAGAAGCTGAGTTGGGGGCCTTTCTGGAAAGAGCCACAGCACGCATTGTCTCCAGAACGACTCTGGGCTTTTCTCTTACAGGCCCCGGGTGACTTCATCAGTTCGGCTCCAGGTTCAAACGTCAGAAGAGTCAAAGCCCAAACACAAGAGCGTTACTAGTTTGCACCCCGCCCCCGCCCCCGCCCCGGGCTTCATTGTAAAGATCATAATGCAACAGGTGCCTTCCCTCCAGAATAGCCAGTGTGTGTGTCTCTCAGAATTAACTCTGGCTCCGTCTCCTTTCTCGTATGGGCCACACCTACGACCAAAGGCGCTGGATTGTATAAGATATCCTACCTGTATTTTCTCGCCTTAATACTTTATTATGACATTTCTAGCCCTGAAATAAACCGTCACCGCACTCTCAGCTAGAAAGTAAACAGGAAGCTAGAACAAGAAATCCGTGATCCAGTAGCAGAAACCAACAAGGAAACTTACTTGAGAGGGAGGCGTGGTTAGTTCCAAGGCATTGAGCACCACGGTCGTAGCACTTTGGAGTTTTCAGAGTCTTGGTCCCCCGTTGGAACAGCCTCCTATTTCCAGATGGGGAAACCAAGGTCCAGAGAGAAAAGTCTATCTCAAGGTTAAGCCCATAGCGAAGGTGTGACGCGAAACCAGGATGCAGACCTGCGGACTTACGTGCCCCGCCCTCCAGGGGCCAGCCTGCTTGGCACTACCCCTCAGTGACGTTTCTCTTGTGTGTTTCCTCCTGTCTTCTCCAGGACGGCTACTTTTCTCACCGGCCGAAAGAGAAGGTGCGGACAGACAGCAACAATGAGAACTCCGTCCCCAAAGATTTTGAGAACGTGGACAACAGCAACTTTGCACCCAGGACTCAGAAGCAAAAGCACCAGCCCGAGCTGGCGAAGAAGGCCCCGAGCAGACAGAAGGAGATCTTGAAAAGGAAGCTGGAGGAGGAGAAGGGGAGGGGGCACCCGTCCCCCGGCAAGGGCGCCAACGAGCTGCTGCCTCCCGGTGAGAGAGCCACAGCGAACGGTAGCCGCGGGAAGGATGTGCCGAGACAGCCCCACGCCAGGAAGAGCGGGGGCGGCTCCCCCGAGATCAAGTATGACCAGCCCCCCAAGTGTGACATCTCGGGCAAGGAGGCCATCTCCGCCCTGTCGCGCGCCAAGTCCAAGCACTGCCGCCAAGAGATCGGGGAGACCTACTGCCGCCACAAGCTGGGGCTGCTGATGCCCAGGAAGGTGACTCGGTTCTGCCCCCTGGAAGGTAAGCTGCAGCCCCGTTCCGCTCCCGGTCTCCTCCTGAGAAGGACAGCCCTATTTTTCTTAGTTGTTTTTAATGTTTGTTTATTTTTGAGAGAGAGAGAGAGAGAGAGAGAGAGAGAGAAACAGAGTGCGAATGGGGGAGGGGCAGAGAGAGAGGGAGACACAGAGTCCGAAGCAGACTCCAGGCTCTGAGCTGTCAGCACAGAACTGGATGCGGGGCTTGAACTCATGGACCATGAGATCATGACCTGAGCCGAAGTTGGACGCTTAACCGGCTGAGCCCCCCAGCGCCCCAGGACTGCCCTATTTTTCAAACCCCTGATCAAGACACAAGATTTTTTTTTCCCCTGGGACTGTCTGAATTGTGAAGTTTTGTGTAAGAAAAACTGCAAAAATCAAATCGCCTTTGGTTATAGCTTTAACCACTTGTCCTTACGGCCACAGATAAAATACACGAAATCAGGGCCGACGTGCATTCCGAGGTGATCCCATCAATAGGGCTTGTCTTCTCTCTCAGTAGACTATCGGGATTAAAATTGACACAAATATTATAACTGAACGTGATTTGAAAGGTTGCTAATTGTTTCCATTGACTTTGGAGGCTCTGCACAAACACCCTTCCCGTTCTCCTTCATCTAAAAGTCCTCCCTCCCTCCCTCCTTCTCACCGTCTGTCTCTCCCCACTTCCCGCCCTGTGCTGGGGACTCTTCTACGTGCTGATGGCCAGGGACCAATCAGATGTCTTGCTGTGATGCCGGGAGAGGTCGGGGCTGTAACAGGTGTTCATACCCCAGCGGCGGGGTGGGGGGAGGGGATTGGGGGCGGCACAGAAGCTGTGAGGTGTTACTCGTGTCATCTCTGCCCCTGACATCATGCCCTCGACCGGGTCTCCCGTATATCTCGGTGTGTCTCACCTCCTGCAGTGCCTTCACGAGGGGCAGGGGTCATTGAGGGCTTGCTACGCGCCAGGCACCGCTCGTGCCACTTGGCGTTCTGTTAGCGCGTGTTAGCTCCTCTCACCCCCGCCCCTGTGATGCTAGCACTGTCATCGTGAGCCTGATGGTTTGTGTTTGTTTTCAGATGTTGGGTCAGGTAGAGAGTGGCCACGTGTGTGAGGGCTGTGAGGGACGCCCAGCCAGCCCCTCACGCGTTGGTTCCCCTTTGCGCGGGGCGCGGGTAACTTTGACTTCTCCCTCAGTGTCTCACCTGTATTTTCTGAGTTTTCAGCGGTGAACACGTATCCGGACTCTACTCTCTTTTTAAATGTAAAGATTTAAGAAGAAAAGTTTCGTTTCTCCCTTGCATTTCAGCCCCAGTCTGAGCTCTCTGTGTGGCGTGTGCCTTTCTCTTCGTGATGGGACGTGGCTGATAGGGTATAGGAATGAATAAGTGCAGGAAGAAGTTTCCAGAATCTTTGGTTAACCAGCATCTGACTTGGCAGAGAAGTGCCGGAGGCCTGTATTGAATGCCCTTCCATGAAAATAACATTGGGCCCTCCTCGTACCAGGCCAGCAAGGGCCAGAGAGAACCTAGTTGAGGCTTTGCGGGCCGTACAGTCTCTATGCCGTCTCGCCGGACTCTACTGCTGCGGCGCTAAAGGAGCCGTGGGCGGAACCTACACGAGAGGCACTTAGTTATGTCCCAGCACAACTCTGTGTATGCGAGCAGGCGGTGGGCAGGCTCTGGGGCCATGGCGTGCTTACGCTGCTGCGTACTAAGCTCGCACAGCGGAATCCACCACCCGCTCTGTGCCTTAGGTCACTGAATCCTCACAACCGCCCTGGGAGCCAGGTCTGCTATCAACCCATTGTATGGATGAGGAAATGGCGACGAAAGAGGTTTAGGACTTGGTGAGAGGTGCGTGGCTAGCAGAGCTGGTCTGGGAACTCAGTGTGCAGAGTCGTTCTCTCCTGGGGGGGTGGGAGGGGGGCAGAAGATTTCGCTTTAGCTCAAACCGGTCATCGGGGAGGTCCCGCAGCCTGGAGGCTGTATGTCTCTGTCCTCAGTACCGTCGCAAGGAGAAGGGAGGGCGGCAACGGGGAGACCAGAGAGCTGACGCTGCCGGCGGAGGCCGGGGGCGCCCACACCTGGCCCGGTCGTGCGGAGACCCCACCGGCACGGTTGTGCAGCGCGAGTTGGCCGGGGGTTTCCCCGCGGACTCCGCCGCGTCGGCCGACGTGGCACGCGCTCCTGGGACCTCTGAGCTGGTTAATGAGATTGGCATTTCAGAGCCATCGCACACCCAGCCCGGCAATGCATTAATTTGCTGCACCACAGCCTCCCCTTTTGCAATAAATTTACTGTGAATAGACTAATTGCAAAATAACCCTAATTGGGTAGTTATCAATGAACAACTTCCCGTGGAACAAAACGGCTTACAATTAATAGCATTTAAGCCATAAACTATTCTTCTGCAGAAAGCGAAGATGTAATTACACCCCATACGGAGATTGTGTTCCGTTTCTGGAAACCGTGACACCCGGGTTTCCCTCCGCTGAGGAGGGATTTGAGCTTCAGCCCCGTGGTCCTTTTCTTTCCTGCTACAAGAGGAAAGGGAGG
This sequence comes from Paguma larvata, assembly GCA_030068075.1. Taxonomy (NCBI): domain Eukaryota; kingdom Metazoa; phylum Chordata; class Mammalia; order Carnivora; family Viverridae; genus Paguma; species Paguma larvata. The sequence continues at coordinate 124,851,190 of CM057825.1, read as the reverse complement.
CGGGAGGGGAGGGGAACGCAGTATGTGTGTAAATACCATCGACGCCCCCACGGGTGAAAGCTCGGGCTTTGTCATCTTGCCGAACTCCACGTCACCCAGACTCCAGCCAACACGGTGCCCAGAGTTGGCTGTAATTAGGGAAACGCTTCTTCGTGGTGGGAAGTCTGAAAACCCCAGAGGAAGGGAGCTGGAGTTGGAATGTCAACTTCTGCCAATGGCTCCTGCTCCTCGCGCCCCCTTCCCCCACCCCAGCCTTTTCGCGCTAGCGCCGATCAAGGAAAAGGAAGAGTCTAGAACCCCAGGAGCGGGTTTGCTGTTTTTGGGGCTGTCCCTGGCCTTCGCCACTTGCCCACTTCGCTCCGCCTCCTGGAGGCAGCAACTGGAATGGCAACGCATTTTCCCAAGGAAAGGAGGGCTCCGTGTGCCGGCCGCTCAGAGCCGCCAAGAGGGAGATGCGTTGAGGGCACAGTGAGCTCCGCCTCATCAGCGCCTGAGCCTGGCCTCAGAGGGGCTCATGCTGCATCCCACCGGGCCTCGCCTCCTTCACAGGGCCTCTGTGCTCACTTCAGCCGCCAGGCCGCCCGCCCCCCGTGCCCCAACCCTACTCCCCCCTACGCCCCCACCCTACCCCCCCCCCAGTTGATGGAACTCCTGTCCCTTCCTTGGGCTTCTGAGTCACCTCAGGACCTCCAATCAGGCCAGCACGGCCCCCTCCTGTTTCATGGAGATGAAAACATGTCAGAGGGAAGGCCAAGGGTGCCCTGGGCGTTTTTTTCCAGCCGCTGGGTTCTGAATCCCAGTCCAGTTGTGCCTTTACTAGGTGTGTGAGACCCTAACCTCTCAGTGCCTCAACCTCCTCATCTGTAAGATGGACACAGAGACCCCTACCCTATCCTCGTAAGGATCGCCGGCTGCAGTGGGCGCACATGTCTGAAACGCTTAGCGCCGAGGGGAGGTAGAATGAAGCGGGTGGCGGGCTGCTGGCAGGCGTGTCAAGGAAGGGGGCACTAAGAGAGGAGGGAAAAGAAGGCCACCTCGATGGCGGCTTCCTTTTGCACCCCCCCTCGTACGGCCACCCCCCCTCCCCCACCTCCAGATCTCAGCCTAAATGCCACCTCCCCAGGGAGGTCGTCCTGGACCACATGTCCCCCAGAAGCCTTGGCCACAGGAGACACACTGCCCCTGGGGAAGGGCAGAGGTAGTTTCTCAAGTAAACGGCCTCCTTGCTGAAGACTGTAACACCAGAAACTGGCGTTCCGGTGCCAGTGCTGGGTAGGGAAGCTTGTCATGGCTCGTTACCATCGGAACCATGAAATACCAGGAAACCCCCTCCAAAGGCCTCGAAGGCCGCTCGCCTCCCTCCATCTTGAGTAGAAATGCCCCGAGGAAGGACCTGGCCGCCCAGGTCCCTGCTGCATCTCACCCTCCGCTGTGTTAGGAAAGCCAGTGCAGTGATGCTTCACATGGGCTTTGCATCTGCAGCCTGCACGCTGGGGAGGAGAAGAAGCCGGGGCCATGTGAGCGGTGTTCAGAGAAAGCTGTCAGCTGGGAGGTGGGGCGGGCCGCCTGGGACCAGGAACTTGGGCCTGAGCCCCTGGGCGACACGGCGGTTCCCTGGTGAGTGCCAGGTGAAGGGCTAGTTCTTCGGAGTCAGCCGACCAGCTGCGAGGCCGGGAGCATTCGCACGTGACGGGGGAAGCTGGCTCCAGTGTTCGGGCTCGAGACGGACAGAAAGGGGGTTTCCGATAGAAAGGCAACCGTTGGGGGACGTGACAACCGTCTTTACCCGTCAGCCTGTGCGGGAGGCCAGAGGCTCCGGACACAGGGCCTTCTGCATGGCGGTAGCCGGCTGCCCGCCTCAGAGAGGGTGGCAGATGGCGCGGCCAGATGCGGCAGGGCTGTCTGCCGTCCGTCTCTCTCCGCATTCTGGGGGCGGCACGCGTCGCTGGCTTCTGGACAGCATGGCCAGCAAACTGGCTCGGAGGGAAGACGGAGTCGTGGGCGACGGCTTGGCGGGTCTGAGCGCCTTGGGGCCCGTGCCTCAGTTTCCCACCTGTAGGCCAGAGACCTCGATCCCCCCCACCCCAGGTCCTTGGCGGTGTCCGTCCTGACGAGGAGGTGAGAGAGCAGGTGTGGAACGTGAAAAGGCACCTCACCGTAATGGGGGTGGTGCGGTGAAGCCACAGTGATCTGCCCGCAGTTCGGCCAAGTGGCTGGGGCGGACCTGCCATCCAAAAGGCTGGGTTGTCAGAGGCCCCAGTCAGACCCTCATCAGGTCCCTGTTGAGGAAGGCACAAAGCTCAGCAGAGAGAGGAGGTATTTCAGTGGTGGTGCCCTGGGATCGGACAAAACTGGTCCCGGAGGTGCTTCCCGGGCCTCTCGGGGAGGAGAGAGAGACCCTGCGGAGTCCAAAGCACTCAGCAGACCTCACTGCAGGGCGCCCAGGAGGCAGGGTTCAAAGCCAGTGCCCTGCAAGGGTTGTTGATAGAGGGCCAGCTTGTAAATATGGGGCTGCGCGGGCCATAGGGTCTCTGTCACGGCCTCTCGATCCTGCGTGAGAGAGTAAAGCTATCACTGAATCACCAGCATGGCTGCGTTCTGACGACATCTCGCTGATGGTCACCAGAGTGGGAATTTCATATAATTTTCATGTATCATAAAATGTTACTCTTTTGATTTTCTTTCAACCATTTAAAAATGTAAAACAACAAAAAAAAAAAACCTCTTCTTAGCTTGAAGGTCATACCGAAAGAGGCGGCTGTGGGCTGTAGTTGGCCGACCTTTTTTCCAGGACCTGACCCCACGGCAGTGAGCCCAGGCAGAGGATGCCTTGTTCCTGCAGGGGTCTCTGCTGGCGTGGCTCGGGCCACTGAGTCCCCTGACCTAAGATGGACGGTCACCGTGAGAGCTGTGCTGGGCAGTGCCTCCCCCTTCACAGAGCTTCTGCCCTAAACGGAGAGGCCGGAGATAGCGAGCGAGCCAATGGGTCCAGGGCCCACTGTCTGTTCTGGTGAGAGCCGTGAGGACAAGGCAGACAGAGAGGACAGGGGAGGGGTCACTTCAGTTACTTGACCACAGAGGCGTCTGTGAGCAGCAAGTGAGGGCCGTGCCACCCGGAAGAGGGGCAGTCCCGGCCGACGGCCTGGCATGTTGAAGAGGCAGCCGGGCCAGCGTGGCTAGAGCAGGGGACGCGGGGAGGGCAGAGGGAGAAGGGGTGGGCCCGGGGTAGGGCAGGCTATGGCAGGGAGTCTTCACACGTTGTCTTGAGTGACAGAGAGGAACCGGACAGTTCTAACATGATCTTACTTCCTTTTTTTTTTTAATTTTATGCTACTTAGAAATTTTATTTAATGTCTATTTATTTTTGAGACAGAGAGGATGAGCAGGGGAGGGGCAGAGAGAGAGGGAGACAGAGAATCCCAAGCAGGCTCCAGGCTCTGAGCTGTCAGCACAGAGTCCGACACAGGGCTTGAGCCCAGAAGCCACAAGATCATGACCTGAGCGAAACCAGAAGCTTAACCGATTAAGCCACCCAGGCGCCCCAACTTTATGCTACTTTCAAGGACTTTCTATCTTACTTTATTGTGATAAGAATACTTCACAAGCGATCCACCGTCTTGGGGCGCCTGGGTGGCTCAGTCGGTTGGGCGTCCAGCTTCAGCTCAGGTCATGATCTCCACTGCATGAGTTCAAGCCCCATGTAGGGCTCTGGGCTGACAGCTCAGAGCCTGGAGCCTGCTTCATATTCTGTCTCCCTCTCTCTGCCCCTCCCCTGCTCTCTCTCTCTCTCTCTCTCTGTCTCAAAAATAAACATTAAAAAAAAAAAAGATCCACGCTCTTAAAACATTAAGCGTACAATGCAGTATCCCTACATACAGGCACCACATCATATGAAAGATCTCTAGAACTTACTAATCTTACTTAACTGAAACTTTACAACCACTGAACACCCTTCGCCGCCCTCCCAAGCGCTGGTGACCACCATTGCACTGTTTTTATGAGTTTGACTATATTAGACGCCTCACGTAAGTGCAGTCATTCTGTGTTTGTCCTCTGTGACTGGCTTAGTTCGCTCAGTACGGTGGTTCTGGGTGGTTCCACGCTGTTGGACCTTGCTGGAGTTTTCCTTCCTTTTGAAGGCTAAAGAGCATTCCATCATAAGTATCTGCCACAGTTTCCAATTCCTTCCTCCGCCAGCGGACCTTTCGTTGATTTCCACATCCTGGCGCTCGTGAATAATGCTGCAGTGAACACGGGCACACTCCTCACTCTCTGAGATCCTGGTTTCACCTCTTTGGGTAAAAACGCCCGGTAAGATACCACCTCAAACGCATTCGGAAGGCCATTACCAAAGACAAAACAGAACGAAGGACAGTGTCGGTGAGGATGTGGAGAAATGGGAACCCTCGAGTCCTGTTGGTGGGAACGCGAGATGGTGCAGGCACTGTGGGCAACAGTGTGGAGGTTTTCAAAAGGTTAAAAATAGACGTTAAGCATCCAGCTCGTGATTTTTTGCCTCAAGTCACGATCTCGCGGTTCATGAGTTCGAGCCCCTTGTCAGGCTCTGAGCTGGCAGTGCAGAACCTGCTTGGGATTCTCTCCCTCTGCCCCTCCCCCACTCTTGCTCTCTGTCTCTCTCAAAATAAGTAAACTTAAAAAAAAAAAAACAGAACTACCATATGATTCAGTAATCTCACTTCTTTTTTTTATTTATTTAAATTCATGGTCGTTGACGTGGAGTGTAGCACTGGTTTCAGGAGTAGATTTTAGTGATTGATCACCTACATATAATGCTCATTCTAAGTGTCCTTCTTAGGCCCATCCCCCACCCACCTCCCCTCCACCAACCTTCAATTTGTCCTCTGCATTTAAGAGTCTCTTATGGTTTTCCTCCCCCTCTGTTCTCTTATTTTTCCTTCCCTTCCCCTATGTTCATCTGTGTTGTTTCTTAAATTCTACACATGCGTGAAGTCATATGGTGTTGGTCTTTCTCTGATTGACTTACTGCAATGAGCCTGATACCCTCCAGTTCCATCCACGTTGTTGCAAATGCCAAGACTTCAGCCTTTTGGATCTCCAAGTAATACTCCATTGTATATACACACCACATCGTCTTTATCTGTTCACCCATCGATGGACATTTGGGCTTTTTCCATAATTTGGCTATTGATGATAGTGCTGCTATAAACATTGGGGTGCATGTGCCCCTTCGAATCCTCATCCTTGTGTCCTTTGGATAAGTACCTAGTAGTGCTATTGCTGGGTCATAGGGTATTTTTAACTGTCCGAGGAGCCTCCATACTGTTTTCCAGAGTGGCTGCACCATTTTGCAAGTAATCTCACTTCTAATCTGATCCTCTTTTAAGGAGGGAGTCAAAATAGGGCAATTGGGGAGGGGTTCTTAACAGGGGCCCCAGGAGAGGATTTGGTAGCAGGCAGGAGCTATTGGGATGGGCCAGTGGACCAGTTGGGGTGACTCTCGGTTGGTGTTCTGGCTTCAAACACAATGACCACTCAGGCCTGGTGTTTCAGCAAACGTTTATAGAGCTCCTACTGTGTGCCAGGCAGCTGTGGCCCACAGTCCCTCAAGACCCCCCTTCCCCATTGAAAGACGAGTCCCATAGCCAGTCCCCCATAGCCTTGTCCTTCTCAAGCGCTCTGGTGTTTATCCCCCCACCCCCAGCCTCGGAATCATAAAGAAAGCCAGCTGCCCCCACGAGGCTTTTTAGAAAGCTAAATATGTAGTTACGAGAACTATCATAAATGCCCCCTTCACCTCCCTCCCACCTCCTTCTCCACCTCCTCCTCTTCCCCCAGGAACATTCTGCCGGCTGTACGGTTTTGCCACTCACTTTAAAACTTGTCATTAGGGTGTGTTTGTTCCTTAACTGCCAGGCCTGAAAGCCAAGCTGAAAGGCTTAGGTGCAGAGAGAAGATGGAAACAGCAGCCCTGGAAAGAGCGTGTTTGAGCGCAGAGAATCACGGTTTGGTGGATATTTCTTTTTCCCCTTCTCGTGTGCTCACAACGACACCTAAAGACGAGGGGATGGGATCGGGTCAGCGGAGAGCCTGGCTCATCGGCTTCCCTTTCATCCGAGGCTAGAGGGAGGCCGGGGAATGCAGCGAATGTCCCGCCTTCCTGGACGGCACGGGAGAGCCTGGATGGAGAGCATAGGTGCCCACGCCTCAGACCACCCGCCCCTTAGCACTGCCCCTCCCTCTCGCACACAGCACGTGGAGACGCTGGTGGGCCAGCCTCTGTCACCAGGAATGCTTGCAGGCTCCTGGGGATTGCTACTAATTCAAGTTCCGCACTTGGCCCATTCCCCTTATGATAGGTGGGAGCAGAATCATGGAGTCTCCTAGCACCTGACAGCGTGCTGGGCACACAGGAATGACCTGTTGCTCAGTGAGCCGATGAATTCCTCATATTCCCTCCTCTTGCTTTCTTGCACCTCACTGAGAATTTAGGAGAACCCCAGAGTTGCCCTTGGAGACTTGTCCGGATCATAAACCTCATTCTTCCCCTTAGCATTCTTAAATATATTACTTTTGCTCCACTTATTCAGCCAATTCCTTTCGAGAAGCTACCCTGCAGCCAGCATGGTGCTAAAGAAGCGTAACAGGAAAAGCAGAGGAGTTAACAGTACAGTACCAACAGAGGAGTCACAGTAAACAAGAGAGGAGATCCCGCCTTACAGCGCTCACAGTCCTCAGGGGGCGGGGGGGCGGGGGGCAGACAACACACTGAGAGATGCAGGGTAGTGGCAAACTGACATATGCGTGGAGAGAGGGGGGAGAGCCAGGAAGACCTCCAGAAAGCAACGGACAAAAGGTGGTTGGACTTGGGTTTGGTCTCATTCTTAGGTGATGAACGTAAGACGAGGAGCAAACCCCGGATGGAAACGGTTTCTAGTTTGTGGATATACCGAGGTCTTTCATTCATCCAGCATCCACTGTCTGTGCTGGGCACTCCATTTGGGGGATTCGTTTGGAGGGAAAAGAGAACAGAATCCCCCTCCTCACGGAGCTTGCAGCCTGTGAAAGGGGAGGGAACTTAACGTGGACCAGATGATTGCAGAAATGGATACAGAATTGCAACAGGGACCGTCATTTTTGCAGAGGTGGGTGGCAGGTTAGTCGAGCTGAGAGATGAAGGGTGGAAGGAGTTAACTAAGGGAAAGGCAGCAGGGGGAACATTCCCAGCCTATGCGCCTTGTTGCAAAGGCCCTGGGGCAGGAGGAGGCTGTAGGGAGGTTGAGGACCTAACAATACTGCCCCCAGGGAGCTTGGAGTTTGAGCTGGATGGGTCAGTCTGTCCTCTCCCCAGCCCAGTATTAATTCCCAAAATGTCTGGGTTAGATGATTGCTGTCTCTGCCTTGAGTAAAGAACAATGAAGCGGAAGAATATCTCTCAGAAGCCAAGTGAAGTCGCAGAGCAGCCAGGGGAAGATCAGCCCCAAAGCCGGGCAAGGTTCCGGAAGACGAAGACTGAGGACAGGTCCCGCTTCCTCTCTCCAGAGAACCGTGTTCCTTCTGCCTTTGGGGACTGACCCACGTTCTTAGCCCTGGACTCAGGCTGCCCGCTGCTGGGGGACCTCACCTCCTGTGGCACCATTGTTGCTCGTGACATCCGAGCTCCAGAGGGAACGCCGCCCTGCAGTGGTGGTCTGGCAGGGGTACAGGTTCACGCGGGCCCTGTGTCCTGGGTTGCTTGGCTATCCCCAGCTAAGGCACAGTTAGGGTAAGGGTCTGAACCAGACTGGCCTTGAAAGATTTGAAGGGCGGCCCCCCGGCTCCCACGACGTCAGCCGTAAACACCTCTGACAGGGCATGTCTTGTGTAGGCCTCACTCCTTCCCTGCGCGGTGGGTCCTTCGGTGCCCCTCCTGCCTCCTCATTGCTGAATGAGAGACTGTCTTTCAGGTTATTAATTCCCTGTCTTCAGCCAGCAGATGCTTACCAAGCACCTGTTAGCAGTCAGCAGCGGACAGGGAGAGTTCTGGAAGGTAGACCTGCTTCGGCAGCAGGGCGGTTTACGATGCTTTTCTCAGCTTCTGTATCTTACCCAGAAGCTGCCCCAGGATGAGGCAGAGAATAGCAGTTCAGAGGACAGCGTTCTGGCCTCCTGAGCCGTTTCTTCCTTCGGGTGAGGCTGGCCGTGTGTTGGCCCGCCAGGGCCCAGAAAGCATTGACCTAGAGCAGACAGAGAGGGCCCGCGCCTGTGAATTGAAGTCGTGTCCAAGCGAGTCCCTCCCTTCGACACAAACCAGCACAACCAGCTTGCTTTTGCTCTTCTCTCAAAGTTTTTGGCAGGTCGGGGTCAGGGGTTCCTTCAAATGCCCCTGTCTTCTGGAAGTCTTACGTGATTCCCTCTCCACACTCCACCTCCCTGCGTTTCCATGAGGTGCCCAGACTGTGTACCCCCCAGTCACATTCCCCGCTCTCTGCTGGAGCATGTGTCCTAGTACCCTGGAGTCCCCTGTGGTCCTCACTTAGCCCCCAGGCCAAGTCTCAGCTGTGCGTGTGCCCCGTTGGGTCGCCAGCCCTTGCGCAGCCTGGGACGCGAGAGTGCTCGTGTCTTAGGGACTTGCTGAGCGCCACTGGGGCGCCTGGGTGGCTCAGACGGTTAAGCGTCCAGCTCTCGATTCCGGCTCAGGCCATGATCTCACGTTTCATGAGTTCGAGCCCCACGTCGGGCTCCCTGCTGGCAGCGTGGAGCCTGCTTGGGATTCTCTCTCTCCTCTCCCTCTCTACCCCTACCCCACTTGCACTCTGTCTCTCAAATAAACTTAAAAAAAAAATTTTTTTTTTTTTGCCACTTGCTGAGTGCCAGGCGCACAGGAAAGCATTTTGCATGTGTGATCTCAGACAGCCCTCCCCGCAGCTCTGGAGACGAGTGCGCTCCCTCTCCCCGTTTTATACGTGGGGAAACTGAGGCTTGGTGAGGCCATCTGGCCTGCCCAGGGTGACACTTGCAGGTGGCAAACCGTGGGCTCCAAGTCAATTCTGCCTGACTTCAAAACCCACGTTTTAGCCCCTCTGCCATGTTGGGCCTTTAGTACCTGTGCGTTCGGAATGTGTTGAATGACTAATCCAATTCCTCCAGAGATAAAGGGAGAGGCAGAGGAAGTGTTAACACCTTTCTCTCCCTGTTCATTACTCTCTTTCCCTGCAACCAAAAAGAACAGGGCACTGAGGTCTCTGTACCAGAATTTGTTCTTAAATAATGATGCCTAACCTTTACCTAGGGATGGCTAAACGCCAGGCACTATCCTAAGCGTTTTCGCCACATTGAACCATTTGTTCTTAGAACAGCTCTGTTGTCTAGGAAATCGACGCACAGAGAGGGAGGCGACCTGTTTAAAATCACACATGGCTCAGTGGCGGAGCCGCCTCTGAACTCAGAGACTTGAGTTCCGGGGGCAGAGGCATAACCACTGCGCCCTGCTGCCCGTCCCAGCCCCTGCCCTCCGAAGGAAGCGTCAAGTAGTTCGTTTCCCTTCCTCCCCGCGCTACGTCTGTCTGTTGCAAAGCGGGCCCTGCAGTCAGGTAATTCACCTGCTTCCGGGGGGGGGCTGATCCCACCCGAGACCCTCAGGGCTTGCCCGCAAAGCCTTCCCGGGTGAGAAATAGCCCGCCGAGGTTGCTTGTTCTTTCTCTGCCGGTCTCTAGTCGCCGTGGTATATTTGTGTTAGTGTAAAAATGACAAAGCAATAATTTTTCATTGTATCCTTCAGTCACCCATGAGAGATTGGATTTAGGTCACAATTTATTACCCCGTGGAATTGAATCCAATTTTTAACACCATGTCAGCCATTCTGGTATTAGAGCCTTTTAACGGCTGTGAAATTTATACAATGATAAAGTAATTTAAAACATATGTAGGAAGAGCATCAGGCAAATTGGTGTGTATAGAGCCCTGTGGTAAAAATTGAATAGGAGATAAACACGGAAAATGGTGATTGATTAGGGAACGGTGCTCGCTTTGATAAACTCTTAATGGCGAAATTAGCAAACTAATTTATTCCTCGAAATTTCGAGGAGGGTTTATGTGGCCCTAAATCAGAAACAAGGATAAAGCTACAAGGCGCAAATTAATAGCTCACCTCCGAGCGTGGTGCGGTTAGAGCAAGAAGCCTGTCTGAGTAACTGGGAGGCTGCCAGGAGCCTCTCCCTCCTGGTGTTTCCTGCAGCCGGAGAGAAAGATGGTCCGAAGACGCGGCAATGGGAGGGAAAGCAGAATTTTTTTTTTTTATTTTTAAAGCTTGCTCAAATAATGCAGAAAGCGGGTTATAATTTCTGGAATTACTCAAGTGGGACAATATACGCTCTCATTATGTCAAAAACAAGCACGGCAGATTGAGGGAAAATTGAACTTGACCGGGACCCTCTGAGAAGGACATGCAAGCACATCATTGGTTGTTTTCATTGAGATCCTTAAATTCAACAGATGAAAAAGTCCAGTGTGTTCTGTGCTGCGGAGAGGCTATCGGTGGTAAGAAACTAATGTGGAGATCCAGAACTTGCGAACAGAGAGAATCTGGTTTCGGCTGGGAAGACTCAAAAATTACAGGCAATGGAGACATTGTTCTGGCATTGGTTTTTTATGTTGGGTGGGTGTCTTTGTCTGAGACTTGGATCCCTGTCAGGAGATAGAGGCCTCTGTAATTCCTTCCTCCATCCCCCCAACATAATGTTTATTTTTCTACTCTGTCTTCTTGCCTGGATAATTCTTGGTAATGGTGACTGTTACTCTGGAGTAGAGCCACGCCACAGTTTAGCCGTTCCCCTCCTATACGTTGTGGACATGAATGTTGTTGCCACGTTTTTGCTCTGCTGAAGGGCTGTTTCCTCAGTTCTCCCCCACAATGGTGCATAATTAGTACCCTTCTAGATGCATTAGAGAAAAACTCATTTGCTGTGTATCATGGCTGCCTCAAGGACATTGGAGCTTCATTTCAATTCTCTCGGGCACCCCGACTTGAGACCAGCTGTTAGAATCAGCCCGAGAAATGCAATTGGTAGGTTAGAAGGCTTGTCTGCTTTGAATTTTGGTAAGTACCCCCAAACTAGCTTGCAGAATTGCTGTGCCAGCCGCAGCAGTATGTTCTATCCTGTATTAGCCAGGAACAGAATGTTAGAAGCTTCCAGAACGTCTTCACCCTCCTGTAGGGATCTGCTTGCTTCCCAGGAGCTCTCGTGAGACTTCAGATTAGTAACAACTCTGCTTCCTCAGTGTCGGAGACCCCAGCAAGTCATTTCCACGACCGTGGGTACTGACTCACAGAATGGCGCTCCTTAAAACGCAGACTCCCCGGCCCGCTCCCCAGAGATGCCGGTCCAGGTCTGGGGGGGCCCAGGAAGTTGCCTTTCTAATAACTCCTGCTGCTCCAGAACCAGCACCTTGAGTAGCACTGACCTGGAGAATACCCTGTGCCTTGCCATCCTGCCCTTCCTCCAGGGCATTGGTTCTGATCCTGCCCTTTCCCAGGGGACATGGGGCCGTGTCTGCAGACACGAGTTGTCATAAACGGCCAGGGATGCTACTGGCGTCTAGCGGGTACCGCCCAGGGATGCTGCCGACCATCTCGCAAAGCTTAGAACTGGCCGCACAAGAACTTCCGGTCCAAGATGTCTCTAAGTGTCTCGGTTGATAAACCCTGCTCTCCTGTGAGCCAGGGCGGCGTGTCTGAGGCAGGCCCATCTCCTGCCCTCTGTGTGGCCAGTGCCCATTCCGCACGGACCTGCGTACTCGTGAGCTCGGAACACGTCCGCCTCACCCCTGTGTCTTTCTTGGCCCTTGATCCCTCTCCCTCTCAAGGCCCCCCGTCCCCGCCTGAAGAGCCCGTAACCATTAAACACTACCTACTAATGATTGCCGACTGCGGCCGGGCTGTGTGTGATGTACGTGCACTTGTGCCCAGTAGCGAGAGTTTGAGTCCGTCCCCTTGGGTTTGACTTCTGGCTGGCCACTCACCGGCTGGGTGACCCCGAGCAAGCGACTTCACCTCTGATGACCGACATCTCAGTTTGCCCTGGACTGTCCACGTTTCTGACCGCTGTCCCTGATACGATTACTGATAGCAGCCTTTTTTCCCTTAAGAGTTTCCCAGTGCGGGTGGTAGACTGGGCGGTCACCTTCGTGATAATAACAGTCCCGCCTTTGTACGGTGCTCGTGAGGACTGAATGGCAGTGTGCGAGGTGCTAACACAGGGGTCGTCAAGAGAAGTTAGCTCTTCTGCTCTGGGTAGATACGCAGAAAAATAGAAAGCAGGTCTCGAGGAGATATTTGTGTATCCATGTCGACAGCGGTGATATTCACAAAAGCCAGAAAGTAGAAGCCAGCCAAGCGATCTTTGATGGAAAAATAGGTAGGCAGATGTGGTACGTCCATACAGTGGAATGTTATGCAGCCTTAAAAAGGAAGGAAAGTTTTTGTTGTTGTTTATTTATTTTGAGAGAGGGAGAGAGACAGAGCGAGCGCACACACACAAGCAGGGGAGGAGGAGAGAGAGAATCCCTAGCAGGCTCCTTGCTGTCAGCACAGAGCCCAGTGCAGGGCTCAAACCCACAAACCGTGAGATCGTGACCTGAGCCAGAACCAAGAGTTGGACACTTAGCCAACTGAGTCACCCAGGTGCCCCAAAAAGGAAGGAAATTCTGGCACTTGCTGTCATATGGGGGAACCTGGAGGACATTAGGCCAAGTAAAATAGACCAGTGACAAAAAGACAAACGCTGTATGACTCCGCTTACATGAGGCACTTAGAATAGTCAGATGCATAGAGGCCCAGGCTGGCATAGTGGCTGCGGGGCCGGTGGGAGGGAGAACGGGGAGCTGCAATTGGATGGGCGGAGTCTGAGTTTTCCCAGATTCAAAAAGAGCTAGAGATTGGTTGTACCCACAGGGCGAGTGTCCTCAACACTACCAAACTGTACGCTTAAAAATGGTTAAGACGGGGGACGCCTGGGTGGCTCAGGCTGTTAAGTGACTGACTTCGGCTCAGGTCATGATCTCACGGTTCGTGAGTTCAATCCCCGCGTCAGGCTCTGTGCTGACAGCATGGAGCCTGCTTCGATTCTGTGTCTCCCTCTCTCTCTCTGCCCCTCCCCTGCTTGTGCTCGCTCTCTCTCTCTCTCAAAAATAAATAAACATTAAAAAAAAATTAATGGTTAAGATGGTAAGTTTTACGCCCTGTATATTTTACCACAATTTTTAAAAAATTTAGCTCTTTTCCAAACGTGAATTACGTCATGTGACCTCACTCTCCCCCACGGAGATGGGCTTCATTTGCCCCATTTTCTAGATGCCTAAGTCAGAGTGTGGCTGGGTGATTTGTTCAAGGTGTACACATAGCCAAGTCGCAGAGAGAGTGCAGGAGATTAGACTGTCTGCCTAAGGCAGGGTCCCACAGAGAAGGGTCTTGAGGCCTGGATAAGGTAGTGCACCTTTATCACAGGATAGTAGGGAGCCACTGATGGTTATTGAGCAGGAGCAGTGGCGTGATCTGATTTATACTTTGCAGTAGGGATTGGCAGACTTTTCTTAAAAGGCCAGATAGTAAATACCCTGGGCTTTGCAGGGCATATTAAGGTCTCTGTCTTCACTGCTCTACTCAGTATGCAAATGATATGTAGATAAGTGTGAACGACTGTGCCCTAACACAGCATTATTTGCAGACAGCCTGGATTTGACCCGAGGGCTGTGGTTTGCTGACCCCTGCTTCAGAGTGAGCTCTCTGGCTGCTCTCTCCTTTCAGCTCTGGTAGGCTGGGAAGAGGCCTGGAGAAGGCAAGATACACACCTGCCGTTTCCCCCACCACGCCCCCGTGTCACAGCCCGGAAGTTGCTCAGAGCCTCTCAAAGAAGCAACAGGCCCCCTCACGCGGCCCCTAGGTCTCAACCTACATGCAGCCTCTGCTCCCCCTACTCCTCTTGAAAACTCCCAGGCGTGGGGCCCCTGACCAGGTGACCTGGAGGCCCAGAGGAGCCACACGGCCAGGCCAGGCGGGAAGGACCCGTGGTCCCGGCTCCTGGCGCCGGCTGGACCGCGTTGCTTGTTTCCAGACTTGATCAGCGTTGCATCCGGGACCCCGAGAACCCGGAGGCGCTGTTGCCTCTGCTTTCTCAGCCTAGACCGCAAAGGGCAATTACCCTGGTTACCCAGGCCTCCCGCCCGCCCCTTGTTTATTGCTGTGAACACAGGAAATGCACTATTAAGGTACACAGAACGCTATCAAGGAATTTGACTGTAATTTAAAAGGCTCTTTGGGGAGGACCCCAGCGGCTGATTAATAATGCATTTGCAGAGCAATAAAGACTGCAGCAGATGAGTGGAGCCAGCCTCCAGACTTTATTTATGCAGCTGGAGTCCTCTGAGGTTCCCCTCTAGGGGCGGGGAGGGGGGGTGTCTACATTGGGGTTTTCTGCCTCCGATGACCCTCGTGAAATGGAGAATCGTGGAAATGGTCCTGCCTAGAATGGCAGTCAAGGACACAGGGCTCTGGGGTTGAATCCTGGTGCCGCCAACTGCTAGCTCTGGAACCTTGGGTGTGCTGTTTCAACCTCTTTGTGCCTCATTCTTCCCACCTGTAAAATGGGACCAGTGATAGAATCTGTCTCCTAAGGGTCGAGACGATGCGTATAAAACGCATAACAAAGTCCCTGGTACATACAGAGGGGGCGCTCGTTCAGTGTTCCCTTCCTATCACCATCGTTCGGATTAGGATTAGGATTCCCTTCGGAGGAGCCCAGGTGACGGAGGCTGGCTCCGGCTTCTTTTGGTCCCATTTTGCACCTGACCCAGCCCTGAGAATATCACTCGCTGGTCCCTTTCTCGCTGTCTCCTCCACAGCTTCTCTGGCTGGGTCGTCCACATCTCTTGTGGGGCCATAGAAGACCATTCCTAGCTCGTCTACTCTGTCCCACCCTACCTGGTCTGCCAAGCAACTCACTGCATCCAGAACATTCTTCCCAAGATGTCCTTTGAACTGTGTTCCTCGTCTGCTAAAAACCCACCAAAGTCTACCCGTTGGACCTAGGGTGACTCTCCTCCCTTCGGGGCCCCGTGGGAACCACCCCACCTCTCTCTCCAGCCTTGTCTGTTGTCCTCAGTGGTCTTTCCCTTCCACCGTGGCTCACTGTGCCAGGGCCCCCCAGCCTCCTGCCCCCCTAGAGAAATCAGGCTTCAGCCCAAGGCTTTCCTTCTGGTCTCCCAGTCCACACCCTTGTTCCCGTGTCCCTCCTAGCAAGCTCATGTCATGCTCGGGAGCTTAAATCCAGTTACGCTTTCGTAAGGGAAACTTGTCTGTTACCTCATTTATTCCAGTTAGTGATTCCGTATGGCCATTTGTTTAGTGTCTCTTGTCCTAAATAGACTAAATCTCCAGGAAGGCAGGTTCCATTTTTATCTTTCAGTACTTAGTCCACCAAGACAAAGTAGATGCCCAGAATGGATGGATGGATGGACGGATGGACGGATGGAAGAACAGATGTGTGGGTGTATGAGTGAATGGATGAGAAGATAAGTAAATTAGATGAATGGATGGACGGACGGATGGACGGGTGGATGGGTGGATGGGTGGATGGATGGATGGATGGATGGATGGATGGATGGGTGGATGGATGGATGGATGGATGGATGGGAAGGCGGACGGAAGAACAGATATGGGTGTATGAATGAATGGATGAGAAGATGAGTGAATTAGATGGACAGATGGATGGACAGACAGACAGATGGATAGATTAGAGAAGGTGAAGTCTGCAGGCAGCGCCCAAGAAACATGCTTTTGGATCATCCAAGTGAGAAATGAAGAGAGAGAACAATTCAGAGATTCGAGAATAATTCAGGAGGCAAATATGGCAGAACCTGGCAGCCGATTGACTCTAGAGATGAAAGCTGGGGAGGAATAGAAGGAAACGCCTGGATTGTCCATTAGGGAGACTCGGTGGTGTTGCTATAACCAGTAGAAGTGGAGAATTTACCTCTCCCCGCAGTGGGGGGACTGCGGGCCCCTAAGACCAGCGGGTGTCTGGTCATGCAGGCGGTTGTAGGCCACAAAAAGGAGATTGGAATCTTTGTTTTTTCTTGTGGGGTCCAATGGCCTCACAAAACCCATGCCCGATTTCTCCAAGACGGGTTGCCTGATTTCTCAGGAGTGTTGGGTTCACCGGGCTGGCACCCTGCTCGTATACAACCATGGCCACGCCCGTTCAAGCACGTATCACCTGGGCTGCTTTCCAGGCTCCAGGGCGGAGTGGAGTAGTCAACCAGAGTGGATTCCACGGCACCCAAAGCCTAAAGTACTTACACACAGTCTGTCCCTTTACGGAAACAGTTTGCCAAGCCCCCCGTTCTGGGACCACAGCTCTGGGCTCGCTATGTCCAGCGTAAATTCCAAGACTTGAGCAAGTCTCCATTGCCTTCCAAACTGATTAATGGGAATAAATTACAGCTATAACAAGGAAGGACTAAACCTGGTTTCTGCGGGGTGTCAGTTGACTTTCAGGGATGGGCGGGCTGGCTGCAAAGGTCAGAGGAAAAATGCTCTGATTTTGCCTCATTATGAAAACCCACCAGCCTAGCTCCTAGATGCGCCTACAGTCCCTGGAGAGAAGCTGCGTGAAGATGGGGTGCCTGACCTATAACAGGTGCTCAACAAATGTTTGTTGAATGGCCGACGAATCAACAGCGACCTTCAGAGGGGCTGGGAGCTGGCCTCCCACCTGGAGTGTCCCCATACGGACTCGGAAATCGAGACGAAGCCGCTCCAGCTCGTTGCTGCCTTTCGTCGGACCCATCAGCTAACCGGTTGGGAACAGGCTCAACGCTTGCTGTCACCCGAGTGACCGCAGAGGAGCCTCCGAATTCTGCCAACACGCGGCACACAGCGTGGGCGCTGCTGTGGTCTCACAGGAAGTGGAACCGGGCCCAAACGAATATTGGATCATCATTCTTAAATGCTGGCGAGAAGTGCTGATTACTGTCTCGGCTTCTAATTACACCTCCGCGTCTCTCAGGAAGGAAGAGACCTTTTCGCCACAGGCACACTTCTCAGCTACTCCGAAACCCAGCCCGGGCCCTGTGTAATTACATGTGCACTTCCCGAAGCCGCGAGAAAGGTCCTGAAAAACTAATTCGCTGCCTGTCGGGACAAAGGGCGTTGATCTTGAACCTCAAACTCCAGCTGTATCTTCAGCCAAGACACACCCCGAGGCATGAGCGGGGGCGGAGGGGGGAGGGGAGGCAGGAAGCTGCCGTCCGGCATCCCAACTGGTGTGATGAGAGCATTGCATTTGGGGGGACAAAAAAACCGAATATTTTCTCTAATATATTTGAGCTTCTTTCTGGACTGAGAATGGTGGCGGTGGGGAGAACTACTGAAAAACGGCGATTCGAGTATGGAGCCCATCCAAGGGATAATAATAATAGGGGATTGTTTATCGAGTACATTATCCTCACCAATGCATTACAGTTTGAGAAGGAGAAAGCTTTATTAGCAAACAACATCATTACCCCTGCTTGGGAATGTAATGTTTTAAATGCCACAGTGGCATTTGCTGGAATGTGGTTCTTCCTCCTTTTTTTTTTTTTTTTTAAGTTTATTTATTTTGAGAGCGGGTGAGGCAACGCGTGTGCACGCACACACGCAAGCAGGGGAGGGGCAGAGAGAGAATCCCAAGCAGGTTCCAAGCGGTGAGCACAGAGCCCAACGCGGGAACTCCGTCTGGGGAACCGTGAGACGGTGACCTGAGCCGAAATCAAGAGTCAGAGGGTCAACCATCCGAGCCACCCAGGTGCCCCAGGTGGTTCTTCATCTTCTGTTCTGCACTGAACAGTAACCTGACCCCTGCTGAGTCTCAGATCAGGTCTCTTGCCAGGGTTTCGGAATCGTAAACTCGATTGCTAGGTAAATATTATGGGGTGCATTGTTTGCCCCAAGAAGATGTTGTGGTCCAAACCCCAGTATCTGTGAATGTGACCTTATTTGGAAGTGTAGGGTGTTTGCACATGACGAAGTTCAGATGAGGTCTTTAGAGTGAGCCCCCATTCTGACATGACTGGTGTCCCTGAGGCGCCGGGGTGGCTCAGTCGATTAAGCGTCAGACTTCGGCTCAGGTCATGATCTCACAGTTAGTGGGTTGGAGCCCCGCGTCGGGCTCTGTGCTGACAGCTTGGAGCCTGGAACCTGCTTCGGATTCTGCGTCTCCCTCTCTCTCTGCCCCTCCCCTGCTCATGCTCTGTCTCTCTCTCTCTCTCAAAGATAGATAAACATTAAAAAAAAGTGTTTTTTTAAAGCAGATTTGGACACAGGGACAGACACATGTAGGGAGGACATCTTGGACTGTGAAGGAGTTGGGAGCGAGGCGTCCAGAAGCCGAGGAACAGCAGGGATAGCCGGACACCACGAGAAGCTGAGAGGGGAGAAAGAATAGATTGTTTCTCAGAGCCCTCAGAGGGGATCAACCTCCCTGACACTTCGACCTTGACTTTCGACCTCCAGAACCGTAAGACAATGCACTTCTAGTGCTACAGCAGCTCCACGAAGCAAACACAACAGACGTCACCACTCACATGTCCCCCCAGCGCCCCACACCCACGCGGACTTTGCAACCGTCCGCCCTCCGCCAAATCCAGCCGCCTTTTCGTCTCCTCTTTCGAGCTGGCGGCACCAATCTCTCACTCTCCTGAACAATCTGGGCATCTCCTTTGCTTCTTGAGAGCCGTCGAGGCTAGTACATGAAAGCGGGGCGCGTAGGCCCTGCACGCCGACTCCACTCATCTTCTCGGGGCCACAGCTGGCACACAGGCAGGCTGGGGCTAGCTGGTTAAACTTTGCGAACTCGTGGCTAATGATTAAAGATTGGAGATCCTCGTTTCAGCTTCCAGATTTCCAGCTTCTCTCGGAATGAAGGGAGAACGTGGCAACCCCAAGCCGGCAGGACCTCGCGTAGCAACCTTTGTCTGATGCTGAGAGAAGTGACCTCCTTTTCAAGGGACGCGGGCCCTCTCCTTCCTTCACGTCCCTTACTGCTCTGTCAGGTCTCTCGCCCAAGGCTCTCCTCACTCATCAGGTTACCTCCCGGCCCCTGTGAGCTTTGCGTTTCCAGCCCCTGATTAGGGCACTTGAAAAGCTGGCAGGGAACCAATTCCAGCTCCGTGGTAAGTGGAGACAAGCTTCCAGAATTTTCGGGATGAGGAGAAATGAAATCACCCTGTCAACCAATGGGCCCACCACTTTTCTCTCAGAAGCTTGCCCGTCCCTTCATAACTTGCTTCTTCCAGTCTCCCCATCAATACAGTCTCTTATAAAATGATGGAGAATAGAACACGTGGTTAAAAATACGGGGATGGTGGTACCTAGGAACTAGGTTTGGACAGAAACCGTTACTTGGAGGACACTCAAGGTGCAATTTTACCAAAACATTGGATTTTCTTTTTCTGTGTGTTTGTTGGTTTATTTTGAGAGACAGAAAGAGCAGGGCATCGGGGCAGAGGGAGAGAGAGAATCCCAAGCAGGCTCCACACTCAGCGCAGAGCCCAACTCCGGGCTCGAACCCACGAACCGTGAAATCACGACCTGAGCTGAAACCAAGAGTCAGACGCTCACCCACTGAGCCGCCCAGGCGCCTCCCCACCCTGGCTTTCCTATAATCACATGGACTCACGAGGCAGACATGTTTTCAGCCTGAAAGCCCTGCGATCAAGAGAGACACAGAAAGGAACCCAGAAGAAACTCCCCAGTCACGATCCCAAATGCAGTTTCTACTACGATTCCACCCCTCTTTGGGCCTATCTTTGAGAAGCAAGTGAGGCATCATGCCTCCCGCGTGTGTGAGGAATTTCGAGAGGCAACGGGGTGGGGTCCTCGGAGTTTGGAGCCCGTTTCTGCCACTTTCTAGCCGTGTCACCTCGGCAGGTCAGTAACCTCTCTGAGCCCCATCTGTCAATGAGGATACTGGTACCTCCCTTTGCAGGATCGATGGGAAGACTGGGGGGAAAAAGTCTACGGAGCACTCAGCGCTGTGCTTAGCACATAGTAGGTCCTCAAAAAAAAAACAACAAAAACCCAAGTCCAGTGACCAGGGGGATTTGCCTCTGCAAACTCCAGGCCACTTTCAACACACTCGTTGATATATGCGACTTGAATGGCGTCTGTCTGGGATAAGGGAGTTTTCCTTTCTGGAGTCCAGCGTCCAGAACTACATTTAGTTAGGCATCAGCAATCTGCATTCCCAAACCGAATTGGAATGAGCTGTCCTTATGCTACAACAAGGCAAGGAAGAAGATGGAGCAAGATGACTTTTGTTTTTTTGTCTTTTTGTTTTTCCCAGGGAGTTTCCCCATTTCCCATAATGAAAGATCATTAAAATAACCAGAAGACAAATGGCAGCAAATTAATAAAAATGTAGATCAAATGGTCCTCCGTCACCTATTTTTGCTCAATTGCAGTTCAGAAATGCATTGATTAAACTGCCAGCAAACCATTATGGTCGTATTCATTATGGTAGCATAATCTATTTTATTATGATAGGATAATAACTAACACAGCCTTGCAGACAGACGTTTCTCTGTGGGCTAAGTAATCACTTACTGGGGATCTGCACCAAAGAACACTCGGTTCGTTTTGCTCGCGGTAGAATCGAGCCTTGGAGTTGGGGAGCCGGCCGGGGGGCGGGGGACCGTGGTTTATTTTCCTTGCATTTATCTCAGGACTTCGCCTGCTCGACTCCCAAGCGGAGGGCACTCTGGCGGTGGCTGTGAAATCTGTAATGATCCGAGAGGGATTTCAGAAATGCCAGAAAAGTAGTCAATGAGCTGATTTTGTTAATTTTTTTTTTGTTTCTGTCTACTCCGTACGCAAGAGCTGAGTTGATGGATTTCTCGCGTGCTTATTTATTCATTAAGCTTGTTTATTCATTAGGCATTTATTTATTATGCCTTAGGCAAACAGGTGAGAGGGCACAGCAGTGTGCCAAGCCTCGGCCATGCGGAGATCAGGACCCGGAGTGGCTCAGAGCCTAGCAGGAGAGGCAAGGGCATAACGAGACCGTCAACGACATGCCTGCGGCGAGGTGTGTGCACAGATGTGTAAATGCGAACGCAGGGGCATGGTTTTGCCAGTGGGTGCCCCTGGCCTCAGGAGCACCGCGTCCGGAATGGGGAGTGGTGAGCAGAGTGCAGGAGACCCGCTGCTTGCGTTTGAACCCAGGCCCTGTCGCCTAGGAGCTCAGAGTTCTCAGGCAGGTCACTTTGTTTCTTCCATCCCAAGGTCCTCCTTTGTTAGATGGGGGTGATCACCAGACTCCCCTTCACCGTCGAGGCAGATTCGGTCAGGAGGATCACTGCGTTTGGTCTCGAAGCCTTGAGCAAGGAGAAGCCACTGCCCTCAACATCCTTGCTCGACCCATGTCGCAGCTGTGATTTAAGAGAGTAGGTACCTTGCCTGAGGTCACCTGGCCCGCCAGAGGCAGAACCAGGTCTGCTCTTCTCCCAAGTCCGTGCTCTCAGCCACCCTGGGGATTGCATTTTCATACAGCGACGTTCAAAGCAAGGGTCACGAAATACCTTGAGGAGCCCGCGGGACGCAAACGCCCAGAGCAGGCAGGTGCGCCCCGGGGCTGGCCGAATCACGCAGGTCCTGTCTGAAGCCCTAAACCATCGCGCCGTGTGGATTACAGGCACAGGCCGGCTCTTGTTTTTAAAAGCAAGAACTCTGAATTTTTGTGTGAAATCTCTCGATTTAACTGACAACTATATTTAAAACAAATAAGCACAACAGAAAGCAAGGCCGACAAAGCCTGTCCGGAGGCTAGGCAGGCCCAGGAGCTGCCAGCCCGCAGGCTCCCCTTTGAAGCCGGCATCTCGGCTGCTGGCGTGCTGCACGCCTCCCACTCCACACCTTCCCCCGTCGGTCTCCGCGTGGAGGACTCTTGCCTGTCTGGGCAGTGAGAAGGCTCCGCGCAGGCTGACAGCAGGAAGGCAGGCTGCCTTCCCAGCCCCCTCTCTGCTGCGCTCGCTTCTGGCTCTCCTTGCTCGCCGTTTCCAGGCGGGGTGGTCAGGCCCCATCCCGTAACGGAGCCTGTCTTCTCACAGTGGTGTGAAGCGGCGATGCGCTTGCCTTGAGGTTTCCCGGAAGCAGGCAGCGACACCATCTCCCCTGAGTGGGTTCAGCCCTCGTTTCTTGGGGTTTGGGAGAGACACGTTGGAACGTTCCGGGGCCTTAGGAATCCACCCCATTCGATGTCAGCCTGTGTATAGAAAGTGGCCAGTCTGCATGTGCCAGGGAGGGGCGGAGGAGTGCGCCTCGGCAGGGGGGAGGAGCCCCGGACGCGAGACAGGACAGGTACAGGAATCCTGATGCGCATGGCAGATGGTAGTACGGGCCAGGCATCGAGAAAGTGCTGCAAAACACAGATGAGGGAGAATTTTGCCCAGAGGAGGCAATCA